>JANRMT010028174.1:77369102-77436425 GCA_026402145.1 Polypterus bichir lapradei
TGTGTGTGTATGTATGTATGTGTGTATGTATATGTATGTGTATATATGTAGATATATATATATGTATGTATATATGTGTGTGTGTGTATATATGTGTATATGTATAGATATGTATATATATATGTTTGTGTGTGTGTGTAAATATATATATATATATATATGACAGCAACACTCATCACTCACAACAGTGACAAAACAATTACATTGACAATCATGTTACGTTATTTTCAAAATGTTTCCTTTTCTTTTTCATTGCTTCTTTAACACACTACTTCTCCGCTGCGAAGCGCGGGTATTTTGCTATATATATATATATATATACACACAACAATTACATTAACAATCAAGTTACGTTATTTTTAAAATTTTTCCTTTTCTTTTTCATAACTTCTTTAACACAGTACTTCTCCGCTGCGAAGCGCGGGTATTATGCTATTTAAAAATAAATAAATATATATATATATATATATATATAGTGGGAACTATACTCATATCAATGACACACCCATTACGTTAACTATCTTGTCACTTTATTTTTTAAATTTTTCCTTTTCTTTTTCATACCTTCTTTAACACACTACTTCTCCACTGCGAAGCGCGGGTATTCTGCTAGTATATATATATATATAATATATATATATTCATATTATGGTCAACTAATTTACCCCTTCTGTAAAATGTCATCTATAATCCAGGAAAGTAACCATTTACTTGTATTTCAAATTCTTCACTATATTGAGAGTATCATGCATGCACATCTGTGAACCACTCTCTAGGCTCATCTGAGGTATGTACTACCACTTTGAATTGAGAGGGTGAACTGACGGTATAAGTAGTGTGAAAGTAATGTCTGTATATATACTGGAAATATGTAACCAATGTAATTGTTAAACAATTTTACTGTATAATATTTCATATTTATTATTTCTTCTTCAGATAGTTGTAGTTTAAAACGTTACTTGCGGAAGTAACATCTATCTTAACCATTACAGTTTATGAATAGCACCTCTCGTAACATTGTCTAAACTGTGTCAATACTTTCAAGCTTGTTTAATGATAGTGCCATGTGCATAATGTTATGTTTTCAGTACAAAATAGTATTTAGTACTTGTTTTCTTTTTTTTCAGTTACAGTATGATAGTGCCCATTGCAGTTTACCCCCTATATCAAAATATTTAGCTCATTCATGTACTTCACTATTATTTACATTTATTATTGTAGATTCAAATGAATATTTCCTTTTTTTCTGTTTTGTTAAAGGAAACCACACACATAAAACGTATATTCACATCATCATAATTAATTTATCTCCTTCATAATAATAATCATCATCATCTAGCATTGGTGTAAATAGCTTCCTGAATATATGAGCACCATGGATTTGTATTTCAAAAAAGAATTAATTTGGACATCATCTGATTTCTGATTATTCTTATCAGACAGTCTGTGGCGATTGAACATTTTGGACATCTAAGAACTTCTAGTAAAGAGGAAGGTCACAGGATGAGCCTGATTATTTAACGGCTCTCACTCTGTGTTTTGAAGTCCAGTTTGACTAATATTTAAACATATGAGGCTTGTTTTCTAGTTGTTTATATTATTTATTATCATTCTGATGACACCATTTTGGCTGTGGAGTTGGACACTTTGTGTCATTACTTTCAGAGCCATGACCATATTGTTTACTTCTGCCAGTCACGTGACTCAGACGTCACATGACATGCATTGTAATCCTGCCTATTTAAGATGTCTACTGTGCCTTAGACTGACTTCTGAAAAACATATAACTGTCTTTAGAGTGAGGTTGAGTTAGAACTTTTTTTTGGCAATGTACATTCTGGTTGGTTTTGGCAATGGGTTTTGTTTGTTTCTTTTGGTACTCTGAACTCAGAGTATTTAAAAACTTCAATTTTTTGCCTGCCCACTTTTGTACTCTTCATCTTCTGGTTGTGTCTAGGGCACCTTTCAAGCTGTTTATAACAGTGTATGGTTAGGGTCAAAGTATTAACCTAAATCAAAAAGCATCAGAAAGAGAGAGACAAAAGCTGTCATTCATGAACAAAGAGGAAGTTTTTAAAAATTGCAATGGGGGAAGTGACACTTTTAAGAAGTATGAATTCTGTGACACGTGCCTGTTTAAACATGTAATGATAATGATTAAACAGCCCCAGATAACTATGACATGCTGTAACTGTTGTTGATTGGAATCAACTGCTGTTAACTGACAGCAGGTGAGCTCCAACAATGGCTCCTGTTTTGGCATCTATATGTAGTGCATCTGAAATAAAATCAAATTGCCAGTGTTAACTCCTGTAATATAAACATTGCCTGTATCTATGTCTGTAAATCTCCTAATCCAATTTCATTTCCTGCTCCAGTAAATTTTAGTCCCTGTCAAGTATCTATGAATAGTAGTATAACAACTGGCACTGGCAACACTGCAATAACATATTGATACCCTCTTGCATTAATTGTGTTTCTTATTTGGTAAAATCTTTAATCCAAATGACTATGCCTAAAATGTTATGGCCTGAGAATTCTAGTCTATTCTTCCTAGTAAATGATCAGCATTGAGACCCATTTGGAAAAATTGTACCATTCATGTTTTTTATATCGTCCTTCTCTCTATAAATTTATTAACTTGGGATTTTACACAAAAGAAAAATACAATAAATTGGCTTTAAGCAATAAAATCACTTTTAAGAAAAAGAGATTTAAAAAAATAGAAGCTTGTAAAGCTAAACATCTTTCACTCGCAATATACAGTACAGTAAAAGCCCCAAGGAACCCTCAGGTTTCTGAATGTCAAGCATGCCTTCTGGCTGAACAACAGGTGACTCCCACACGACTTTCTGCTTTCTATTAGAATAAAAGGAAGTTGGTGCGCTGTTGCAGGCACTTCAGTTTTGAACCTTGAGTCTTCATGCTCAAATCATTAGTGTAGAAAACCATCTCAGAATACTGCATTCAAAACCTTTGCTTTTATTTTTAGACCTATGCTTTACACATAGTTCTTAGCTATTTGAGCACTTAACGCCTGCTTATTTGACCATGACTTCCTCTCCAGTCAGAGAATTTGGAAATTTTTGTTGTGAAAGAATGTCTGTTTCCAAATCGTAATAACAATACTGGATGTCCTTCAACTAGTAGATGGTAAAGGAGAGCCTATTTTAAGTCTAAAAGAAATGACTGAAGTTTAAATGATGAAAATGTGTATATCTTTTCCTTTTATATAGGTAAGCAAGTGGATAACAAGAGTGAATCAGGGCTTGTTTAATGACTTCAAAGGAATAAAAAAGAAAACTGCAGGGGCAGGAGGAGAATCCTGCACATGCCAATATGTTGATATATGGGCTACAATGTAGACGTCCACCTTGTATGTGCATTGGATTCTGAACATTTTCAGACCCCTTCACTTTCTGCAAAATTTGCTGTGTTTTAGATATACTCACATTTAAGTTCTCCCGTGGATAATTCGAGGCTTGATTTTAACGTATAATTTCCGGTATCTTATAATGTCAGTCGTATAAGTCAATTGTGGAAAACTCATGCTGTTGGTTCAAGAGATTATGATATGCTAACACCGTGAGACAGTAATCACTGCCTTCTTTTTCTATGTATTGTGCCTACGTTACCACACTATTCCGAAGTGACATTTGCACTGCTTTGTGTTTTTTGTATCTCACACCGTCATACACCTTTATCATAAGAGCATCCCTTATCTACGATGGAGCGTTTTGATCAGAAGAAAATATGAAGCTAGTTTTAAATTAAAAGTCGTTGAAGTGGCAAAAGAAATTGGTAACTGCGCTGCTGCAACAAAATTCGATGTATCTGAGAAACTGATGCGAGATCGGAGGAAGCAAGAAGATGTAAAAAAAAAATCAAAATCTAAGTGTTGTATTTTTAAATGGGCGTACAATTCGGGGTCTGATTTTATGATTGATTTTATGGGTTTCAAGACCCGACTTATACTTGAGTATATACTGTAGTTTAAATGAATAAACTTGCAATTTCTGTCCATCAATCAACCCATAATGACAAAGTGAAAACATTTTTCAGAAAGGCTTGAAAATGTATTAAAAATCAAAAACTGAAATTTCTCATTCATATAAATTTTCAAACCCTTAATTCAGGTATCAGTGCATGCTCCCAATCCCTCTCTCTCTCCCTCTTAATTCAGTACCTTGTAGAAGGTTCTTTTGCAGCAGTTACAGTTTCGAGTCTTCTTAGGGTAAGTCTCTACGAGCTATTCACATCCGGATTTGGGCAGATCCTGTGAAGCTCCAATAGATTGGATGGAAAGTGTCAATAAACTGCCATCTTCAGATTTATACAAGGATGTTTTATGGGGTTTAAGTCTGGACTTTGGCTGGACCACTCAAGGAGAGTCAGACACTTGTCCTGAAGTCACTCCAGTGTTGTCTTGGCTCAATGGTCCAGGCCACTGTTGTGCCGAAAGGTGAACCGTCACACCACTCCAATTTCATGTGCACTCTGGAGCAGGTTTTCTTCAAGGACCTTTCTGTATTTGGCGGCATTCATCCTTCCCTCAATTCTGACCAGTCTCCCTGTCCCTGCTGCTGAGAAGCAACCCCATAGCATAATAATGCCACCACCATGCTCCACTCTAGGGATGGTATTAGGCAGTGCCTGGTCTTCACCAAACATAGTGTTTGGTGTTCTGCCCAATTATCACACCAGAGACCTTTAAACTGCCCAAAAAGTTCAATCTTTGTCTTATCTCACCAGAGACCTTTTTTATGTCTTTTAGCCGAAAGTGGCTTCCTTCTAGCCACTCTACCATAAACACCTGATTAATGGAGTGCTGTCAAGATGGTTGTCCTTCTTACAGGTTCTCCCATCTCAACAGATAACTACTGAAGCTTTTTTAGAGTGACCTTTGGGTTCTCTGCCACCTCCCTGACAAAGACTCTTCTTTCCTTTCTTGGCCAACTCTAGGAAGAATCCTGGTGATTCCATACGTCTTTCATGATTATTGAGACCACTGTTTTCCAGGGAACACTCAATGCTATAGAAATAGTTGTATACTCTTGCCCTGATCTATGCTTCACCACAGCTTTACCACAGAGGTCTACACAGAGTTCCTTGATTTTTGTTTTGACGCGTAGTGTGTATTGTAGGAAATTATATACACAGGTGTGCGCCATTCTAAATGATGTCCAAATAATTCCATTTACCACAAGTGAACTCCAATCAAGTTCTAGACACACCTCAATGATAATTACAGCATAATTTGCATTGATTTTTAATACATTTTAAAACCTTTCTGAAAGCATGTTTTCACTTTGTCTTTATGGGTTATTGAGTGTTGATTGATGGGAAAAATTGCAAATGTATCCATTTTAAATTAAACCTACAATACAGTAAAGTGTGCAGAAAGTGAAGGGGTCTGAATACTTTCTAAGTCCACTGTATGCATAGAAGCATGGGCACCACGATAGGTGGGACTGAGATGCAGAATGAGCGGAAACAAACACTAACACTAAATTACATTGCTTTGCCTAAATTACAAATAAAGATGTACAAAATATTTACAAAGTTAAATGCAAAATCTCACATCACAACAGGCGGTAAAAATAACATAAGAGAAAATAACTTAGCTTTCTTTAATGACGATTTATGGGGCATAACAGATGAGGAAGCCATGACAACACTTTGTGTATAGTTTGTCATTATCGTCATTGCGCTGAAAGGATTTTCAGGACAGATGACATTATCACCCATCCGTCCATCGGCTTCAAAGTGTTTGGCTGCTGTCCAAGTCTTTTTATACCGTCTTCTCCCCATGCAGGCCCTTACTTAGGTTCCAAACAAGGGAAGGAGAGGATTCCATTTCATCTCTAACATACAGAAATAGTACAATGCCTATTTTCGTAGTTGTACCTTCTCTCTTCAAATGCTTGCCTAGTAGTTCTAAATGCTGAGAGCCCCTGTGTGCTAACTTTGGCCTGGCCTGTACATGTGAGTGGATTTATACAATAATTATTGTACAGAGTACAGTGACATTAAGCTTATATTCTTATTACAATAGGTTAAATGGAAATCTTGAACTGGGAGAGCAATATTCAGTAAGTAAATAAGTGAGGGGCCTTTAGTGTGTTTTAGAAAAATGTTAGTTTTTAATAATAATAATAATTCTTCACATTTATATATCGCTTTTCTCACTACTCAAAGTGCTCTCCATGCAGGGAGGACCCAGGAAGTGAACCCACAATCTCCTTACCGCAAATCAGCAGCACTACCACTGCGCCACTTGCATGGACAATGGCATTTCAGTGCACATTTTTCTCCTTCAGTACTTCTCTTGGATTATCTTTGCTGTTTCTTTTGTCTTATTGTGGTATTTTCATTTCTTGTGCCATCTGTTAGTCTTTCCAGAAAGAAATATATTTAAACTGAACTAATATTCAACACCTTAATTAAAAACAAACTTCTAAATACAATTTGTTGAACCAGAACCTGTTTCTGCAGTGTGTAAATGGGTTGGCTTAAACACAGAAATCAAAGGTTATGTTGTAAGGTACTTTTTCACAATTAGCTGATGTTAAAGTGATGTCACACAGGGATCAATGCTGGAGCTGCTTCTCTTTTTAATATACATAAACAGTCTGGATAAAAGCATAAAACACAAGCTAGTTACGTTTGCATATGGTACTATACTAGGTAGAATGGCACATATTATAAGATAATCTGAATCAATACAGGACAGAAGTCAGTCAGACATATTTTTTGGCAGATGAAATTTACCATATATACTCACGTATAAGTCGGGTCTTGAAAACCTGAAAAATAGATCATAAAATCATACCCCGACTTATATGCCCATTTATAAATGCAACACTTACATTTTTTTTTACATCTTCTTGCCTCCTCCAATCTCGCACCAGTTTCTCAGATGCATCCAACTTTGTTGCAGCAGCACAGTTACCAATTTCTTCTTCTATTGAAATGACTTTTAATTTAAAACCAGCTTCATATTTTCTTCTGATCGAACACTCCATCATAGATAAGGGATACTCTTATGATAAAGATATATGAGGGTGTGAGATACAAAAAAACACAAAATAGTGCAAACGTTGCTTCAGAATAGTTTGGGTATTACCGTGTGGTCACGTAGGCACAATACATAGAAAAAAAAGGCAGTGTGCTCCGTGGTTACTCTCTCAGGTGAGTGCTAGCATATCATAATCTCTTGGACTAATAGCATGAGTTTTCTGCATTCGACTTATACGACCGACATTATAAAATACCAGAAATTATACGGTCAAATCAAGCCCCAACTTATCTGCAAGTATATACGGTAATGTAAGTTGTGAAGAGATCAAAACACAGCGACAAAAGATTAAGAGTTGTGGGAATTTCCTGTATAATGCTGTTGATGTGGAGTCATCTTGAAAGACTGATACGTGGTCAAAAAGTAAGCAAAAAGCAGACATTTGACAACAGAGGTTCACGTTCATTTATCTACAATTGAAGTAAATGGAAATGAATTGGAAGGAAATTATATAGATAGGCAAGTACAGAAATGACGTCTTCATCGGGGAATGGAGGTGACGGCATCAGTGGAAGCCGGAAGTGAAGTCATTAATATGGGACCAGGAGCAACGTCTTAGACAACAGATCCGGAAGCGTAGTCATTACGGGGAGCTGGAAATGGCATATTTACGTGGAGTTGAGGTATTTTGCTATTATTGCTCTTCTTTTTTTCTGATGAAAACAGAGAAAAGACTAAGTACTCTGTTCCAATCCTCTATCTGTCATTCTTTTACGCTCATTTGGGCCCTTTGGCTGCCCCCTAAGCGCACATGTGTGACAAAGTAAACATGAAGGATTACACATAGAAAATAAAAAATATTTGATATAAATATAAAGTCAGAGGTTTGAAACTTACAAATAAACCTTATGTGAAGAACCTTGGAGTTGTAGTTGACTCATCACTTTCTACATCTGAAAAATATACACAATCAATTAAGAAGGCCCATAGCATATGTCACACATCTGTGTCAAAGGCACACAATCCTGGCTCATCACAGGTGTACACCTTTGGGGCAAGAGGGTGCGCTGTTGTTAACAGCCTCATCTTTCTTCTCCTCCTCTGCAGCAGCAAGAAGACACACTTTTGTGGGAAAATAACCCTACCCCTCCCAGCCACAGGGCTATAAAGGCCCAATGCCTGCTGATGTCTGCGTCTCATTTGAACCCGGACTTTGTGGAAGAATGGAGCTCCCTGTGACAGACCTGCTCTCAAGAGCCAAAATGTTTTCTCAAAGCAAGGAAGGCTGCCTATTTTGTTTCTAGTTTGTACCCTTGAGCACTGATTTTGAGTTATTTAATTGGGGAATTAAAAGTGGTGACCCCGTTGGCACCCCAGCCCTTTTTGGACTCTACCTGCAATTATTCACCTGTCCACACATGTTAGATTATCATAACCCATGTAATACACTAGTGAGGCCTCATCTGTAGCACTGTGTGTATGTGTGGACTCTGTATTACTAAAAAGACAGAGCAGCCCTAAAGAAAATCCAGAGAAGAGTAGTTAGGCTAATTCTGTGAGGGATGAGCTATGAGGAAATATTGAAGGAGTTGAATCTTTTCAGTGTAAGCCATATTTAATAGGTGACATGACTGTTCAAAATTATGTAGGGAATTAGTTCAGTGGATCCCTGCTTTTAAATTAAAATGAATTTCTTTAACAAGAAGATAGGGACATTGTTGGAAACTTTTCAAGAGCAAATTTTACACAAAGGTTAGAAGCATTTTCCTTCACACAGAGAACCATAGACATATGGCATTACCAAAAAATGTGGTAGAGATGAAGACTTTAAGGACCTTCAACACTCCGACTGATGTCATTTGGAAGAAATTAGGTGAATAGGATTGATGGCTTTGGTGGCTTGAATGGCATATTCTTATCCAAACTGTTCTAATAATCTGAAGTTCAGAGCAAAGAGCTGCAAATTGCAACACTCAATTTGTACGTCTTGTTTAAGTGCAGTATATTTTGTTGATCATTGACAAGAGATCTTCTCCATTGTAAGGCACATATATGTGAAAAGTCCAAATACATTCACCATAGGGATGGTATTAGGCAGGTAATGAGTAGGTGATAAGCAGTGCCTGGTCCTTGCCAAACAGTAGTTGAAGTTCTGCCCAAAGAGTTCAAATTTTGTCTCACCAGACCAGAGAATCTTTTTCCTCATGCTTCTCAGAGTAATTAAAATGACATTTGGCAAACTCAAAGTCAGAGTTAGCTACTCTATCATAAACACCTAATTGATGGAGTGTTTCTGAGGGGTCCTCCTAACGACAGGTTCTCCCATCTTAGTTGAGAAATTCTGAAGCTCTGTTAAAATGACCATTGGGTTCTTGTTCACCAAGGTACAATTACATGGTTTAGCCAAATAGCCAACTCTAGGCACTGTCCTGGTGCTTCCAAACAGTTTCCATTTCACCATAACTGAGGCCACTGTGCTCTGGAAACCACTCAAAGCTTCAGAAATGCTTTTACACCCTTACTTTGATCTATGCCTCACCTTAGTTTTATCACAGAAAGTTCCTTGGACTTCATAGCTTGTTCTTCTTTGTTGTGGCATGCAGTGTGAAATGTGAGATCTTACATACACAGGCATGTGGCTTTCTAAACAACGTCTAATCAACTGAATTTGCCACAGAAGGAATACAATCAAGTTCCAGAGACATCTCAAAGATGATGGAAGCATATAGGATGCACCGTACCGCAACTGGGAGTACCAGAGCAAACAGTCTGAATACTTACATGAAAGAGATTAGTTTTTGATGTGTAATAAATTTGAAAACCCTTCTAAAAACATGTTTTCACTTTCTCATTATGAGTTATTTAATGTAGAGTGGTGGGCAAAAATTACACATTTATCCACTTAAAATTAAGTCTACAACACAATAAAGTGTTGGGGTCTGAACACTTTCTGAATCGACTATAGACATATATGTATATGTGTTTGTGTGCGTGTGTGTGTGTGTGAGTTATTGGAGGCTTTGTGGCAGAGATTTTGATTCCCAGCATGCTAAGGAGTCTATATATTAATTTGCATGTTCTCACAATACTTATGGTGGGATTTTTCCAGTTTCCTCCCATGTCTCAAATATGGGAATGTTGTTTTAATTGGTGTGCCTGAATGGTCCCAATGTGTATTAGCATCCAATGCTGCCAAGATAGGACATAATGATCTGAGCAGGTTCAGAAAATAAATGGATGGGTTTCTTTTTTAAATTTTTGAAATTGTTTTATAATAACACAGAATATTTTAGCAGTGAATTAAAATAAAAAAAAAAAAATCACTAACATTTACCAAAAGCAGTTCACTGTAAACACATCTGTATAGCTCATGTAACATTATGATTACAACTGTAACGATTGGCAACATTATAAATATGTTACGTATGTTACAGAATTAATCTACAAATGTTATATAGGTGTTTATAGGTGGTATGTTTGAATAGTGGCTGCTGTAGTGCAGTGCTGCTGCATAGCTTCAGTCACACACTGTGCTTAGTTTGCCACATTCTTTCTTTAGTTTTTATTGCTTCCCAGATTGTTAAATTATTTGTGTTCATTTCAGATTTGTAACTGGTTCTGTGAGTGGGCCATGTTTTGGACTGGTGTTCTTTGTATTGGTGGTTGACTCAGGTACCCAGGAGTACCAGGACCTATGCCCTCTGCAATGCAATTACAGAATATGTTACACAGATGAATAAATAATGTGCTTTAAGTATTATACAATAGAAAAATGTAACAATTAGGACCTTATATTTTCTGCAAGCTATAAAACAGCCTAAATATCAACGAATTGTAAATAGACATGAAACTATGTTTAGTCTACAAAGTTTATATTTATAATTTTAATATACTGCTTAACTCTGTATTGCTTTAATATTTAATATAAATGTAAGTTTTGGTTATAGTAAAATATATCATTATCATGTGGAAGGAATGGCCGGAAGATGGAAGGACTGGGGGAGAGAGCATGCACAGGGATTATGTCCCCTGGAGTCCTAGATGGCAGCCCTGACCTGGGTTGCAGCAGTGCCACGGTTTCCAACAGGGCATCATGGGAATTGGAGATTTGTGACTCAGCCCTGTTGGGTGCCGTGGGGACTTTGTGGGGCTCCAGCCTTACCCGGAAGTGCTCCCTGTCATGAACTGCTTGAGTCATGAAAGCCCAGCTGACAAAAACACTTCCAAAAGTGGCAACTAAAGGGGAAAAACGCCATCAAAATACCCCGTCTTGAAACTCAAATGGCCAAGACAAAGCTTGATAAAAATGAAAGGTTTGTTTTTACAAAACCTGTGGAGGCAAAAAGCTCTGACACACAAGAATTGCCTGAGAGGCAAAGATAAATAAGCAAACAGAGTCCCAATACAGTATCCAAAAATCATAGTCACGGCAGAGCAGAGGTTCAAAACTTCAGTAACACAGTCCGAATACAGAATCCAAAAATCATAGTCACGGCAGAGCAGAGGTTCAACACTTCATTAACACAGTCCGAATACAGAATCCAAAAATCATGGTCGAAAAACAAAGCATGAATTGAAAATCCAGAAATTCAATAGGCAGTAGCAGAAACACAGATAATCACAAGAACTCTCCTCTCCCTAGCGCATTCAATGAACTGTGAGGAATCAAGGGGAGGCCTCCCTCAAACAGGGTGGAGGGCAGTTCCTAGTGTTGATGGGCAGGCAGCCCTGCCCCATGTGGGACCACCCACAAAGCACAAGGGATATAACTAAGGCCCTCCCCCTTTTCTAACATGCACACAGAAAAATATACATAATAAATAAAATAAGCATTAATACAGTCAAATAATACAAAATGAAACAAGAATGAAACACAACTGTGAACAACAGCCAAAAGGAAAATGCTGCCTGAAACATGACACTCCCAGGCCAAGCACTCAGAACACTAGAAATACTTCCGGACATTACTTAAAAGGAGCTGCCTGCCACTGCCACCAGGAACCAGAGTCAGAAGGGAGACGCATCTTGATAAAGGAAGAGTGGAGGCAGTGACAGAGGCAGAAAGAAGAGAAATAGACAAAGTACTGAGTGCTTTATTGTTATTATTGTGCTTGTGTAAGATGCATTGCAGGTGGGAAACGATTGGGTAGAGTTTCCCACAGCTAAATAAAAGCCTATGTTGTGCTGGAACTTGTGTCAGTGTCTGTCGTGTGTCAGGTTTTGGGAGCTGGTGCACCCCCTTCCGGCCAACCCTTACACATGATAGATAGTGACAGGTACAGTATACAAATGCCAATAACACAAGCGTTGTTAAGGAAGTCTGATTAGAATAAAACTACACATTTGAATAAAATGTACTGATTAGGCCAATAATTCCAGTCAGTAGCTTAAATTAATTTTAAACACAAAAAAGCACTTGTTGCCTTTGCAGACTGTCAGAAAAAAGGAACATATTTTTGTGTGCATTAAGATATTTTTTTAAACAATCTACTTTCCAAATTAACTCTGCATAAATTTTCCATATTTCTTCAATGGTTAGTTCTATTGTCACAGTTGCACCTAATATCTGATTACTTTTCTTTGCGACTAGATAGATTTAAGTGTTTCCTTCTATTTCTTTATTTCCGAATACACATTTTTTCTTAGTTTTAAGTTGATTCCAACACTCTACAAAATGTTATTGTTTTTCATGATTTGGCCAGCTGGCTATTTGATTCTTATTATAGCGATTTTATCCATATAAAGTAAAGTTCTTGATTGCTCTTTATTACCTAGTGGGACTGTAACCTCTTGAGTGCTTGTTTTCTATGTCTACAAATCAATAATGCTGAGTGGGAGCAATCTTGTATAACTATGCTGGATTCTTGTATTGATTTACACAGTTTTCTATTAACGGTAACTTTGTTGCTTATGTATTTAGGTAATGTTTTTATCTATTCTTTAATTTACCAGGAACTATAATAATCTTAGGATTTCAGCAATATAATGGCACTTAATTTTGTCAAAAGCTTTCTTAATATCTAATGTTAATGGTATTTTCCACTTCCCTTTCTTTCCAAATTATACTGTATATGGGTTCTTGCTTAATAGATGCACTTCTCCCTTATTTGTACAGTACATGGCTGATTCAGATAAATTACTCTTATTACATTTTAATTTTTGTTGTTGCTCCTAGTTAAGAGCTCATAACCAAGATTTAGTAAAATCACTGGCCTACAATTTGCTGTTTTTTTTTTATTGATTTTAATTAGAAACAGATAACATTCCATACAGTCAAGTCAAATTTAACATATCAAAGCAAAATTCAACCCCAAACCCAAGAGAAAAAGAGAGGAGCCTACAACCGAAGCTACCCTATTAAAGGAGCAAGAAAAGAAGGGTACCCTTTCCCCATAATGAGAGCTTATTCTAAAATGTTATTGGTTAGATCCTGCCATATTTTAAAAAAGTTTGGAACAGATCCTCTAAGAGAGAATTAGATTTTTTCCAATTTCGAGTAGCATAGAACATCAGTTACCCACTGACTGAAGAGTGGTAGGGTGGGATTCTTCCAGTTGTGTAAGAGTCTACATGCTACATACAGTAGTCTACATGCTACATAAGTCTACATGATAGTAGTTTAGTAAAGGAAATTAGGGTTTGTTTGTCCTTCTCCACTTTAAGCCCATCTGGAAGTACACCAAACACAGCTGTTAATGGATTAGGAGGGATTGTGATACCAAGGCTGTCTGATGGGCATTCAAAGATTTTTGTCCAAAATGTTGTTAATTTGGCCCAATGAGGCTGGAACTCGATTAACTACCCATAAAGATCTTTAAAATTTTTCCAACCAAGGGGTACCAAAACACAGAACCACTGCCATACTTAATGTGCTATTTGCGGTCACGTAATAGTCTCCCAAGTCTCATAAACAAAAGAATGAAGCAAAATGAAACACAAAAAATACATTTTGTGAAAATAAATAAAAATAATCAGCAACTCCCTCAAATAAATTTCACATGAAAACACATCTAACACAAACATGCAGTTACTACATAAACAAGATAATCTTCATAAGACAGATGACAAAAATGTATTCATGATAAAGTCATACATAAAAATAACAAAAAGACTAAGCAAAAGAAGACCTGGGATTTCCATATCATATAAGAAACTGGTAACTACAGCCCAGATGGTCACTACACCCAAGAACCCTAATAGCCACCAAATCCTCGTCCTGACAAACAATATACGAAGTTGAGGATAACGGACAGAGGCAAAACAACAAACACAAGACAAAATAACAATCCTAAAAATCTGAAGATGGTGCCCATTCATTGTATGAGACTCTCATAAACATGCCTATCAGCAGTGCATGTAGCAGCATGGGGTGTGTACAGTTAAATATCATTGCAATCTGTTTATTCCAGGTCATATCAACTTTCGCAATGGTGAGATACGTCTGCCCAGTGTGGCCAGGTGCAAGAATGATAGGCTGCCAGAAGAAAATTCGGAGCACCAACCCGATCATCCTGTTTAACAAACAAACAAAAATAAACAAAAGAAAACACCCCTTAGGCATTATTTCCCTTGACTCTGTGCTTCAGGGTACCACAGTATGCATTGACTTCTTAGCTATGGATTAGGGTCTGTTTGCTCAGGAGCTACACCCAGTGGGTCACTCTTTCCAAAATGACTCCTCCTTCCAAGAAGCTGGGGTTCTTATGGATGGGGTGTAAGAAGGAGCAGAGTAAGGTGCCCTCACTGAGCTGCAGGGAGAGCAGTAGAAGAATGTGTTATAGATAGCGTCCCCTCTCATCACATACATTACATACCTTGACAAAGTCCGTGAGGAGATCCTGCAACGTGTATGCATGACACCAGCAAAACTTAACATTTGTCGACTTAAAACCGTTAATGAAGAATCTCGGACAGAATGCATTACATTCATTTGCATGATCATTCCTGTTTACAGATTTGTTTGGGGCATGGAAGGGTCTTTCAGTGACAGTTTCTTCCAAAATTACAGGAGTACATACATTTTCAAGCCATGGTACATGTTTTCAGGGCAATACGTTTAACACTTTTTAATCCTTCAGAGATATAAAACCATTTTATGTAATACAAACAATTACATGTCATATTCAGTTACAAGGTGCACTACCTCATAACTGTAGAAAAATACTTCTGAAGGAAAATAAGTAAATAACTGAAACATTGTAAAATGTTAAAAACGTGATTTTTCATTATTTTTCCCCACCATTATTTTCTACTGATTTTGAAGACATTGTCGTGTTTGTTCAATGTTATGTTAGAAATATAAATGTTACTGTATCTGTAATGTATTTCTATTTAGAGAACCATATACTTGGATGGTGTCCACTATAACTTTTTATTCCAAACAATCACACTTTCAGGTCTGAAAAAATAAGGTTACTAGAAAAGTAAAGTAACATAATTAACAACTTAGAATCAGCATAAATATTGCAAGAGATATCCAAAACAAAAATGTTGTGAGAGATAACCAGAACAAAAATGTTTACATTTATAAAAGTGATTTGGCATGGAAATTGACTTTCTTTTCATTTTCAGTATGTGGAGCATATAAATGGAACACAGTAAAAGTAATCTCTATTATAGAAACAGGCATATCCTTTTAAAGCGTGGGATTTCCAAGTACCATGTAGCAGTCTGTAATGCAACAGTTCTGAGCTTTGTAATAAAATAACTAACCATGCAAGATAACAGATTAAACATACAGCTTCTTGGTGTAGATTTCGCCACCCTGTCCCCACTTTGAAACTCCAAAGGCGAGTCGAACTTGCACGGCTATTGTTTTAAAGAGCAAAACCTCCTGGAATATTGCGGACAAGAAGCAGCTTTGCTCTGTGTCTGCAGTGTGTTTGTTTAGGAATGTCCCAGAAATTGTATTTCACCAACCATATTCGCTATCAACACACAATTATCTGACTTAATCATGTGGAACAGTGGCGAATTCACCTGGGGCTTAGGAACTAATGACATTCTCGTCTGAGCTGCTTTAGTGAAATGGCCTAGCACCTGAAGCAGGAATAGTGAGATTGCTGAAGAAAATTTGCTTTTCTTATTTTAGGGATTTTTTTTCTTTTTTTCATTTCACAGCAAAGGGGCTCAGTTCGCATCAGCAAACGATCCTGATTAAATAGCTGGTCAAGTTATTTTCACCTGTGTGTAAGGCTTGAAATGTACACTGAGAATTCTTGAGCCTGAAAGAGAAGGAAATGCTTGGAACTCTGTAATAACGTTATGATTTAGAAGCTGCAGTCAACAGAATTTGCACTGAATAATTATGGTAAGCTACCAGATCCAGTCCTTATAGCACAACCTCTATTTCTACTTTTGGTTCTGAAATTAGCTCTACAAACAAGTTTGAGTTTTCTTTCTTTTTTGTTTTGTTTTAATGGAATAAAAATCTACTTAGGTGTACAATATACATAAATACTAAAACACTAATGGCTTGTAACATTTGTTTACAAAGCTTTGCTATAAGCATATAACTGGCAACTCAGGGTCCTTGAATCCCCTGGTCAAATTGATTTTAAATTAAAAAATATATTATGTGAAACGTAGTCATTTTACTATTTCATGTTTACCATCGTAACTAATAATAGTCTTGACTCACATACAAAACGAAACAAAGGTAAAAACAATCAATCAGAAACTACAGGGATGCAATGCCAACAAAATGGTTTATATATCTGCATTGTACATACTGTATGTCATCTTTTCACCTGGGCAGCACAGTGGCACACTTGGCAGCACTGCTACCTCACAACTCCAGGGAGCACACTTCAACATCCATTCCAGTCACTGTTTATGCAAAGCCGGCATGTTCTTATTGGGTTCAAGTGAGGTTTTTCTAAAGTTGTACATATTACGTTACTAATCATCTTCAAATTCTTTGTGTATATTAGACTATCCTCCTATCCTGCTTTATGTTGAATGCTGCCTGGATATATTCCTGCACCCCACAGTTTGATAGTGTGAATTGAATAATACATGCATATATTTAGCTCTAAGCATTTCAGGTTATTAAATCCATGAATTAAATTATTTTTAACCCTATTTTTTCGTGAACAGGGTTTCAGGGAATCAGAGCTTTTCCTGGCAGTTTTGGACAGAAGCAGGAAATAACATGGAAGATAAGAGAACACCAGTCCATCACAGGGCACGCTGATGCACATTTATACCAGGCAGATTTAAAGTCTCTAGTTAACCCAACATGTGAATTTTCAGGATCTGAGAGAAGACACAAGTGTGTGGTGAAATGAGTAGGACGGGGTATTTTATTACATTAATTTAACTAATGATTTTAATTGATTTTAGGGCAATCTATTGTTTTTAGCCCATTCCAGTGCAAGGTGTATACACCAAAGCTTGTGCTGGTTTTATTATATGATCGATAGTTACCACAAAACAGAAGCAGTGTGGTATTTAGTAGGCATCAGCCGCATGGTGAGATGAATAACAAAAGAGTGGGTTACCTCAGAAGGGAAGTTGTTTTTTTATGAAAAGTTTTTGTTGAGAAGTTGCTTTTGAGAAAGTGATCGCTGCGTGGAGGGGGAGTGAGAGGATGGAAAGGGCAGTTTAGGACAGGCTGACTAATTAAACAGAAATCCAGACCAAGTACTGAGTACAGGCTTCTTGGCACAGACATAAGGTTATCTGCTGAGCAGTGCATGAGGAAAGATGGAGAAGGACCAAGAAAGTGGGAGCCTCAAGCCACAGAGACATCCACTTAAGAGCATGACTCCCCAGGAGCTGCGGATAATTGGTGGCGGTGCAGTTTGGGTCTGCTTGGTAGACTGCAGATGTGACTGGCAGCCTTGTGGGAGAAGCAAGACACAGCAGCATCCATAGAAGGCACCCTGGGAATTGTGGCAAACGGTAGCAATGTAGTGTGGGTCAGCGTGGGTGGGTCGGGGATGTGGCAGGGTGTGACAGTGAAGTCTCCCAGAGTCCTGAGGAGGAAATGAAGAGCCAGAATAGATTGTAAGAGATTATTCCTCTCCACCATTGTGATTTTAACTATTTATTAGAATTATTTTTTGTTTACTTACAATCCAAGGCACATATTCACTCTAATATAAATAGACTTGTTTATTTGAACTGTTTATTGATTGGTTTATTTATTGCAATGTTTTTACACTTTAATTCTTTGTTTTAAAATAAAGACTGTCATTCTTCTGATTTTAAAGTCAATACTCGTCTGCTCACTTGCCCTGGTCCATGACTGTTGATGTCCTACATGAAGGAAGATTCTCATGGCTGTGGGTCTGGGGCATCACAGGGTGCTTAGAGGAAGACCATAAAAACATGGTGAGAATGGCAAACGCCACACAGGCAAATGAACCTGTATCTCTAAAACTACGAAGTAAAAAGGCTTTAGTCATTAATATTTAACTTCAGACAAGGTTTAGATATCAAAATAATTATTTAATCATAAAAACATCCTCTTACTACAATTAATATTATTCATGAATCTAAAAATATAACTTTAAAATTAATTGTTCGCTTATTTTGACAACAGTTCCATCCAAAGCTGATACTTGCATTTTGTTTAATTTTACTGGGGTAAGTTTCATCTCTGTATTATCTGGAGACCAAAACTGTATGCAGTACTCCAGATGAGGTCTAACCAGTGTGTTAAAAAGCTTGAGCATAACCTCCTATGACTTGTGCTCTGCACATCGTGCTATATAACCTGACATTCTGTTAGCAATCGTAGCTCAGAGTCCACTACGACTCTTAAATCCTTCTCATAAGCTGTACACTTGATATACAGACCTCCAAAAATTGTGTATTCATACCTAACATTTTTATTTCCTACATGTAGTACTTTACATTTATTTACATTGAATTTCACTTGCCACAAATCTGCCCAAGCCTGTATGCTGTCCCATTCCCTTTTTAATGATTTAATGGATTCCAGATTATCTGCCAATCCACCTATCTTGGTATCATCTGAAAACTTAACCAACTTATAACTTATTTTACTATGCAAATCATGTATATATTTATTAATAATAGGAGTGGCCCTAGCACTGACCCCTGTGGAACACCACTCTTAACATCACACAGTTCTGATGAGGTTCCTCATCACGCTTTGCTTCCTGTGTCTGAGCCAATTCTGACCCATCTAAAAACATCACCCTGAACTGTAACTTCTTTTAGTTTCATGTCCTACCTCTGATGTGGCACCTTATCAAATGCTTTCTGAAAGTCAAGATAAATAATATGATATGCTCCACTTTGATCGTATCCTTTTGTTGTTTTGAGAGAGGTCACTTTCACTTGGATATTTTATATATTTTCCCATTTTACTCATCTGATTGCTGCCCGTGATGAAGATATATCTCTAGCACAAGTTAGAAAGTCATGCATGCCAGTGACTTGTGTCTAATTCTAGTGGTAGAAGCTACAGCAGCAGCTTAAGGGAACCTCTCTCACATCAGTTCATATTGCTTGATACCTGAGATAAGTTAGCCATAAAAGTAAAAAGAAGCAAAAACACCAAATATGTAATGGAGCAGAAAAGGTATCAATATATGAAATAAGCATTTTGTAGTCTTAGAGTCAATATACATTTACAAGTAATGTAATACAAGTATTTACATTACACTAAAAGCAATCTCACTGCATTGTCTGCAGATTATAATGATTCATTAGTTCTCTGACACTGTACAATCAAGAAATATGTGCATGAATGTGTTCCTACAAAAATAATGTGTTCTTTTACTGGCCCTGGATGAATCATAATACCCAACAAGCCGCGTTTTTAAATATGACAATCCTTCTTGCACTTGGGTGCTGATGGTGGATGTTCCACAGGGGCCTGCATTTTAAAGACTGGGCCAGTCACCCACTAATAGACCTTATCCATCCATGCTGAACTGAAATAGGAATTCTCTATCTACCAATTTGGATTTCTATTTCTTCAGCTCACTTGGTCCTCAGCTGCCTTGGGACCACTGCAGCATCTGGCAGTTCCTTAACAGGTGCACATCACTGTATATGCATTGTCATAGTCATTTACCTGGGAGACAACTTCAGTGCTTTTCAACTTGAAATTTCACCCAGACTCAAGGGTTGGCCCTGCTTTATAACCGTGTTGTCTCCTTCTGTCTGCAGATCCGGAAGCCAACATTTCAAGGGCAAATTGCAGCACTTCCATTATGGGTCTCCTGGCCCTGCCCCTTTCTCCTCATCGCCTTCTTAACTGGCAGCACTGCCATCTTTCTCCAGTCCAGTCTAACATTTGCATCTGGAAAGACGTCTTTGTGTTAATTCGCTTTGTTATTTTGACAATAGGGCTCACCACTGGTGCCCCAACCCTTCATAATTTCTTTTGTCTTGTTATTACAATATACTGTATATTTTTTATCACTATTAGGAAAGTGTAGTATTTATGTAAGCCAAGAAATTTTCCAAGGTTTATGACAATGATTAATTATACTGTCTTTAGGTCTTAAGTAGCTTTTTGAAAAAATCTCTCTTCTAATATTAGTGTGCTCTAGCAGGCAAAATATATAACTTCTGGTTGTATACCAGAAAAAATGGAAAAAAGGAATGGTTGGCTGGTGAAAAAATTGTTTACAGCAGGTAAGGATGATTGTGAAAGATGTTGATATCTACATTTAAACACCTTTACATTTAAACACAAAATTTCTAGGCAAGTGTTCCAGCCTTGATGAACAAAACTATTAGTAGGATGGGTGAGAATAGGAGGGAGTGATGACACCTTATACTGGACCACTTGGACACCAGTATTGGTTCCTATAGGCTGTGTGTCCTTTTTGGTGGAGTCTGAGTGTTCTCCATGATTATGTGTATATCCTTCAGGACCCCAAGTTACTTCTTGCTTGGAGACTTTTAATGCCTGCATTGCTATGTGACTAGCAATGGTCAGAACACCGAAAATGTTGCAGTTCAAGCAAACTGAACTATTGTGCCAGTTACAGTTACAATTGAGGTGGATATTTCATTGTTAAAATGTAGCTGTGGGAGCTGTTTTACCCAAGTTTTACTTGCCATTTATCTATTCAATAATTATAGTGCTAATTCAGAATTACACATGAATCTGAAAGCGAGATGCCGATCTCTGGCCTAGACAATGAGAATGTTGCGTCAATGTAAACCCTTACATTTTTTTTGCCTGAATGTAGAACTTTACATTTGTCATCGTTTTCAGCTAGGTTAATCTTGTCCATGAGTTAATGATTTAAAAGGTCCATATTACAGACTACCAGAAGAATAAACCCACTAATCACTATGGACAGTCTGTAGCAGACTTTAAGCCTTCCTCATGAACCAATGACGTAGTCACTTCACCAAGGTCCTTTTATGTCACCAAGGTTTTGAAATGTTGCAATATCTACAGTATTGATGTTTTCATCATGCATGAGCAGTGCATTTTAGCAGGCAAGTTAGCAAATACTACTAGGTATATATTATTTCAGTGTCTAATGATTAAAGAATGACTCTGCTTTTTGGAGTGCTGTCACGTAACATGGACAAGTTATTGTGGGACAGCAAGCTTCAAATATATGCACATCCAAGCTAAAGATATGCAAGAGGCAGAGAAAAAGAAGGGGCCATCCTTATTTTACTCCACTCAGTCTACTTATTCACTGTCTGTTGAGAACTGGACTTGTCTAACATGGTTGCTGACTGTTATGATTAGAAGCTCTTCTGTTAAATTGTTGCCTCCACAGACCCACTCACCAACCCACACACTCATGCACATACAAACATACATATATACAGTACATACATTCTGTATATACACACACAATTGGTAATATATTGTGTGTATATATATGTGCGAGTGTGTGTATGTGAGTGTCATAGCATGCAGTAATGTGACCAATACAGAAAATATGTATTTAATAATTTGCAATAGTTCATTATGAATAACTTCTAGGTGGAGAGAGACTGTTTTTTTAAATTACTACATACAGCTTCACTTAACAAACTGAAATGCAGAACTTATCATTTGATTAAGACTTAATCAAGTATTATCTTTCTGCAGTTCGACCCTCATCAGAGAAAATGCTATACTTTTAGTAGAATAATTTTTTTTTGGATACTACAACAGAGCTTACCATCAGTATGAATGTCTCTAAATGTATGGCTGGGAATTTGAGTAGAGTAGTTTTCATTTACAAAGTAGAATTAAATAAATGTTTGGTTCATTCATAGGCTACTTAATAACATAAATTTCTTCAAAATCAAACAATATTCCTAAAGCATAGCCTTGTTACCAAATTCATTCAAATCTAACAGAGGTACCTTATAGTAAATAGACAAACATTATGTACCATACAATATATCAGGAGTCACAGTTTATTTGATAAATGCTGTTTCAGGTGTACTTTTGCTGTTGGCAATGATGTAATGGTAACACCACATAAGTCATTTTTGACTAAGAAAGAACATAATAAAATGCTTGCATGACCTTATTGTGTAAATAATCATTGGCATTGGGTACTTTCTTCTGAGGTCCTCTCAGAGTTAAATTAAGGATCACTGAGCTTTGTTTAATTTGTGTCAGTAGGCAAACAATATGAAAACAAAAATCTTTTTTTGTGACATAAGTCCATATTCAGTGTCCGTCAGATAAATAATTATACTTTTTGATGAGCGGTGTCAATTTAGCATGTTTCACATAACTTTTTGAGGTTTGTACCTATACGTTGACAATACTTAGAATTTGAGAGACTTTAAAATCATCCATATTTAACATAGTTGAAACATTTTAAAGCTACAAATTTAATTTCAATATTACATATACTGTATGTTGAAACTTGTAAAATATATTCATAAACCTTTCAATTTAAAGTGTTTGGGACATCCTAATAATTACTCTGTAAAAAGAAACTTAGACTTGATTTATTTTAATGGTTTAATATTTCTATCCCAATAAATAGTACATTTTTTAGTCTAAAAATACTTCTTATTTCTAAAACGGATAACTTAGTAAGTAGTACAGCATGAGCCAAAAAGAAATACCACATTTCAAATATTTATTTTAGAAAATAAAAAAAAAAATCATTATGACACAAGATAGATTTCTGAGCACTCGCATGACTCGTTCGGCCATTTCAAGGGGAATAGCAGCCATTTTGTGGCAAATAGCATCCTTGAGGGCTTCAAGGTTTTGAGGTCACTGTGTGTATATACCTTCAACTTGAGAAGAAAGAAGAAGAAGAAATCGCATGGAGCAAGATCAGGTAAATGTGAAGGCCACTCGACATCGACATCGCTGCGCAGAGAGATCAGCTTCCCCAGGGACATTTCCCACAAAACTTGCATGGATTTCCACACCATGGAGTTGTTGCTCCTTCCTGTTGAAACCAGGCATCCACCACATTCATTTCTTCCAGTTAGGGCCGCAAAAAGTTTTCTAGCATTTCAATGTAATGTTCTGAATTGACAGTGACCGTTGTTCCCCCCTCCTCAAAAAATTAAGGGCCTACAATGGCAAATTCTGTGATGGCACATCAAACTGTAACACGCTCACTGTGCAGGGATCTCTGATGAAGTTTACGAGGGTTGGTTTCAGCCCAATAGTGAAAGTTTTGCTTATTTACATAACCATTCAAATGGAAATGTGCCTCTTCACTGCACATGACGATGGCATCTCGATGAACAGTTTGAAGAATGTTTCGTGCGCAACTCTCTGTGGTTCTCCCAGTCGCCCTCAGTGAGTTCATGCACTACCATAATTTTGTATGGATGGAAATTAAGGTCCTCATGCAAAATCCTCCTCAAAAACGTGTTGGAATGTCTAAGGTAGATGCATGTTTGTGCGCTGAACATTTAGGAGACTGCAAAATTGATGCCCTTACAGCTTGGATGTTTCCAGGCGTTTGTACTGTCCAAGGATGGCCTGGAGATTTTCTGTTTAATGTTGTACCTGTCTATCAAAATTTAGTCACGCACTGAAGAATTGTGTTATGATTTGGGACATCACCATTAGGAGGAATGCTGAAGTGCGTTCGGAAGGCGCATTGCATAGTGATGATAGATTGGATGTTTATGAAGAACACTTCAACAGTGAAGGCACAGTGCACACTGGACCAAGGCATGTTGCTGACTGAAAACTACAAGGGATCGCTTATCAAAGGACTCCCACCCCAACCCACTCAACTGCCTCTACGTCACGCAATGAACTTGAGAAATGTGGTACTTCATTTTGGCTCACCCTGTATAATAATAAAAATATGTATTCATATTATTATTACTTCATGATGACTTAGCAAAGCATTTCCAGTGATCCATCTGTGTTGAGTATACAAGCACACCTTGTACTTGTCTGGATATTTTTCCATGATCGCTGGTTTCCTCTCACATCCAAAGACATGCATGTTTGTTTGATTTGTGACTTTGTATAAATACGTGTAGGTGATGATGGGTGTAGTCTGGGTGATGGATCAGTCCTTTGGTCAGGACTGGTTTCTGCTTTGTGAAAATGCTGCCAGTGTAGATTCCTGCTTTCTATGACTCAATGGCTGAATAGGACAATTCAGAAATAGGACACATGTACAAGTGCTTAATGAACAGTTGCTATATCATTATACTGTAACAACAAGTGGCAGACTCTATGTCCATTTCTTGTCTGTCAGATTTGTCTGTTCCTTTATCTAATTCAAGTACAGCTTTTTCCAGCACGATGGTGAGGAACCAAAGAAACCTATTTTGGCAGCATTAGGGGGAGAATGGAATTTAAAATAATATGTAAAAGATGTACTGTCATTTCACGGGTGAAGCTCAAGATCTTTTACATGAGAATCAAGTCAAGTGTCAAGTGGCTTTATCACCACAATAAGAAATACTGACACATTTTCCAAATTCTTAATATCAGGCACAGCCAATGCTTCTAGTTCAAATACTGCACTTTATATTATTTGTGAATTACTTGGTAAAAACTGAACTTTTGGTATTGAAAATAATAATATCTAAAAAAAGATAGCAAACCGCAGACTAATTACAGATCTAATTTCAGTTTTGCTTTAAGATAATGGAGTTAACTTTACCAAGATAGACATTCAATCTCATCATCACTGTTTTGATGCAAATATAATTAAAAGATTCCCCTTATGGGGAAGGCTACGCTAGGATGTTTTCACCTCTTCTTGTTTGGAAGCACAGGTAGTGTCCACTAGATTAACACTGAATAATTACCTTATTATTTCAGATAAGGCTATAATCAGCATTTCAACATTTGTAGGAAGTAAGCGTGACATAATTGGAAATAGCTTCAGTTTCTTCACCAACCCAGCAAAATTCACTAAAAGCGTACCCATCTGTTTTTGATCTTATTTGTCTGTCGGTTTATCCAGATAAATCATTATTTAGTAACACTTTATCACTGAAATAAAACTTCATATACATTTTTTCCTGAAGAGAAACTTGAACGGGATACCATTACCATCTCAGTCCAGATACTGTTTTCATCTTTAAGTTCAATGCTTTAAAACACCCATCAATAAGAAAAAAAACTCACAAGTAATGTTATATCTGAATAGCTCACCTTTTCTTCATGATAAACAACACAATTGTTTATTGACCAACACTGTGGAACAGCAGTTTTTCCAAATGTCTGGTTCTTACTTTTTCCTTACCAAAGACTGTCCACTTCTTTTATTTGCAAAAATGACTTACTTTGGATACTGTTTTAAAAGTAATACTATTGTCACATTGTCTTCATTATGAAGATGACAGGGCCATTGTAACAACAAGAGTAGGAATAACTTTAATACCTGGGCCCATATTTGTCAAGCATCTCAGAATTATTCCTGGGAATTACACTAAAAATCTGACTAGAATAAAAATTTCCTTGGAGTAGGAAACAACAAGATATTATGAAGTTTAAGAGATCATATCTGAGAATGAATGACATCATGATCTTCTGGCACACCTTGCCATAAATTGCCACTCATCATGATGTAGTTCTTGAACCTTCTCATGCTTATAAAGTGTAACACGAATGTTCCAGAGGTTTGTGAGATGAAAATCTCAGTGTACCGGTGCAATTAATTAATTAATTTGTTAAGAAGGCAGGCTCTATTGTAGGAGTAAAGTTGGACAGTTTAACATCTGTGGCAGAGCAACGGGCACTAAGCAAACTCCTGTCAATCATGAATAATCCACTGCATCCACTGAACAGTGTCATCTCCAGGCAGAGGAGTAGCTTCAGTGACAGACTTTTGTCACTGTCCTGCTCCACTGACAGACTGAGGAGATCGTTCCTCCCCCACACTATGCGACTCTTCAATTCCACCCGGGGGAGTAAATGCTAACTTTTTTCATTTTTATTACTATTTAATTTAATATTGTTTCTTTGTATCAGTATACTGCTGCTGGATTATGTGAATTTCCCCTTGGGATTAATAAAGTATCTATCTATCTATCTATCAATATTTTACTGAAAACCACCCATCCAGCATTGCTTATCTTCAGGGTAATATGCTGGCTACTACGGTACAGTTTGCATCCATGACCACCAGAATTTCCATGCTAAGATATCACTTGCAATTTACATATGCGTGCTTACTTTAATATTAACTCAAATGGAGTCACGGGCAAATGTATGAATCTGTATATTACCTCATGTGGTGTAAGGGTGTTCATAGTCTGGTGCAAAATTTGAGAAATGCTTAGTTGTTGCAAAGCTGCATTTTCCCTGTGGCAAAAAAGTAACGTTACCAACACTTACATCACAAAATGTACAAGATTTCTTTCAAATATTATTCCATCTTTATCTGATTAATACCTTCTTACTAGTTCAACGTTGTCGAGCATTTCAACATTCTGTCTTTCGTGCCGCTGATCTCTACTGGAATGTCATCTTCTGGCAGCTGCCTAGAGAGTTAAGCCAGTTCACGAACTCTCATAAATCGTGGTGAAGTTAGGAGAAGTGTCCTAAATTAGGAAAACTGATAATATGCTTTTGCTCTTACGGCTAAGAGTAAGACCAAATTTACATCACTGTGATTTTTGAGCCGATTAGGACCATTTTCTTTCTCCTGAGACACTTCATAAATATGGGTACAGGACAACAGATCTAAAAACTTTCGTTGAAAATTTTTGTCATTCTTATTCTTATTCTGAGTTACATTGTATGGAAGAAAAACAAAATGGAGACTTATGGGATCAAACAACTCAACTAACTGAAAACTTACCAAGAAAAGCAAATCAAGAAATGTATTTTTTAAAATGTTAACCCCAAAGTTTGACAAGTTTTAGAAACATTATATTGTACAGTGCATGCACCACAGGCAACAGTTTTAGCTAGAGCTATGATGTTATAGGAATGAGTCATAATTAAATTAAAGTGATGCAGAGGAATATAATATTAGGAGCTATGCGTCCATTTGGAAAAACAATGTAGGAAAGATGTTAGTGTAGTCTTATACAGCATATCAATAGTAAAAGGGTCAGCAGATCAGCACATGAGCAGGGCACATTACAGAAACTTTGTGGGATAAGGTAGGAAGGTTAGACATTTGAGTGGAGGTTGCTACATGCCACCAAATTGTAATATATCAAATAACAGAATATTATCAAAAAGACATATTGTTGTGATTCAGATTAGTCAAAATGGCAAAATAGTGCAAAGCCTCTAAAAGGCCCATAAAACAAACCAGGACCCTCCCTAACCCGCTCAGAAAAGGCTTCACTTAAGGCAGTCTGACCTCCCAATACCTAAGGCTTCAGATATATCCAGGCCCAAAGAATGGGGAACAGCCTTTTAAAGTTCAAAAAGGCTTAAATGGATCAAAGTACATAAAATTATCAAAAATGCCCTTTAATGAAAAGAGATATGGCAAATGATCATTTTTATAAATGGAAATATTTATTCAAATGAACAAACGATAAAAATTGTGGCAAAAATTAAGGCAGAAATATAGCAAATAAATACCAATTGTAATCCAAGTAATAAAGGCTCAAAACAAAAGCAATAAATTCAAAAATCCAGAAAATCAATACCAACAAGAAATACTCTTTGAAAGTCAATGAACTGCAAAGGGACTTGTTTCCTGAGTTTATGGAATGAGGTGGTCTCTTAGCAGTGACACAAGAGTGGTCCTCCTTGTTAGGATTCCACCAACAAAACACAAAGAACTTCAGGGAACAATACAAGCTGCATGGATACTAAATAAAAAAAAAAAAAAAAATTACATAAACACATGAGACATACTTAATAACTAAAGAATGAAGGGAAATGCATGTTAGTCACAGCAAAACCCTGGCTAAAACATGATACGTGTGATAATGAAAATGCAGTGATCAAGGCAGATTTTCACTTTTTGGCAAGCTATTTTTTTAATAGAAGAAACTGTAATGGCACTCATGGCAATGACTGTTTTTTCACCAAGTTCGTCACAAGTCCAACACCAGGTAACATTTTTCTATCTACTACCTTTTTTAAAAACAAAGACATCAAAAAAAAACCAGACAGATTTGATCCTTTGAAAACACACAGATGCACACCAGAAAAAAGACTCAGAATGTGAGCAAAGCAGACATATATAGAAGGGAACACCTCCTGTTAAAACCACAGAATGGGAAAATACAAACTTTGCAACTATATTAGATTGTGTTGTATCAAGCACAAGCACAGTCAATAAAGCAGCACTTGGTACTTTGTCTCTTCTCTCACCTTCTGCCTCTCCTTCTTTGGCAAGCTTCGTCCTCTTCCTCCTGATTCTGGCTCTCCAAGTGAAGTGAGGCTCTCCCTTTTAAGCTGCACCTTGGAGAACTTCAGGTGGCCAATCAGCATTATCTGGAAGTACTCCCAGGTGTGAAAACCCAAGGTAGGGCTCTGCAACTGCTCCTGGCGGATCCCATGGAACCCAACAGGGCTGTGCCAAATTCCAACTGCCATGTTGGTGTTTATATCGATCACATGGCAGTCATCCAAATCCAAATCATATTATGTGATATCATCTACTGTTAAATTCTGCTCCGTACTTGTAAAATTTTTATTTTTATACTGTAATGAGGATTAGTTCTGTTTTGTGTATTATATTGTATTCACCCCCTTGTTTTTGACACCCACTGCACGCCCAACCTACCTTGAAAGGGATCTCTTTTTGAACTGCCTTTCCCAAGGTTTCTTCCATTTTTTCCCTACAAGGATTTTTTTGCAAGTTTTTTCCTTGTCTTCTTAGAGAGTCAAGGCTGGGGGGCTGTCAAGAGGCAGGGCCTGTTAAAGCCCATTGCAGCACTTCTTGTGTGATTTTGGGCTATACAAAAATAAATTGTATTGTATTTATTGTATTATATACTAGCTGATTACCCAGTGGCTTTGCTCACTGAGTGCAAGGGAAAAAATAAAATGTAGTATATAAATTATTAAACAGTAAAACATTAACATGTAAGAAGTAAAGATACATTGAGCACTACTGGAGTGCTTTAGGGTAAAGTACATTTTAAAGGCGCTATAACACAACAGGTAAGTAGCACTAACAGCAGCTTAAATGTATCTGGATCATCTCTTGGTAGCAGATCCCTTGGGAAAGGTACTACACGATCGTTGTGGTATAGAAATTACATTTTCTATGCAATCCTGCAAATTTCTGCCTGACAACCTTGCACTACGTGCCTGTGATTCAAGAGAAAAATTGTTCTTAGAAATTTGGACGCTGCCCTTCCGTGCTTAACGGGCAGAAGGTCCAAACAAATCCCAAGTCCAAAACTTAACACAAAGAGGTCGGTACATCTTCTTAGATGTAAACCCTCCATCGTCTAAAAAGAATTCATCACAAAAGCAACCTTGAATGTTGCGGGGTTTTAGTGAGCTGAACTCACCTTAAGGGACAGTAAGTAGTCATGCAGCGCAATTTTCAAAGAGAGTTTTGCTTCGATGGCGCCGATCACACTCATTCGGAAAGATTTCCACTCTCCCAGGAGCCGAGGGGGACTCGAAGTGTCACAAACAGTGTGAGAAGAAAAGACGTTGCCTGAAACTGAGAAGCTCTCGACCCGGCGGAACAGCCCGACATTCCGTGCCTCCCAGGGTCCACTTTGTTCTCACGACCCCTCGCCACTAAAGGCAGTGTCGTCTTCACATTGCGCACTTCTATGGGATAGATCGGCATGTTTGTGTTTACTTCTTTTCAATATCAGTAAAATAACTCTCACACAAATAATAACAATTCATAAAGACGATATAAAAATGGAGTCCACAAACGAAGTGATTAGTTCCCGTATTCCTGTCATATGTAATTTCCGTTTTGCGTGGTCATACGTGATTTCCGTTTCAAACGTGAAAAGAATTTTATATATATAGATGGCATATATTTCTCAGTTGACGAGACTGCCCTGTGTGAGGCATGTTTATGGGAAAATACAAGTAAGAGAAGTGGTCATGATCATTTATCAAAGGATCCAAAAAAAGAACAAAACCTGATCATCATAGGGGAGCTGCTATCTAGTGCTCCAGGGGAGGCAGTGTCCTGTGCACAGTCCAGTAAAAATAAAAGAGGAAAGGAGAATTTAAGTAGCCTCAGAAATAGGATTAATAAAAATGATCAGAAAATAGTGAATGTACTGAATAAATATTCTACCCATTTATTTGTAAACAAGGAAATAAATGGAATGTCTCAGGTAGAATTAGAAACTATCTAAAGTTTAAACATTTTGAAGCAGAAGAGTCAGATCCTCCTCAGGCCCTTTATGGATTGAAGACAAAACCCCAAATCCTGAAGGGATTGTGCCAGTTGTGTTGAAAGTAATGAAAGACATTCTTTACACAATTATACTAAGCCTACCCAGTAATTGCTTAAAATAGGAGAAATATCTGATGATATTTGCAAATGAAACTCCAAACAAAATAATCCCATTAATTACAGACCCATAAACTTTGTGCATTGTGCAAAATTATGAAAGGTATTGGGGCTGAGAGCATGCACTGATCAATAAATTAGAGGACTATGTATATGAAAATAATTTACTAAATAACAACCATTCGGGGCTTACAAAAGGCAGATCCTGCCAAACAAATTCTTACTTTACAGTGCTTAAGACTTTCAAAAAGTCCATGATGCAGTGCGGGACTGAAGATTAATTTTAAAAGTAGAAATGATTAACATCAAAAGCACCTTGCAAAACTGAACATTAAATTGGTTAGTAGAAATCTTTGGAGTCCCTCAAGGATCTTTGCATTCTTTCAGTTATAATTGTTAATGTTTGTGAAATTTGTAGATGACCCTAATATTGGAGAGCGGCCAAATACTAAGGAGGAAGCTCAAACGATTCAGAAAGATCTGGATGACCATCAAAACCGGACAAGCACATTGAGGATTATGTATACAGCAGAAAATTGTAAAGAATTACATGCAGGCAAAAGAAGCTTGTATTATAAGTATTAGTCAGGAAGAAATCTCCAGAAAGAATTTAGAGATTTAAGTTGGTGCAGTAGTTTGTTTTTCCTTGTCCTTATTTAAAAACAGCTAATAAACAAATTTTAAATTATATTGTAAAAAGTGAATGTCAATCAAGAGACTCTATGCTCCAACATTATAATATGTTACTGAGATCACATTTGACATGTTATGGGCAGTTGTGGACACCACAGTACCAAAAAGACAGCATCTCTAGAAACTGTGCAGAAAACAGAAACTGACTTTATCCCAGGACTATGAATGTGTTCTATTATGGCAGTCTCGGTTGAGCAGAGTGGGTTGCATGAGTACCTAATCCTGGTCTTAAAATTCTCAAAAGCATTGTTGTAATGGATGTGTCAGGATGGGGCTGGTAGTTAGCTGGCCGAGATCTCTACAGCTGTGACTGTGTCTGACTTTGCCTTTTGCCTTTATGTCATAGCTGAACTGTTTGTGTAAGGTGTGACTGGAGTGTTTGTTTTCTTCTCATCCATTGTTAACAGGTTACAGTTAAATGTTAATAGACAGATATTGTTAGGTTCCATTTGTTAATCAGTTTGGAACAGCTTTGTTTTACTGGATGTTTAAACAAATCTGTTTCTTTATGCATACGCATTATGTCATTAGTAATTTGTAAAGCTGTAATTATATTTTACCTGTGATCTTATTACAGAACTCCGAGCTTGCACTCAGTAAAGAGCACTATACTAAAATAAATGGAACTGAATGATATTGATTTGAATTCATCAGAATTATTTCAATTAAGAACACAGGAGGAGATGAAGGTAAAGTGAGTTTACGAGGGAAGCCCTATAGCACTTCTTCACACAAAAGCTTATGAGAATCTCCAGCCTTATAGATGAAGTGAAAATCCTGACAGCCTTTTATATGAGAGCTCTTACATGGCAAAATTAACATTGCAAAAAGTCTTATTTAATCTGAGTTATTTTCCTGTAAGATTTCGCCCAAAGTCTTGTTGATTTATTTTTTTAAATGTTTCTAGCGCTGATATAAGTGTTATGAGATGTCCTCCTGAAAAGATTTGTAATGAAGACAACATGCATAAGGATGCTTGGTTTCATGCTTTACAATGGACATCATAATCATGAACAACACTGGCATTCTTCTTCTTCTTTCTGCTGCTCCCATTAAGGGTCACCACACAGCAGGTCTTCTTCCATATCTTTCTGTCCTCTGCATCTTGTTCTGTTACACCCATCACCTGCATGTCCTCTCTCACCACATCCATAAACCTTCTCTTATGTGTTCCTCTTTTTTTCTTGCCTGTCAGCTCTATCCTTAGCATCCTTCACCCAATATACCCAGCATCTCTCCTCTGCATATGTCCAAACCAACATAATCTCATCTCTCTGACTTTTGTCTCCCAACCGTACAACCTGAGCTGACCCTCTAATGTACTCATTTCTAATCCTGTCCATCCTCGTCACACACAATGCAAATCTTAGCATCTTTAACTCTGAACATCACTGGCAGCGAAAACTGATCCCAGCGAAAACCATTGAAATAGCACCATGATGATATCCATCCATCATCCAACCCGCTATATCCTAACTACAGGGTCATGGGGGTCTTCTGGAGCTAATCCAAGCCAACATAGGGCGCAAGGAAGGAAACAAACCCCGGGCAGGGTGCCAGCCCACCACAGGGCGCGTACGCACACACACTCACACACACACACACATCCACACACTAGGGACAATTTAGAATCGCCAATGTACCTAACCTGCATGTCTTTGGACTGTGGGAGGAAACCCACGCAGACATGGGGAGAACATGCAAACTCCACGCGGGGAGGACTTGGGAAGCGAACCTAGGTCTCCTTACTGCAAGGCAGCAGCGCTACCCACTGCTCCACTATGCCGTCACCATGATGATATAACTGTCAAAATGCTAAACAATAGAAAACAACACAAAAATACATGTAAAAATTAATTTATAAACAGAAAAAATCAGTTCTTTTAGGAAAATAATGTAGGTTTATAGCAGTGATACTGAGACTTACATATTAACTAATTATATAAACTTGATGGACTGAACGGTCTCCTCTTGTTTATGAAGCTTGTGTTCTGTTTTCATTAATTATACAATCTAAAAGAGACAAATCTACCACAGTTTAGTTTCTTTAAGCATGATCATTTGAGTTGGCCTGTTGTCAATGCAATCCTCATCTCAGCCTCGCTATATACAGTAACAGCGGTTCTTGAGTGAAGTTCTGACAGCCTCCTTTCAATCAGCATTACAGCCACTTTACGTCCACCAGACGTCACTGCTTAATTAGCAGATTCTTTTGTCTTTTCCTATTCTGCATTCAGAAAAGTGATGGTCTTGAGATATACATTTATATGAAATTTCGAAATATTTCTAATTTTGAGAAACTGTGAGGTTTCGTAGCACCTGGGTTCATTGTTAGCACCATAAGCAGGACAGCTCAACGTTAACAGCTAGATCTCCTTGGACAAGCATTTTAATTTGATATTTCCTGTAGTTCTATTCATATTCATTGGAACACTGGCACAGCCATGAGCTTTGCTGTTTCATATTACCAATGACCTGAGGTTAATTGCTGGGCCGTCCACTGCTTGTGTGGACTTTGCACTTTCTCTTTGCATCTGCATGGATTTTCTCTGGATACTTCAGTTTTTTTCCCAAAGGTGTGCATTTAGTAATTCCCGCAACAATTGTGTAATTATGCTAATATTGGTTAATTGGTGATTCTAAATTGCCCCTGAGCAGGTGTGAATGGGCCCAGTGGTAAACAAAGCTGGGCCCAGTGCTGGGCCTCAAATCCTGAAAGCACTTTAATGGATATTTTCATGACTTTATTACTTTAAAAACTTGAAGTAAGGGTTCACAAATGTGTTTATCCCCTTAATCAAAACTCTGCAATGGATGCTAATGATATTTAAAATTGTTTATATGGAGTCAGAACTTTTTTTCACTTTTCTTTTTTGCCACTCTGTGAGAAACAATCAACTTTCCATTTTCCAAACTCACTTTTTCAATAGGACACACTCATTTGTACAGGGACAGTTTAGAGCTTCCGGTTAAAGTAATGAGCAATTGTTTATGACGTGTGAGTACCATGACAGGAGAAAACCTAATTCAGGGAGAATAAAACAGACTTCACAGAGGCAGTGACTGGACCAGGGTTGAAATTCCAGTGCTTCCAGTTGTGAGGCAGCAATGCTGCTCCCAACCTATTTTCCTATTTTTGTTCACATAATTATAGTGTGACTTGCTTTATTTACCATGTTTTTAAAAGTAAAATTGTTTATCTGTTATCTACATTTTTCACTTTTGCCACTTTTTTACAAAGCAATTTTTTAATCATCTATGCATTTTCCAAACCTCCTTCTTCCATTATGAGTGGCATGATGGTAGAGTAGATAGCACTGGTCCTCACAGGTCATGGTTACGTAGGGTCTACACATTCTGCAAATGTGTGTGCGGTTTTCTCTTCAGGTACACTGGCTTTTCTCTCATACCACCGGGATATGTGTACGTTAGGCCAATTGACACATCTAAATGGGCTTGATATATATATATATACTCAGCAAAAAAAGAAACGTCCCTTTTTCAGGACTGTGTATTTCAACAATAATGTTTTAAAAATCCAAATAACTTTACAGATCTTCATTGTAAATTGTTTAAACAATGTTTTCCATGCATGTTCAATTAACCATAATCAATTAATTAACATGCACCTGTGGAATGGTCGTTCAGACCTTAACAGTTTACAGAAAGTAAGCATTTAAGGTCACAGTTCTAAAAACGCAGGACACTAAAGAGACTTGTCTACCGACTGTGAAAAACACCCAAAGAAAGATGCCCAGGGTCCATGCTCATTTGCGTGAACGTGCATTAGGCATGCTGCAGGGAGGCATGAGGACTGCTGATGTGGCTAGGGCAATAAATTGCCATGTCCACACTGTGAGACGCCTAAGACAGCGCTACAGGGAGACAGGAAGGACAGCTGATCATCCTCGCAGTGGAAGACCACGTGTAACAACACCTGCACAGGATCGGTACATCTGAATATCACACCTGCGTGGCAGGTACAGGATGGCCACAACAACTGCCCGAGTCACACCAGGAACACACAATCCCTCCATCAGTGCTCAGACTGTCCGCAATAGGCTGAGAGAGGCTGGACTGAGGGCTTGCAGGCCTGTTGTAAGGCAGGTCCTTACCAGACATCACTAGCAACAACGCCGCCTATGGGCACAAACCCACCTTCGCTGGACCAGACAGGAGTGGCAAAAAGTGCGTGAGTTTCTGCATGACAGCAATGTCAGTGTTCTGCCATGGCCAGCGAAGAGCCCAGATCTCAATCCCATTGAGCACGTCTGGGACCTGTTGGATCGCAGGGTGAGGGCTAGGGCCATTCCCCCCAGAAATGTCCAGGAACTTGCAGGTGCCTTGGTGGAAGAGTGGGGTAACATCTCACAGCAAGAACTGACAAATCTGGTCCAGTCCGTGAGGAGGAGATGCACTGCAGTACTTCAAGCAGCTGGTGGCCACACCAGATACTGACTGATACTTTTGATTTTGAGCCTCCCTTCATTCAGGGACACATTGTGAAACATTTTTAGTTTATGTCTTATGGTGTTGACTCTTTTAGTGTTCATACAAATATTTACACATTAAGTCTACTGAAAGTAAAAACAGTTGAAAGTCAGGGGACGTTTCTTTTTTTGCTGAGTATATATATATGTAAGTGGGGTGTGTGATTGAGGGTGCCATGAAAAGTACAGACTCTCCACCTAGGGTGAATTCCATCCAGTGCTGAAACTCTATATTGATAAAAATACATTCGAAAATAGTTGGACGTATCCCATAACTGAGTTTGGGAGCCAAGATATATGGAGCCAACACTGGGTATATATTAGGAGCTAATGCTGGACAGGACATTAATCAATCACAAGACACATCTAACCACGCTTACATGTGCCCAGCAACTTAGAGCCATCAATTAATCCTAAATGAATGATCTTGGGATGTGAGAGAAGAACAGATACTGACAGAAACACAGAGAATTTGCAAACTCCGTGCAAACCACAAATGGGTCAGGATCTGATGCTAGGCTCTGAGGCAGTAGCTTTAACCAATGTGGTGTTGTACAACAGGCAATCAATCAATCTTTATCTTATATGGCACCTTTAAGAGCATGCATGATCATTCAGCTTAATAATATATGGAAACCAACCACAACAATAAAATAAAAACAGCATAAGTCAAACACACATAGGACCATTATTATATATTTCAGTCATTTCACATTCTTATTGTCAATTAGCTGAATGGCTTCCTTCTCCTCTTTGAAAATCAATACTTCAACCCTCAAGAAAGCAGCATAGCTTTGCACCACAATACACTTTAAATTACTCAGCATTCAACTTGTTTCAAGCACTATTAAGCTATAAGCAGGTGCTTGTTACCCCAGTGGTTTTATCCAGCATTCAGCAACTAAGAAAAAAAATGTAAAGGAAGTGATTGTTTGAAATCTGCAATAATCACATAATTACAAAGCTCCTTATATCTGCCTGTCTGAAATTAACCTCTATCCTGCAGTCTTACTCACGCATTGATATCACACACTGCCAAGTAAATTGATGGCATACAGAATAACTCAAGGTCACTTACTCAGTTTGTAATTTCCTGCTGTCTGGAAAGCGAACACAAATTATGAGGGGTGGCACTTTTTTTTTCCCCAACTAAAAATGATTCTTTCACATTTTCAGTGCCAGAAATGCATAGCCGAAGCCAGGCTAGGTCAGCTCAGATTGTTCATAAGAGCAGATGTTTGCAGAGAACAGGCGATTCGGTTGTCATTGAACTGACTGGTAAGCAATGCAGAGTTTTATTTTTAGTGAAATAACGAATTTGTCTTTCTCTAGATTCTTTGAAAATAAACTGCTAATAAATGACACATCATAACAATAAATCACAGTCAGTTTCCAGACTTTCCCAATGTATCAATGTTTCTTGCTATTGAGTACAAATGCAAAATTTGCTTCTGTATGCAGTGTACGTTAGGAGGTTTAAGAAGTTCAGATCCTACATTGACAGTCAAGACTGACCAGTATGAATAACAATTTCAGAAGGTGGCGCAATGGTTAACATTGCTGTTTCGCATACCCAGTGTGCCATCAGAGATAGCATTTTAAATGAGAGAGGACCAGGAGATGAACGCAAGTCAAGATCTGTGACAAGTTTGTTAAGGAGGCCAAACCGTTTTTTTTTTTTTTTTTGCCAGAAACAAAACTAAACCCAGGAATCAAAGTCAAAAACAAGCTATAGTCACAAACTGGGAAAAATTCAAAAGAAAGTTTTTAGGACAGTGTTTCAAGATTTATCCTTCAAATTCCAATAAGCTTAAGCACAAAGGCACAAAATCTTTCGAAATGCACACTAGAGGGGGATATTACCATCAAACTTTAGTCAGCAATGAGGGCAAACACAGGATCTTTATAAAATAAAAATAATTATTTTATGGCAAGGCTCTGTTACACTGTGAGGCTCCAAAGAGTACAAAAGCCATAGATGCAATACTTGCAAAAGGCAATTCTAAAAGCAAATAAAGTCCCAATCCGAAAGCCAAGAGGTGAAGTCAAAAATCTGAGCACAGGTTCAAAAATCCAAGTAATCACAAACGCATAGAAATATATAACAATAACTCACCAGCTCCAAAGTGCATTTGAATTAACCACAAATGGACTGTGCATTGTCCCCACCTTTGTAGGGCTGAGGGTAGTCCCTTGCGGTGACCACCCACAAAACACTACAGAACATGCATACACATAAAGAAGTTAAATATGAGGGACGTTCAAAATGCTTCCACACTTTTATAGGCGGGAGGAGAAATAATTGGGCATTAAAGAGTTGGTACAACGCTGTGAAAATTGCATCACAGACGAAGGTGACTATGTAGAAAAGTGATAGAGTTAAAAAAAGTGCGGAAACATTTTGAATGTCCCTCATAATCAATACTTTTAACATAACATATGAAGAAAATTAGCATTAAAATCAGCACTTGAACCCTAGCTCACTCTGGCTGAAACACAACACCTTTAACCCCTTGACCTAACATGGTCAGGGTGACAAATGCTATTGACACACCACCAAGCAACCGGAGAATACTTTGTAGAGAGTCACACAATGGTATTGAGGTAAGATAAGGTAATTTTTAAACTTTGTTAAGGGGCAAGAAACACGAAAGGAAACCTCTGATTGGGAATCTCTGCTTGTTAAAACACTATAATCGATATGCATTTAGTCACAAACTCTTGAATTCTTGAAAATCAGAGATCATATCACCTAGCTTTCTGAGGCTGAATGTTACATCTGGGTATTGTCCATGGATTCTCCCAATCCAGGATGAATATAGAAACTTTTCAGAGATAGTGACTGGACTTGGACTCTTACTCCAAACCAAGACTGTAGCAATCTGCTGTAATGCCACACGGGTAAATGTAAAAACTGGGAGATACACGGGTGTCGAAACAAATCAAAAGATTGTAACCAGGAAGACAGAGATTGAAGCAACACAACTCAAACTTTTAGTCAAAAAAACAAAGATAGAAAAAGCTGAGAGAAACCAGAAATCAGGATCAAGTTACTTTTGGTTTTGTTGGAGAAATCTGCAAAGTCAGAGAATTAAAGGACTTCGGGAAAAAAATTATACTCCATGACTCCTAACATAGTCCTCTGATGTAGTCGTTAGCCACTGTGTGGCATCCTCTGAACAAATGGTACAAAATAGCAATTTCAAAGTAAAAACAAAATGACGTCACTAACAAGCTCAAGTAAATAAGAAATACTTTAAACCCACTCTAAACTAGAAAACTAACATCAGGAAACTCATCAAAATTGTATTCAATTAAAATTAAATCCTGAAGAAAAAGAAGCCATTAATGACCTCTTCAGAGTTTACCATCAATCTGTGTTGCCAGCATTTGGTTAAATTTTGAATCCTACCAAAATTTTTTTAATACACATTACCTTGTTCTTAACTATTCTTTTTCAATTGAAAAAAGCAAACAGTTATTAAGTGTAATAGTTCATTAATAGTTAAGGCACCTTTTAATTTTTGATCTGAAGTGCTCCGCTGGTGTTATTATGGCATGGTGGCTAAGATACTGGACTGTAAATTGTAAGGTTGCGTGTTCAATGTCCATCACTTAACCACTCTGTGATGTTGAACGAGTCATTCACATATCAATGATGGGTGGTGTTCACTGTAGGAAGGCTGCTGTGTTATCATTTGAAGTGTACGAGTTTCATCCTGCTGTTTTTTCTCGTAAATGCTGAACAGCTGACTTTTTTTTAAGACATGCAGCTTACTGTTTTCTTTTATATTCTACAATCATCTGAGTGCTATTTTGGTCACTTTTGTCAATACTTACCTTCTTTTCATTTTGTATCATTTTGGCTGCCAGTTTTCCAGTGTTCTAGGCACCCAAGATGGTCATCAAGTTATGATGTCACATGGCATGGTACCATTAACATCATCATCCATGCAGGTGGTGCAGTGGTAGCACTTCTGCCTTGCAGTAAGGAGATCATGGGTTTGCAACCCTGTGCGGAGAGCGCTTTGAGTAGTTAGTAAAGCACTATATAAATATAAAGAATTATTATTATTAATTATTACCATGTTATCAGTAGGTGATGTCACTGAACATGGTCAAGTGATCTTGGAGGCCATTTTTCCCCACTTTAAAGCAGCTTTTCTGATCTTTTTTGGAAATTTAAACTCTCTCTGTTTGACATTCTCTTTGCCCTTTTAAAGCTTTTCAAATGTTTAAATCTGTTATAATCTGACTTATGTAAGCACATTTGATTGTTATGCATGTGTCTTGTTTCTAATATTAGAAACATTAGATAGACAAGCTTCTCTTCTGTTCGTGAGGTCTGAAACACCCTTATTTTTAATTCCTCGTTGTACATCCAGATGCACATTCATTGGTTGTCAACACAGAGCCCACTTCTACAACTATAGACAAATTAAAGCTTTTTAATTTTGTCTGGGTGAGTCATGAACTATTTGGAGTGAGTCACTGGGTAAGTTAGGCCGGACGACTTCTGTCCAAGGAGATGCCACCAATTGCTGTCCATGACAGTACTGCCGACTGCCTCTGATTCTCCAAGATTATGTAAATGTAGGCTATAAGGTCCGGTAATGTGACATGGCGGAGTTCTGCACAATGTGCAGTTAAGGTGGTTTTGAACAAACAACCCTTTTTAGACCATGTAGCAGAGATTTATTGTCAAACCCATTTTTAGAGAGGAACAAACAGGAAACTTCTTAGGCCAGGGGTCCTCAATCACGGTCCTGGAGGGCCACAGTGGTCGCTGGCTTTCCTTCCAACTGGTTTCCTAATTAGAACTCAGTCCTTGCTGATAATGAAACTTAGTATGCGTATTTAACTGTATGCCTTTTTAGTGCTTTCATTCATCCAAGAGAAACTGTAATTGTGCTGTAGAGTTTCTTTACCTGGGAGCATTCTCCATGTGTTTTGTGGATTAGAATAGAATTAAACTTAATGCTCCTTCCAATTCCCCTCTCATTTATTTCTAAACATTTTTTTAAACACAGGCACTTGTTTAAAAAATGGTGCATATGCACAGGTTTAAAAGGAAGCACATTGGCTGAAAAGCTGCTGGTTTATTGGTTATCTGCATTTTATTATTAACTAATGTCTTATTAACAAAACATGCAACAATTAAAATTTTAAATACAGCTGCTAAAACTAAAACAGGAAATTAAGGGTTTTAAAATGTAAGGCAAGATAACTACAATTAAGCCCAAAATGTATTGGTTTATTTAGTAACTAAATGGGCTCTAATTAAAAAAATGGTTGAAATGGAAACCTGCAGCCATTGCGGTCCTCCAGGACTGTAATTGAGGACCTCTCATCTACAATGTAATTCAATTTGTCTTTGATGAATGAAAGTGCTAACAAGCCATAGAGTTAAACACCAAGTTTCATTATCAGCAAGAACTGATGTCTAATTGGGAAACTGGCTGGAATGAAAGCCTGTAGCCACTGCGGCCCTCCAGGACTGTGATTGAAGTCAGAACAGTTCTTTTACCAAGTTCATTAAAATAACCAATATACAAATTTGAAATTCAAAACCAAGTCATTACTTAACTGAGCTACATTTTTCTTTTTTGATCCCCCTAGCTATTTGGATGTGGATTGGTTTGACTAGTAAGCGACATTGTTACTAACAACAACAAACTGGTGCCCACTAAAAAACAGAGGGAAATGGCACCCTAAACAAACTGTGACATCACAGTTTCATAATAACCACAGTAAATCATCTAAAATGAAACTAAAAAAATACAAAGTGTTCCAGAAAGAACTCTATTAAAAAAATGATAATAAGAAGGAAAAACAGGATTTAATTTTATAAAACAAACGACTCATAACACCAAGCTAATGGGATCCTGACACAAGCTTTTTATTATTTTCTCCCTGTTGCTGCCAGAGTACAGATGACTTGGGGCACATTTAATAAACATTTTTATTCTTTATGTTTACATGTCAGCTGCCTGTGACATTTCTCATGTCACTATTGTCAATTTCGAAACTGAAGTGTTTGGTTGTCCTTGTTCCTCATTCTACTAACGCCCTTTTGGGAATGTTGAAAAGATGGAAGCTATTTCAAGGAGGGACAAATTTTTGCACTAGCTAGTCAGTCAACATAAGGATCATTTCTGATGAACCTTTCTAAACCTAAATGACATCTTAACATCAGGAAGTGTACAGGAAGAGCATCACTCCAGCTGACTTTAGAAAATCAACTGTATTTTTATACACTTTTTCCCACACATTCTGACTGACTCTTGTAGCTGCAGTGATAATTCCTTGTGTTTGAAAAGAAGATGAAAGCATTCATGGATGAAAGAAAGCTGGATTTAATCTCCTCCAGTCCCTCATGTGACACAGTGTGTTGATCGTTTTATTTAAAAAAGTAGAATCTTAAGCTTATTTATGTCACAGACAGGGTGGGGAGGAGTGTGGAGAGTAAACTCGTTAAAATAATCAGATGGCTGTTCGTAATGTACACAATTTCTAAGATAATCACAGCAATGGAAAGCAAAGAAAGTAGCCATTTTCAGATAAAGAAAAGTCCTCTATTCTTATATTTTTAATGCCTCTGAATCTTTTATTTGTGCAAGTAATCAGTCTTTCTGGGAGCGGAAATGGTAATTCTTAAGGAAGGATGGCAAGGGTCTAGAGAATAAGAAGGAGATAATATGACTTTCATTCTATACGCAGCAGGTCAGCCGTGATTGACAAAGCTCATCACACAACTGGAGCTGTGAGAATAATCTTGGAGCTGGGGGTTTCATTTGCAGCAGGAGCTGCCTTAATGACATGTTTAACAGCCCCTTGTTGATCTTCCAAATCTTCATTAACCTGCAGAGAAGTGAGCAAGAGAGATGAGGAGCAGAGAGCAATCAGACCTTCATTATGCGGACAGAGCAGGTCACACAGATGAGACGAAAGGACAGAAGGGACAGAGAGAAAGCCTGATGAATGGGGCAGGTCAGATTGACAGCTGCTAAACTGAACTGGCTGAGCAAAAGACCACTCAGGTAATTCAGACTGGATAACAGGCCACGGCAGCCATAAAGAATTACTAGTCTCTTGTGGAAATGTGCAGGAAAACTAACAAAAATGTTCTGTATATGTTGCTCAGACATGGCATAAATTAATAACCCAATAGATACATAATGAAATGAATACATTTAAAAAATAGCAACCCTAATTTCTATATAGTATATTTCATAGAAAGGCATCATAGAGGATACAGCCACTGCCTCACACACCCTGGGTTCAAATGCTCTGTCCAGTCAGTGTCAGTGTGAGCTCTGTACATTCTTCCCATGTTTGTGCAGGTTTATCTTCTGTTTCCTCCCACATTCCAAAGATGTGTGTATCAGGCTAACTGCCACTACTAAACAGGACCCTTGAGGATGTGTGGGTGAAAGACTCTGATACTTTGTCTAGGATTGATTCCTGCCTTACCCCTGATTCTGCTAGGATAGGCTCTAGTCCCTTGAGCTGAATTAGATGGGTTTGACAATGTTATGTTGGGCTTCCTTTCATGGATAGCCATAACATGAAGCACTTCACCAAAAAATAATGAGGCAAATATTCCAGCATCATCACTGGGTATGTTTTATAGGCAGTGTGCCCCGGTGACTACAGTTTTGGTGGGTAAGCTTCAGTCTCCATTTCTGATTCACTTCATGAGTATGGGTTAAATGCTTGTCATTCTTATGCTGCAACTGTAACACAGACACACTGTGATTTGCAAAACTATTGTAAGCCTTTCAAACTTTTCAAAGGTTACTGCATTACAAATATTACATGACCTCATTTTCCAATTGATGTGCTCAAGGAAACAAATCATAAAGACAATCATGAATCGACATTGCTAAATTGGCCCTAGTATGTGTGTGTGAGTATGTGTTCACCTGGCGGTGGACTGCGCCCTGTTCAGGTGCTGTTCCTGCCCTTCTTCTGATGATTGCTGGGATAGGTTCCGGCTTCCCTGTGTCCCTGCCTTGGATAAGAATGTTACAAATATGGATGGATGGTTTTCATTTGTTAGCAAATAATGTAAGCAATCAAAAAAAAGAAATATGCTGCTTGTGTAACTTTTTGGGGCCCACACACTAATATTTGGTTGAGCCAATTTGTCTAAATGTGTTTGAGGTTATGTATCTACCAGATTTGCTTGTACCTCCTGGTAGATTTGCTCCACTTCATTCAAGTTTTAAAATCATGCCAAAGGTTTCTGAGGTCCGCGCTTTCAGGGGTTCACTCAGCAGCATTTCCCTTTTCCCCTATAATTAGGGTTATTGTTATGCAGAAGGATGAAGTTCCTTCCAAACCACAGACTTTAGCAGATCAGCCCCAATATAATAAAACTCCAATAATGAGTTAGCAGTATCAACTACAATCTAAGTTCCCTTATTCTTAAAAGAAATCCCTACTTGTCCCATATTCTAGGCATAAATACCACCATGTTGCAGCTCTTCTTGTGAAGCATCACCACCAAAAGGTACAACACCAGGGAAGACACTTCATTGAGGGTGCTGTCAGAGCAAGCGGCCTATGGCTAGTTGGTGCCAAACGGTGCATAGGTAAAATACTTAATCAGTGTGTGACTTGCAGGAAGCTCAGAGGGAAAGTACATGAACAGCAAATGTGTGATCTGCCAGCTGAAAGGCTCCAAATGGATCCTCCATTCTCATACAGTACATGGGTGTAGATTTGTTTGGTCCATGGAAAATATCTACAAGGCGCATAAGAGGAGGTCATGCAAACAGTAAAAGGTGGGCAGTACTCTTCACTTGTCTGTGTACTCAAGCAATCAACATAGAAGTTGTTGAAGAAATTAGCTCTTCCAGCTTCATTAATTTATTAAGGTGTTTCTTTGCACTGCGTGGTCCAGTGAAACAATTGATCTCTGACTGTGATACAAATTTTGTGTGTCCCTGCAGAGAATTAGGAATGGAAGCTCCAAAGCAAGGGAAGGTGCAGGAGTACCTACAAGATCAAGGATGCACTTGGGTTTTCAACCCACCTCATTCATCGCATATGGGGGGAGTGTGGGAACACGTGATCAGAGTGGTACAACGCATATTAGACTCCATGCTGTTGCAGTCTGGTTGTGTATGACTTGAAATGTTAACTACGCTAATGGCAGAGGTCACAGCCATAATTAATGTACGTCCCCTGGTACCTGTTTCAACTGATCCTGAACATCCTAATGTCCTAACACCTTCCATGCTGCTTACCCAAAAAATAGGCACACCTTTTCTGTCTCAGAGTAACTTTGGTACAGGTGAGATGTTGAGACACCAATGGAAGTGTGTCCAATACCTCGCTGGGGAATTCTGGAGCAGGTGGAGAACAGAGTACCTCAGCACTCTGCAGACACGACAGGAATGGCAAAATAAAAGACCTGACATCAAAAACGGTGATGTTGTCCTTCTGAAGGAAAAGCAAGTCAGGAGGAATGAATGGCCTATGGAAATAATAATGAATCCAGCAAAGATGGATTAATGAGGAAGGTTGAGATAAAGATGGTTCAGCAAGGAGCAACACAAATCCTTTACAGGCCCATTTCAGAACTGGTTTTTCCTTTTATCACCAGATTAAAGTATTTGGCTCAGTTTGTTGGTGGTATCTTAACGATACCAGGCGGGGAGTGCTCTGGTTCTAATTATTTAGCAAACGTTTGTAACCCTAGCATAAAAAACGTAATGCTGTTGCTGCTGCTGCTGATGCTGCTGCAGGAAGCAGGAAGCCAATGTGGCAGGAAGTAGGAAGTAGGAAGTTAGTGCAGCAGCAGTAAGCATGGTGTGTTTATTACCTGTGTTTGTTCTCTCAAACAATCCTTTGCCGTCCTGCTTAGTTAGCCCTTGTGAAAGCATTCCCTGTAAGTTATCTGTTTTTTCTAGTTTTATAGCTTTTGTTTAAGTAACTTTGGTTAGTGAATGTCAAAGTAAATGTTACATTTCATCACATAAATTCACTGAGCTTTCGGCTGTTAAGCTCTTAGTTATAAATGCTGCTGTATATACTTTATGTTACTTATACAAGTACTTATTAGTGTTTGTTTGTATTTGTATTTACAGTTTCACACCATTTTTGTAATTAAACATTCTCAACATCACTTTGTGGTTCCGGGAATTATTTCATGAAGGTGTTTAGCTTGTTGGATAATGGAACAGGAGATTCAGTGAGGCTGGTACAGTACTACTTTCTGATATGTCTACTTGTTTATAGAACTGTTGATAATGTTGTTATAATTGTTCTTAGGAGTTTCTTTGTATTTTTTAAAAATATTTATTATTAAGCACATCTATCCTTTGTTGCATGATAGCCAGAGTTTTTCAGAATAGATTTTTTTTTAATAAGTGGTGGGTATTGTGGTTGCTGAGGCATTACCAGACATTCTATAATATTATTAAAAGTGGAAGGATTGGCACAATCTACTGGTTTTCTCGTAAAACTGAAAATTAAAGAACAATGACAAAAACAAATAAATAAATACATATATACATAAATACAGCTTGGCATTTAGTCACAATGAGTAACCACACAGTGATCCGTTTTCAGATACATTTGTCCAATAATATGCAGCAAGTGTAACTTGCGTTTACAATTATCAAAAACGTTTATAAGTATACAGTAACAGAATAGAAATTTTGTTAAGCTTTTCAGAGTTTGGACATTTGTTTTCTATTAGTGTTAGATACATAACTGCTAGCAGAACACTGGTAGATGTTGCGTTGAATCTAAACAGAATATTATTGAACAAATCTAATCTCAAGGAAAACAAAAATTGTATCATCACAACCCTAGCAATCCCCATGTTTGGATTTCTTTTTTTTTTCACTGAAATGCTTCTGGAGTGAGAGACCATCATTTTTATGCAGGTACGGTGATGTGTTCTGACATGTGCTATAATTATTTACTGAATAAGTTACTCATATCTGTGATAGCATTGGGCATAAAAGCATTGCAGTATAATACATTTCTTCACACCATTCCAGTTTCATTGTCTCACTTTTATTAAAAACATGACACACTGTTGTAGTGTTAAGTAGTAAGACAGTTTTTGCGAGTTACTGTTCAAGCATAATTATCTAAACATTTAATGACAGCAAAACCATTTTGTATTTTATTATTATTGAGAGTTATTATTATTGATTTTTTATTATTAATGCTGGTATTGTTATGTTACATGCAGTTCATTGTTTAACATATTAATATTACTTCTTTTAGGTGGCACAGTGGGTGCAACGGTCTTGTAGATCCAACATTCTCTTTTTGAACCCCATTCTTGGTTGCTGTGTGTACAGAATTTGAATGTTCTCTCAGTTTCTCGAGGTTTTTTTCTTCAGGTACTCTAGATGTTCTTCCACTTGACAAAGAGGCATGGTGTTGATTCATTAGTTAATCTAAATTTAACCTAAATTAGCCCTATGTCTGCTCCCACCTTGTGCCTTAAGTTACCAGGATAGGCTCCAACCACCTACACCCCTGAATTGTCTACGTGTGGTAGAAGCAGAAAGGGCTTTTAATATTCTTCAATTAAAACACTGGCTAAGCTACTTGCTCCGGCACTTGTTGTGTAGGTTAGCACAATAAAGCAGAGCAGAGACGCATGTGGAAACACAAAGTGTACTTAAGCTTAGTCGGCTGAACACAATAAAAATAAATGTGCATTGTTGAGCATTGTAGCATGACCACAGAGAGGTAAGGAACCTGCTGGCCAAACTGTGACTATTTTGAACGTTTCCAGAATCTCCATCAATTTTTTTCTTTTTCTGCAACTGCCCTTGCTTTACTCTTATCAACTGTCTTTTTATGGATTTATCTCAAAATGTGTATGAACTTTTGCATGTGCCTTATTCTATTTTGTATTAATTTCTGTCAGAAGAGCAAAATTAAATAGCAATTATACTGTATATTCAATTCAACAGGATGATATACATTTTTTTCTTTGTTTTCAACCAATATTGTTAAATTGTTCCTGCAAGTCTTGATTTCAACTAATTTGCTGCACAGAGTTCAGAGCTGAGTTTGTAGATATTAATTAAACATTTTGTTGAATTACATACATCAAATCTGCCTTTGTCTGTGATATCACAGGAGCCAAAGTAGGATAAAAGCAAAATACAGCTTGGTATTTTGGGTTTCGGGCTGAAAGCATCATAACTCCATCCACAACGCTTGCCACGAGTAGAGAAGTGATCAAGAAATGTATCCTTTCCCATTGTCCACCAATCACTCAGAATATGAAATCATTGCAGGATGCACTTCAAGGCAGAGAAGCTTTTATCTGTTGCACCTCAAACATACGCAGTATTTGATGTTTGGAAAATATCCAGAATTAAAACAAGTAGAGATTTGTATATAGATAATGTATTTGCATCTTATGACAATTATGCTTCAAATGTAACCTCCCATTGACGCAATTTTTCTACCACTTTTAAATCAGAAACTTTGCTAAACCGAACCTGCCCAATTTTTCTCATCCCCCTCCCATTTCTATTCCAGAAGAGACTCGGACAGCATCTCGATAACATATAAAAACATTTTAAAGTGTCATTAGTTGTTTAAGTTTGACTGTATGGAATGTTATTTTCATCAAATAAAATAAAATAGAAACATAGACTTACCCTGAAAAAAAAGGTACCAAGAATCTGTGATAAAATGTATTATTTTCAGTTTATTTTTGCTTTCACAAGCATGCCTGAGAAATGCAGAAGACACATTCTCTTAAATTGAAACCTTGGTCAATTCAAAGTTTATGTACCATATATACTCACAGATAAGTTATCCCATGAATAAGTCGGGACTTGATTTTAACGTATAATTTCTGGTATTTTATAATGTCGATTGTATAAGTCGAATGTGGAAAATTCACACTATTGGTGAAAGAGATTATGATATGGTAACACCCACCTGAGAGAGTAACCATGGAGCACACTGACTTTTTTTTCTATATATTGTGCCTACGTGACCACACAGTAATACCCGAACTATTCCGAAGTGACGATTTGTGTTTTTTGTATCTCACACCCTAATACACCTTTATCGTAAGAGCATCTCTTATCTACGATGGAGCGTTCGATCAGAAGAAAATATGAAGCTAGTTTTAAATTAAATGTCGTTAAAGTAGCAAAAGAAATTGCTAACTGTGTTGCTGCAACAAAATTCGATGTGTCTGAGAAACTGATGCGAGATTGGAGGAGGCAAGAAGATGTAAAAAAAAAAATGTAAGTGTCGCATTTTTGAACAGGCGTATAAGTCGGGGTCTGATTTTATGATAGATTTTTCGGGTTTCTAGACCTGACTTATACTTGAGTATACACAGTATTTGGTAAGATTTAAGGCTTTTTTTCAAAATGGCACCTGTGAGACGGGCCCCGGACACAGACAGACAAACAACGTTTTCTTACCCAACACACACATTTATTTACAATTTACAGTTTCTTCACAGTGCACAACCCAGTGCTTCCAGCACCAATCCGCCAAAGTCCAGGCCTCTCTTTCCAGTGCCTTTCTTCAGGCCACCTCCACTCCTCTCTCACAAGACTCCCGTCCACTTCCACCTGACTCCAGTCATCGAATGAAGAGAGGCGGCCCCTTTTATACAAGCCCCGATGGGCTCCAGGTGCTTCCCGACACTCCTCCGCGGACACTCCCCTGTGTGGTGGAAGTGCCGGCTGCACACCCGGAAGCCTGCCTGGTGTCCCAGTCTTCTTCCCCCCCAGCACTTCCTGGTGTGGCAGAAGTGCTGAAGTCCAGGGCTCTCCAGGCACCGGGGCACCCCCTGGTGGTGACCACGGGCCCCTACAGGGTTGAGCTTCAAAGCTCTGTACCCGTGGTCCCCATAGCAACCAGGGTGGCTGCCCCCACGTGGTCTGAGATGGACACACTCCCTCTTCCGGTCCTCCAAGGCGTCCCGGCCGGGTCGTCGCCCCAGGCATCTGCCACACACCCCAGTACCCATAAGCTCCATTATAAAACACAAGAATTGGGTATTTTTTTTCTTAATAAAATAAGATTATTATGAACATATTAGTAAGTTTCAGCAATAAAGTGATTTAATCTACTTCATATTAGAATACTCAGTTTATATATATGCTAGTGTAAAATGCCTAGAAGGACGTAGGCAGCCAGTTGGTTTAAGCAATCAGAACTGTGACTTTGATTGCTATAACTGACTGTCCCCATACATGCTGTTAACTGGAGTTTTTCTGTCCTCCATCAACTAGCAATGCCACATATAAGGTTGATGGGCTTTATATTGTCACATTTGTTTATGCTAATAATAAACTTTATTTATTTTATTTGTGTGTAATGTAATTGGTGTGTTTATGTATATAAATATGTATATATTATTTACTTTTAGTGATTTGCACTTTATAGCCTGTGAGAATGACTAAAAAAAATGTAACATCTGAATCAGAGGGGGAGTCGGTCCATCTCAGTGTGACTGCACTCACTCCTCAGCCATCATTTGTTCAGTCATTCTGACTCAATGAGTCGAGTCACTGTGTTACCCTGACCAAGTCACTTAACCTGCATGTTCTCCAGTTGTAAATAAAATGCATATAAACAATTGTATAATATTTTTGTACTTGTGAAGTGCATTGGGATGGTGTTTCACTATATCAAAGAGCTATATAAAATAAACAGAATTTGTTTCTTTAAGGTGTCTGCCCCAATTAAGCAACATCAGTGATTACTATGCAGTTATCTGCTAGCCATAAATACACATGAATGAACCAAAAGCAGTTAGAAATGATTAATCAGCAAGAACAGACCTACAGTACCTTAGAAGTGTAGGCAAGGACCTCGGGATATCACTTTCTAGGTACTTTTGGATAAACTGAACAATACTGTTTTCAGCTCTCAGCTGCTTTTCCATGTCCAGCTATTTCAAAAGGAGATGATCCATGTATATTGATGACAGTAAATGTATATGATGCATATTTATGTACATGACCAGTTACAAAATATGAAAGATATTTTTGTGGTGTTCATTGATCGCTGTATTTTTTAACTCTTTGTGTTATTCTCTTTCCTAGGCAATATTTTACACTTTGGATGGAGGACACCACCTTCTGGCAGCTTCTTTGATATTCATACAATTTGCTTCATATCACAGTTTTCAAGTTTTATTACTAGCCCCATATATTTGTGGCTCAGTTTTGCCCAGCATCAGTATTGCACAAAAAGAAAGAATTAAACCTAATGGAAGTGTTTAAATAGCACTGCTCTGAGGTCAGGCTTGCTGAAACATATTATCCTCATCGTGGCATCACTGAAGACATTCTCAGGTCAGCAGTTTCTCCACTCAGAGCAAGGATTAATCAAGCTACAAAATTAGATAGCTAATTTCAGGTTGTTGTTTGTTTATTGTAATGGGAGCAAAATAGGAATCAGAATTATTTAAAAAACTCAGATGACTGCTGACCGGTATTACCACATTTCTGTTTTAGGGGGCTTGCATATGGTGTTAGAACCTCTGGTTGTTTTGCATAGTGTTTGTTTTTTTATTTTACTGTTTTATATTCTCTGTTTTTTAACCCCACCAAAGCATTTAAAGTGTCTCCTTCAAACCCTTAAATTGATTGTGTTCAGTTTTGTTTTATTTCTTAATACTGAAAATACAGTATAAACTCCACTATGCTGCATTTCCACTGCCTTCCAGTAGGTTGTGCTGTACAGATCCCTACTCATGCAAACACACATAACTGTGTTTACTTTAATTGTTAATTAAATTAAATTGTTAATTGTTTCTTTACTTACATGATATCTCCATACCTGACTGGAGCAACTTGTAGGCAGAACTCCTAAACAGCACAGATTTAAAAGAGGTAGGGATATTTAAGCTTGACATACATCATTCCTTTATGCAGCCAGGTTTCCCGTTTTAATTTAGTGGCGAAGTTAAACAGACCTGTTCTTGAAAATAAGTGTGCATTTTCCTGGGGAAACATTTGAATACACAAGTTAAGTTCATAGGAAGAAGGATATTAGCAGTCACAAAGTATAAGAAAAACTAAATGAGGCCTGAGAACTTGCCTGTGACATTTGGGGAAAAAAATTAGCAAAGACTTCAGATGAAAAGTTACTGTACAAAAATACTGGTAAGTTCTGCACATTTTGAATGAAAAGATGAGTATTGTTCTGTATTTAAAGAAATATTCAGTACTGTGATTATTTGTCTGTATTAAAAAATATTTCTGTTCAGAAGAATTAGCAGTGAAATCCTGAATGACTTGTCAAGTGCTTTGCAATAATATTTATTAGTAAAGGTGGCATATAAAATAAAGAATTTACTGTGACTTAAATCAATGCTTTTTGTGTTCTTTGACAGGTACTTTACAAAGAATGAAATTTTTCATAATTGCTTCTTGATGGCATTGTGATAGAATGCATTATGAAAGACAATACACATCAAAACTATTGTAATATTACTAATGCTTTTTTATATCTTTTCATTTAACCCTTGACTCGTTGTACTTTAGTTTTTTATTATGTTTGTATAACTTACTAATGTTATCTTAAATCTCAGATATGTTTAGTTCTTTCTTGTTTTTATATAGAGTCAAAAACAACAATTTGGGCCTTTATGTTATTGAGTGATCATCTCATTCCAGTGCACTCACTGAATTAAGTGTAAATGCTAAGAAATGCCTAAATATCCATAAAATCTTTCCAATTTAGAAAAACTTTATTACATGTTAATCTGTAGTATAGTACATTAGCCATTTCATCCCATTTAACCACTTGTGCTTTTTTAGCCTCAAACTTGAGGTTTTCTTCCTGGCCTGCTGCCAGTCCTCCAGACCTAACCTCACTCTTTAAAGGGCAATATAGTCCTAACTCCTCTGACATGAAACTAAGTACTGGCCCCAAATTGCCAAGAGGTATTCTGGCAAACCTCCTCAATCTCACTCTCACTTTGTCTCTCCAAGTACAGGGTCAGGCACCTCTGGCCCAAGCTGGGTCACCTGAATTTTCCCCAAGTATCACTCTTTTTCCTGCTCCGGTATCCTCCAGGCTGTTACAATACATCTGTTGGCACACACTCCACCACCTGCCTGCCCTTTTTCCTACACTGGGATTCCACATTCTCTTGGTGTATATATTTATATACATATAGTATATGGAAGCGAAGGTCTGTGATACATTTTGCATATTTGTAGCTAGAGATCCACAAAGGAAGAAAATGAGTCACGTATCTTAATTTTTTTTTTTTGTCCCTAAGCTTTTGACAACATACCAGGTGTCCTCATCAGAGGAAAATGATTAAACATATAGGAATCAACGGCACTAAATAGCAGGTCAATTGAGGTTGTGGTGGGGGATTAATAAGGTGGGGTTCAGAAGGTGTTGGTCATAAAGTCTTTTTTATTATTTGGATGTTCTACTTTTTAAATCTGCATATGTTGGGTTCAAGTCCAATAAATAATACCAGTAACGGCACACTGCACAATAACGTGCAGTAAATACACTTGACTTGAGCAATTCTAGTTTTCTTACTCTTTCTCAGCACATTTAGCATTCGTTTGCTCAGAGGTTGATGCGCTTGCTGCTTCCTGAGCAGATTGTTTTCTCCACTGTAGCGGCCCGCTGCTTCTCTTCTTTCGTTGGCATCTTTTTGAGTTAAAACTGATTAAGTCAGTGTTTGTGTTGCAACTACTTAGTACGTTTTCTTTAATTTTTCACTTAAGGTGACACTTAAGTCTTCAATCTGCCTCAAGAATGATTTAAGATATGAAGAGGTAGGAGAAGTGATGGAGAAGGTGTTAGGGATAAGAGCAGCGCCCGTACACATGCGCCGCATGGCTGCTCTGCTGTCAAGAGTTGATTCTACAATAAAATAAAAAAAAAAAAGGGATTAACCTTGGAGGTCAATCATCTCCCCAAAAGCAGATAGTAGACGTCACATAGCATATGTGTACCAAATTTTAGGTCAATAGGTTAAACGGTTTTCGAGCTACAGGTGATTTCTGGACAGTCAAACGGACAGCCAGGGAAGTGTACTATACATAAAGAAGTATATGTATTGTCAAGCTTGAGTCACAAAGTTACACAGGAGTGTACAGAAGGTTTTCCAAGGAGTAGAAACTTTATTGCTGTTCTGGCAGATACAAACACAAGTCTCTTTCAGAGGTGATCTGGCCTCAAAAGGAACAGCTGTCAGACTTGACTCATCGGCCCCGACTCCTGCTCAAAAGAACACAAAGTCTTCTTCATCAAGGGGGTACAGTGGCTCGGAAGCAGCAGCCAGAGCAGAGGGACAGTGGCTCGGTCTTTTAAATGTTTGAAGCCCCGCATGAGGAGCATATCATGTGGCAAGCTGGCAAGCCTGCAGCTGATCCCGCAAGAAGAATGTTTGTTTCCCATTGAAAAACTGTTTAAGAGGGAGTTTCTGAAAGGCGGCCACGTCCCCCTTCAGCAGCAGTCACAGTATATTTATTGTTGTGAACTACTTGTGGGACAAAATGGTGAAATGGGCAATATGCTATTAAGTCCCAAAAACTGTTGCAAAAAGCCCCACAAGAAGAACGGTCACTATCAGCCTTTGGTTTGTGCAACAAAACCTGAAAACAATCTTTAGAAAATAAAAGATTTATTTCACAAAATAATGCTCTGTAACACAAGAAGCTCCACAGGGAGTTGCTTTAACAAAAATAGGCAATCCAGTGGCAAACAAGTCCCAAAAAACAGTGCATGCAGTGTACTGCAAGGAACTGTGTGTTCCTACAGCCTTTAAAGGGCTGAGGGCAAACCAAATAATACAAATAATAAACATAAATAACTATATTAGCAGAAACAAAATAATCAAACATGCACAAAAAAGACATTAAAGGGAATTTGAACACTAGCCAGGGAGGAACTCTGGCTGAAAGAACATTATATTTATACATATATATATATATATATATATATATATATATATATATATATATATATATATATATATATATACAAATATAATCTGGTTTTGCCTGATGTACTACCTAATCAAGACCATACCAAGGTACAATTTGATTCCTGAATGCAATGCTGCTCTTTTGCTTGCAACACTCATGTACACCCAGTGGCTTCCAGTAGGTTATGCTGCACAAATCCCTGCGCATGCAAAAACGCTTTCAATATTTTTCCCTTAATGACATGCTATTTGAGAACATGACTGGTACACCAATGCTCAACAATAACGAGCAAATTCAGTGTCACCAATTATCCTAACAATGACATCTTAGGAATGTGGGAAGATAAGTAATGTAGATGGAGAAAATTTCATACAAGCAGAGGGAACACAGCCAAATTTTACAAATACTGTGATTATCCTAAAATCTTGTTGCCCGTGTGTGCATTATGTTTTTTAAAATCCCTTTAATATTTATTAATTGATATGGTTAATTTATATATTGAAATATTTTACAAAAATAATTCTGCCTTGAATTTTCAGGTGACACATTCAGAAAAAATGTTTGTTTTGCTTCAGGATTCATAGGCCAAACACACACATACTCACACCCTAAAACAGATGACAAAGGGGAGAATACTCACACATTAAATAAAAAACATGCACTTAGCTTGAACTTTAGTGCTGATTTAACTTACTGAAACAGCTGCTGAGGCACAGGAAGGCAGTATATCATCAGAGCAAGAGTCCCTAGTACCACAGGATCATGAGCAAGATTTTTGTCTGTGACTGAGTTATTGGTTCTACAAATGTATCCCCCTTATTTGGCTCAAAGAAAAGGTCCAAAGGTTGTCTGGCTCAATGAATACCAACACGACAGTAATCACACTTTTTAAACTATTGTGATAAACAGAATACCAGCAAATAAGGGAGCAAGAGGGGTGTGGTGGCTGTGGTGGCTTGCATCACATGGCAAGAATTGGAGTGTTAACATGGGTTCAGATGGGAGAAATCGTGTTTTACTGATATGCCAAAATTTTATAAGGAAGTAGCTAAGGAATTTAATCAGAAAGGGGCATATGATATTATTTATCTTGATTTCCAGAAGACCTTTGACAAGTTCCTATAAGTGAGATTTGGCATAAGAACTATAAGAAGTGGGAACTAAAAGCATACCACATAAAAGGGTGTAAAATTGGCTAACACCCATTTGAGCCAGCCACCATACCACCTGAAGCTAATCATATTTGGACACGACAACTATTTGCATCTAGGAAAAGTTTGGTTTGTTGCTGGAAGAGGTGTTGGTGAGGCCAGCAGGGGTTGCTTACCCTGTTGTCTCTGTGTGGGTCCCAATGACAGGGACACTCTGCTGTAAAAATAGTGCCACCATTCGAAAGAGACCAAGGTCCTATGATCCTAAAGGCATCCTTTGAAAAGAGTAGGGTGTACAATGAAGAGATTAGGAGCACACGCTGATACTGTGCATTGCCGCACCCACCACATGACAAACCACCTCAGGATCCCAGATTAGGACCCGAGTGAATTCATGACACCTCAGCACCACACTGGTTCAGATGGAGTGGAACAGTATGAGGTTTTTTATGGTGGCTGGAGTGCCAATTAAACCCCCAGGTTTTTTCCCTGCAGGTTGGAGGGCCTATTAACTAATTATGATGCATATTAACATCATATCCAGGACAGAGCAATTGCAGATTAAGGGCCTTGCTCAAGGGCCCAACGAAGTAGAGTCACTTTTGGCATTTACAGGATTCGAACCAGTAGCCTTCTGATTGCTAGTGCAAATCTCTAGCCTGTGAGCCACCACTCCGCCCATGTACAATGAAGTCCTCGCTAAATTGCCCATCATGGTCCTGAACTTTCTTGCCCCTAATCATCCCCTGTCAATAATTAGCTAACTGTTTCTCTTACCCCTTCAATACCTAATGGCTAATGTGCGGTGAGTGAGCCTGCTATTGCATCATCTTGGTAGTTGCTATCCATTTGTAGTCTTTAAGTGGCTCCCTATTGTCTATGTAAAGTGCTTTGAGTGTCTAGAAACATGCTATGCAAATCTATCTATCTATCTATCTATCTATCTATCTATCTATCTATCTATCTATCTATCTATCTATCTATCTATCACAAAGAAAGCAGAGGGTTATGCAAAACTTATATGAATTAGGTGATATTAAAGTGGTGTCTTTTAAGGGTCAGTGCTGCTGCTTCTATTTATAAAATATATAAAAATGATACAATATGGCTAAAAATATAAACAACAAGCTGGCCAGGTTTGCAGATGATAGCAAGTAGGTAAAATGGCAGATAATCTAGAATCTGTTGAATCATTGTAGAGGAACTGTGGCAGAATACAGGCTTGGGCAAATTTGTGGCAGATTAAATTTATTGTATAGAAGTAAATATAGGGTTTTTCATGTTAGACATATACATTTATACAATTAGAAGATCCAAAACTTCAGAATATTCCTCATGAGAATGACCTGGGATTCATAGAGGTCTCCATCTACAGCTAGAAAGTGTGCAGAAGCCATCAAAAAGAATGCTAGCAGTTTGTTAGATTACATAGGACAATATACTGTATGGAGTACAAGTCTAAGGAGGTTATACTTAAGGCTATATAATGCACTAGTGAAGCCAGACCTGGAATACGCTGAGTGTGGTTTTAGTCTCATTGATACAAAAAAGAAAACTGAAGCACTAGAAAAAGTCCAGAGAAGAGTGACTAGGCTGATTCTAGGTCTGAGAGGTTTGAGCTATGAGGAAAGATTAATGGGGCTGAACCTTTTCAGTGTAAGCAAATAGTTCTTGGTTATGTAATAGATTTTGTACTTGACCTTATCTTGTTTTCAACTTAACCTCTGGATGTTTAGATCTGAGAGAGGCCTTGTAAACACAGCAAAAAGTCTTATTTATATGTAGATATACTGTATATCCACCTTAATAAAAGGTTGTGTCTGTGAGTCTGTGTATCGGTGTGTGTGTTGAGTTGCTATGTCTCTGTCATTCCAACAGATGATGCATCAAAAACATTTGTAGTAGTAAAATGCTTTGTGTTTGTCACTCCCACGGATGGTGTATCACAAAAATTAACACAGCTTCTACGAATCCAATACCAAATGGCAAAAAACAAAGACATATGCATTGCAGGTATCATTCCCACAGATGGAGCCTCACAAACATTTGTAGTAATGCAAATTTTTGTGATATGCCATCTGTTGGAATGACACATGCAATGAATTTTATTACAACATGCCTTATAAAATACATTGCAATAGAAGGTGCATTGCAAACATTAACACTAAGGTGTCTCATTTATTACTTACAATTTAACCCGTCTGAGATGGATAGCACGGCTATTATTTACATAACCATTTAAAGCATAAATCGCAGTGACATATTTAATATTGATGATGCATATTTGTGGCACACTACACACCAGACTACACATAAATATGGAAAAATAGGACCCAGAAGTTGCATTTTCAAAGGTCCAGAGGTCGATATTTTCTCTTCACCATATGGCATTGCAACTTAACTTAAGAGGAAGATGTGTTCTCTTTTCAGAGCTGTTTAGTTTTAGAATTGGAGTATTAATTTAGCAGTAATGGAGAGCTTTAGCCTTCTCCACATCTTTTCAATTTGGGACGGCTCAAGAAATTCCTAAATGTACAGATTTCTGATTGAGAAACACGCGCCTTCCTAAAGTTTTGTATTACCAGGAACAGAAGTCATTTTAATCTGAAATACTAATGCAAACGGCATTGTGCTTCAAAACTGCAGGCCCCCACTTAATGACATTTTGCTGGAAAAAAAGATTAAAATGCCTCAATGCGCATGGATTTAATGTTCATCCAGTAATTGCAATGGACAGTACCGTTTCGGAGAGACAAAGAATTAGATTAGGAGAAAGACAAATAGTGGAAATGTACAAGTCTCGGAATTGAGAGAATATCATACAAAATTCAAAAGGTGATTGTGCGGTAATGAATCTGCCAAAAGATAAAAGTTAACTGGAAGTTGTGATTGAATAAGCTGTAATATTCATTAAAATCTACCTTAACGTATCAATTTATTCTAATGATTTTATAAGGGTTACAGGGCAGCAGGGCTGACTGACAAAATGACTTAGGAAAGGCTTCAGAAAAGTGACAAAGATTTAATTACGCTTACCTTGTAAACCTGCCAAGACTGAGAGGTGTATACTGTTCTGCTTGTGTGACTCCCTCACCAGCCACCCAGTCCACATGCCTTTTAAGTCATATTCCATAAATGTATGAAACAAATAGGATTTTTTTGGGAAAACAAGTTTCATTGACACAATCTTTCTAGCACTGGATTTGAATCCTAATCAGTACCTGATTGCAGTTATCACGTTCTCCTCATATCTGTCTGTAAACTGGCACGGAGTGTGCGTAGATGAGCCCTGCGATGGTCAGGTGTCACTCACTCCAGGGTAGGCACTGACACACCCCAGCCCCCCTGCAATCCTGACAGACTTGAAAATGGACAGATGAATGAATTCATTACATCTTAATACAACTGAAACTCACTCCAGTGTTTTACTCTTACGCATCTGACCTAATGTGCCTTTCTTAATTTCAGACAAAATTAAGCCTTTGATTTGGAATTTTTCTCCCTATAGTGAGAATTTTATTTATTTATTTATTTTAAAGATCCATGAAATGTTGTGATATTACTGTAGCATATCAGATTGAACCCAAGCAGCGTGTTTATTTTTTTTTCTTGCTCCTTTAGATGTACTTTGTTTAGTTTAGCGTTCCCTTGAAAGATTACAGGGGTTATTCATTGTAAGGTAATTAAACCATTACTTCCTGAAAATCTATTTTTCCCCTAAAAGGACGAATATATTCATGTTGGTTTCACACACAGTTATTTTTAAACCTTAATTTAATATCTAATTAAGACAGAGCTCGAAAAAGCAATTGATTTCACAGTATACACAAGACTTTATCGACAGTGTCATGGTGCAGCTGTTGAAAAGGCCTCATTCTCTCTCTCTCTCTCTCTCTCGCTCTCTTTCTTTATTTTCATTAAGCTTTTTCAAAAAAAGCGTGAAATTTGGAAAATGAGCTGTTTCTGATAACTGTTAAACTGTCCAGTGTCAGAACACAAGTGACAGACCTCTGCACTGGTGCTCTTTGGGTTTCTACACATGTCAAGGGTCGTCCACACACCATCAAGTTGAATTATTGTTAAGAAAGAACAAAATGTTAATTTGGGTGCATCCCTTTTATTCCGTCCCAGCATTACACTAAAAAAATGCTTTAATAATTCAGGATTTTCCAGAATAATTAGCAATTGACCGTTCTGTGATGGCACTTTATTAGCTTCCTGAAGCCTGCATTAGTTGCCTTAAAAGTCTTGAATTGCAGAAATTAAAAGATTTCTGCACTTTCATCCTAAAGTGTGTAATACAATTGAGTCTTTTTTCTTGTTGTGCGGATGGTTTTTACATTGAATGTTAACTTGCTCACACTTGAGTAATGCCTGATGCTTCCAAGACGAAAGAATAAAGAAGCCTCCTTTGATCTAACTTCTTCACAGTAAAGAAAAGCAGCAGCAAACCTCAAACAAGGGTGAAAGCTTTCATATGGCTTTAAAGCTGTCCACCTCCAAATCTGTGTGAGGGAATGGTAAGCAAGCTAATTGCATGTGGATGCTGAAGCACATTTCCTTTTCAGACACAAGTAAAGTAATTCCGCCCTCTAGTGCAAGACATGAGTATTACAACCACATTTCACAAAATACTTTGCTGGAAAGAATGTGCAGATGATGCCTAGAACTGAAATCAAACCCAGACCCCTTGATTGACTTCATGGGTTCTCAAACTCGGCCTAGGGACCCACTGTGGCTGCAGGTTTTTGTTCCAACCAGATTCATAATCATTGACAATACCTAATAACACTGATCTCTTTTAATTAGCTTGTATTTTTTTTCTCTCTTATTCTACATTCAGAAAGGCACAGCAGCATGATTTTTACATTTCTAAGACATGTAGAAATATTTCTGTCTTTGCTATAGATTTAAATGCGTAACTCTCTTTTGTTGATTTCATTATATTTTGCCCTTTCTCTGTGCAGTTTTCCCCCTTCGTTGTATCTTATTAATGACAAGTAAAAGTGAGCAGAGCAGACACGCTGGCAAACAAAACTGAATAATCAAAGGCTGCAACTACTTTAGAGTCAGACCCACTAATTAGTAAATAATGGATTAATTAAACAATTAGAACACCCGGAAAAGTATATATATAAAAGTATGGCGCAGTGGGTGGCGCTGCTGCCTTGCAGTTAGGAAACCTGGGTTTGCTTCCCGGGTCCTCCCTGCATGGAGTCTGCATGTTCTCCCCGTGTCTGCGTGGGTTTCCTCCTGGTACTCTGGTTTCCACCCACAGTCCAAAGACATGCAGGTTAGGTGCATTGGCGATCCTAAATTGTCCCTAGTGTGTGCCTGGTGTGTGTGTGCGCGCACCCTGCGGTGCGCTGGCGCCTTGCCTGGGGTTTGTTTCCTGCCTTGCGCCCTGTGCTGGCTGGGATTGGCTCCAGCAGACCCCCGTGACCCTGTAGTTAGTATATAGCGGGTTGGATAATGGATGGATGGATATATATATACTAGCCATCCCCCGTGGCTTCGCCCGCATAGGCGTGAAAGAGGACAGTGAGGAGGGCCCCGCCCAGCTCACTACTCCTGACATCACTCTTCCCCCTCCCCTCGGCCCACAGCTTCTGTCTCGGATTAGTGCAAACATATCGCTCCTGCAAGTGAACTATGATCTTTAGCACAATGGGAGAAGTCGCAAAATCAACCAGGAACGTTCAAGCAAATTATAGAAAAAAAAAGATCTAAATCCATTAAGTAGTTCTCTTGTTCACTAACTAAGCGTAACTAAGGTTACGCCTCGAGGCAGACGCATGAGTGAGAAGGACCCCTCCTCAAAGCCTAACGAGTCTCTCTCGGATTTGCGCTAATAAATCGGTACCACAAGCGAACTATGATACTTAGCACGATGAGAAAGTCACAAAATCAAAGGAATGTTCAAACAAATTATATATTAAAACCCGCTTGAACCACGAAATTTTTAAAACCGTTTCTTAGCGAGCACTTATGGGCCAAGGGTAACTTACATTCCAAATTTCAAGTCCCAAATCCTAATGGTTCAGGAGATTTCGTGATGAGTGAGTCAGTGGTATTTGGCTTTTATATATATAGATTTTTTACTAAACTTATTTTTCTAATTTCTATATTTTTTAAAACACAGAACTTGGGAAACAATAGTTCACTTAATTAAAAACAGAAGCGGGTTGGAACAAAAACCTGCAACCACAGTGGGTCCCCAGGACTGAGTTTGGGAAACACTGATCTACTTGGCTCTGCTAATAAATAACAGTAAATTCTAAACAATAATTCTATTGAATAAAGGGAAATGGTTCCTTTTTGCACTTTGAATTGATTTTAATATTCAATTTACCAGAACACATTTTCTGTTGGTGTTTAATGTAGTCTTAGTACAGTAATAATTTACACTGATAATAATATTGTATTCCACTCGAAATAATTGCAACCAGCACAGCATGCTTAACCCATTATATGCTGATTGAAGTCTGTAGCCTAATCTGGTAGCACTGGACCCAAAGCAGGAGCAAGCAATGGACAGCACACCAGTCCATCTAAAGGTGCACTCATGCAAATGACAGAGTCATTCACACCAACTCGATTTATAGCTTTATAGCGTCATGTTTGCCTAGTGTACAGACTACAGTGAAATTCTTACTTTCATGTGCCAGTCAACATGCAACACATCAGCACTCTCCATTGCTATGATTAGTGAATGTACCTGACTTACCTTGAAACTTCTGAAAAATCTGAACACATGCAGCATTTATTATATTGTTGCAATTCTATATTATCTTGAACACTCTAATGGGTTGCACTATCAAGTGGCATTAAATCAGTAGTTTTTTTTTCAAGTTGGGTAAGAATCAGAGGCAGGCAACTAGCAGGTGAGAAGAGGCACCATAGGCAGGGAGCAGAATAAAACCTGGCAGCCACTGGTGCTTTGCAAAACTCATGGGCCCCAACCTCAAAAAAAAGCATTTGTGCTAAACCAACCCTCACCTGTCCAATTAGTTGATATTTGGGGGAAAACTGTTCTGGTCTTAACAGATTAATAGTGAACCATTGTGAACCTGCAGTGTTTTTATTAATTAATTTTCATTCTATCACTGTTATTTGTTGTTTCTACCTGGGTTTGGGGCCAGCTGGTCAGGCGGCACATACTTCTTAATAGGCACATGGTCACTGTGTAAAATGCCCTGTGGTAACTGGAGGAGTCCTGTTGGCTGAACACTAAAATCTTACCCTTTTACTATAGAATACACAATACATTAGATATGGGGAATGATATCAGCTAATATATACATAATTTAGGTAGGCAAATTGCATCACACAAGGATATGCAGCCTGTCATGCCAGCATTATGTGGAAAAAATGCTTTTTGTGACATATATAGCTGAAGCATTATTTGTCAATGACCACTGCTACTTAACCTCGATGGTTTCCTTTTCCTCTGGAGTTGAATGCCAACTTTTTTTAAAACGGCTGCCAATCTCCTGTTAGCCCCTTTGCATTCCTGCTGACTGCTGGGATTTGAAGTCCTCTCAGTAGCACTGCCAATGGATCTATTCAATAACAGCTTGTTTTTTGAACAACTAAATATAGCAACACAGGAATGCCTGCATGGGGTTTTGGATTTTTTTGTTTCCTAAGAAAGTTTCTGCCCTAATTCTTGAACATTTCAGATTTAAAGAATGCAGACTGCTACAACTCAAACTTCCCATCCTGCCCATCCTAGTTCCAGACCCTCATCTCACCCCATCCAGATTGTGAGAAACTAGCAAACTCCCATCTTTCAATCTGCCTGTAAAGCGAATTCTGCACACTGTTATATTATTTTTTTGAAAACTAAACCCAGCAGTGGCCACTGAATAATTTATAACGTCACATGATGTGCTCTGAAGATTCACACTTTTTGATGCCCAAAATATTTATTTCTCTTTCCAAAAATTAATGTATATTTTTGTGGTTGGCAATCTAATGAACCTCATGGCAGTTATGGGGGCACCCCTTAAACCAGATCTTTGCTGATGCTTTAATAGTATAATGAAACGTAAATGATTTATTGAAATTAGGGCTACTAGGCACTTTGTACACAATTATCAAAATGCAATTTACTTAAAGTATCTCTAAGAGTCAAATTCACAATTTTGAATACTGCATTGTGTGTTGGGCATAGTGTTTGTTTTAGCTTTCACCACAGGGTCTGAATAAACACAATTTCTAGTTGTAATTTAATGTGGTGCTTTTTTTAATTTAACAAGATAAACTAATGTGAAATGTAGACTGCTCAAAAAAATTAAAGGAACACTTTGAAAACACATCAGATCTCAATGGTAAAAAATCCTGCTGGATATCTATACTGATATAGACTGGGTAATGTGTTAGGAACGAAAGGATGCCACATTGTTTGATGGAAATGAAAATTATCAACCTATAGAGAGCTGAATTCAAAGACACCACAAAAATCAAAAGTGAAAAAATGATGCGGCAGGCTAGTCCATTTTGCCAAAATTTCATTGCAGCAACTCAAAATCGTACCCAGTAGATTGTATGGCATGACAACGGATGGTGTCCTGAGGGATCTCCTCCCAGATCTGGAGCGGGGTATCACTGAGCTCCTGTACAGTCTGAGGTGCAACCTGGTGGTGTTGGATGGACCGAAACATAATGTCCCACCCAGAGGTGTTCTATTGGATTTAGGTTAGGCGAGTGGGGGGGGGCCAGTCAGTGGTATCAATTCCTTCATCCTCCAGGAACTGCCTGCATACTCTCTCCACATGAGGCCGAGTATTGTCTTGCACCAGGAGGAACCCAGGACCCACTGAACTAGCATAGGGTCAGACAATGGGTCCAAGGATTTCATCCCGGTACCTATTGACAGTCAAGGTGCTGTTGTCTAGCCTGTAGAGGTCTGTGCGTCCCTCCATGGATATTCCTCCCCAGACCATCACTGATCCACCACCAAACCGGTCACGCTGAATGATGTTACAAGCAGCATAATGTTCTCCACGGCTTCTCCAGACCCTTTCACGTCTGTCACATGTGCTCAGTGTGAACCTGGTCTCATCTGTGAAAAGCACAGGGCGGCAGTGGTGGACCTGCCAATTCTGGTATTCTATGGCAAATGGCAATCAAGCTCCAAGGTGCCGGGCAGTGAGCACAGGGCCCACTAGAGGATGCCTGGCCCTCAGGCCACCCTCATGAAATCTGTTTCTGATTGTTTGGTCAAAGACATTCACACCAGTGGCCTGCTGGAGGTCATTTTGTAGGGTAATGGCAATGCTCATCCTGTTCCTCCTTAGCCCAAAGGAGCAGATAGCGGTCCTGCTGATGGGTTAAGTACCTTCTACGGCCCTGTCCAGCTCTCCTAGAGTAACTGCCTTCTTCTGGAATCTACTCCATGAGACTGCTGGGAGATACAGCAAATCTTCTGGCAATGGCACGTATTGATATGCCATCATGGAGAAGCTGGACTACCTGTGCAACCTCTGTAGGGTCCAGGTATCACCTCATGCTACCAGTAGTGACACTGACCATAGCCAAATGCCAAACTAGTGAAAAAACAGTCAGGGAAGATGAGGAGGGAAAAATGTCAGTGGCCTCCACCTGTTAAACCATTCCTGTTTTGGGGGTCGTCTCATTGTTGCCCCTCTAGTGCACCTGTTGTTCATTTCATTAATACCAAAGCAGCTGAAACTGATTAACAACCCCCTCTGCTACTTAACTGACCAGATCAATAGCCCAGAAGTTTCATTGACTTGATGCTATACTCAGATTAAAAAGTGTTCCTTTAATTTGTTTGTTGAGTATATTAATATTTTAGCATAGCACTATACTTTTATTATATAAGGATTTTTTTGATGACAGCAAAAAATACCCTATATCAACTAAAGGTCTTCCAGGCCATTGGAAATCATTGTGTCTATAACCGACCTAGTGGAAAAATTTACTTAGTTGAGTTCACCAATGTCCAAAGCAAGGCTCTGACCTGCCTGGTATCAGAGAGTTTTTTAAAATTAGCTAATATGTATCAGTGCCCTGTTTGAATTGGTATAAAATTTAGAAAATATAATTTCTGGTAATGAGGCCCTTCAGAGCTAGATTTGTTAATGTAATGAAAGGTTAGGACAACTTTTAGGACATTCAGACTGCAAGTCCAAAAAAACTTTGTTTTCCATGTTGATCACTGATTTTACTACACTACAATAAATAAAGTGCATCCATCTTTTTCTCTATCTATTCTCAAACCTGTTGTCTTCAAGGTAAAAGGGAGCCAGGGTCAATCTCAGCAGGCACCACTTTTAACTAGCATGTCATTACATCAGGCAGCACACTCATGCACATATCTGCAAATGCTCTTAAGAGCTCATATTCAAATCTGCATATTACCTAAAAAAGCAAATCTTTGGGATGTGAATTGAAACTGAAAAACTCAGACAAAACGTAGACGAGCACTGGAAAATCATTCAAACGGCCTAGGCTACAAATTGAACTGAATGTCATGGAGCAATGAGACATCAGACTGAATAGTAAAGCTAAAGACACATGGAAGTGAAAGACACCGCACTCACCCAGCACAGTAGGATTTAGACATATCCAGACCAGTGTCACTGAGATCATGGCCGAAGAAATCCACTGTCAATTAATTTCTTCTGATGAAACTTGTCTATTGGTCATGTTAGATGTGAATTGAGGAATATAGAAAAAACTGGCAACAAAATGTCCTAACAATGTATTCATCTTCCAAGAATTTCACCAACACTTTGGACCTGCTTGGCCAGAGGCGAAAGGAACAGTTCTTATAGAAACAGGCTACAAAATACAAGCTCCATATTGAATCAAGCCAACGTTTCAACAGTATGCAGGACTATCCCGTGCTTCTGTTTGTTTACGGCTATGTTATCAGTTGGCATTCACATTTCCAGTGGAACATTTCACTTTCTTCTTTATTTTTTTCTAATACAGTATATACTATCTAATGCAAAATAGTTTTACATAAACAGAAAATAACCTCTATGTATAAAGTGAAATAAAGAAGAATAACAAAGTCTGCAATACATGTCTAAAATGTATGCTACTGTACAGTGCACAGGAAACCGCTTAATTATGTCTAAACAATTGCCACACTTGCTTTTATGCAGTACAGTAATCCCTCCTCAATCGCGGGGGTTGCGTTCCAGACCCCCCCGCGATAGGTGAAAATCCGCGAAGTAGAAACCATATGTTTGT
>JANRMT010028174.1:77446425-77493280 GCA_026402145.1 Polypterus bichir lapradei
ATCTATCTATCTATCTATCTATCTATCTATCTATCTATCTATCTATATACCCTTAATTTTATCATAATGGTGGCATAGTCGTGCATTGGTTATCACTGCTGCCTCACTGCACTTTAATCCTGCCTGATTAGTTTAGCGTGTACATTCTCACTCTAAATAATATTTTTTCTAGGCACTCCAGGTTTCCTTTCACAAAGACGTACTTTACATGTTAGTTTAGCATATCACTATAAACTGTATTAGTGTAGGTGCATGCATGAGCAAATTCTTCATTGGACTGGTGGCCCAGAGGTATATTAATGGATGAATGAATGAACAATATAGTACAGTATGCTAATAATATGGTCTTAAACTATATTACCATCTGGAATGTTTACCATTTTGAAATGATTAACTTTTTATATTTATAGTTTTGGTTCAATTTAATGTTGAGTGAAGTCAATGTGTGATATATATATAAAGTCAAATTTAAAAATGTCTTATTGCAAGAATCAATTTCTTTAAAATTTCAATCTGTATTTACATAAGAGGCAGTGTATTCTGTACACGAAGTTCATTGTTAATTTTAAGGGCATGTTCATTTATTTTTAGAACATTTTTACAACTAGAATATGTTTTGCCAAGAATGACTCATTCAGCTCAACAATCCTATTCACCTTATTTCTCCAAAGTAGCAGTAAGTTGAGTTTTAAAGGTCTATAAAGTCCGAGTGTTTATCACACTACTTGGAAACTTTTTCAATGTGATTCTTAGGTCTTCCTCATGAGAGATCCTTTCAGGTTTCAAGCCTCCCATTGTGTATTCAAACCAAACCTTATTACTTGATCCATGTAGTTGCATGGATATCACCTTATATAGTTTTACTTGCCACAAATCTGCCCAAGTCTAAATTGTGTACAGATTCATATATTATGATGTATCTGATTCTTGATCACCTGCCATTCCACTTGTTTAAGGTCAACTGACAATGCTTTTTTCAGTTTTTGTCATTGTTTTCTTTTTGTTTTTTATGCTGGCAATCTACTGTTTCACGTGTTGGTTTGGATGTAGTTGTGCAGTGAATGTGTGACATTGTGGGCCACATGGCCTTTCAGGCGATTTTGGGATATTGCACAAGCAGACCTGTAAGCATGGTAAGATCATTATTCTTTCTGATATTTTTTGTTTTTTTAAATATACAAACTGTAATTTTATTATTAGGTTCTTTGACATTTAAAATGCCTGTGAATTTTCTTCATTGTTTAATAATATATATAATTGATTTTTTTTTTGCTTTAGAAATAACAAAGTTAGTATGAGATTGAATACTACATCTTACTCATACAGATGAAATACACACTCCCATATCCACATTAAAAAGACTTAATTTTAAACTATCACTCAAAGACATTGAGGTATCCAAAAGGTGCGCCACAGTTCAGCATGCACAATTAATTTAGGACTTTAATAAATTCCTCCCAGATTCTAAAGAAATGTTGAACTGTCCCACATTAAGTGGCCTTAATTTTCCCTTTCTTATCATATATAATAGGTGGGCTTGGATTCCTCCATTTGTGCAAGATACGACTATGTGGTAGCAATGTAGTGTAAGTTATTACAATAGCTTGTTCAATGAGCAACAATATGTCAGACATACACCATCCAAATGTGTCCTGCATGAAAATTCAAACTACAGGACTGCCGAGCAGATATGGAGGAGCTGACAAGAAACGTCACAAATAGATTAAAAGAAATCACAACAATGAAATAGTTAAGGGTGTAAAGCAGAAGAGTACTCAAAAGTAAAAATGTCAAACACAAAATTTCAATACCAAAAGTGGTCAAAGGTAATTAAGACAAGTCAAAAGTTATAAGACACCATAAGACCATTATAATTTGTTCCTTTTTCAAAGCAGTGATAGAGTCTGTGAAGGATTTTGTTTTTTGCTTTATATATAATTGCATGTACAGGCTGGTTATGACAATATGCTCACAAATCTATTGTATCCTTTACTCTTACCAAGTTAGCTCACTCCTCTATGCATTCTGCAGGTTGTATGGACCTCTTGTAACACTGAAAATGCGATCGTGCACCATCTGATTATTTTCTGCCCTAAGGAGATCTTGCTCGTGAACTTATTTTTGCTTCACATTTTCTCAAAATCATGGCATTTTTAATATTTGTGTTCTCTATCCTATCCACTGCTAAAGATAACCTCCAAATCTACACTGGTTAACATGACAGTCCTTGTTTCTTTAGTCAAAAACAGACAGCATCTAAAGAACTGCTTTTAATTTCAGTTGTCTGTTGAGGGAAGAGAGCTTAGGATCAGAGGGATGTAGGGAATGTCTAGTCACAGTGCACACAGTGAGAGCTGGTCTTCCCATATCTGTTACTATTGTTTCCAGGGATAGTTATAATTCGATAATAATTCAATTAAAGCTGAAATTCAGAGTATAATGTTCATATAGCTATCAACCAGATTCTGCATTTAGGTTAAATGACACACACCTAATCTTCTTAAATCTGCCACTACTTTGCATATTATTTTCAAGTAAGATCATTCTTTGACATTAGAACTATTTAAATATTTCCTTTTAAAACCTGTGTACCACCTTGATTAACCTCCTATTCTTCCATCATTTTTCAGTAACTTTATTCCCTTAAATCTATCCAATGTCTTTGATCTTTCTAATTCTTGGACAATTAGCTCCTCTGTAGATTTGCTCTGTTTGTTTTTCTGATCTAAAGATCTTTGTGTTTAGTTTATTCCCACTTTCCTTAAGCTTGTACAAGTTATTATTGTATCGACCAAGCAAAACCTCAATTCATAGGTTCTTTCCAACTATCAGTCAATCATTAATCTTTCTTTCCTTTTTAAAATCCCTTCTGGGTATTGCTTCAAATTGTTCAGACACCTTCTTTTGTAATTCCAGTAGGAATTCTCACCCCTCAATAATAAGGATAAGGCTCTTCACATATTAAATGATGGTAAGATACAGAACTTCTGACTTTATATTCTTACTCATCAGCCTTAAAAGACAATACTATATACAAGTACTGTACCTTTCTACTAATTATATATCTATTTTATACAAGGCTGTGATAATTGATTTTTTGTTGTTTATTCGTTATTTTTCTTACGTAATTTAATTTGTTTTTCTTTTCTTTCACCTATTTCTTTGACCTGTTGTAAAGCACTTTGACCTACATCCTGTTTATGAAAAGGTGCTATAGAAATAAATGTTGTTGTTTTGAGATTTCAAATACAACTCAAGGTGTTTTTACCACTTGCTATGGAATCAAATCATCCCATCATTATCTGATTTCCACAATCCCCAAGATGTTATTCTATGACCTATGATGTATTTGCAAGAGTCGGTTTCAGCTAGCCACCATTAGATGCTCCCTCTTTATCAGTTCTTGTCTAGATTTCAGCAATTCTCTCTTTAGCAAAATGTCTGTGAACTGGATACTAGAAGTCTCCATTGCCTTTCTGTTCATTCCCGCTTCATAGATCTGTTCTTCCATCTCTTCCACTCTCTACATTGGATTTGGGCACGATTGTCCATGCTATAGCTTCTCTAGGTTTGGTAGCTTTCTTTATTTCCACAGTGCAATACTTTACATTATTGATCTCACCTGTGTTCCAAACTCCTCCATTGTCAATAAACATTCAGTTGAACTTGTAATCATTTTTAATTGAAACACAATTGAACTAATTTTTAATGTAATGGTGTATTTTCATCTTATTTACCTTTTAAAGTGCATTGTGAAAGTGCAACCTATGGATTTCAGTAAATAAACTAAAGATAGAGTGATTAATTCCAGCACATTCGGGCTGTACTTCTACTAAAGCCCCCTAGTCTTTCTATATTTTAAGAACCACTTTATAAAGATCATTAAGTAGAAAACGAATATGCACCTACAGAAGTGGAAACGTTCATCATGCTGTCTTCTTTTAGCTTGAATCATTACAGTATACTCAGCAAGAGGAGTTGGACTGAACAAAAATGAATTCCAATATTTGACGTTGGTTTAAAAGGATTTTGAAAATATTTATCATCCCATCAAAGCAAGTCCTTTATGTTATTATCCCATCTGATATGTAGAACAGTATAAATTAGGTTTATCTGGGGTTTTTTAAAGGACGAGATATAAGCACCCTCCTGGGTCAAAGTTTTTGTTTCACAAAGCATTGGAAGCTAGAAGAAAAGTGTGTAGATCACCATTAAAATCAAACTCAAAATTCTTTTCCAAAAGAGAGTATTTATAACACAAGGAGATATTTCTTGAATAGATCGACAAGTACTTAGCAGATAGTTTCATAATCCACCTCAATTTACGTTATTGACTACCCTCACACAGGATCTTCCCCTGAAGCTTTGCAAGCAGTAGTTCTATTGTTGTTGCTGTTTTTACAGAACTCTAGTGTTATGCTTTGAAAGTCTACATTTCAAAGCTGAAGTGTTCAGGTTCTGTTGTAACTTGTGTGAAATGAATAGCCTTGACACACGTAAAAGTTTGGGGCAGCCACCCGTATACTTAAATCCTGGCTGCAATAGGCAAATATGTTGCACAGTTGTGAACAGAGTTGAGTCCAAAATAGAACTGACTAATGCAGGAGTTGGTCTGTCTTTTAAGGCAGGTCGGCGTAAGTGATGTCATAGGAACTGAAACCAGAAGTGACGTCTTCAGGGCCATAACTGAAAGTGACATCTTCAGGACTAGAACCGGAATTGATGTCTTCAGGACCAGACAGAATTTCCTGTGTTTGGTCTGTAGAGATAACAGAGAAAGGGTTAGCGCACCTCTCAGCCTGGCGTGGAATTACCATCTGTTGGTCCTTTTACCTGCCTCCCACGCGCACATGTGTGACACTAGATCTAAAAATATTTTAAAAATCCTCTTCAGATAAAAGTGAATAAAGGTCAAATCTCGTTATAATGAATACCAAAGTAATGACATTTTCAGAATAATGGATGCTTTTTGTTGGTCTAGGCAAACATTTATACAACATCAAGTTTAGCTAATTTCATTGCGACAAAATGTCAATTTCAGTATAACTAATGTTTTTCGGCCAAAAATGTCCATCAAAGATAATAATATAATGCAAAAAACATTTCATGTCATGTCTATACTTTCACTGGGTCCGGGTACCCTGCAACAGGCTGTCTCTTTCTTGTTAAACTAAAAAACTGACAGCCTGCTGTGAAATTTTTAGGCTTAGGCAGTCTCAGCAAGGCTCAGTGAGAATGCAGGCGTGACATCATACAGGTATAACTGAATTCTGTGTTAGTGCCTGCATGGGTAGTGGTTTTGTGTGCGGATACTGTACTGCTTGAATAAATAAAGTAAGAAACATTGTCAGTTTATGATGAAAAAAAAAATTTACATCTAATGTCTCATTTTCAAATAAAATTCTTTTTGCAGTATAAGAAACCCGGTTTTTAAACAGGTAGTGTGAAACTTGAGTCACAGAGGTGCATGAGAGACAGGAAAGCGAGTCCGGGTTTCCAAGGAAAATACAGTTACTTTATTACTGTATATAGAAAGTAGGTACAGTCTCAAGACTTCATTCAAAATTGGAGCTGTTACTTCAGTACTCAAGCTCATGAGATAGGAGCCACAACATGGGTACTTGTCCTGTTTCAGATGAACAATAGCAGCCTTGAATCACAGCTGTGGCAGACCAGAAGAGTACAAGGAAGTGCAAATCAAAGCCTTATGTTAAATGCTCTAAAGCATGTGACAAGCATGTTACGTGGTAAGCCTGATCCTGCAGAGGACAACCAATTACTTTGCCCTTGGTTTACTGTTTACCAGACACAGCAGAGCAGCTATGGAGCTGCCCTATTGCCACTGCTGTTAGAGATGCGAATTGCCGGCAACCCCATTTTCATTTTAAAAACATTTCTATTATAAGAAATATTGTTATGGTCCCATGAATTTTGTTACAATGGGATTCCACCTATATTTTATTTGTTCATGGGGTTTCTGTGGTTAGTGCTGCTGCCAGCGTCCGGTGTTTTGAGTCCCATACATGAGCATTGGTTATGTGGGTTCTCTCCATGTTTGCATGGTTTTCTCTTGGTACTCTGGTTTCTCCACCTCCATTATGTTAGTTTTAGGTTCATGAACAATTCTAAATGGGCCTGGTGTGAGTCAATATGAGTAGTGTGTACATACCTGGATCCTGTTGGTTTCAAACTGGCTTTTGTCTGCTGACCGTTTTTCATTGTGGCTTTCAATTAAATGTAGCATTGCTGCTCCCAGACCCCTATGTTCTCAGCCTGGCATAAAAAATTAAAATCCCAGAAACTACACTTTGGCCCAATAATTTCTTATGTATTGAGTATTTGGTGTAAAGTAGAAAGACATCTGGATTTTATGCCCATTCTGGTATATTTAAACACCTATTTTTCAAAAGCATTCTGTGTATGTATTGCAGATAATCCATTGTCCTTCCCACAATAGTCCAAGCAAGGCATCTCCACAATCTTGAGACATTTTTAATGACTCTGGTCTTCATACATTTTAGTCCTTGAGGTCCAACTGTGACATTCCTTTTTTTCTCTATAAATTTGTCCTTATAACATGTAAAATGACTTTATTTTTTACCGGTCCCTTCCCACCCCTTAATCAAATTATATTCCTCAACATCTCAAGTCTGCAAAACCATGTACCAATCCTATATGCACTTTTATGAGGTGCTTCACATCTTGCTTTGCCTATTCAATCTATTTGGCAAAGTGATCTATCCATGGCCCCACCTCACCGTTTATCTATTATGTTAAAAAACAATAGTATATCTGCTAGAAACCATAATATTCAAAATATACAATTTTAATTTTGTACACAGTCTATATTCTACCCCAGGTAAACACACTTCATTCCATTTGTGTCAATCTTGGGCGGTATTTTTCTTTATATGTTTTGGAAATGTCCCATTATAGCTACTTTTTGGTCTAATGTTGCCTTTTTTGTCTTCCATTCTTGTTGTTAATATTCCTCTCTTGCTTTATCATTTTCTTCAGCTTGATCTTTCCTCCCTCTTACTTAACTTTCTCCAGCAGAGGTTGTCTCTTGGCTGCTAAATATATTTTAGTAACCTGTTGGAAAATCATAGACTCTATATCATTTCAGCTTTCAAGGCTTCTTTTCTTAATTTAATCCTATTAGAGCTATAAGGAAGAAAAGACTGACAGGGCATCTAGGGTTAACATTTGGAAGTGGCAGCATTGGGTTAAAATCATTCAGAATCAGGTTTCAAGGGGTCAACATTGCTGATCGTGAAAGCACCTCAAGTGCTCTGGGGACCAGTTGGTTCGGCTGCCTCTCTAACTTGCCAGTTTGGGCTTCTTTAGATATGTACAACAGAAATGTTAGTTCCAAGGACTAGAGTAAGGGGTTCGGGTGTCGGTGTCAAGAGAGGGTTGTTATCTCCTTATGTAACTTTTTTTCATACACTGTTTATCGGCATTTGGTTGCATTTACCCATTTCATTTCCTGCTGCCAGAATGGCCACATTTGTGTTGGAGGTCATATGTAGGTCTGAACTGGGTCAGCCAGGTGCTGGCCTTGTCACTGGTAACCTCTAGCCAGCTTGGGACCTCTTTACACAAAAACTAAAAAATCTTTGAAATTACAAAAAAAAAAAAAATCATTTAATGTATTTAATAACTGAACACTACACTAAGACCATTGAAATATACCTTATGATATTTCTTATATTTTCATAATTGGATTCCTGACAGGTTATTTGACACTTGTCTTCTGTTACAATGCAAGTTTTGAAGTGAAGTAATACCTTGGTTAATGGATTTTCCAACAAAAAAGTTGCTTCATAATAAAGTTAGCATAAAATGTGCTGTGGCACATTTGAACTTTTGTGCTATGGCACTGGGAAGTCATTGTGCAGCACCCCTACACTAAGTAGTTGTTATCTGCAATTGACATTGTGTGTACCATTGAATGCAATTTTATTATATGTGAACGCTTAGGTATTTTATGCATACTGTAGTTATTTCAATAATTTTTTAAAGTAATAAATATAATTTGCCCAGTATGACACATAGCATAAAACAGACAATCTATTTAGAAACTAAAATTCAGATTATATAGTGTAGAAGAGTGAGAGAAAAATGCTATGTAGCAGAATAATTGGGTTTAGTACCTTGCCATGAAAGGAGCTGCTGCAGAGCATGGCAGAGGGAGCATGATTAGAGAACACTTATCTTCAAGAAATTAGGAGGTGCTTACCATCTGCTAAAAGCCATTGGCCACTAGTGAGTCTCCTCAAAGATCTTAGCCTGGATCGACTCACAGAGTTGGGGCAAGTGAGGTGGAATACAGCACATAGAGCCACATAGAAGTTTCCATGGAAGATTAGGACGGCAGAAGAGGTGCTCAATTATAGCCAAGTAAGGCTGTTTTGGCCGCAATGAACAATCATCTACAGCACCTGGGGCCTCATGCATAATGCTGTGCGTAGAATTCGCACTATAACATGACGTATGCACAAAAGCCTAAATGTGCTTACATACAGAAAAATCCAAATGCAGGAATCTGTGTGTACTCCAACTTCCACGTTCTTCCGCTACATAAATCCCGGTCAGTGTGAAAAGTAACGCATGTGCACGCGCCTGCTGTCCTGCCCCAATTCTTCCCAGAATTACACCTCTTTGAATAGGCAAATCAATATAAATAGCCCTTAAGCTCAGAATTCTGTGAAAAGACAATGGGAAAAGCATAGGGAAAATATAAGAATTTCAGTGAATATCAAGTGGAGGCAAAGGAAAAACATACTATTTGTTGATTTAAACAGTGGTATAATCAACAAAAGGAAGTTGATCGAGTGACATAGTGTGTCGGAGAAACTCGAAAGCTCAAGTTCACAAAGTCGCACAGTGCCAAAATAAAAAAGAAATTGTCAGATATCAAAGTCGCCGTGAAAAGATGAGTCGTAGTCCACCGTTTGAGTGTCATATGAAAGCTTATTAAGGTACAGAGAAAAAAAAATAGGCACACAGTGGGAAAAAAGCACGAAATGTCAACTTTAATCTCGAAATTTCCACTTTAATCATGTAGTTTATTTTGTCATTAAAGTAGAACATCATAAACTTCATCTAAAAATCATTTAAGTTACTAGTTTCTCAAATCCCATCGTAACTAAATTAGCACGTTAAATACTTTGTTTTGTATTTGATCTTCTATGTGCTCTATGTGTGTGAATCACTATGTGCTTCCGTTCTTTCTCTTTCTCTGACAGGACACAGAATCCATTACATTCGTGATATTACAGCTCTCTGAATAATTAAAATACTGAGATGTATACGTGATATCATTTTAATGATGATTGGAATGAAAGCATGTTATTAAACATGGGAACACGACGGCACAGTGATTGTTCATGTCTCACACAAGATGCTGCTGCGCCATGCGCGACCTTCGATGAAATAATTTATTGTAGCAGTACTGTCTCTTTCAAACGTACTAACCTCCAATTCCTGTCCTTACTTTTCTTTCCCCAAATACCCAATTGCCACACAATCAGCTCTGTAATAGACATTAAGCCATCTGTAAGCTTACAATGACGATTCTTCAAAACTTTTAAGGAACATTGAAATATTTTTATACTATGCGTTTAATTATTCTATCCGTCTATCCTTTCAGTGTCGCGCCAGCCTCAGCAAATATACAGCGCGAGGCAGGAGCAATACATGAACTTGCTAGTGCTGTGGCACCGTGTCCTCACATGTTTAATTATTAACAATACAGATTATTTAAATGAAGTTAAAGTTTTATCTGTATAATATGATCAACATATTTTGCTGCATTTCATCTTAAAAATGATATCGTCATCATATGTAAATACGCGCTTTATGAAGTGGCACAGGTTGTGCAATATTATAACTGTAGTGCAAGTTTACAGTGGGGTAATTGTACTTATACGTACAAACAGTTCTACAAGGAGCAATTGATTGAGTGTGTTTATAGTTCTTGGGATAAAACTGTTTCTGAACCGCGAGGTCCGTACAGGAAAGGCTTTGAAACGTTTTGCCGTGGCTGAGGCAGCGTGTGCTTGATGCTGTATACCGATAATTCTCTTTCCGATCAACTGCTGCTGTGATTCCCCACTCAGATACAGTGATATAAATACTCCCAGTGGTGCAGTGAGAGTAATATGGAAAAAGATGATCCACTGTGGCAACCTTTAAAGGGAGCAGCTGAAAGAAGAAAAAGAAGAAGATGGTGCAGTGAGAGTAACAACGCTAAAGCAGTTATGATATTTGGAATACTATGGCTATTCCCTGGACCATTATATTGTTACAGGTTAATTACAATCAGATGCATTACACAAATAAACAATATGCAGTTCGTTTCAGTGTATTTATAAAGCCGCGTCAGGAATGTGGATCTAAGAAATAAAGGGTAGCCACACAGGAACAGTAGCACTGCTTTGACGCTGGGTGCTGCCAGTCTGCAAAACCAAGCGCAGAACTTGCGTTTGACTGGGTATGAGGTACCGTGGAAATGTGCGTGGCTTTACGCGAAGTTTAGGTTTTATACATCGCAATTTGAATGTGGAAACGTTCTTGCGCAACATTTCTGTGTGTAAACACCATTTATACATGAGGTCCCTGGTCATTACAATATGTATCCACGCTACTGCTAAGGTACATCTGTAAGTTTTGTATAATAAACTGAATGCATCTGCCTGGTTAACTGAGCTATATTGCTGTATCATTATACACGTATATAAAATCATGTAAGAATGAAACTGAAACTGTTCTTAAAGGCATCAGTCTACTCAGTTCTTTTTGCAGTCAATGGATCACAATTATTTTGACTTCTTATTCTTCATTTAATAACTTCTCATATTTTCATACATGTGAAAATAATAATCCAATAAATCATTAAGACAAAAATTTTATTAACAGAAGATTTTTTTTGTTTCAATTGTATTATTGTCATACATATATATTTGTACATTCAGAAATGGTTAACTCATCTTTCGCAAAACTGACAAGAGAAGCTTCCCTGGATATCTTTGCTTGTGCTGTCAAAATTACTGTTTACCATCTCCACATTTCATTTCTGTTTGACATCTCCACAGCACTGAAGCTTTCATTGACAGCACATCATGAGCAGAACAGACTGTAAGCTCTAACACTTTGTAGCCTTTTTAATTAAGGATTTCAATCGGCTAGAAGAAAATCAATTGCACAAAAGGCGATAATAATGAAAAAAAAGCTGCAGGAAATCTGAATGAAACACCCAGGCTGACATTAAACCTGTTTTCCTGTCAGAACATGTATAAACAATCCTACTTTGCATTTGTTTCCAAATGACTTGAAGAAATCACCCCTTAAGCAGTTTATGTGGAATTGAGAGAAATAAAAACAATGTTTTGAAAGCTCGACTGCATTTTCTGTTACCAGCTTTGTGGACAGCAGCACTTTCATCCATCCATTATCAAACTTGTTTAATTGAGATTAGGGTTGTGGCTTGTTGGAACATAATTTCCAAGGCAGGAACTAACCTCTGCGGTGGGCTGGCACCAGGGCCGGATTTAGATGAAAAGAGGCCCTAGGCTATTCCACTTATGAGGCCCTTTCACCTCCCATTTTTAAGTTTGTTCAAATTGCTAACAATTTGAATGTAGGCCCCTCTTGATCTTGAGGCCCTAGGCTGAAGCCTAGTTAGCCTATAGGAAAATCCGGCCCTGGCTGGCACCCTGCCCGGGGTTTGTTTCCTGCCTTGAGCCCTGTGCTGGCTGGGATTGGCTCCAGCAGACCCCCATGACCCTGTAGTTAGGATATAGCGGGTTGGATAATGGATGGATGAATGGATGGATATCACACAGTACAATAAATTATTTTCATAATTATTTTCATTATAAAATATGGAGTTTTCAAATCATGTGTCTTCTTTGTAATATTTGTCATCTATAAGTTGTGCCTATTTAAAAGAAAAATCTAAGCTTTTGCAGTTGTGTAAGTGTAAGCTTTGGAGAATTTTATGTTCTTTGACTAGGTAGGAACTCAGGATATAGTGGGTTGTAAAATGGATGGATGGATGGAACTAACCTAGGATGGGGTGGCAGTGTACTGCAAGGCACACTCACTGGCACACACAAGGCCAATTAATCATAACCAGTTCACCTAACATACATGTCTTTGGGGTGTGTGAGGAAAACCAGAGTATCCAGAGAAAAGTTTAATTGTGTCGTTTATTTATTTCAGTTTTAAAATATACCATAATCTTATTTGTTCTGTAAAGCAGCATGTGGTTGCCATTACTGTGAATGGAGTTATATAAAATAATGAATGCTTGATTGACTTAGCTATTAATTAATTTGCATTAGTTTGTAGAAAACAACCATTGAAAACATTTGTGTTTTACAAAAACACTTTGATACTAACACTGTAGCCATAAGCATTTGTCTTTATTTTTTCATTTAAAAAACATTTTTACATCCCAGAAATGTATTAAACATCAGCCTTCTCCAAGAAATGCTGCAGTAGTTTTTTCAAACAAGTCAAATAGCAGTTTATGTAGTGATAAAATATTTTTATTAATTTGCAAAATTAAAGAAACAGAAGCAATAAGGAAATAACAAATTGAAGATGACAACTCTTTAATAAACACAATACAATTTACCTCTACAAATAGTTGTTTTCCCTTATACCATCATTTTTGGCATATGCTCACTTTATTTTCACATTATGTCTTTATCTCTAATACTCATATCTTAACACCAAAATAAATATGTTTTTGTATATGGCATTTCATTGCACTGATTCATTTATTTTCTGAAATCACATTTCATGATTATAGAGAGCCAATCCTGACAGTTTTGAGCACAAGGCACTAAATATCTCCTCACTGCAGCGCCCATTTATGCCTGCATTCATTTTCACTCATTCTAATTTAAAGTCGTAAAATAAGCCAGCAAAACGTCTTTGAGTTGCGGGAGGAAAGCAAAGATGCTAGAAAATCTCATGCAGACAAAAAGAAAATGGCAGGAGGCAACATTAATTGTCATAGTATACCACCATGCTGCAATATTTGGAGTAACCACATGCAGATGCATATAAAACGTTCAAGCCTGAAAGCACAAATATTGTTAAGCTGAATTATAAAATACGTTTATGCACTTTAACTATTTAAGGCCCACAGCACACAAAGTACACTGCCTGGTTTATTTCTGGAATCAAATACTTTATTCAATAAATTAAATAAACATACTAAATATTAATGATGGTAGTATGATATTTTCCTGCTGCATCACAGTTCAAGTGATCAGAATTTGAAATTAAGTCCGACATTTGTGTGGAGATTTAATGTTCTTTTTCTCTGCAGGGATTTTCTCAGGTCACCCCACTTTCCTCCCACTTCCAAAAGAAGTGCATATCACACTAATTGGTAAAGCTGAATTCATCAGGGCTGAGTGTCTTTATGAGTGTGCCCTGCTTTCCACACTTGTTTTCTGGGCCTGCGTTTCATAAAATACTCCAGCGAGTTCAGAAAATGGAAGGATAGTTGGCACAGGTAGCTATTAATGAATACACTTAACATAGAAAAATCATTATATTAATTAAAGTTATTTCAACATTCCAACCCATAGCCTTTTCAAATGCATTCAGTCCAGTTCTGGGGTACCAGAGTCTAGTCCAGCAGCACTAAGTGCAAGGCAAGAACCAACCTGGACATGGCTTCAGTGCATTGCAGGGCCCTCTCACATAACCATGCAGAGCAAATTAACAAAATCTACTGTTTTTCAGAAGGTGGGAGGGCAGCGAAATTATGATTGGTTGATTATAAAGAAAGTAAGTTTCATTTACATTGAAACAGTTAATCCTGTTATGTTACAATGAATTGCTTGCAAGTGTATGTGTGCGTGTGTGTGAGTGTGTGTGTTGGGTAAGAGAGAGTGTGGTACATTAATTAAAACTGTGCTTCTTTTGAAATTTTGCAAAAAATACCAAGGGCACTGGCCAAGGCATTATTAAAGCTTTCCACACTGGGATGGTAGATTTCCTTCCAGTATGAGCAATTTGCTTTTTAATAATTTAGATTTGTTAAAATGTAAGAGATGGCATTTTTGTTGGCAGTTCAATGCTGCACAAATAAGAGCATACAGTGAAATTATTTCTGTCTCTCAAAGTCCTTCATGCTAGTTTTAATTCATCAAATGTCAAATATTCAATGTACAAAAACTAAAAACCCTTTTAACCTTTAACCCTTTTGCACAGAAAGGTCAGAGTGATTGAGACATTTTGGCATCAATAGCCTCAAAGAAACTTGTGTAGTAATGCCATACGTGTGCTGTATAATACTTCAGGATGCCCTGCAGTATGTAGAGTCTTGGTCAGTATTGTTTTATCTTTGTTTATTCCAAAGGTACTGTAAGCCCAGCAAGTTTCTTTTTGTAAACTAGAGGTTTAACTTTTACCCTTTCCTCTAATGTCAATAGGCAATAGCTTCTGTATGTAAATAGTGTATGGTCTTGCACTATTTTGGTACTAGTTTATATCTGTAAATGTATATAAGTGCTCCAAGCTTGGCTTTAGAGAGGAGTCCTGTATAATGATAAGTTAAAATTTGGTGAAAAATAAAACAAAGAGCAAAAAAGTAATCAAATCTGTTAAACTGAAATAACAAAGGGGCGGTACGGTGGCACAGTGGTAGCGCTGCTGCCTCGCAGTTAGGAGACCCGGGTTTGCTTCCCAGGTCCTCCCTGCGTGGAGCTTGCATGTTCTCCCCGTGTCTGCGTGGGTTTCCTCCCACAGTCCAAAGACATGCAGGTTAGGTGGATTGATGATTCTAAATTGGCCCTAGTGTGTGTGGGTGTGTTTGTGTGTGTCCTGCGGTGGGTTGTCACCCTGCCCGGGATTGGTTCCTGTGCCCTGTGTTGGCTGGGATTGGCTCCAGCAGACCCCCATGACCCTGTGTTTGGATTCAGCGGGTTGGAAAATGGATGGATGGATGAAATAACAAAGGAAGTGATAACGAGCCTTTAAATATACATTTAAAAATCAACAACTTTAATTGTTATATTAGAGCAATAAAAACATGAAAGGAGTAATGATACATATTTATCATGATTACATGTTAAAATTCAATTGCACAACATTGCATGCTGTAATTTTCACTTAATACATTTAATGGCACTTTACCAAGATAATGAAATATTAATTAATTTGAAGATAATTTAATACAGATATTATCAATAGATGCTAAAACAACTGAAGGAATATTATATATTATATGAAATAGTGGTCTGATAAAACCCTTGTGCATTCATCATGTTGCATTATATTAAGTAACAAAAAATCCCTGTGGTTACCTGTTCAAAGTTCACAAAGCAACCTGACTTAAGTGCTGTGAAGTTGAACCGTACGACCAATTAAAAGAAAAAGCAATCCTGCCAACAAAGAGAAGAATATTCCTACAGGTGCGACCATGAAGGACCATCCATATCTGACGATAATTTGGAAATCTTCGCATAATGATTCTTTCTGGTGTTTGATGTACACAGTAAGACCATCCAGTACCTGAACCCAGATGACATACATGACAACCACTGTGGCAAAGAAGATACCTTTAAAAAAAAAAAAAGCATTCATGTATTTAAATATTACAAAATGGAAAGAATAAAGAATTCATTCTTAACACAGTCAAATATCAGTATTTTATAATGTTATATTTAGTGGTTGCATTAATTGTTTACAAGGCGGTATAGAAGAAACCTTCACAACCTTCCCAGGAGAAGCAGTTTCAGAAAATGAGATGAGAGATTTAGAAGAAACCATTCAGTCGATTTTGTTTATTTCTTTAAAGAAATACTAATACTATTTGACAATGCATTACTTTTCTAACTATTCTTTTACAACACTGTTCTTTAACGCATTGCATTAATAATATTTTTAAAGGCTCCGATATGATAAAATATTTTTCCTATAAGAGGTGTTTTAATCTTGAGATATTATTCACAAAATAGTATTTAATAATGAAGCATTTCATTTAAAAAGTGCTTTTATTTTATTTTACTGAAAACAAAGTGACAGAGCAATTTTTTAGACTAATTTTGAAATATAATTTGGAAAATTTTGGATTAAAACTTGTCATAGAATATTGGTCAAACCAATAATGTGTACACTATATGGGGAACTCTAGAGTCATCCCAGAACCAAAAACTTGACCAAATACAGCAAAGAGCATCAAAGTAAAAGGGATTTATTGACAGGATGGTTAAATGCCTCAGGAAGAAACTAAACTACAATGAAAAATGGAAACCAAAAAAGGGGCAAGTAATTCTGGTACCACAAGGTCCTTTCAATAGGTTTAAGTGCCCCTATTTATTATGTAAGATTGCCAGTCCAGTTATGCATTGCAGCCAACATGCACTCTCATCTCAACTTTCATGAAACTCCTTTGCACACTATGGCCCTTTCACAGCTTCCTAGCAGTTGAGACCTTGCCAAATTCTTGCTTCCTGTCTCCGAACTCAAAAGTATACTAGCTGGACATGGTTTTTAATCCACTTCTAGTGTCCTGGACAATGTATAAGATTTCTAGAATCACTCTCCCTGAGCTCCATCTAGTGACCGCAGGTATTCCTGAACTTCAATACCATACATTTCATAGGGCTAGAGGGAGTTCAGGAAGGCTGCTCTCCCTTGTGGCTAGAGGCCCAAACACATTGTGACATTTGCTGAATCTGCATGGAGAGCTATTTTGGTGTGTGGACAAGGGCTATGCCCAGGATAAAATCTTCTTCTTCATTTGGCTGCTCCTGTTAGGAGTCGCCACAGCGGATCATCTTCTTCCATATCTTTCTGTCCTCTGCATCTTGTTCTGTTACACCCATCACCTGCATGTCCTCTCTCACCACATCCATAAACCTTCGCTTAGGCCTTCCTCTTTTCCTCTTCCCTGGCAGCTCTATCCTTAGCATCCTTCTCCCAATATACTCAGCATCTCTCCTCTGCACATGTCCAAACCAACGCAATCTCGCCTCTCTGACTTTGTCTCCCAACCATCCAACTTCAGCTGACCCTCTAATGTACTCATTTCTAATCCTGTCCATCCTCGTCACCCCCAGTGCAAATCTTAGAATCTTTAACTCTGCCACCTCCAGCTCTGTCTCCTGCTTTCTGGGCAGTGCCACCGTCTCCAACCCATATAACATAGCTGGTCTAACTACCGCCCTGTAGACCTTCCCTTTCACTCTTGCTGATATCCGTCTGTCACAAATCACTCCTGACACTCTTTTCCACCCATTCCACTCTGCATGCACTCTATTTTTTCACCTTTCTTCCACAATCCCCATTACTCTGTACTGTTGCTCCCAAGTATTTAAACTCATCCACCTTCACCAACTCTACTCCTTGCATCCTCACCATTCCACTGACCTCCCTCTCATTTACACAGATGTGTTCTGTCTTGTTCCTACTGACCTTCATTCCTCTCCTCTCTAAAGCATATCTCCACCTCTCCAGGGTCTCCTCAACATGCTCACTACTATCGCTACAGATCACAATGTCATCAGCCCACATCATAGTCCACGGGGACTCCTGTCTAATCTTGTCTGTCAGCCTGTCCATCACCATTGCAAATAAGAAAGGGCTCGGAGCTGATCCCTGATGGAATCCCACCTCCACCTTGAATGCATCTTTCGCTCCTACCGCAAACGTCACCACAGTCACACTTCCCTCGTACATATCCTGTACAATTCTTACATACTTTAGAAGACAGCAACAGAAAAAGGAGTGAGGGACAGGTAAGAGTCAGACAAGTCAGGGGAAAGTACTCTAACTATATTGGAGTGGTTGTCATGGCCCAGATAACAGAGGTTAGTAGGGCATCACTTATACAGAGCAACAGAAATACAGTAAATGCCAATTGGCATCTTTGGACTCATCCAGACAAGTGACTTCTGTGTGATTCATTCAGTAAGCTCATCATAATATTCTACAGGGACTTCAGTCTGCCAACATAACAGAACTCCTGACATTCAAACAAGAATTTCCACTGTTGCTGCATACATAAATTCAGGACTTGTACATCCTTGTATATGACCTTTAGCATTTTCTATATCTAGGGTTGCTACTGACTTTACTTTCACAAATGCAATAAATAATGTCTACCCAAAATATCAACTTCAGTTCTTGAAAAACTTTAACCTGATTGGGGTCATAATGAGATCCCCAAGTACTGCATGTTATGCACTGTATTAAATAAAGAGCTTCTATTTTAATGAAATACAATAATACAGTATATAGTATGGCTGTTGCAGTAATGTCATTTTACTTTGGCAAATGACATGAGTGGACTTATAAAAGCTTAAGATAACATGTGTTACTTAGAATAATGGAGATGAAGTTTTATAAAATGTTGCATAGAGAAGAAAAAGGCTTCTATAAAAAAAACCCATTCTTAACTGAAATGCAGTAGTTGTACTAAACTGGATGACTTTGATTCTCTTATAACAAAGGGCACACAATGCATGATAGATAAAAGTTTCATGTGCATAAAGTGGAGAGATTTTATGTACAGGTCACTTTATCTCAGTGTTTCTCAACCTTTAAGTGTTTGCGACCTGAGTTTTCATAACAGTTTTAATCGCGTCCCCCCTAATATTTTTTTTAAATGTAGATGCATATTTTATTATACCTACGTAACTTTTATCGACATTTATCTAACTCTATATTTATTGTTCTAGTATCAGAATGTAGTTTAAGTTAATTTGTTTTGGTTTCAACAGATGTTTTTTTCATATTTTTGATTCTTGTTTTTTTTTTCACATCTTTGCGCCCCCCCTTTTGCTACTTCATTACCCCTTAGGGGGGCCCGCCCCACAGGTTGAGAACCACTGCTTTATCTATCATTTCAAAAGAACAGTCACTGCACTGATTTGAGGAACATACATTTAATTGACTCATTGTGCAGATGTGGCAGTTGTGTGAAGATGACTTCAGAACTCGTTCTGTGGTTAAATTTGGACTTACCGGCAGCTAGAAAAAGTCCACCTCCAGCCTTATACAATTTATGACTTGAAAAGGGAGCTCCGCAGATGATAAAGAAGCCTGCTAACACTATGGATGTCACACCAATGAGCATGAAGACACTCCAGAATCCACGATAAACTAGAAAAGGATAAATAAAACAGAAACAGTAACATTTACTTTTAGACAAAAGAGTACCATGTTTTTCAAAGAGACATGATTCAACTCAATTCAACTTATGTGGTGGACTTCTCTTTACGAGCCCAGATGTACATTTTTTTGACTACTGTGGCTTAGTAGAAATGTTAATCTAGGACAGGTACAGGAAGCCTAATCCTGAACACTTTGCGACAGATGGTTAAATTAAAAAATGCAGTTTGGCAGGTAAAGTGTTCATTTGCAGAGAAGTGAAAGAAAGTCACCTGGTCAAATTAATCACTCTTCTTTCTTGTCCTTAATAAGCTGGTGACAACATGGAGGTAAAGGATCAGGCACTTAATGTTCAATTTAAGCTACATTTCCACTTGTGATCTGTATATGACAATGTTTTTCCTTTTACTTCCCTTCCCAATTTTTCTATATCATCCATAAGTCAGGAGGGTTTAGGAATGCTCTTTATACATACAGTATATGTGCTTCTTCTAACAGGTATTCCAGTGGATTCTGAAAGTATTTAGATCCCTTCACTTTCTGTGTATTTTATTGTGTAGTAGATTTAATTCTGAAGAGATACATTTGCCATTTTTGTCCATTATTCTACACCCAAGAATTCATATATTTCATGTAAACAAAGTTATTATAAAAACAAAGATTAGTTACATTTTAAAAAATACACTTCTTAAGTATACAACTGACACAATATGCATGTCAGAAAACTACATACTATACTGATTCCTTAAACAGTGCCAATATTTTTGAAAAGAAAGCAAAACATTTTTCATGTTGGTTGTGCAGTAAATATGGCCTTTGGGATTTTACAAAAAACAAACATTTAAGATAAAAATAAACAGTTTTTCGCAGTACTTACTTATTGCATTTTCATAAGAAGTGGCATTGTGAGTCTGCTGTGACACTGGGAATGGCATGAGGTAGGCATGCATACACACCTTGCTGGATGGCTGGTTAGCTAAAAAACAAAATGAAATAAACATTTTTACCAATAATAATGCCAAACAGACTTTTACCAGAATGAATACAATATACATATTGGATATAACAATGCAGCCCAGGTCTTTTTCACAAGTAAAGGCAGAGATGATGTTGAGATTGGCTAGTGAACTGGTATAGCAATAACAGTAATTTTACAAACACTGTACTCATCCTCAGCAGTAAAGTTGGAGCTAAGTCTGTAATCGATCTACAGGTTACTCTAAACCCTTATCCTCATCTTCACCTTTCATAAGTATGGTTACCTGGGTTTGATTTCCTCAGGAACTATGCAGAGTTTACACATCCTTTTGTTATCCTCATACTGTACATCCAAAAGATCTGCTGATAGGTTAATGACCTGATATGAAGAATTATGCTTTGTGGTGTATTGGTGTATCAGCCAGGATTGGTTTCTGCTCTGTATTCAATGCTACTCGGATTCATGATTACTTCCATGTCATGAACAAAGTAAAATACAAATATAGATAAATGGTTAAGCAATATGTAGATATTGTTTAATTTAACCTGTTTATTTCTGTCTTTTCACATGTACTGTTTTCATTACAAGGTGATATATGCCTTGATGTCATGTGCTGTGTGTGTCCTTGCTTATAAAAATAGCAGCCACAGTATTATATAATCTGGTAGCCTTGACAGAATAATGGGAAAGGTGCTATATAAATAAAATTAATTCTTCTTCTTCTCTTATTATTATGATGATAATGATTATGATTATTATTATTAAATCTATGGATTGATTCTAGTGGTGGTCACTCAAAAGAAGATGCAGATTATTCTTTCTATTAGCAGAACAATTACCTAGTGGTATTCAGATCCCTTGCTTTTCATATGCATCAGATAAATCAAAGCCACATAATGGATCTTTTATCATCTTTGTGTCATTTTATGTTTCATTGTCTGCCGAGGGCCAAAGGGACATTTTGTGGAAAGCCGTCCATCACTGTTAGAGAAGTGACTAAAGCTAATGCCACCTGTTGGATACAGCAATATTATTTTTAAACTGTGTTTCTTCCTATTGCTCACTAATTAAAAAAATCACTTAATTTCTTTTTTGTCATTGGGAATAGCCTTTTAATGGGCTCCTGTCATTTGTCCAAATAGACAGTTGGTTATAAAATGCATTCTTATTTTCAAATACAGTAGTATAAAAATAGTTTTTGAGAATAATAAAAGCATTGGCACCTAAAAATAGTTAAACATTGGACAGGGGTGCAGAGAGACTGCTGATAATTGAATAGGCAAACAGGCAGTTTTGGTGTACTGATGTAACGTATTGGACATAAATATTTAAAGTTCCAAGTCCTTAATCTGCTTGTGCTACAATTGTTTAAAGAAAAAAAGCAGATGTAATATATTGCAATATATCCTTAACTTATACGTAGCCTAGGATAAGGTGTCAGCCTCTTGTAAATTAATAATAGAGTTCAAAATGTTACATGCAGCCAACAACTGGAATAATGATATCCTGATAGTCACATTTAGAGGCCATCTGACTGATGAAATAAAATACACTGAAAGCAGTAATACTAATCCTTATAATCAGATGAATTCACATAGTCTTTTAGTAGAAGAATACTGTATATGTTGCATTCACTTGTAAATTTTGAAACAGAAAAGGTACACTTCTGTAAGATTTTGCTTAGCTGTGACAGATCAGTACATACAAGGGGGGATGCAAAAATTCAAGGAACTGTTAAAAAAAAACAACTTTATTATACAGCATACTGCAATTTCCTTTTAGTCACCGTTAAAGTACTCCTCTTCAAATGCAATACATGTGTCCCTGTCTTTCTTTCATTCCTGCAAACACTTCCAGAACTCATCTTTTGTTATCAGTTCTAGAGCTTTTTGAGATTTTTTTTCCCTGGTTTTCTGACATGGTAGCAAGTCACAGAGAATAAGATCTGGCAAATACAAGAGATGCAAAGCAAAAATCACAATGTTTTTGGTCAAAAACTCTTTGGCTGACAATACAGTATGTGCAGGTGTGCCATCATGCTACAAAATATAGTTTTGTGTGTGCACTGCTCCGGATGTTTTTTTTCCTGATTCTTTCCCGCAGACGCCACTACAGTTCAGTATAATGTTGCAATTAAAAGTCTGTTCATAGAGAAACTCTTTATTAAAAAGTCCATTAATGTCCAAAAAACATGATCATCATTGTGTTGATGTTCGATAAGACCTGGCATGCTTTTTTTGGCTTATTGGAAAAAAAAAATCACCGACCTCACAGGCATGATTATAGAATAAGTGCCAGAAATATGGATCTCCATCATCTGGCTGACTGTTTAACAACACTGTAGGCATGTGTAACACCTTGAACCATAGTTGATAATCACACCCAACTCCCTTGCTATTGACCAATTCTGGAAATTTTAAGGTTCTCTTTTGTACATCTGTTAAAGCAAAATGATATTGCTTATTAGAGTAATATTTGAGCTAAGTTAATGAGGAGATGAAGTTTTATACTTTTTGATAAAAAAACAGTGCCTGTTCTACTAGCCCTGTTATGGTGCAATAACAGAACAAATTTAAAAAAATAATCCAGAATTGTCAAGTATTTTGTGGATGCCTAATTTGTTTGTGTGTTCAAAGTAAATCTAACCAAGGGTAAAATACCTGTTAGTGTAGTAAACTGGATTCTCAGACATGGAAAAAATGGTTGTTGAGGCCTTCAGACACACCTGCCCAGCCCAGATGAGGCACACCCAGTCCAGGTAACTCTGAACTACTAACAGTAACTGTCAGCCTGAATAGGCCCAAATAATGGGGAAAATGGTTATACAGTATACTTAAAGTATGCATGCCTTTCAAGATGAAGAAACCGAGCTAAACTCTAAATTAATTGTGATCAAAAGGCAACAATAATTCTTCATAAATGACAAATAATTATTCAAACAAAGACAGAATAACAAAAAGTGCTCCAAAAAGCAGAAAGAAGTTGCCTAAAATAGGCAATCCTAAAGCAAACAAGTCCTAGTACACTATCAAAGAGCCATAATCCAAGAAACAGAGCAAAGTAGTGAGAAAAAAAGAGTACATATAATTTTAGAAAGTATTAACTAAAGATGAGAAACAATTTAAATGAAAATATGGACTGAATGTGTTTCTCCTGGGCTTAAATGGTCAGTGTGGCTCCAACTATGGGGAGACACCCACAAAGAACATGGAACAAATATTATAGAAAAAGAATGAAAAAATAATGATTCAAAAACAACAATAACAGCCATAACACACATAAACAGAAGTTAATACATAAAATGTTGCAGGAGTTATCTTAGTTTCTTACATTTCAGAAACTTTCTGATATTAAAAAAGGATTGAGCACTTCACCATTGAAACATTTATGAAAGTGACTTAACTTTAAAACAACGCAATCCAAAGACCAAAGGCATGTTTAAGAAAAGATTGTCTACATACAGCATATACTAAATTGAAGAAGTGTGACTTTCCTGTTTTGTCAGTAAAAATCATTAAGTAAACCATCAAAGAAGAACAGCTGTTGATGGATTCAACTAAGAGAGAAAAAGCATGAAAAATGAATTTGTGACATCATTACACATTTTAAATAATAATGCATGTATTTTGCGAAAATAGTCATGGGCTTCACCTACATTAATTATGTATTACAAGATAAAGTTAGTGTCATTGCCCCTCTCAAAGAGAACAGCACTGAAGAAGATGCCTTAAATTTTGAAAAGTCTGGGAAGACAGAAATGTACTAATTTTTTTTTTTAAAACACATTATTATATGTTATGTTTTTAACAATTTGTAAAAGGCCCTAAAACTGTTTCTACAAATTGTAGAATAAAATGTGTTTGGAAAAGAATTGTTTGTTAACTTGTTTGTGTAGTGCAGAATCCAGAATGCTACAGGTAGTACCAGAAATGAGGGTTTCACAGACTGATCAGCAACAATAACAATATTTTGTTCAATCACCTCTTTCCCTCATCTTGAAAAATGGTTACACCTCAGAGCTCTGATATATGTTATAGATATGCTACAGACAATGACCCTATAGGTGACCTTTTCAACTTCTTAAGGTTTTCAAGAATAATTCTCTTCTGCTCTTGAGAATGTTGCTTATGAAGAAGGTCTTATGCATACTAAAGGATATGGATAAAAATAAATATTCTACTGACATCCAAGAGATTAAACATGATTTAAATAGTGAATCTGGAGAGTAGTCCCCTCTCAGGAAACTACAGAAACAATCTGCCAGTCTCTCAGAACATACATTTGAATTTAATGGCTTTGTACTTTTCACTTACACAGACAATACTGAATTCCTACCTAGTCAAAGAACATAAAATTCTCCAAAGCTTACACTTACACAACTGCAAAAGCTTAGATTTTTCTTTTAAATAGGCACAACTAATAGATGACAAATATTACAAAGAAGACACATGATTTGAAAACTCCATATTTTATAATGAAAATAATTTATTGTACTGTGTGATATCCATCCATTCATCCATCCATTATCCAACCCGCTATATCCTAACTACAGGGTCATGGGGATCTGCTGGAGCTAATCCCAGCCAACACAGGGCAAAAGGCAGGAAACAAACCCCAGGCAGGGCATCAGTCCACCGCAGCTGTGTGATATCATATTACATTAATACTGACTAAGTAAAGCAGTTGGTTGTTTCAGTCCCACTGGAAGACTGTTTTGTGTCTCACTCACTCAGATGTGTTTGGCAGACATCATCTAAGAAAATGAGAGAGTGCATGTAAAAACATTTTTATTGGTTAAATCTGGCTAAAGATGTGGAACAATTTTCAAACATCTTATCTAAATTATTAGATACTGTAGTTTCTGCACACTAATACGTGTTTACATTGTTAACATTTATACCAATAATAGAAATTCAATTTGAGAGAGTTGGGATGGACTTTAAGCAAATGATTAAGCATGTTGTTCATGAGAATACGATAATATGGGACACTGTGATATTGGCTCTAATGTATGTACTCATTACAATTCAGACATTGTTTAAATATATATATATTTTATTATTTTTCTAGGTTCTCTAGTTATATTTTTGAGGGTTTTAAATATCATCTATCATTTCCATATGATTATTTCATTTATATTATGTCTCCACAATTTAGTATATTATTTTCTTTTGATGATGAGCATTACCAAATAAAAATAACATAATAGCACGAATTAGCTTTGAGAATTAACTTTAATACATTAAATAAACTGCAGAAATCCAATCTTCACATATAAAATCCCCCAAATTGACCAAATTAAATCTAACCTGTATTGTTTGGGAAAGTGACAGCTCTGTTGTATCTGGGACTTTTATTCCCATCTCCCATGACCATTCAGCATTGCAGTCTTGCTATTACTTATGAGTAAACTGAATTTTAATGTGCCATTGCTCATTTGGTTAAGAGAGTAAAGCTTATAAAATAATTTATACATTGTTAGTTTACGGTGTACATGGCAAGAAAGGTAAGACAACGATTATCAATGACCTGTAATAAGATACTAGCTATAAAACTGGGAAGGTAAGTCACAGCACCATCTGTAATATAGACAGAGTCTTAATGCAGAGGTCCACAGTGGCTGAAAGATTTTTTTCCAACCAATTCCATAATTCATTGCAATTTACTTGTTAATTAATCTCATCACTTAATCGGGTGGCTTGCTCTAGCTCTCAGGTTTTTCACAATAAATAAATATGTGATTTTTACTTCTATTCCAAATTTAGAAGAATGCTTATTGTTGCTATGACTTTTACTGAGTCGCTTAATTTCCTACTTTTTGCTTCATTATAATTTACCTACTTGTCAAGAATTTTGAGTTCTTTAGTGTTTCTTTTCATTAATCAGTAGACAATTAACTATGAGTGGCAAATAACAAGGGAGACAACAGATAATCATCTAAATTGATGCCATTTATACTCATATTCATCATGAAGTTGATGATTTTAATAAAATACCTTATAAAAATAGATCACAAATTGGAGGATTTAGAGGATCTAATCTTTATCAGACAATTTTGCTGATTTTCCCTGAATATATATAGAGGGAGGTAATTTCAGGCATGGCAAAATAATATCTAGTATAAAGACCAGAATGTCTAATTAAATTAAACTTGACCTGTATGTTCAATTTTCATTCCAGACTCATTGTGTGGCCCTAAACAAGTCATATATCTCAAAAACGCTTCGACTGCATAAATACTTTCTAATAAGTAAAAAACAAAACACAACTGAAAAGTAAGGATAAAAAAAATAAGATGAAGTGAAAAATGTAAGACCAAAATGAACTTTTGGAACTGTTAGGACACAATGACACTTATAAATTTGAGAAAACTGTCTATCTTAAAACAGAGTTCCAGCCCTCATGTGAGTTTGTGGATTTTAATAGATTTGTACCCATTATTTGGCAATTTGTTTTCAAAGAAATATGAACTACAATTACTTATCCAGTTATAAAACAGTTTTTGCAATAGTAATAGTGAATCAACTGACATAATTTTTACATCACTTGATATTGTAATACTATTAAAAACATGAATTTACAAATATATCTGTGTTTGATTAACTAAATAAATAAAACACATTTTTTAACTTGTTTATAAATTAAATATATTGGGCTTTGCTATTCTTGATTATGTGTATTCATTGTATTTATATATATTAATATCTCCTCAGTCTGCACCTGTTGATCACTGACCTAGCAATTCATACTATGAAAGTTATGTGACATTATCCAAAGCCTGCACAGATACTGTAGATGTTGAAAATAAAACAAACCACTCTGCATTAAGCTTTCAGTTACACACTTAGAAAAGAGACTTGCAGTTGTTAAGGTTGTTGGTTTGGGTTCAATTATCTATTTGGATTTCACATTAAACTATGCTGAGGCAAAATCTTTGAAACAAATATCACAAGAAAAATATAAAATGAGTTTACTATTAATGAGCACAGAACATTAATGTTACCAAAAACAAGAAAATCAAATGTAGCTAAAAAAAGTACAAGTTCATTATATGTCAGTGCTTGTAGAGCTAACTTATGCCTTTATTTATATGTACATTCCTGATTTAGAGGTTTCTATGATTAATGCACCTGCTGAAAAATAATTAAAGTATCGTACTTTTTACATGAGAACAAAATTGTCAGTTCTTATGCCACAGTATATTTTATATGCTTAGTCTTTGAAATTTAACAGCTTCAGTCAGTGTTTTTAAATGTTTAAAGATGTTTTTGGTTTCCATTGCGCATTAATTTCTATTTGAAGATATAAATATACTCCTTAGTTGTTGAAACTTAAGCTTTATTTTTTATTAGTATTTTGCACTGTTAGTTGTTTGTTGTCATGAGGTGATCCACACAAAGGAGGTACATCTACAGCTATAGAACCCAAGATATGGGTTTCCAGTGAAACTATAATAAAAAAAACATGCTCAGTATCAGGAAAGTGAGAGATTGGGCATGGGAAGCCAAGCTCAGAATCAGGACAATGTGGGCAATTTTTCTGTGAAGGATGATGAGTGGCAAGGTACTGGAGACAAAAGAAGAGAAAGAAAATGAGTTGGGAGGAATAAGAAGCAAGGAAGAAAAGCAGGTCTGCCTCTCCCTCTGGGTAAGTAGGTCAAGCTTTGTTAACATAGAGGGGAACATTTTATAATAATGTTTAATAGTAAGTCATTAACAAACATTATATATGTTATTATTAGTCCATGTACATTGCAATAATTATAAATGTTATTAAATGAAAATTCTTATATTGGTAATGCTTTATAATAGCCTTCGTTAGTAACTTTCAGTGTTTAACAAACACTGTGCAATGCTTTTTCCAATTCTTATCAATCACTTATTCATAATATGAAGACATTTTTCCAGTTCCTAATCTCAAGTTGAAAATATGCATTCATTGTAAATGTTTGTAAAGATTTATTATTGAAAGTAATGAAAGTTATTATAAGTTTTACTAGGGAATCTTATTATAATTTAAAATTTGTATCATTTACAGTCTTGCGCTAACAAATAATAATTATTGGTTTTAACTACCTGTATTTTCAGCTGCTATTTACTATTTATTTAACCATTTATAAATTGCTCCAAATGAACAGCTACACTAAAGCTAAGAAACATTTCAGTGATGGAAAAGGTCTGCTGCTTCTTGCCAAACCCCCACCCCACAATGACAAGCGGAAAAACTGCATAACTGGCATTCTTTAGTGCAATAAGCTACTAATCCCCCCAACCCCATATGTATTCTTATAACACAGTGAAAGTAAAAGTAGGGCCTCTCAGCTGACTGATGTGTAGTGCCCAATAAGCTACACATACAACAGAATCAAATTACAGTTACACAGAGATGTCTTATAGCCCTGTTCATTTATACTATGAAAGCAGATATCATTACAGTTACCAGACAGTACTTGGCAACAGCTGTTTCATGCTAGTATGCAGCACAAATGCACAAAACGCTATGCAACTAGAACAAGAAAACAAAGTGTTCTTGTTCCAGAAAAAAAATAAAAACTTCCCCCTCATTTTCAATCTTAATTAAGTAATAAAGTGTGCACCATAGCCTGCCATTTTGTCTTCAGTTGTCTGAAAATCCATGAGGTTAAAAAGCAGGAACAACTAGAAGTCTATAAAATTAATAAAACGAATTACACAACTCCTTGTGCTCTTGGTTCGTGGTAGTGTCATGATGGGTCACATTTGTATTCCACTAAGGTACTGTACTGTACAGTTCAGTTCTTATTTTCTGTGCTAATAGTTAATGATATCAGCTCCAAAAATTCTACTCAGGATATTAGTTTGACTGTTAGGCAACCAGTATTCATGTAAATAACACACTCTTTTTTTATATGTCATTTTGCATTAAAAAATTTTAAACTCTTTTTCCTGCAAATATGCAGAGACTATCAAGCCTGTTCATTCATGATTTTTTATGAGAAACAAATACTCTTTTGCATTTAAAAAAGCAACACATTAAAAAATATACAAGCATTTATTTGTGAATTCACAAAGAATTTAATACTCTTCTGCAACAATGATTATATTTCATGACCAAACTGGTTATTCAGCTCTGGTGGTAACTCATTGCTACATCAAAGTTGTTAATGTAAATCACTGATAATTATACAGCAGAGAGTATCTTCTCAGAAAATTTCAATATGGATACTATTAATATGCAAGTTCATACTCAAATTTTTAAATTGGATTTAAAGCATAATATTCTTTTTAAAAATGTGAGCATTACAACAAAAGAGCCAACCAGAACACAGCATCATTAAAATTCTCCTTGCCTAAAACGATAGCTGAATATTATTTGCTTGAATTTTTTAATTCTCTCATGATGATTTAGCGATCCCTTCGTATACAAAGGTTTGGACTGTGAATTGAAATGGATGCTTAACCTAATTCAGGCTCACAGCACCTGAAGCCTGTCCCAGCGGCACAGGGCACATGGCAGGAAAGATCCCATCTGGCTACTTGTGAACTGTTTAAAAAATAGTTTAGAAGATGCCAGATGAAGCTTGCCTTTACGTGCTGTATAGGGATCAATGGACACAGAAACACCAGAAGCAACTTGAATGAACTGTGTCCTGTAACCAAAAAGAGCTACCTCTGTGACAGTGCCTCAATTAGTCTGAATTTGGGAGAAGAATCCAGAGAAAAGACAAAATGTGTTAGGAACACATCATAGACATACAACAGAAAGAGAGACAGAGATAGATTAAGAGAGGAGATAAGAGGTAAGAGTACTTTTAGCAGTTGTGAGCAGATGAGCACACCATCAAACACATATGGGAGAGCTGTTTATAAAGGGTAATTGATGCATAGGATTTATGGTTTTGTCAATTTTTTTGGCTACTTTATTTTTTCCTTAGTGTGAGCCCTCTATTTTGTGTTTAAACAATAAAAATAAAATTTTTATATACTAGGGGGCTTCACCCCCTGCTCGCTTCGCTCGCCAACCCCCGTGTTTGGTTTTCCGGATACACACTTGTAAGATTTTTTTTTTCTTTGAATTGTTGCTATTTCATTAGTTTCACTTTTATTTCAGAACTTCTGTAAAAACAATATTTGGAATCTTTCGTGTCCCAATATGCTGAATCTTTTAAATGAGGTCCGTGAGACTTGTGTTTAATGACTTTGTACCATAATTTAGGATAGGTTTCTCTATTTGGAATTTCAGCACAGACAAAACGATCTACATCATCAGCAGTTAATAATTTTTTTTGCAAAGTAACCAATAAATGCATGTGAGTTAAACCCCGTTTTTGAAATTCTCTGATTTAAACTTCAAAGCCTTACAATATTTACATACTTCTGACATATCACCTTTGTCCATATATTCAATCTCTATTCTCCTTTTCGTTATTTCTCTGAGTACTAATTTCTCTTTGTTTGCGCCAATACGATGTTTACTTTCTTTGTTTTGACACTGTCGTTTTTTTCTGCTTTCATATTCTTTATCTTGCTCTGCATGTGTTTCGTGCCTATGTTTTTTTTTAGTCTTTTGAATTCCAGTTTTCATTATCTCTAACCTGCTCTGCATGTGTTTGGCCCCCTTGTTTTATAACCTCTTTATGACGTCTTACTTTGTTTTCTGCTCTGTCTTTTATTTCTTACCTCGTTTTTTCCTGCTTTTTTTTCAGTTACCCCGGTCCGTGGTGATTATTTTCCCTTTTTCGAGTAATTTCCGTTTGTTTGCGATACTGCGATCCTTACTTTCTATTTTTTATACTTTCTAATTTTCCTAGTTTCATATTCTTTAACTTTCTCTGCATGTGTATCGTGCCAAGGTTTTTTTTTTTGAGCCTTTCGAATTCCACTGCTTCCATAATCTGTAACCTACTCTTCATGTGTATAGCGCCAACCCCTTTGTTTGGTTAATCGAATATACAATTTTAAAAGCTTTTTTTTCTTCTTTGGAATCGTTGCTGTTGTGCGGGACAACAGATTCTCATAGTGTATGGTCCATTATTGTGTACATGCACGTTTTGTGCATTGAATGACCTGAAGGCGAAAAGACTTTTTGCGTTTTAATTTTAGACCTCAATTTGTCTGGCTATTTTCTCAATTTCACCTGTTTCTGATGATTAATTTCCTTTTGTTTGCGTCAATGCGATCTTTACTATCCTTTTTTTGATACTGTAGAGACTGACGGAATAAAATGTCACAAAAGTTGTACTTCAACAATCACCGACTGCGTAACCCCAAACACAACTTTCTAGCACCCTCTCCAACCCCTCCTCCCACGGGTCTCGCCTCCCCCTTACCGCATCAATCAGTACCCAGCTATCAGTCTTCCGTGCTGCACTCTTCCCTCCCTTGATCGGACCTAACAGTCACTTAAAACAAAAAAGGCTTCAGCTTGGCTGGGACGCTACAATACTTTCGAATTTTACTGCTTTCATATTCTGTACCTTTCTCTGCATGTGTATCGTGCCTTGGGTCTCTTTTCTCTGTGCTGCTCTTTCTTCTTTGCTGAGAGCACAGGATCTGTGTGTGCTACATGACTTTACATGACTGAATGTTTTGCTGGCTGTCCGTACTCTTATTTGATAAGAAGGGCGTGTCTTGCAAGGCTCTTATGTTCTACATCCCTGCGAGACTGCCCTGGGACAATCTCTTGGCACCAAGTCTCATGTTTACAGTCCCCGTGAGATGCTCGTGGCCAGTCTTTTTTGTCTCCCGGGTCTTTTAAATGTTTTCTGAGAACTTCCAAGAAGATCACGTATCGTCACCTTGCTTTTCCATTCCAGAATTTTTTTTATATATAGAGAGATATTAGTCTCTGAGTTTTAATATGGAAATACAGAATACAGTAGAAAAATTAATTTCTGCATTGTGACTGGTTTAACGTATGTGTAATTCATCTTAGGTTAATATACAGTATCAAATTTATTCAAACACTCACCTCTGCAAACACCATTATAACCAGTTCATAAGAATTTGCAAGTGGTGCAAATAACAAGAGGGTGAAAAAGAATTATGACAGAAACCTGGAGGGATCGTTTAGTATTCCATGAAGAGCATTAATGAAATTGAGACATAGTTGAGTAAGTATCACTTAAATAAGCCTAGTCTTACAATCAAGGCTTAATTGGTTTTACTAACACAAAGAGTTTCTTGTTAACAGAAGACAGGCTGAGATGCTGAGGCAATCCATGTTTATGTGTGCACTCATGATTTTTCAGAAGTCCTAAATAATGGTCATGGAGAACACCGTTCATGGCTTAAATAGACAGAAGAGAGTGTATTATCTACAGATTGAGTGCCTGTGACCTTAAGTCCAAAGCTTATGGGATGTATGGTTTTATTACAGAATAGCTTAGAAAAGTAAAAAAGATACAAGTTACCATTCTGTTATTTGTAGTTATTTGTTTAAAATGACTAGAAACCAAATAACATAGAGGAAAGAGACAGCTGCAGTCTTTTCAGCACCTGGATAAGGAGTCTTACTTGAGTTGTACAAAATGTTACATATTTGTAATTAAACAAAAAGAAAATGCATCTACTATTAAGAGAGTAGGAATGCATAACAATCTATAGCAGAACAATTAAATGCCTAAGTACGTTACAGTTCTGAATTTGAGCATTAAATAATTAAATGTTATTGATACTAGCCAGTTTGATTGTAAAACAAATGTTTTTTAATGTTATACTTAAAGCACTTTTTATATCATTATTCAGTATTGTGAGTGATGTGAATACACTTGGCAGCTAGTTAAAGTTAAATACAAAAACATATAATATACAATATACATGTAATTTTATATGCAAAATTTTTGCACTTTTAGCAACCAAATAAAAAAGCTTTAGCTTCTGCCACTGATGGAAGGCCTCCAAGTTCAAAGCTTGTGTTTGTTGAGTAGTTTGCCCCTACTATACATGTACAGTATACACTGTCACAAGGTATCTTAGGAGAAACCAAGGTCACATAGTTTACAGATACAATGTAAAAAGACAAACTGAATTGGGTAGAAAATTAGGTTTGAACAAGTAAGGTGTTTAGAGATCAAAGGTTTACCCAATAAGCAATGTAAAGGGGAAAGAATGGGGAGAAATGTAATTATAATACAAGATAAATCAGGTGAAATTATTGAGATATTTTGGGTGGTATGTGAACATGTAATAAAACCAAGTCAAAATATGTAACAACACAAAGAATTAAAATAAATTGATAGTATTATGCAGTAATTTTCTCAACTAATACATTTATTCTTGGAACATTAACATATTGGAGTACAGTGCTATATAAAAATAATTCATGAATATGTAGCTCTGTAAAACAGTGTTTTTTCATATGAAGACCACACATAATATGTTAATTTTATAGACTTCTTTTAATAAAAAATACTTTCCTTTTTGATAGCAAAAGAGCAAAAGTCAGTGTAAACAGATTTTTTAGTAGAGGATTCTTATCTGGGAAAGAAAATGCTGACCTGAATTTGCCAACCATGTGATATTTACCTACCGATTTTGTAAAAACTGTGATAATTCTTTTAAGATTATTCTGAGAAATCAATGTGGAGATACACAAATAATGCTGAGAGCTGTCCTGGTGTTTTGGTATTTTTGTTAATTATTTCTCTAGTAGAGAAAAACAATCCCAGGAATATTGGGTACAAGACAGGAAACAACTTTAAACAAGGTGTACATTTATACACACACCCTACATGCACCCCTACTGAGCCAACTTAGAACTGAAAGATTAAGATTCACCAAAAAAGTCTCTGATTTATTTTTTCAGGATGTGCAAGGAAACCAAATAACCTAGAGAAAACCTAAAAGAGACACACAATGCAAATAGATGCTGACTCAACTGAAAGCCAAATACATAGTGAGGAAGCCGGCCCGGACACAGACAGGCAGACACTGTAGATTTAACACCCAACACACGTTTATTCATATTTACAGTGAAACACAGCACACAACCCACTTTCACCCCCCAAAGTCCGGGCCTTTCAATAATGCCTCTCTTCAGGTCCGCCTCCACTCCTCTCCTCCCGAGCTCTGTCTTTCTTCCTCCCAACTCCAGCCATCGAATGGAGGGAGGCGGCCCCTTTTAAACCCTCCCGGACGTGCTCTAGGTGCCTCCCAATGAGCTACTGCCGACACTCCCTGGTGTGGTGGAAGTGCCAGCTGTGCACCCAGAAGCACTCTGGAAGTCCCTGGTCTTCTTCCCCCCAGCAATTCCGGGTGTGGCGGAAGTGCTGAGGGCCAGGGCTCCTCAGGCATCGGGGCACCCCCTGGTGGTGACCACAGGCCCCTATAGGGTTGAGCTTCCAAGCTCCTTTCCCGTGGTCCCCAAAGCCACTAGGGCAGTCACCCCCTTGTGGTCTGGAGGAGGCGTAATCCCTCCTTTGGTCCTTTCGGGCGTCCCGGCTGGGTACTGCCCCCAATGACTCGCCACAACAGAAAATGAATTATTACATTGTTTTAAGAAAGAAACAAAAGCACGTAGTAGATGCCAAATTGATGTACAATGAAATAATGGCAGTGTTGAAAACAGAAAATGCAAAAACATATTTGGGTCTGTGCAGTGAAATCATATATAAAGGAGCCAAATTTTCCTAAGTATATACAGTATATCTAAGCTATCTCAAAGTGTAGCTCTAGTTGCTGACCAAGCAGATTTACAAACAATTGAACATCTGAGTTAATGAATGATAACAGATGACAACTTCCAAACAGTTAATTCTGTTTATTTTGCTTTGAAAAGAATAATAGGGTGCATGAATGAAGATAGAGTGCATGAAGCCAGATATATCTTTCACCAGATTTAGGAGCACAGAGCTTTTGTAAATCACACCACATTATGAGCCTTAGACATACACATCCAAATAATATGCTATGCAGCAGTGCATAAAAGTATGCAATATATATTGTCACCTTAAAAGTCCAAGTCTATTTGTATAGAGCCAGTCATGATAAACACCAGTCTATGGTACTTTACCATGTAACACATTATAAGATGAACAGATATGTGTATAAATATTTAGTCATAGCTTGGGTCATACTGCATACTAGTTTCAAATTCAGCTGCTCAAAATAGCCCATAAATGACGATGTAAGTTGAAGTGAGTATTTTAAACTAAACCCTCCCTTGTTTTGTTGCTCTTTATTTCTATTATTGCTTAATCTTAATTGTTTTCTCTTCTTGTAACTTTCTTTTTGTCATTTTGTAAAGCACTCTGAGCTACATTGTTGTATGAAAATGTGTTCTATAAATAAGTGTTGCTGTTGTAAATATCAAACAGAACAGATAGCATCACCTCCCTTCAAAGCAGACTCAAGAGAAATTTACTTGACAGGTTTAGAATATTACTTAGTAGATTGTGGAAGGGAAGTGGGCAGTGTCAAAGGGCATTGTTAAATCTACGAGACATTTAAAGCAGCAAGACAAACAAACTCAATCAAACTCTAGTTTCTACTGTAAAGTTAACTAAATTTAATAATCATGCTTTTTTGTTTTGTGCATACTCTAGACAATCAAAAGTTATATATAATGCTGTAAACATTTTCATATGCAACACCTGAAATTGTGGAAGCTGCCATCTTATAGATCCATAATAAAGACATTAAAAAAATCTACTATTGCACCACATGCCATAACATAAATGCTAGTCATAATTCAAATTTAAAGATACCCAGTTATATATAAGGGAACATGGTCTTGGATATTATTGTAGGAATGCATATCTTTTACATGTAGTGCTGCTAAAGGGTTTGTAAACCCTTTAGACTTTTCTCAATTTCTATATAAATATGACCTAATATGTGACCAGATTTTTTACATAATTCCTTAAACTAAATAAAAAGAACCCAATAAACAAAAAAAAACATTATACTCATTTTTTTATTAAGAAAAATGATCCAATGTTATACTTTTATGTGTAAAAAAGAAGTATGTGAATCTTTGCTTTCAGTAGCTGGAGTGACCCCTTGTGCAGCAATAACTTCAACTAATTGTTTCTGGCTCTTGATCAGCCCTTCACAAAGGCATGCAGGACTGCTTCAACTCAGAGATGTAAATGTGTTTTCTTGCGTAAACTGTTTCTTTCTGGTCCTTCCACAGTATTTCTGTTGGATTAAGGTTGTGACTTTGACAAAGCCATTCCCAAACATGAAATTTCTTCTGCTTTAACCATTCTTAGGCAGAATGACTTTTGTTTTTAGGGTTGCTGTCTTGCTGCATGATCCACTTTGTTTTGAGCTTCAAATTACAGACTTATTCCCTCACATTCCCCTGTAGACTTTGCTTGAACAATTCAGAAATCATAGTTCTATCAATAATGGTAAGCTGTCCTGGTACAGAGGCAGCAAAGCAGGCCTAAACAATAATACTGCTAAAACATCATGTTTCACAGATGGAATAAGGTTCTTATGCTAAAATGAAATGTTTGCTGTTTCTCAAACATAATGCTTCCAATTCAAGCCAAAAAGTTATATTTTGGACTCATTCATCTACAAAACATTCTTCCAATAGCCATTGGTGTTCAGCATTGTCCTAATAGTGGACTCATGAACATTGACATTAGACAATGCAAGAGAGGCCTATAGATCCTTAGACATTACCCTGGGGTTCTTTGTGACCACCTAGAATATCACACGCCTTACTCTTGGTGTGATCCTTTTTGGTTAACCATTCCTGTGGGGAGGGAAACAATATCGTTGAATTTTCTCCATTTGTACCTGATCTGTCTGGCATTTGACTAGTTGAGTCCACATTCTTTAGAAATGGTTGTGTAACCTTTTCTGGCCAAGTGACTTTCAACAACTATTTTTCTGAGGTCCTCAGCTATCTCTTTTGATCAAAGTATGATACACTTACCTGTGCGGTAAAGATCAGACTGATAGTGAAGACCCATATTTATGTTCTTTCAAAAGGGCAGGGCTTCTCACACACACACATGATTGCCATTCCATTGACTGAAATAGCTGACTCTAATTTCCCCTTCGAATAAACTGATAATCAGTCATCATATACTTTTTGACGCACAAGTATGTAACAGTGAACCATTTTTCTCAATAAATAAACAAGTATAAAAAGTTTTGTGTCATTTGTTTAACTGAGTTCTCTTTATCTAGTTTTAAGACTAAGTAGAAATTGTATCATGTTTTAGGTCTTATTTATGTAGAAAGAGAAAAAATTGTAAACGGTACTTAAACTTTCTAGTACAACCGTTAATCTTTACAAAGAATTATGTATATTACTAATTTTATTGCAGACTTACTAAACCAGAACTTCCATATATCATCTTCAGAAAACTTCCCACTGAATTTACATCTCCAGAAAAATCCCTCATGGTGGAAGGTTGTATGAAATTCTTTCGAAGAAATCATTCCATCGCCACGCTAAGCAAAAAAACAAGCAATTTAATAAAAATAGTTAGTCTGAAGAGTAAGACCGGTTCCAGTAAATGAATGCATAATCCAAGGAAGGCTAAGCAGGACATCATTTATAAAGTATCTGGCTAATATTTTGAAAAAGAAGCCCTGCAATATTTTGTCAAAATATAAGTCACATAACTTGATGATAATGCTAAGTTAAGAGTTTAATGAAAAACTTTCAACATTTGGTCCAGCAAATTACTGCAATTTATGCATTTATCCAAAACAATGACAGATCCTATTTTATCACAGGCAGCACATGTCCTCTGTATTTTGTGTAATTAACATATCAATACAAACTAAAACAAATAAAACAAGATATTGGAAAAAAATTTTCATATCATTTTGACAATAGAGAAATAATGTATAAATAATGCAGGAAGTATTCAGACACAAACCTTGTAAACATCATACATAGACATTAAATTGTGATTCCCAAATAATTCAGGCAACACATGTTATTCAGCTATATCCATTATATAGGTAACTGGCATCAGTAAGGGTAAAATAAAAAAATACTGGAGCATCAATGTCTGCATTGTAATTTTCATCTAGGTAACTGTGACTAAACTTTAATAATAATGGGTGATGGCTGAATAGTCTTGTCTCATTAAAATGTTTTTATACTGTATAATATTTATATGAGCTTGACATATGCATGTGACTTTCATTTGGTACCTTTGCATTACCTAAAGAAATCACAGACACTCTCATGATTTATCTAGCATCTAAGTAATTATGACAAAATAAATGGATCAATCAGTTATACCATGAAGACACAGGAAACACCCTTAATGAAACAGGTGATCTTAATTTAACAAAATGTTATGAATTCTCTATGCTCTTACAGTAGTTGCACCAGGGCCCATGAAGACGTACTGTTGTAAGGGTAGTTAATACTTTCAGAATCTGCCATGTTCTTCACTTAAATATCTATTAACATATCCCAGTGAGACAAACCAGACAGCTCTATCCTTAATAGTATTCTCCTGGTACTTCACCAGGTAGTTCAGGCACACCCATTACCAGAAGACATACTCTCCTTCAAATATTTCCTGGGCAAGTTCCTGGGTCTTCTTCCAGATGACTATGCCTGTATGCCCCATATCAAGTCACCATTTTGTATCACCACGATAGGCTCAAATCACCTCACCCATCATAGGAATTAAATCACTACCCATAACCAATTAAAAGATGGTCACTGGCTTATAATAAACTGAATGTGATACCACTACATTCTATTACAATACTTTTAAAACTACAAACCTTATACTGATTTGTTTATCAGTCTCACAGCCTCACCTCTTGACAAAACCCTATATATGGGGCATCTGCTTCCCACTAACCTCCAGAGAGTAAGACACTCTTACGACAGAGAACTATGACCTCACACTTAGAAGAGCTAACTGTAAATTACATTACAGCATATTTGGTGGACAAACTGATTTACATACAAAAATAATAGAAAAGAACCACTCAACACTGCACCAACTCATTCAATATATTGATGTACACCTAGGGCTCCAATGAAATCTCTGGTTTTGTTATTAGTTTGGATGTATTTGAATGGATGAAATGTTGACATACAAAATATCTAACCCATCCAAACAACAATAAAGTAAAAACATTTTCATGATTATGATTTACTGTAATTCAAACAAAGCTAACTGAAAGTAATCAATAAGCTGAGATACAGGTGAGCAAGGAATCAATAATGAAGTCTTGCAAAGCTTGCAATAGATGGTCACTCTAACTTAACATCGAGTAAAAAAACAAAATCACTGCTCCTAAAAAAAGGACTGAACTCTATCAAGAAGAAGACATAAGAATGGCATACTTATTTAGTACCCTTCACAAAATACCACAGAGGAATACAAATTTCTATAAACGTAATTTGGCAGAAACCCATGAACCTTCAAAAAGCTAGACAGGGTATAAGAGATGCCTTATAAATTGAAAGGTCTTGGTTACATTGGATATGAAGTTCACCTATCACACACACATACCATCACTCACTCATTAATATTCATGATGCATAACAATACCTCTTAAGAAAAACCTCCCTAAGAATGTACAAACTCCACAGAGAACCTGACTAGACATGGATTCAAACCCAGCCACATAGATCTGAGATGCAGATCCACTAAACCACCAAGCCACAATGCTCCAAGTCCATTCTGAAACACAATAAATTGTGAACAGCTCAAGGGGTGAATACTTTTTATGTCAGGAGTATCTTGTCAAGACCATTTTTTCAGGAGATAAATTACCAAGATGGAAGTGAAATTTGACAAGTAAAACACTAATCAGACTGAAGCAGCAGTCAAAACAGTAAAGCTCTGGGGTGAGTAACTTGTTAAAAGGACAAAACTAACTTGAAAGTGAAGACAATATTCAGGTCAAAATTTAAAAGAATTTTCCTAAAGTAGAGTCTTTTGTTTTTTTAAAGAAAAGTTTGTATGTCCTTTGCCATGCAGTTTGAAATTGGGTAGTCAGATTCCATTATATCAAAAATGACAAAGCACGAGACCCATGTGCCTAACAGCATGTAGAGTCATAGAACCTTGCAGACAAGATATCAAGGAGTATGAAGTCAACAATAAAATAAACAATACAAAATGCAAAAATGCTGTCTTGAAGCCTGACATATACTGTATACATTTTCTTAAAACTGTAGAACATCAAACAGGTACACTATTAGCTATAGACCTATAACATTTATTTTAATCTTCAAAAAATCTTTAGTTGGTGTTGTATTCAATTTTACTTTCAATTAAACAGTATTCTCTCATTTTACTGCTAAAGTTAATCTTTTATTAGGACTCTCTCATGCAGAAATACATTTAAACTGTTTACTTAGTCTATATATATATATATCAAGGCAAAGGGTGCAATTAATTTCAAATGTGCAACTATATCAGCTGCATATCAACCTACTAGCAGGTCTTCAGACATAACCCCTAAAAGAAATCCATGGAGATTTAAGGAAAACATGAAAGGCTACATAGCATTTCATGTGGTGTAAGGTTGCAATTCTACAGCTGTGCAACTCTCCTGCTTCTTATCTATTTAAATGCATGTTATGCAATATACAGTATATGGGATTCTTAAGACTAGACACTGTATTGTTTTTCATGTCTTCCACTGGGTCAAGTCAGGTCAAATCTAAACATTTTTTCACTCCTTCATTGTGGCTTAGGTGTTAATTAACTGAATGATGAACATTTCTGTTTGCTAATAACAAGAACTATCTACAGTATATATTTAGTATGATAAGGGAACTTCTAAAAGGATAACCTTATCTCATTATTCTATATTCATACTCTGCTCACTAGTGTAACTTTTTAAAAAATTGAAAATGCATTAAGTGTTGCATTTACTTAATCAAAATGCTTTTGTATTTATAAGATTTTAAACACAAAAACTAGTTTTATCTGAGCTTTAAGAAAAGAAAATTGTTTTGATATATACAGTACTTATAATGTTCTTTAATATATCTGTACATAAAGGAATCAATTACAAAAAAAAAGCAAATCAAGCAACATTCTCACTTCATGAAATAAGCTATAGTTTAAGGTAAAATAAGGTATCTTGTTTGTTTATGTTTAATATTAACTTCCTGTTATTTCATTTTGTAAGCCACCGTGAGCTACATTGTTTGTATGAAAACATGCTATATAGATAAATGTTGTTGTTGTAGTAAACTGCAAATGACTGATTTGAATTGTGTGGAAATCATTTTTTTAATTTGAAAGAACACTATCTGTTTAATGTTTAATTACAAGCATACACTTTTGAAATTTAAATATTGCGCAACAGACCCTGAAAGGCACAGTAAACTAAACATTTAAAAATAATTCAAGTATCAGGGTATTTTGTATTATTATGAATTAGAACACATTCTGAGTCCTAAAAAGCAGAATATTACTTTGAAAAACAGTCACTGCATGTCATCTGCAAACTTTATTATTACCCCAGATTTAATGTCCCATATATAGATGAAGAATTCATGAATGTAAACACCAAGTGTAGATAAGAAGAAACACACATAATCATAGGTAAAATAGTAAAACAACATTTTAATACATAAGTGAATCAGTTTGGTTTAATCCCAAAATACTCAATTATATATCTGCATTTGTTTTACTTCAATTTTTTTTCTTAAGTTTATTATCATAAAAAATTAAAGCAATCCACCTGTCAGTGCAAATCAGATAGCCAGATAATAAAAATGACAAACCTCAGTGGGTTCAGTATTGGGAGTATCGTTTCTTTTCCCAGCAGCTGAACATGTTTCCGAAGCCAACAGCCAATAATCCGTACCGAAGGCCAAAAGAAAGAACACCGCCCCAACTGCACCAAAAAAGCCTGCAAAAAACAAGGCAACACTAAGCTTCATAGTGATTCACGATTCCTTTACAACTTTGTCTCACTTGACACTTTCAGTTGAATAAGCCCTTTAACTCATGTGACTGTAGCGTTTTGCTGTTTGCCTGACTGTTGTAAACTGTCCAGCAAATGGGACCCTCTGTCTATTTCTGGATATTGACAGAAGGTCTCTTCTGCTGAGGGGAGCGGTCAGTCAAAAATAGCTGGCAATTGGCCTTTGCTGCTGATATGGAAAAGGAGACATGACACACAATGTGGCTGTGCATGTTGTGGTGATATTTTATAAACATTTCAACTAATCAGTTTGATGAATTTCTTTAATATATTCAGATGAATGTATTTGTAATGCAAAGAGATTAGACATTCACAGTAACTTTAAATGCAATTATACTTTGCTACAATTCACAAAAACTTAGCCTACCCCAGTTACTTGTGCAAGTGCATTACATTTTCCTATTGCTATGTTTAATTCATTGATCTTCCAATTTAAATGATAATTGTATGAAAATTGCAAGTCAGAGGATAATAGCAGGGTTATTTCACAGCAGTCCTGCTGTACATCTTTAAAGAAATTATTTCAATTCACTTATGTATAGTTAAGAAGAAATACCTATACATTGCATTAAATTTATTCTTATAAAGGTTGATCCCTCTTATAAATGCCATACACTTTACCAATAAAGTATAATTAAAACAAACCACAAAACCAGAATTATGAACACAAAATATAATGTAATTAGGTGTATGAATACATAAGAGGGTTTTTTTATTAATCCTTAAATGCATATAAGATTCCTAAAGCATCCAAAAGACAAGGAAGAGGAAATAAAAAATCGCAGCCCAACTATCAACTCCCCTGGCTGGCATAAAGATACTTGATGGCACAAGTAGCCACTTACAACTCCAATGAAGCATAATGAAGTTCTAACACTGTATTCACCATTGGGTGATGACATGTCCACTTTAAGAGCCTGTTCCAGATGAGGAAAAATAATGTGATTAAAAAAGGCAAATATTACTGGAGGACAATGAAAGGGGAAGAGCACTTAAAGGAATCAAAAACAGGCAAACAATTATCAAAAATAAATATGCACAGTCTCTTCAGCAGCTTTAACAAAAACATGCTATGTTAAATTATATATCTACACTATTGATCTCTGTAACATTAGTAGGAAGAGTATTCCAGAGTTTGGGGGACTATGCCTAAAGGCTCCATAAACTAGCTGTATTTATCCTGTTAATTTTAAAAACATATTTGTCTATTGTGATAACAGTCTGAATTCTGGGGTGCAAATATTAATAAGGTAAGAGTGGAGTTAAGTCGTTTACAACTTTATTTGGCAAACAGAAGGATTTAAAATTTGGTTCCAAACTTAGCTGGAAACTTAACTGAAGAATAAAGGTGCATTATAATTAAAATGTATTATTATTATCATTATTATTAAGAACTGAATTTTACTTTATCATATATCATAGACCGCCAGTTTTGATGATGGTAATTCTTTATCATTGTAAAATTGTAATGAGTGTACCATGTTTAAAGACTAAATGCAAAAATATTGTGTATCAAGGAGGAACAGATTAAACAACACTTCAAAATCAGTCCTATTGAAAATCAATAGGGAAAAAATTTATATATTTTAGCATTATTTCCATTAGTCCAGGCATTTTTTGAACTTGTCTGTTTCATGACAGAGTAACAGAGAACTAGAGCCTGTCTCAGAAGCAACAGATTTAAAGGAGGAACAAACAATTATCAGTACACCAATCACATGTTCACCTACTTTCACTGGAACTAGGATTTATAGTCAAGTATTAACCTTCTGTTGGGCTTTTCAGATGGAAAAGTAAAAAGAGGAACTCCAGACATAGGGTGGATGACTACCCAGCAACTGACTCTAAGTCACTGGAGATGTAAAGCAATAGTGCTAACATTCTCCTGTGCCATCCACATTGATATAAAAGTATTAGTATTGTACTTACATTTAGCGTATTTTAAAAATGATTACATACTGTACTTTTTCTTTTATTTTAGTGAACATTCACAGTGCCTACAAATAGTGTAAAGTGGATGCGTGGAATATGTCTTTGTCCACATTTGAGAGTTTCACCATGAGATTAACAAACATTTCAGAAGGAATTGCACTCTTACATTAAGCTCAAGCTAATTATCATAAATGCAGTACATTTTACAAGTGCTAATGAAAAGCCCAATTAATAAACACTGTAGTGTGAAATTGTTATTTACCCTGACAGAAATTCCTGCAAACAGCCTTCCATTCCTTTAGTATTCACACTGCACATAGAGATTTTTTTCTCTTTTAAAGATTTTGTTTCTTGAATTTAAAATTAACTCTTTAAAAAGTCAACATTTACAATTGCCCTTGGTGTGCAAATTAGACATTGTTTGCATGTTTGTCTAATTCGATTAGTCAGATTTCTTTAATGAAAGAGGTCTTCACTTCAAAGACAATGATTCTGAGAAATGGACTAATACTCTGGACTGATTCGGCTTCACTGAATACTGTATATTTAATGCCTCTTTTCATTTATCGCCTTTTTTCTTATTCACTAAAAGCTGGTAGAAACAGATTTTTTTGCAGTCTGAGATGTGGGTAGTGAACACCCTGCCAGTGTTCTACTGATTGTGGATTTGGGAGGTTATTTGAAGAAAGGTTATCTGGTGACGGCACAGACAAGATTTATGCAGAGAGGTAGGGAGAGAAAGTGTCAAGAGGGTTGGTGCTTGGTTGTTGTTTGGACAGTGACAAAGGCACTAAAACAAAAAGTTGATGGATATTATAATTTTTCTTGCTACTTGAGTTGAGTTGTTCATGGAATCATTACTTTCTTACATTTTCACTTACATAATCCCTTCTTTTGATAATGTGATCTATTCAAAATGCCACAACTGCCAAATACACTTTGCACAGAATGGAAACTTTAACATTAACTAATGAAATAAGAAATCAAAAACCCAAGATCCAAAATTCATAAAAAAAGAAAGGCAAAATTCAGATATAAACACTTTTAAAAAACTTCAAAAGCTATATTTTTCCAAAAATTCTAGATCAAAAGTGAAAAAAAGAAAATCTAATAAAATCTAAATTGTTGAAAACACCACAGCACTTACAAAGAAGGGGAGCTGACAAACACTTCTACTAAGAGCTAGCAGATGCCACAGCAAAATAGCAAAGATAAACACAGCAGTCAGTGCAGCTGTTCTCTGTACTATGGCTATTATTTTATCCAGATGCTGTCAGAGCCTGCGGACATTTGGGGGCTGAAGGTTATACCAAGATCTGCAATTGAAAACTCCTAGTGTTGAGCAGGTCAGCAGTGGTGATGCTCCAGTGTGTCTGGGATTCAATAGTTGTGGGGTCTCAAATGTCAGTGTGGGTGGTAACACTTTTTGCAACTTTAATATTGTTTTGTTACAATATATCAATCGCAGTCTAACTAGTAAATCCTTTGATTATACAAGTCCTCTCCCTGTGTTTTCCCCTTTAGGGATTCCATGGTCAAAAAATCCTCCGTTATCTCAAAATTGTCATTAATCCCTTTGATAAAAATTAAAAGCTGAGTGGTGTCCTTTATGTCATTACTTTCGTCCAGTGCCAAGGAATATAATGTAAATGACTCAGCTTTTTTGTTTAACTTGCTAGCTAAGTCTTCGTCAATTAGCTCAACAAAGCGAGTCACTGTCCTGCGTGATAAGCTAATTTTTTTAAATTTGTTCTTGCTCTCAGGACACAAGATACCTGCTGTCTCTACCATGCACTCTTTGAGAAACTTCCCTTCGGAAAAAGGCTTGCTGGTCTTTGCTAATTTGAATGCCAGCACATAACTTGCCTTTGTGCTTGATTCTTGGATGGCAGTTTGTTGGATAAAGGTGTTTTGCTGAGCCTGCAAACTAGCTGCCAACCTCTGAGCAGTAGCCGTCCGTTCTTACGTTGACTGGTTGTTAGCGTAATTAGCATGCTTGGTGGAAAAGTGACGGCTGATGTTGTATTCCTTTAAAACTGCAATGGTTTAATGGCAAATAAGACATTCAGCCTTTGACCGGACTTCAGTGAAAAAGTAATTAGTTGTCCATTCCTTATTAAACACTCAGCACTCACTGTCGACTTTTCTTTTCTTTGGCCCACTCATTGTTGCAGAAGGGTTCAGAGCAGTAGCAGAGTAATAACAGAGAGTAACCTTGGCTCCGCAAAATCAAGTCAATGTATCACTACACCTAATGCGCCTCCAGGTGGAATGCTAGGCATTACAGGACAAGGTCAAATGAATGCAGTCATAATTATGATATGATTTGATTTGGGCAATTTTGTACCAGTCTTTGGCGGGCCGGATCAAAAAGACCAACGGGCTGGATGTGGCCCGCGGGCCGTAGTTTGCCCACCCCTGGACTAGACTGTTGCTCAGTAGTCCAAAGTACTTTTTTCTAATGAAAGTAAATTTTGCATTTCATTTGGAAATCAAGGTCCCAGAGTCTGGAGGAAGAGTGGAGAGGCACAGAATCCAAGTTGCTTTAGGTGCAGTGCGAAGTTTCTACAGTCAGTGATGATTTAGGGTGCCATGTCACCTGCTGGTGTTGGTCCATTGTGTTTTATCAAGTTCAAAGTCAGTGCAGCTGTCTACCAGGAAATTTTAGAGCACTTCATGCTTCCCTCTGCTGACAAGCTTTATGGAGATACTGACTTCATTTTCCAGCAGGAATTGGCACCTGTCCACACTGCCAAAAGTACTAATATGGGGTATCACTGTGCTTGATTGGCCAGCAAACTCGCTTTACCTAAACCCCATACAGAATCTATGGGGTATTGTCAAGAGAAGATGAGAGACACCAGACCAAACAATGCAGATGAGCTGAAGGCCTCTATCAAAGTATCCTGGGTGTATATATATATAT
>JANRMT010028174.1:77508280-77541620 GCA_026402145.1 Polypterus bichir lapradei
GTCTACAACGATTTATTTAAACACATCGTTAAAATAGAAACGTTGTTCATGTTTTAGTAATAATTGACAAAATGTAGACATGAAGTGTATAATGTGTGAAGCCTGAATTCCAAATATCAAAGAAACACTTTCACAAAAGGTACAAATACATTAATCCCTCCTCGATTGCGGGGATTGCGTTCCAGAACCCCCCGCGATAGGTGAAAATCCACGAAGTAGAAACCATATCTTAGTATGATTATTTTTATATATTTTAAGCCCTTATAAACTCTCCCACACTGTTTATAAATATTCTCCGCACAGTTATACAGTAAACCCTCGTTTATCGCGGTTAATCCGTTCCAGACTCTACCGCAATAAATGAATTTCCACGAAGTAGGATTCTTTATTTATAAATCTAATATTTTCGCAGTTAGAGCATAGAAAACCTGTTTACCTTCTAAATATGTTTTTTAACATTATTAGAGTCCTTTAGACATGAAAGAAAACCCTTTAGTCAAAAGTTTAAACTGTGCTCCATGACAAGACAGAGATGATAGTTCTTTCTCACAATTAAATGGATGCAAACATATCTTCCTCTTCAAAGGAGAGCGCGTCAGGAGCAGAGAATGTCAGAGAGAGAGAGAGAGACAGAGACAGAAAGAGAAAAGCAAACAATCAAAAATCAATACGAGCTGTTGGGCTTTTAAGTATGCGAAGCACTGTGATAAAGCAGCTGCAAGAAAAAGGGAGCAATGTGAAGGTAGTCTTTCAGCATTTTTGAGAGGAGTGTCCATATCCTCCAGGCAAACAGCCTCTGTGCAAACAGCCCCTCTGCTTACACCCCTCCGTCAGGAGCAGAGAATGTTAGAGAGAGTGAGAGAGACAGAAAAAAGAAAACAATCAAAAATCAATATGTGCTGCTAGAGCTTTTAAGTGTGCGAAGCACCGCACGGGAAGCATATCGTATATCATTGAGGAGTTTTATTTAATACGTAATACATGCTCTGATTGGGTAGCTTCTCAGCCATCCACCAAGAGTGTCCCTTGTATGAAATCAACTGGGCAAACAAACTGAGGAAGCATGTACCGTAAATTAAAAGACCCATTGTCCACAGAAACCCGCGAACCAGCGAAAAATCTGTGATATATATTTAGATATGCTTACATTTAAAATCCACAATGGAGTGAAGCCGCGAAAGTCGAAGCACGACATAGCGAGGGATCACTGTATAACAGAACAAATGCGGTTTTATTCAAAAATATAACTGCAGAAAAAGATCCTGCGTTAGGGTGCGACATTGACACACATTTGCTACGATTGCTTTGGTGGCGCAACGGTATCAACTGTTGACTGGTAATCAAACCTTCACTGGTTCGATCCCGGACAAGTCCATTTTGAGAAGTGAGCTGCTCGTGTTCTTACTATTTTAGTATAAAAACATACATTTGATTCCAGTCTGTAACAGCTGGTGTAATTTATGATACTTGTAAAGGTTAGCTTTGTTTTTTTTTTAATTCAGTTTTATTCTCTAAGCCGTGTTCATGATCCCCACCAACCCCCCAGCAGCGCATTTGACACTGCTGTTTTCACATAGATGCACTATAACAGAGGTCAAGTCAGATCATGATGACGGTTCTACATCAGAGCAAGAATGCACGTCGTACTACTGCCATTGCTGTAATTTGTATATGTACATGAGAAGCTCTGCACTCTACTTGTGACTTTATGTTGTAGCAACTGACACGCAGGTAAACAGACTTGAGCTGAGGAAACTGTGTGGTGGTGGGGGGATTTGATAGCAGGCTGCTTGCTGTTTGCTGCTTATCCACACATTTACAGAACAAAAGACGCTGATGGAGAAGTGTGAAGCGATTTAAGGTGGGACAGATCTACGAGTTTTTTCGTAGGCTCTGGTAATTCTAGTGTTAAACAGATGAAGGTTGCCTGTAGAAATGAAGTGAAAGGAGCAAGGTTCATCAAAGCTTAAGGTAGAAATGTTTAACAAGTGCTTGCCTGGTGCTGTGGCTGTGAGTGTAGTCAACTTTGCACAACTGATCCAATAAGGTATTATTATATATTACTCCCCACTCTCATCTCTCAGCACATGCTCCCAACCTCTCTGTCTCTCACTCATCTACAACAAACAAACCAACAATTATCATCAGCCACTGTGTTGCTCCTGACAATTTCATCAGTGTTCTCCAAGTTTAAATAGCAGCATTGATAAAAGTGGCATGTCATCAAAGATAGTAACTGCTACATTTTGTTTTTGTCCTTAACTACTTTGGAATAACAATTTCATTGTCTTGTTGGATTACAGTGTTAATTTTAAAGGAGTGCTTCTCACCCTTCATGGCCTTGGGGCCCAATTTTACATTTTTAAGTTCCTTGACAACCAACAGACAAAATTTGAAAAGCAGGGGTTTCCCCTTCATGAATTAAATGTTATTAGAACAGCAGGAGGAGAGGAAGTTCTCTTGCTGAAACAAATAGTTAGAAACAGGGACAAATGTCATGCAGCACTGATAATTTCTTCAGCAGAGTGGAGGTATATCACATATGACAATAAATTTGAGATAAACTGATTACACTACATTTGTTTAATAGTGCATAGCCCAAAGTTTTTGAAAAAGCCAACACTGTTGTCCACCTGCAAGTAGTCATTAAGTTCGCTATACCAATTAAGGATCAGCATTAAATGCTTCTTGAATTAAAAAAAAAAACAAAGAAGAAAAACTTCTGAAAATTAACTGATGGAGCCAAAACATGACTGAAATGTGATTTTTTTTTTTTCTATAGCTGATTGAGATGCTGTTTTTCAAAATATGATAAGAAGAGAACAGGCCGGTTCTTTTTGAATGAGTAAAAGTAACTATCAGTAATAACTTTTGTTTTTTTGTTGGTGGACATTTTTTCAAACCCACTACATACTGAGACAGTACTAATATTAGGCTTTGATGATAATGGTGAGTCAAGATTTTTAACAGTTTTTAGCAAATGTAAATCACCTCTGTAACATTATTGAATACTGCTATTGGTGATGCTCCTTTAAAATGTTTGGTATTTTGCAATAAAGATATATTTTTTAATTTATTAAAGATGCTGAACACAATTTTGCCTGAAAAATGCATATATACCAAGTTTATGAAGAAATAACTGACTTGAAAAGCACCGAACGTATCCTGTAAAACGGAGTCCTGCTGTATTCTCTCTCATACCGACACCTCCAAGGACAGCATGTAGTATGTTCAGCACTAAGCAGCTCAAGTTAACTAATAATATTAGCCCCTTGTTTAAAAAATACATTGCTTGCTGAAAAGTACTTAAGTTACATAGTACATGTACTTCTATGTAACCAATGGCACTAAACTGAGAGCAACTGACTGAAAATTTCACAGGCAAACACAGCTAGTTAATTATAATTTGGATCTTTATTGTTACCAAAAAGCCATCAAATCAAATATCCTCTTTAAACTTTGCCTCAGACAAACCCAGACACGTTTGGCACCTGTCTTTTGATAGATTTTTGACAAACTACTTCATTAAACCAAGCTTAATATGAATTGGTGGTAGCAGCACTTTATCTGGATCCACCAAACTAGGTCTGGTGATATTTTTGGCTCTAAACTGTAGTTTTTCTAGCTGACCATTCCTTCTGAACCCAATGTAAATTCTTGGCTCTGCAGTCCCGCTCAAAGAGGAAACAGGGATTCTAACAGCTTACCATATTGCCGTAGTATAACTGAGTACCGTATTCAATTCCAGCTACATTCTGACCTAATTATCGTATAAAATAACTGTTTTACTTTGAATACAGTTTTTAATATTATAAAATATTGAATTTAAACAAATTACCATTAAAATAAAATGCTGATATTTAATATTGCACAAAAACATATAAAAACCTGTAATAGGAAAATAAAAACTCCAGATACCCAGCCCCCACCGGACATTTTTCTATACGCAAATGTGCTTAACTGTTCAGTTATTGTTGATGCACAGTTCTATACGATTTTATTTGTTTCCTAGCATCATTCGACTTTTTGCGTATAAGTCTGCCCTGGAACCAGCGTTTATTCTAAAATTGGACTCAACAGATGGTTTTCGTTTCGCTCACCAGTCGTGACGTCATCGAGGCGCAACCATCGGCTATATAAGAAAGTAAAGTGTGTTTCATTTTAAACAATAGTGTACACCGGTACATATTTTTATATTAATGTATATAGGATATTTCAGCAAAATGTTTCCTTGAATATTGCTATTCCTTCCGATAGCAACTGCATGAATTTTAAATTGTATTCCCCTGCGAAGTGTTCAATATGAAATGACCCTGTGGACGCTAGTGATTGGCGCAAACACTTCCGCATCGGTTGGGAGCCGTGTTGCGGATGGAGCGGTGAGGGAATGGAAATTAAATGTATAGCACCGCAGATGCCTTTGAGGCGTTTCATACTGTGTATATATGTTGTAGGGTTTATGGTAAGTTGGATTAAAATATGCAGGAGCGTCGGGGTTCACGTTCAGATCAAAGGTGCCTTGCTGTCAGCAGTAGATGTTACCTTATGCGGCTCATTAAACCACCAGTGATGAGAGTCTTGCACGTCATTCCGAAATCACCTGTTTGTATCATCTGGTACACAACAATACAGTCTCTCCCGGACGCAGCTGAAGAGAGATTGTTTTAATGTTTGCTGTAGAAAATATCATTTTCATCTAGTTTAGAAATAATTTAGATCAGAAACTTTGCCACATAGGGAGTCTTCAGTTAAAGTGGTACACATTCTTCACAAACAAGATACTTAACATTAATCTTATGCGATTATTGACTCTTATGTGCAAATTTAGGATATGAGGAAGTAAACTTCAACAAGAAAATGCTGTTTTGTTATCCTTTCGAGCCCAGTCTATCTTATACAGGCTTGCTGAGATCCCACGACTATCCTCAGTATTTTAACAGCACCCAGGGCAAGGCTTGTTTTAATTTGGCTCTCTAAAGCGGACAGTATCTTTTTGATCAACTGTAACATTTGAGCACAAAGCAAACTAGATTAAAGTATTGATGGGGAGTTTTGGTTCGATTTGTACATGCAACTTGCAAGCTCAATTTATAAACCAGAGGTTATGGTTAGTCTCACTATTTAATTTTAAAATCGGATGTTGCCATGTATTTTGAGATTGGGTATTACTGTGTGAATTGTATTACTTAAACAAAAGAATGTACGTTTTTGTCGCAGGATTTCACAACACAGTTTCATTTGTTATTTTGAATCATCTTATAATTTTACTCCAATTTCTTCTTTAAAAGAATGCTTTCTTAATTATATGCATGTAATTTCAGTAGTTTCTTTTGAAGAATACAATTAACAACATCAAATTCAAGCAACAGACAAATAGGGGCTGCCTACTTTTTTACTTGTGGGTTCACACAAGTCAGTATTCTTGTGATAAAATGTTTTTTTAAATATACATTTCAATAACATTCATTTGATTGTTAATGATTTGGCAATACAGCATGGATGTGACCCTGTTTTGGTTATATACTTGTATAAAATGGATAAATGGGTGAATAAAGGTAAATAAACTATGATTATCATTGGATTATTACGAAATTAATACAAGAAGCTGTCACATAGGGTCAACATGATAGATTTGCCAAATTTGGAAAATTCGCTCTAATAAACTAGCAACATTTTGCTTTTAAAACAGAAATATATTTTAAAACAACATATTTTCTGTCCAGACACAGTGATTAGATTTTCCTTACAATATTAAATGCCCAACTGTTTTATGTTAAAAATTGAAATTGCTTTTCTTGGAATTTCTTGGAATATGTGTAGGGTTTTTAAGGCATGCCACAGCTGAACAAATCAGTAATGCAAACTTTATTTTATATGGTAGATTTCCTAGCATCACAAGGTGCTTTATGAAAAAAAAACAGCATTACAATTCAATAAAACAAGATAAATTGTAAGATCATCAATATGTGATAAAAAGTCAGCAAACATTGTAGGAGATTTGTAAGTAAAGGTGAAGCTACAGTAATGTGTGTGTAAATTGAGAGTAGGATGGAACCATTAATAAGAAAAAGGATAATTATTGGAGGTAGAGAAAATCCAAGAAGAATATAGTTATAAGTATAGCTGATTAAAATTAAAAATAGTAACTTGATTTGAATATACCCACTGACAGAACTGAATATACGTTCAGTGGAAGTATTTTGTTTTTAATGCCATGTTGTTCAAAAGGCTAATATAATTTAGCCAGTTGTGGTTTGTTGGCTGTGTTTGGTCATGTCAGAAATCTGGTACCAGATCTCTGTACTTTTTGCAGTCTTTTGACATTTTTAGCATAAAAGAACACTGAAATTGAACTACATTATTTCAGTTAAGAAGTGATAGAGTAATAACAGAGTAGTTATGCATCAGTGGAAAAGAAGACTAAGCTTTGGAAGCTGCCGTGGTTCCTTAGGTGACAAAAACATGTCCTGAGTGCTGCTAAAAGGTTTCAGTATGAACGATATGGAAAAAAGAATATAAAACATCTTGAGGTATAAGTAAGTTTGATAATTCACTCTGCCTGACTGAACATACTACATGTCTCTAGTAGGTTGAAGAACATCCAGGAAGAGTATACACTGTACCAGCAAGAATACAGGAATTTTCTTGGCATTTTTTGCAAAGTGTCAAAGTTAATCGTATTAAAGGTAGCCGAATTAGTAGCACAGAATTTAGCTTTGTTAAAAAATATTATTTCATTTTTTTTCCCTAGTGTTTTTAAAAAGTCGTTTGAATCTTATTTTTTGAACAATAGTGTTATCAGTTATCATGCCTGATTTTCATTAATTAAGTAATTATATCATTTAAAACCTTCAGAAGCATAGAATTGAATGTTACGCCATTACTTTTGTAACATTGCTCTAAAAAATGTATTGTGTTCAGATGGAATTTGAAAAGGTTTAATTTACAGGATTTGAATTTTAGGTCATTGTTTTTATTTTCAGCAGAAGCATCCTGCATGGAACTTTTAACTTCAGCTATACTGTATAGTATTGTCAAACCATGTTGTTTATTTTCCAACTTGAACTCCACTTAGGCAAAGTTTTAGTGCAAAGAAAATAGTAACCAGTTTTAACCATTTCTTTCTATTTTAAGTAATTTAGTTTTTGCATAAAAATAAGTCCTCATTTTACTTTTATTACTGTAAACTAAGCAAAACTTTACATTATTATTTTGGAAATCTTAAAATGAATAGCATGTTTTAATCAATTTAACCTATGCATATGGTGCTCAGGTGAAAATGTATGGCATTGCAAATCATTCATTTATTCTAAGCATGTTTAATACTGTTTTTCTAAATTGTAGGATCTATTTGGTGTTAGTATGATCATTCCGTTGCTAAGCCACCATGTCAAGTCTCTTGGAGCAACCCCAACAGTAGCAGGAATTATAGGTTTGTACTGTTATGATTAAATTAATCAATATACTAAATTTCACACACTACTTGAAAACTTTGCAAAGTGATGGACAATATTAAGAAAAATAAGCAATGTATTGGAAAAAGTAGTGCAAGAAAATTAAGTGCTGACTGTACAGTTTCTCAAATTAACATGACAATATTACAGTATTTTAGTATAATTGACTAATTTTCACAAAGCTGATAAATTCATAACCATAAATTAATCCTACATTAAATTTTAAACATATTTTATGAAAACACATTTGAACTCCCACCCATTTGTTGTCTTCTAAAACCTTAGTGAATCAAACCCAGCATAATGTGTAATAAATAATTGGTGATTTTAAGATATTAATCAGGAGAGAGTCTGCTGAATATAACTTAAAACTGAACTAGTATGCTTCTGCTATTAAAGTACACAAGACTGTGTCGTGTTTAAAGTTGTAATGTATGTGGCATATCAGAGTAGTAACAATAAAACTAGTCAATTACTGAGGAAACATAATGCAGCAGCTTGTGTAGATTCTAAAACAAGCGTCAAAGCTTCATGGCCTTTGCAGATTAGTTTGCCTCAGATAATATTTTTCATAATGGCAACAAATGCTTTCAAACTGAGGAAAATTAACTTTAATCTCAGCTAATCTAATTATTTGATTCAAGGTATAATTTTCAAATTCATTTACTGCCGTGAATTTGTTTTTTTGATTTTGATTTCTTGTTTAGAATATTTTGGAGAATTTTTTAAAAAATTATAAATTAAAGTATTATGTAATTTTGATTTGGTATCTTATTAATCTTTTAACACTTATCTAGGTCGATAAACATGCTAGGTACTCCTTGTATGGAATAGTTTTGCTTTAAGCAGGTGTAAACAATATAATTGAGTTTTGTAGAGACATATGTGAGTGTTGCTGTTGTTGTCAGTCTATATGTAACTCTAATAAAGCAAAATCTTTAGTATGAAGAAGTTGATCTCTTGAATGCAAAAATGTGGCGACAGAATAAAGTAACACTTTAATACAACATATTGTGATACACTTTGCCATGAAATATATTAAATACTGTGTACTGTGTGAAATGTAAGTTCATTATCTCTTGGATGGTATATTTACGTAATGGTTGATGTTCATGTGTTATACCTCCAGACTTGTATTTTTAAATCTTGGCAAGGTGTCTGGCTGAGGAGCTGAACTGACAAGGTAGTCTTCTCCAGAGTTCTGCCTGTGCCATGCACCGGTCCAGGTACGATTGAGGAGACTGGAAGGGTTAATGCCTAGCTCAGATCTTAGGCATTTGGACTCCTTTTGGAACAGATGGGTTCTGTTCAGCCGCTGTGGATTACATCTGAACTGGAGTGGAGTGGAACATGAGTAAGGTAGTCGTGGATTGTTTAAACTAAGGAGGCCTAACCTTGCAAATAGCGGAGTACAAGAGCGGGAGTTTTTAGATATAATCAGTGACTATTTTTAAAGCAGTAATGCAGGGGAAAGTCTGTATAGATTTAGTATTTTGTAATAATCAAGATAGAATTCATGATGTAGAGGTGGTTGAACCTCTAGCTTTAAGTCACCATAATATAGTACCATTTTCAGTGTTTTGGAAGAGCAAGGATGCAAAGACCAGAACCTCTAAGTTTATATTTGATAGTTCAGATTTTGAGCAAATGTGCCACAGTCTAAGGGGATTTTGTGGGATAAGCTTTTGGAGATCGTTGACTAGCAGTGGAACAGCTTTAAAACATTTTACATATGATGCAGGATAAGTACATACCAAAATTTGGAATTAGTTGGGGGGAAAACTGTGCTGTGAGTTAATAAAGAGTTGAAAAAGAAGCTGCAAAGGAAAAACAGCTGTATAAAGTGTAAAGAATAATAACTCCAGTTTGAATTGCAGGACGTATAAGAACATGAGGGCAACCATTAAGAAGGATATTAGGAAAGCTAAAAAGCTATTAAGAGAAAGATGGCCCAAAGAGGTTCTTTCAGTATTTTAGCAGTAGAAGAACAGTAAAGGAGGATCTGAAGTGTATTAAGAATAGTAAAGGAGAATTAAAAAATACAGACAGGGAAATAGCAGTTCCTGTAAACTTGCATTTTTCTGAGGTGTTCACATGTGAGAAGGTGGATAACCTCCCAGCGGTAAAAGGGCCTACGAAGGAGGTATTGAGTAATTTGGAAATTGTGGAGGGAGAAGTACTGCTTAGATTAAATAGGCTGAAATCAAGCAAATCATGAGGACCAGGTAATATTTATCCTTGAGTTCTTAAGGTTAGCAAGTACATATATAAACCCTTGGCACACATTTTTTAGGAACTTACTGCGCACTGAGAAAACAGCAAATATTATCCTGTTATAAAAAATGGGTGATTGGGCAGATTCAAGAAACTATAGGCCAGTAAGCTTAACGTGCAACACAGATAAATTAATAAAAGGAATTATTAAGGAAAAGATTGTGTAACACATGGCAAGAACAGGAGTTTTACTGAACAGTCAGCATTGTTTTAAAATAGGGAGGTCATGCTTTACTAACAGGCTGAAGTTGTATGAGAAAGCAACAAAGGATATATATGTGATCAAAGTGCAGCATATAGTATTATTTATCTGGACTTTCAGAAAGTATTTGATAAGGTGCCTCATGAGAGGTTGGACATCAAACTGAAATAAGTGGAAGCTCAGGGTGTAGTGTATAAATGGGTGCAAAAGTGGCTCAGGAAGCAAAAGGGTATGGTTCAAGGAACCTTATCAGAATTGGCTGATGTTAAGGTGACATAGGGGTCAGTGCTAGGGCTGCTGGTACTTTTAATCTCTCTATTATAAAAAAAAATCCTGGAGATAAACAGTAGGGCGACAATACGTGATCTTATAAGATCATGGAAGACACTTAAAAGACCCACGAGACTAAAGAGATTGGCCACGGAGCGTCTCGCGGGGACCTTAAACATGAGATTTTGTGCCAAGAGATTGACCCAGGACCGTCTTGCAAGGATGTAGAGCATGAGATTCTTGCAAGACACGCCCTACTTGCAACTAAATAACAGCATGGGGAGGAACACACTCAGTCATGTTTTGGCTTTGAGCACACACAGATCTAGGGCTCTCAGTACATATAAAGCGTATAAGGACAATACGTTATAAATGAAACGTAGACGACTAAGCGAAGAAGAAAGCAGCGCTGAGACAACAGACTAAAAAGAGTTGGAGAGACAAAAAAGAAAAAGAATAATATAGGTGCAAATTCAGAAAATAAGGAAAGTAATTATCAGCCTGGAACAAGTGGAATTGAAAAAAAGCACGTCCAAGCCGGATGTTGGCGCTGTACACATGCAGAGCAGGTTAGCGATTATGAAAGCAGTGGAATTCGAAAGGCTCAAAAAAAGAAGTTACACATGTGGAGAAAGTTAAAGAATATGAAAGGAGGAAAATTAGAAAGTATAAAAAAAGAGGGTAAAGATCGCAGTAGCGCAAACAAATGGAAATTATTACTTGAAAAAGGGAAAGTAATCACCACGGACCAGGTGTCATTGAAACAAAAGCAGGATAAAGCAAGGTCAGAAATAAAAGACAGAGTAGAAAACAAAGTAAAACGTCATAAAGAGCTTAAAAAACAAGGGGCCAAACACAGGCAGAGCAGGTTAGAGATAATGAAAACTGGAATTCAAAGGATTCGTAGAAACACATGCAAAGCGAGATACAGAATATGAAAGCAGAAAAAAACGACAATATAAAAACAAAGAAAGTAAACCTCGCATTAGCGCAAAGAAAGAGAAATTATTACTTGGAGAAATAACGAAACGGTGAATAGAGATCGAATATATGGACATAGGTGATATGTCAGAAGTATGTAAATATTGTAAGGCTTTGAAGTTTAAGTCGAAAATTTCAAAAATGGAGTTTACCTCACATACATTTATTGGTTACTTTGCAAAAAAAAATTATTAACTGCTAATGATGTAGATCATTTTGTCTGTGCTGAAATTCCAAACAGAGAAACCTATCCTAAATTATGGTACAAAGTCATTAAACACATGTCTCACTGACCTTATTAAAAAGATTCAGCACATTGGGACTCGAAAGATTCCAAATATTGTTTTTACAGAAGTTCTGAAATAAAAGTGAAACTAATGAAATAGCAACAATTCAAAGAAAAAAAAAATCTTTAAAAGTGTGCATCCGGAAAAACAAAAACGAGGGTTGGCGAGCAAAGCCCCCTAGTATATCTAAATGATTTGGATAGGAATATATATATCACATCGGAAATTAAAATTTTAAGTTTGAATACTCAATGGAAGGTCTGAAAATTCAAAGAACACCTCATGAGAAGGACTTACGAGTCATAGTGGACTTGCCACTATCAACTGCCAGACATTGTTCAGAAGCCATTAAAAAGGCTACCAGAATGTTAAGTTGTATAGCATGAAGTGTAGTGTAAAATTCCAAGGAAGTTATGCTCAAACTTTATAACACACTAGTTAGATCTCATCCAGAGTGCTGTGTACAGTTTTAGTCTCCAGGCTACAAAAAGGACATAGCAGTACTAGAAAAAGTCCAGAGAAGAACAACTAGGCTGATTTCAGGACTGCAGGCCATGTGTTATTAGGAAAGATTAAAAGAGCTGAGCCTTTTCAGTTCAAGCAAAAGGAGATCAAGAGGTGAACTGATTGAAGTGTTTAAAATTATGAAGGAAATTAGTCCAGTGGATCAAGACTGTTATTTTAAAATGAATTAATCAAGAACACAGGGATACAGTTGGAATCTTGTAACATGTGAATTTTACATTAACATTAGGATGTTTTTCTTCACAGAAAACCGTAGCTGTATGCAATAAGTTACCAAGTAATGTGATAGACAATAGGACTTTAGGGACTTTCAAAACTAGACTTCATGTTATTTGGAAAGAATTTAATGGATCAGACTAGCGAACTGTTTTGGGCTGAATGGCCTGTTCTAGTTAGGATTGTTCTAATGTTTTAAAGACATTGTTTGTTTTGCGCTTCCAAGATTTCCCCATGTACATGTACTCCTTTTTTTTCTCTACCACTTCAAGGATATGAATGTTTTGGTTTATTGGTGAATCTAAACTCTTTGTGTATAGTAGAATGTGCCCTGAACTGTATTCTTCGGGAATAGAAAGAATGCAAACATATACATTGGCTTGGCTATAATCAAGCAATGTGAATTGTTCCTCAGATAGCTTAGTAAGGTAACAATTTATATTCACCTAATTTATTGAAGGTCTTAGATAAGCCAAGACACAATTTTTATATGTGAATTTCAGGCTCTGCATTTTTATTAGTGTCTAACTGGCTGGTAATGGTAGCTTTTATATTTGTTTTCCAGAGTACAGGTAAATAATCTTTAAATACCTGAATTTTGTTCACACTCAATACCACTGTACCGATTACTATATTTTGTTGCTGTTGGTACAATGAAAACAGTTGATTATAATTGTTCTAACAGTATGTCAGCAAGGTAGAAAATTGTCAAAACATGAACAAAACTGCACTGAGCTGGCATTGTCCTAGAATGACAACAAAGATCCAGAAAATTCATGTCCTTTAAAGAAGTAATAGTAATTCAAATTTTTCAAGGGACCATATGAAGTCACATGCACACAATATTCACATTACCATTTAAGCATCTCTTTTATGAAGAGCCAGTGGCCTAGCCACCATTAAGTTAAGGTACCTTACAAAATCTTGCTAAATATATTAAAACTATAAGGGAAGGATTTGTTTTACTTTGAGATATGTGGGGAAAAAATTGACAGTTTAGTTGAGGTAATTTAATAAAAACAGTCTCCTTGAATCTTAATTAATGACAAAGCAAGTCACAAGTATTTTGAAGAAACACAGTGGTACACTGACTGTAACCCATACCTTTAGCCATAAGGCATTTACTGTGACTTTGTTAAAAGTGTATAAATTGTTCTTTTTATTTATTATTAATATTTTCATTTTACAGAAAATAGATTCCTTTCACAAATGAATAAAATTTATGTATGAGGGCATTCTTTCATTAATTATAGAAAAGGCATAAACATTTCTCAGTTAAAAAAAAACTTAGTATGCTATTGTTAACAAAATTATCAGCTGAACCTTTGTCTGTTTGGATGTACATTTTAGGTTCAGTTTATGGAGTCCTCCAGCTCTTTTCTAGCACTTTGGTTGTAAGTATTATTTTTACTTTTTGTTTTTAGTATAATGCATCTTTAAAATAATTAATAAAACATTCCTAAAAAATGCTAAAAGTAAATAAAATATAATGCAATTTCTTGTGTATATGGCACAAAAACAGTTTAAAAAACAGTTCTCATTTTCTATGTTTAATTTTATCCCAGGTAGTGCCATGTATCTTTGTTAGTGGTAATATAAAATCTTGTAAATCACTTGTTAGCAGATTGTTTTTTGTTGCCTTGGCTAAGCGAGATCTTTGCAGAAAAAGTAATGAAATGCTTTTTCATACGAATGTTTCACCCCATCAAGAGAACAGCATTTATTTACCTTTAAGTGTTCCACACTGATTTCTAATCATTAGAAATGGGAGAAACTAGTTAAAAAGTTGTAAATTGCAAGACCAAATCACCAGCCTTGCCTTAATTGTTAGTATACAGTGCTAATTTCTTTCAGTGTAAACAGCATTTCTCTCTCAGTCTGATGTTTAATTGCAGATTTTTTTAAATGGTCACTGTACAAGGTACAATAATTGCTTTAAATAAAGGAAATGATAAATTAAGTTACATAATATTTAAATTTACTGGTTCTAGCTTTTTTAAAAATGAACTTACTAAATTTATTTTTTTCCCTATTTTAGTATATTACTGTTCAGGAAGTATGTTTCAAATTTAAGTTGAGGGCTCCCTTTAATGACTGAAATACTTCTTTATGTGAACACCTGGTACATGGTTTGCTTAATTATTAGATCTGAGTGAAATAAGAGGAAGAATTGTACAAAATCTTAAAGAATATATTTTGACAAAAAGCCTTATTTGGCTTTAAAATATTGCAATTTTTTCCTATTAACTATACCAAATGCAGTAGTTTGTTAAAATTGTTACTGAAAACCTTATTTATATTATTCAAAGGAAAGTGGCCCTTATTAATTTTTTTTTCTTTTGACCTTTGGTTGTTTTAGGTGTAAGGCATCTTTTCCATCATTTTACATATTGGATAAATAACTTCTGTTACTGACTGACTTATTTATACAAATAAAGTTCTCTCCTTTTTTTTACCCAGTGAAAAAAGATTTAAGGATTAGTCAAAAAAATAAATAAAAAGCAAGTTTTATGTGGAGATGTGTATGAAATGTGGTTGCTGCTTTTTATGTTTTTTTATTATAGAAAGATTTAAAAAGACTGATACAGTCATGTACCATCTTCTGTTTAACTGGTAAAATCAAAGCTAAAGGGTAGATAATAACTATTGGAGTACAGTATAAATTCTTTTAAGTTCTACTGTATAAAAATACTCCTGTATATACTATACATCCATTCGTTTTCATACATTTTTCCTTTATTTAATAACAAAAGAACAGAACACAACTCAAACAAACAAATAATATCAACACAGCAATTAAAACAGTATGCTTCAGCATTAATCCCAAGAAGAGCATAAATTCCACGGCCAAAAAGAAAAAATAGAGCTACACAAATAGATTTAGAGCTAATATACTTCTTTATAATGAGGCTTCTCCACTAACATAGAATTTATTCCATGCAGATATATTAGTGCCAAAGTCAAATGTCCTACATTTTTATTCCAGTTACAGAATTCCATGGTACCCTAGCCTATCACAGCAACATTTAGAGCAAGGCAAGAACCAGTCCATTGCAGTCCTCCTTCACCCATTAACCTATCCTTGCACTCACAGGACAATTTTAAATTTCCTAGGTAATGCAATACATACATATTTTGAAGAACAAACAGAGGAATACCTAAAGAAAAACACGCAGAACAAAGAAAATGTGCAAACCTATACACAAACATTGACTAAGACAACATTCTGAATCAGTCTTTTATACCTAATAAGGCAGTAGCCTTAACCTTGACCACTGTGCTGTATGTAATTCTTATAAAAGGATTATTATTATGGAAAAAAAAAATTACATAATAGTACATTGTTCTAGTCTGATATACAGTAGAGTTTAAAATAATGGAAACTTTAGTATTTCTTTATGATGAGTGGAAAAAAGTATAAATGATATTTAAATTACTTTACTTTTAGAGCAGTGGTTCTGAAGATGAGTCTTGGGGCACCAACCTGAAAGCATAGTAATGCAAAGAACATCTTTAATCCAATCTCAAGATCAGAAGTTAAGGTGCAAGGATTTTCCAAAATAATTTTAACTAAAGTAGCTTGTTAAGTTATTCATAATCTATTGTACATTTGCATTGGGTGTGACGTGGATGTACAGGATTAGAAATGAGTACATTAGAGGGTCAGCTCAGGTTGGATGGTTGGGAGACAAAGTCAGAGAAGCGAGATTGCATTGGTTTGGACATGTGCAGAGGAGAGATGCTAAGTATATTGGGAGAAGGATGTTAAGGATAGAGCTGCCAGGCAAAAGAAAAAGAGGAAGGCCTAAGAGGAGGTTTATGGATGTGGTGAGAGAGGACATGCAGGTGATGGGTATGACAGAGCAAGATGCAGAGAACAGAAAGATATGGAAAAAGATGATCCACTGTGGCAACCCCTAACAGGAGCAGCTGAAAGGAGAAGAAGATTGTACATACTCTGAGACCTACTTGTTAATCACTAAGTCACCAAGTGTTTCTTAATCTGGCAACTCCTTGCACCAACTGTAGTAAAAGATAGAAGTTTCCAGGCATCAGGTGTATGTTGCACTGATTTAATTCTGGTGTTAATTTCATTACAAATTAGCAAGCTCAATCATTTACATTAATATTTTGTTTCTCGTACCATATAATAATTCTTGATTAGCCGGGAAGTAACATTCAAACTTTACATTGCTAGTTAGCTAGCAAAACATCGTAGCTGGCAAAAATGTCTTTGCCAAAATTTTTTAAGAGGGAAATTGATACCAAGAATCATCATGTTAATAATGAATGAGCTGAGAAGTATATATTTATAATGCCATCATTTGGAAATGCTCAGCAGACCTGTCTTATCTGCAGTGAAACAGTAACTATCATCATGCAAGATGCCACAGTTTTCAGAAACATAACACTTTCAATCAATCTTATGCACCACATTGAGACCCGACAAAGGAAAACTAAGGTCTTGAGAGCAAGGCTATGAACACTAAGTGAACAAGTGCATTAAAGCCTTCACTGATGCAGATGCATTAACAGAGTGTATTATGTGCATTTTATCTTAGGTTGCTAGTGACAGTATTATTACCAACATCTGCTGGAGGTAGTTTTCATGTTTTGTCAGAGAATATCCAAAATTGGATAATAGAGGATGCGAGTCAGTCTGATCATAAAGCCCCACAACAACTGTTGAATTGACAGGGAACACAGACATGGCACAACTATACTGTTTGCTATTTTAATGGAGTAGAATCCCGAGTGGAATAGCAGGCACATGCATGAAGCCAGGGGAAGAAGAGGGTACCTGAACACCAGCCACTTTTGATCTAAGTGCTGCTTTTGAGCCTCGATTTTTAGAGACCTATCGCAATCAGTTTCTAGGTGCTGACTTCACAGGCTTAATTTCATTTGTGTTGGTATAATTTGTGGCTGGAGGTGGGGATTTCACCCCACAGTAACAACAAATGGAGGAAGGGTTATTGGCTCTGGGGGTTTTCAATACAGCATTTATTAAAAATATATGATCAAGGTCAATCTTATTTATCCTATCAAATGCATTTTATATTTATTAACAGACATTTTCTGTTCAGCAACCAAAAAAAAAAACTACATAAATTCTGTGATTAAAAAAAGATTCATACATTATAAAGCTACTTAAATTGATAAATATCAAAATTATCCAGGATATTTTAATTTATATAAACTCTCTGACGTTTGTTTCAACTTTAAGGCAACTTCTGTGAAATAAAACATACCAGTTTAAGATTAATTCATTATTTTACAATCCCTGTAAACAGCTATTGTTGTGCCTGTTAAAAGGTGCTACACATAATTGATAAGATATCATTGTTTAGCCAATGTCCATCATCCTAAATCAGAGTTAGGCATTGGTCAGGATAAATTGTACTTGCAATCATTACCGGACATGGCATCTCATTCCTTCCAGAATACTAATCAAATACATTTGTCACATTTTATGTTGTTATGCCATTGGGCATTACTTTAGCTTCAAAATCCTAACAAACAGCACAAATGTGGTTTTGCCTATTGAAATATTCTACTTTAACATCACTGTGAACCACATATCTCAGCATTTAAGCGCTTCTGTTAACACATTCCAATGTCATGTGAATGTCTGGCAAATATGAATGTAAAAATTTAAAAATAATTTTTTATTTTGGAATGAACATATGGGGGAGTTATTTTCATCACTGACACAAATGTGGCAATAACAAAATCCTTTACTGCTTTGAAAGAGCATTGTCAATGTATTTTTATCAAGTTAAATCAAACTAGATTTTAAAATAATAGGCACAATACCTGCAGTGCAGCGTTGAAATTCAAGCACTGTAGAAAAGTAGTAACAAACCTGTTCCTTGCATGTCTTGTTAACCTGAGTAGAGCACCTGTCCCTTTCACACACTCAGCATGTACCTGATGTTATAGATGTGTTTACAGACTATAGCTAATTTTAATATAAGTGAAAAAAGGAGGATGACTTCAAGTTGGAGAAATCTTGCATTTGGCCAGATTTGGGCATGGAACATTTTTCAAAACTCTTGAGGATAAACTCAAGTTAGTAGTTCTCATTTTTTTAACAGCATGGACGACCACCTTAGTTACCAACAAGCAAAGTGGATCTCACAATCAGAAATTTACTAGAAGCTCTGCTTACAAAATATCTATTTACCTGGTAATGATATCAGTACTTGTGCAATAATTTTTTGAGATAAAAACAAAAAAGTCAATGAAGAAGAACAAAGAATAAAGTAACAGTTACAGTTAGTAAGAACAAAATCTCCAACTGTCCCTACTTGTTTAAATAGTAAATAAGCAAACTCCCTACAATTGTGAACTTTCCATAAATAAAAATGCTTAGATTAGTTAGCTTTCAGATGGTCTTTAGAGGAAATAAATGCTCAATTGTCAGGAGAAAAGTGAGTGACAAGTGTCCTGTCATATAGCAAAAGTTGTCTGAAAAAACACACTATTTCAAACACTCCTCAGGCTTCAAAAAATGTTCTAATAAACTGATTTGACAGGCAAACAATTACGAAAGGATTATGAGGCTTTACATATAATGTGTTAAACTGCTGTTAAACATAAACATGTGGAGGAGTGATCACCAATGATTTCTCATTATAGGTTGGTAATATCCAGGAACTTGTCTAAGGTGCAGGTTGAGAACTATTGTTCCAAGTCCATTTAGGGAAGCTTGAGGCTAGCATTTATTTTGTTAAGTATTCATTTACACTCTGCTACTTTACCATGGATCCCATTTTTTTCTTATTATCTTTTGTTTTTAATTATGAAAACTAGCAGAGTATGTGTATGCTAGAAAGGCCTACAACACCATTGGTTACGTTCTAGTATTGGAACTTCATAGAACCTTTTTATGGTTCCTTCTGGGAGAAATTTTCTTCTCCAGGATGATCTCTCCATTTACAATTGCATACATCACTGTGGTTAGTAGGGCCACTTAGAAATATATTTTTTACCATTTACAGTTTGGTAGGCAACTGCTTTTTTCATGAGGTCTTAAATTAATTTTGCACATTGTATGATATGGGTGACAGCACTAGTCACTGATAGTTTACATTTTTGGTTATTTTTCACATAAATGAAAAAAAACATCAAAAGCTGGTGCCCTTTTTTTCTTTTCATTTGCATACTAATATAGCCTTTCAGAAAGATGTGAACAATATCAATGTGTAAAATTTAGCATAATTCATTTTTTTCATTCCATAAAGCTTAAGCATTTTAGCAATACATTCTTTTACCTGCATTACTATCTCATAATGATTTATTTAGGGAAGTTGGAGTGATGTTATTGGAAGACGACGCTCATTGTTGATGTGTGTTACATTCAGTGCTTTGGGATATGGCCTTCTTGGTGTTTCCAGCACACTGATTTTATATATACTTGCAAGAATTCCAGTTGGTAAGTGCCTGCATTATTAGAAGTATTTTACAATATTAGAAGAATTTAATTTGTAAATGCTAATTCTTAATATTTCAAGGGTTTGTTATGATTTTGCCCTGCTCACGAGTTGTCGAGCACCTTCAATCTTCTAATCACTTGATTGTTCCTCATAGGTGACATTCTGCAGACCTCAAATTAGCCTGCCTGTGCTTCTCTTTGCTTTCTCTGGGACTATTCCAAAGGCCAAAAAGCACATTATATAATGTATACAGTGGCTCATGAAATCCAATACATTTTTCAAAGTATTTCAGTAGGAATTCTGGTTTTGGAGGTAATGATCTACCAGTACTTGAAAGTGTTGTTTTTTGTTTTTTTTTTGTTTTTTTGCATTCCCTTGTGTCAAAGTTCACATTTATGTTGTTGCATTTAAAGGTTCAGTTTTTGAGATCTTGTTTCTTCTAGGGTATTTGGTAATTAATTTTATTGAATGTGTTGTGCAGATTTAATAATCTAGTTTGTTACATTTTTATCCACAATGGCAACAGCACATATCACAACACAAGTTTTAATATCAGTTCAGTCTGAAAAGAATATCTTTGCTCCATGACCTATTTCCTTTGTTTTTGTTGTTCTTTTTGTTTTCCCATGGTCTGCCATTTGTATTATGTTTTATTAATTTACATATGATATGTTAGCCTAAGTTATCTGTTGAAATTACTGGACTGCATAATCAAAGGATCAAATGAAAATAGATTAATCACTTGTAAACTTTAAGCAAATTTTCCTTTTTTTTTTTTAAAAGAAGTGCACTGTTCTGGACCCAGACCGTTTGTACATTCATAACTATCAATTTCAAAAATAGCAGTGATATGTGTATTTTAGGTAATTGCTGAATCTTTATGCAAGATTTAATTTGTAAAAGTTGTTTCATAATCTAGAGAGAAACTTAATAACAGCTTAACTATAGTATACCATGAGTTTTAGAACATAGTAAAAGACATCAAAATGGGCAAAAAGCCAACTCTCAAATAAAAGTGACAGATGATTTGATTTTCATGCCATGAAAGATAGAGACTAGAGCATGACATCCTTATTAAACCTTCGCATTTGTTTTTTTATATGTTTTCTTTACTTGCTTCTTACAACATTAATGTTTGTTTTAATAAGTTTTCATATTTTATTAAAACTACTATATATATTGTTGATCATGCTGCAATATATATGTGTGTATGTGTATATATATATATATATATATATATATATAAAAATAAAAAAAATCTGGGAGGGAGACTATTAAGACGAGACGCGATCTTCTCAGAAGACAATTTGACGCCCCGCAAGAGACTCTTTAACGTCACGCAAGACAAGGCAGTGAGACCACATTTAAAACAAGTTCACGGACATCTAACCAAGCAGTTGTTGGAATGCTTTTTGCAGAAAGACATCATGTGCTCCCAGCTCTTAAAACAGTGACAAGCGACAAGCAAAATGTGCAGCTTGCCAGCAGCAGCAGGAAGCCAGCAGATGATCCGACGGCATCTCCTTAGCATACGTTCAGGCCCCACCCCCCTTCACAACGCGAGCAGCAGAGACACGCAGTGACAAAAGGACAGCTGCAGTATAGGCTTTTAAATGTTTGACGTGCAGCGCGACAAAAAGAACACGCAGCTCGCCAGCAGCAGCAGAAAAACAGCGGATGATCCGGTGGCATCCCCTTAGCGTGCATTCAGCCGCTATAAATCTTACTTTTTGAGTACATTTACATAACATGTGCAAAACACCTATTACAATAGCCCATAATAGTCTGCCCACGTGAAACAACTTAGCCCCCCTTCTTGGACCAGGTTTTTTGAAATGTGACACACTTTTTCAAAAAAATTTGTCAAATTTGCGCGGTGCTTGATTGTTTGCTTCTCTCTATCTCTCTCACTCTCTCTGCCTGACGGAGGGGGTGTGAGCAGAGGGGCTGTTTGCACAGAGGCTGTTTGCCTAGAGGATACGGACGCTCCTCTACAAAATGCCGCCTTATCGCAGTGCTTCTGCATACTTAAAAGCACGTATTGATTTAGCGCTGTCTCTGAAATTCTCTGCTCCTCACGGCGCTCCTTTGAAGAGAAGATATATTTGCATTCTTTTAATTGTGAGAAAGAACTGCCATCTCAGTCTTGTCATGGAGCACAGTTTAAACTTTTGACTAAAGGGTGTTATTTCATGTCTAGAGGGCTCTAATAATGTTAACAGTGTGGGAGAGTTTATAAGGGCTTAAAATATATAAAAATAACCATACAAACATATGGTTTCTACTTCGCGGATTTTCACCTATCGATCGAGGAGGGATTACTGTATATTAACCTTACACTAAACCAACATCACAGCTCCATTATCTGCACATTATAATGTGTGACAGATAGGGGGTGCTATCGCTACCTTGAGCCCTTGTCCAAGATGTCAGACACCAGATAAAATTCCAAAAGTTGACTTTATTAATAATCCACAGTGCACAAAGCACCCCCTCTCCACTATACTCATTAATAAACACACAGTAACTACAATAATACAATCCTCCACTCCCAGACGCATTGCCACCCTTCCACCCAGCTCAGCTCGCCGTCTGGGAGCTCCCACAATCCTTTTATATTTCCTGACCCGGAAGTGTTCCAATCCCCAGTCCATGTGATCTCCTATCACTTCCGGGTCAGATAAAAAGTCCTTTTCTTCACCCCGGAAGCACGTCATTCCCCTTGTCCATGTGACTCGGACGTACTTCCGGGGCGTAGGGTAAATAACCGTCATTCCTCCCTGCAGTGTCATCTAGTGGCCCCCGCAGTATCCAGCAGGGCTGTGGATAAAGACTCCAATGTCCATGATGCCCTGCTGGTCTTCGGGGCACCTCCGTGCTGCAGGGAGAGCTCCACCTGGCGGCTTGGGGGTATTGGCCGGGATGAACGGCCGGCCATACACCACAAATGATTAACCATTTCACTGCTAGTATAATTTACTGAGGAGACCAGACCTTGTGGTGAAGTGGATATTCCTCATTTCAGGCAATGTGCCTTGATATATAACTGAAGAATATCAAAATGCCCCAGTTTCACCAGGCTCCCATCTAATAAAATACTACTGCACTGAATTAAGCATCCTCACAATATATTTACAACAGTGTGTATTAAACGCCAAGGGTCACCCCCCACCACCAAGTCAAGTCAAGTTGGGGAGCATGCACTGGTACAGTGCGTTGCCGCACCCACTACATGACAAAACAACTCGGGATCCCGGTTTGCAACACCCCAGGCAGACGCACGGTCCAGACCCGCCTTCCGGAAATGGCCCTCTATCTGCTGCAGCCAGGTGTTACGTGGGCGACCCCTTGGCCTGGCCCAGCCACTCGAGTCCCCAACAATGAGGATCTTACGAGCCAGATCACTCTCGGGGAAACGCGCCACATGGCCGTAGTGCCATAGCTGACACTCCCTCACAATGCAGGTAATGTGCCTCATTCGGGACTCCATGAGCAATGTCTCATTCGACACAAAGTCAAACCAATGGTACCCAAGGATTTTCCGGAGAGACACAGTACCAAAGGAGTCCAGTCTTTGTCTCAGGTCACAGGATAGCGTCCATGTCTCACAACCATATAGCAAGACAGGAAGCACCAGGACTCAAAAGACTTGGACCTTCGTCCTTTTGCATATATATCAGGAGTGCCACACACCTCTTTCCAGCGATATCATGACCCCCCATGCTCTTCCAATCCGTCTACTGACTTCACAGGAAGAGTCACCAGAGACATGAAAGTCACTGCCAAGGTAAGTCAACCTCTCAACAAGGTCAATGCTATCTCCGCAAACAGACACACTGCTGATGGCTGTGACCAAGAGGTTATTAAAGGCCTGAATCTTGGTTTTTATCCAAGACACTCGCAAGCCCAGACACTCAGACTACTCACTCAGTCTCTCGAGCGCCACTATCCATTGACTCCGTAAAGATCACAGCATCGTCAGCAAAGTCAAGATCCGTGAATCTTTCTTCACCAACAGATGTCCCACAGCCACTGGACCCCACGACCTTGCCCAACACCCAGTCCATACAAGCACTGAACAGAGTAGGAGCAAGAACACACCCCTGACGAACCCCAGAATCAACTGGTAAATATGCAGAGGTCCTGCCTCCACTCTGCACAGCGCTCACAGTACCAGTGTACAGGCCGGCCATGATTTCCAGCAACCACGAGGGGATCCCACAGTCCCACAGGGCAGCTCGATCAACTGAGTCGAACGGTTTGCAAAAATCGACAAAGGCTGCAAAGAAACTCTGCCAAAATTCGCGTTTGCGCTCCATGAGAACCCTCAGTGCCAGGATGTGGTCTATGGTAGACTTCTTAGGCGTAAAACCAGACTGTTCCGGTCGCTAGTAGGTGAGCAAGTGAATACAAATCCTATTGAGGACGACCCTAGCAAAGACCTTACCCGGCACTGAGAGCAGTGTTATCCCCCTGTAGTTGCTGCAATCCAGGCAATCACCCTTCCTTTTCCAGATAGGGATGACAAGTCCCGTTTTCCAGTCAGTTGGGATGAAGCCAGTCTCCCAAATAGAAGAAAAGATTGCTTGCAATGCCAGGACGACAGACTTACCACCAGCCCGGAGAACCCTACAGCCTTTCCCCCTCTTAGCAGTTCACCACCTGTGCAATCTCAGTGAGACTGGGTGGTTCACAGCTGATCGGAGGATCAGCCTCAACAACCGTGGACCCAGAGATATCCATCGTCCTAGCCGGAGTATCAACTTTGAAAAACTGCTCAAAGTAGCCAGTCCAGCAGTTCACAACTGCAGTGTCATCCATAAGGACCGTTCCATCAGCTGCCCTGACTGCGACTCTCTGGGGAACAGATTCAGATGTGCGTAATGCTTTGACTCCTCTGTAAGCAGGACGTGGGTCGCTAGATCACAGATGGTGTGTCACTTGCTCACAGATTCCTCTAACAAACTCCTCTTTATCTGCCCTCAGAGCCCTCGCAGCCATCCTTCTCAGTTCCCGGTACAGACCAGAGTTGCCATTGAGCCGTGCGCTGTGACTCCTCTCAATGATATCCAGGGTGCCCTGCGAGATGAAACACCTCCTTCTGGGAACACCGGTAACACCAACACAACCCTCAGCAACCTTCAGGGTCTTGTCACAGAAGGTCTCCCACATCACATTAGGATCGGCAGTCGTACCTAAATCTGAAATTCCTCACACAAACTGCGTGCAAACTCATTAGAAACAGCCTGGTCTTGGAGTCTGGCCAAGTCCAGGCTCATATTCCTAGTAGGTGGTAGCTTACTGGACCTAAGCTGGATCCTAAGAGTAGCAACAACAAGTCTGTGGTCAGAATTCACAAACTGGGCACTTCTGTAGTCCCTGCAGTTTTGTAAGAGCCTCCAGCGTCTGCCCACGAGGATGTGATCGATCTCCTTCACCGCACCACCAGTATTGGAGTACCAAGTCCAAAGATGTGGTTCAGGGCGTTGGAACCAGGATCTAGCGATTCGCAGCCCCTGACCTTTTGCAAAGTCAAGGAACAAGGAGCCACTTTCACCACGGTCACCAGACCCATGGGGACCAAGACAGTCCTCATAGCCAGCCCTGTCAGTGCCAGTGGTTGCATTGAAGTTACCCATGACCAGAGGAATGTCACGTTGTGGGCACCTATCAACCACCGAGTGAAGCTGTGAATAAAATGTCTTCCTCGCCGAGACATCACTGACCGCGGTCGGAGCATACACTGAGACAACAGACAAGGCACCAAGGGAGTTCTGTAATCTGAATCCCATAATACGCTCGTTGAAAGGAGTGACATCGGACACCATCGAAAGAAGCTAATCCTCTACAGCAACAGCTACTCCCTGAGTATGACAGCCATCGGACCGACCAGACCAGTAAAAGGTGTATCCACCTACAGAGATTTGGCCAATCCCTGGTCTGTGCACTTCAGAGAGTGCCGCCACTGAAATGCGGAGTTTACGCAGCCTCCGACAGCAGAGGAAGATGATCATCTTGCCGGAGAGACAAGACATTCCATGCGCCCACCCATATGGGCCGCCTCAAATTGGGACCCGAGTGCTGCTGTGCAGCAGGTGACGCCTCAGCACCACACCAGTTCTGATCCCCAACAGACCCGACCCTGTTGGCTCTACAACAGTTTCGAGCAAAAAGGAGTCCTTTCTGTAGTCTCAGAGCTTTGTGAAGTTTTTTTTACAGTGGCTGGAGTGCCAATCCTGCCACCAACCCCCATGATTTCCCTGCAAGTTGGAGGGCCGCTTTCAGGGCCGGATGCAGTTTAACGTCATACCCAGGACAATTACAATTACCACCCTCAGTTGTACTTTACGTATACCAATATCACAGTCAATAAGTGTAAAGCTTCAATTTACAACTTCTGTTAATTTTGAAGAGCATTGTGAGGACAACTAAGAAGTAGAAAAAAAAAACACTGAGTACTGCCATTTGTTTCCACTTCAGCAATTGCATAGAATCATATGTGTTCATTTCTGAAAGTGTTTTTTTAATCCCCATGCCCTGATCCCTCTCTGATGATGATGAGATACTGCAGGCATTAAACAAATGAGAATGGTCTTTATGTGTGAACATATCTACTTCACAAGTGTTTGAAACTTTAAAAATCTGGTTATCCTCTAATTTGCCATCAGAGTACCACATTCGTCTTATATCCATAATGGTCAGTCCTGGAATAAAATTTGCCTTTCACTTCTGTTATTCCCTAATGCTTGTCATAGGTTAGTAGCTTTACAAGTCCCATTTCATGAAAATTGCAATGGCCAGACATCCTCAAGCAAAGAAGAAATTAATTATAAAAGATGTTTTTTTTTTTGGTTTTGTTAATTGTTACTGTGTGTGTGTACAGTATGTGTGTGTGTGTGAGTTAGAGTGGTCCGGAGTAGAGCTAGAGTCCTATCCAGGTCTATTTTTCTGTTTTCAGCCTTTTTTCTAATCCTGTTGAGATAGTCTAAGGCCTCTGCAAACCTGAAATGGATTTTGAGAAGGTTCTGGAACCTACCTACTGAACTCAGTTTATTGAAGGGTACAGTGCCTGCACAGCCCTCCAATGGAATTGCTTATATAAATTGCTAAATATATGCCTGACAATAAATAAATATACCGTAGATACGCAATAAATTGAAGTGCATTATTTAAAAAAGAAAAGCAACTTCAAAACGATGGGCAGGTGCCTTTTTTAAATATGAGAGAATTTAAAGTCTGTGCAAATGATGGATCAACTGCATCATTGTCAGTTTAAGTAGAAAGCTGTATACATAAGGTTGTCATAAATTCCTGTATATAACTTTAAGGCTGTACCAGAGAGACAAGTTTAGGTAGGAATAATAAAATAAAGGGAGTTTTGTATTTGCATAATTTAAACTTATCTTTTTTTCATTACAGCCAAAAATTCGAAAGAATAACCTAGTTCCTATTGTTAGTAAATAAGCACCATAAATTGACTTACTTTGTGTTTGCATGACTCTCCCCAATGGCTGAAAGGCACCCATTACATTAATTTACAGTATATGAATTATCAAGGTAAAGTGCAAGTAAAAGCTGGTTAACTTAAAATAATGATACTAAACTAGGTGGGTATTCTAGAGTTATTAAATGAGAACAGGAAGACCTGGACAGATTTGCACACAAAATTGTCCTAGATAATTTGTTACTGTCTAGATAATAACAAGACAAGCGTTTTGCTTATGATATAAGAACACATCTACAGTATGAACATAAGATTTTTCATATTCAGTGTTTCCAAAAAAAAACTGGTAAATGGCCACTATAACACTATAAAAGGGAGTACATAAAGTGGATGCTCTTACTTTAAAATTAGATCTTCTGTACTTTAAAATTAGGCCTACAACATGAAGATGAACACAGGAAAAAATAATTAAGGATACTTATTGCATGAATGTTTTAAATGCATTTCTGCACACACGGAGCTGTAGATATATTGGCAACACTTAAAGTGTAGCTTTCGATTGTGCTATAGGATACAACAAGTGTCATTTGTAGAACATTGCTGAGCATAGTGGTCTGTTGTCCTCAATTTATCTATACTAATAAACGGCAAAGCCCTCACTCACTCACTCACTCACTCTCTCTCTCTCTCTCTCTCTCACTCTCACACTCTCACTCTCTCTCTCTCTCTCTCTCTCTCTCTCACTCTCTCTCTCTCACACTCTCACACTCTCTAACTCTAACTCTAACTTCCTGTGTAGGTAGAGGGGTGAAATTTGGCAGGCTTATTCCTTACAGCTTCCTTACAAAAGTTGGGCAGGTTTCATTTCGAAATTCTACGCGTAATGGTCATAACTGGAAGCTGTTTTTCTCCATTTACTGTAATGGAGATGAGCTTGAAACCCGTGGGGGCGGAGTTTCGTCTGACATCATCACGCCTCCTACGTAATCACGCAGTACGTAGAAAACCAGGAAGAGGCCCAAAAAGCGCTTTAGAAAACATGCATTATATAATTGAGAAGGCAGCGAAACAATAAGAAGCGAGCGAGTGATATATACAACCATATTCATGAGTTCTGCTACTTCGGAAACAAAGCACAGTGTAAACCTACACTTTAAATTAAGTTCATAGACAGGCTGCCGCTGGCGTTTGTAATTTAGTGCCTGCCCATATAAGGCCGTCCGTCAGCGGCAATCCAATAGCAAACTGCCACGGGTAAATATTCACGGGTGAAGGACTGTGCTTATGCAGAGGAAGATGAGATTACATTGACAATCATGTTACGTTATTTTCAAAATGTTTCCTTTTCTTTTTCATTGCTTCTTTAACACACTACTTCTCCGCTGCGAAGCGTGGGTATTTTGCTAGTTATTCTTATATTTGTAATATTAAAGGTTTGCTAAAATAATAAAATATGAAAATCTATTACTATAAAATGGTAGTTTCACTGAAATAAGTATATTGCCTTGGAGATCCATTCAAACATTAAAAGATTTTCAAGTGTTTCTGCATTACAAATGGTAGCTGTACATCTTGTCGCAATCTGTATTTTTACTGAAAGATTTGACTTTTTACTTTCTCATATATGAAGTATTGGGAAAGTATTGTAATCGTCCAAAAATTAGACCTCGAGACTTTGATGAATCTCGACATTTTAGACCTCCCTGAGTCCGAAAATACTTTTGGAATTATGTCTGTGTGTGTGTGTGTAAACCTGATAACATGAGTACAATTTCAGTTAGGTCAACAAAATTTTGCATACAAGTATTGGGTACAAAATGTAGATTTCCATTAACTTTTGAGCTATTTCTGCTAACTAGAAGTGGTACTTTTGTATTCATGCAGCTGCTGAATCTGATTTATTCAACATTACTTTTATAATGATTGTTCAAATTAATTATTCATTTGATTTGATTTGTTGTTGATGGTTCTTTAATGTACATAATGTTAAAATATAATCATTGTCTTGCGCTTTACTCCTCAAATATCCATCCTCATATCTTTGTGTACGAGAAAGCCTACCTAAGTAGGTACCTTAAAGTCAAAATTGTAATATGTAACCTGTGTGGTTATTCAGATCAATTTGCTCTAGTAGCTGTAAAGTGTCTTTTGTGAAAGAACTATATATTTAGTCTAAAGTCTGTGTTTAAATTTCTTAGTATAGCCGGTGGAAAAATTAATTTAACACTATAACAAAAAATTTTTCCAGGAGTGTTTGCTTCATTTTACTGAAAGACTAACATTTGTGAGAAGAGCCACTGTTTTGCAGAAAATGATCACAAGTACAGATCCAAACTAATATTTGAGTGGCTTGAATTAAAAGATGGATGCCCTTAAGTAGTCAAGTCAATGCCCTGACCTAAACCACATTGAGAATCTATGGCACAATTTATAAATTGCACCGCAAAGTGCAACCATAGAAATTTAAATTAGCTCAAGTAAATCTACCAAAAATGAGACAAAAATTGTTCCCCTTCAATGTACAAAGCAGATAAGTGGCAAACATAGTAAGTTTAAAGTTTTAAAATATAAACCTTTGTGGTCATAATATATAAGCAGCATGTATCAGTTTTTTTTTTAATTTGATTAAGATATTTGCTCACAAATGAGTAATTTTCTTCTTCATCTTGGTCTTCAATAAAACATAAAATGATGTGTAATATGAAGTAATATTTCTAACACCTTGAAGGTTTTTAAAGAATCTGAATACTTTTGTAAGGCAATACAAATGTATACAGTTTTTAAAATTTTCTTAAGATATTGCTAAAAGTAAGGCTTTCTTGAATTTAGTTAGGCATTTAAAATGCTGTTGGTGTAGGTCATCCCAAAAATCTTTTTTTGAAAGTTAAACTGTCCATTGTCTATAAATACTATTTAGTTACTTAGTTTTTTTTTTTTAGCTAAAAGGTTTTTGAGTACATTTTTCTTTTTATTCATACATTGTTTATAGTGTTTAAGTGATTTTTCTGATTATTTATCTACAGGTATTTTTAAACACTCACTTTCAATTTGCAAAGCACTTCTGTCCGATCTAGTCTCCGAAAATGAGCGACCGCTGGTGATTGGCCATTTTAATGCTGTTTCTAGTGTGGGTTTCATTCTTGGACCAGCTGTTGGCGGTTATCTTACTGAACTTGAAGGTGGTTTCTACATTTCCTCATTTGTTTGCTGTTCACTTTTTATTTTGAATGCAGGTATGTGGACGATTGTGAATGTCTAACAATTTTATAAGAATACTTTTAATGCAAGCCAATATGAACCACCTTTTCCATTCTTATGCTATATAATTTTGTCAATATATCGACAATACAGTATGAATAATGTATTATGTCAGAGCAGACTGAATGGAAGAGCTGTTAATTTAATGTCATCCAGCTGTTTTCTTAACCTGTATTTTAGTACAGGGTCAGGAGATGCCACAGCAGTAACAGGTTCAAGGCAGGAAGACTTTGGAAAGGATATCATTTCAGTTTAGGGCACAGTAAGACAAATTCCCTAATTAAGTATACCTTTTAAACAGGTCCTTGACATTGCTTTCTTTTATTCAACCTATTCAACATGTCTGTTAATAAAGTGAGAATACTACGTGAGAACTGCTGCATGGATCTAGTCTTTCCTAAGTATTTAATATCGTAATTATTTCAATCAATATTATATATCTTACAAAGGAAGGGGAATTACAAATTGAGTTGTACAACAGAGTTTTGCAGTGTAGCGTAAGCCACAAACTCAGAGTTTTGCAGTGTAGCGTAAGCCACAAACCACAAACTAAGTGTAATATGGACAAATATTACCAACAGTACAAAGCAATAAAGTTGCAAAACAAAAATGTTTCTTAATTTTGTCTGGGAAAATGATGCAAGGATGGTTTTCGGATGGTTATTGTTTCACAGTTGCAATGCTATTTTAAGTATTTACCAAGCCTTGAGAAGTGAAAAAGTTGTGAAGGTGTAATGTAACAGAATTTGCTATGCATTACTAACAACTGTCAAGCACACAGATAACACAGTTTCATTTTCAATTTCAGTAAAGGAGTTACTGTCCTACATTATTATAGAAGGTGTCACATTGTCCACACTTTACACAGTACTACACACACAAAACTTTATTTTGTTTTAAAAGTCTTTTAAAGTAATGTAAAGATGCAGGACAGCATTGTATATACACAAAAAGCTGTATGCCTGAATAATATAGAGCAAATTGTGAATTTGTTATTTCATGATGTACTAACATCCTACCCAGAAATATTTTTTTTCTTCAAGTTTAATATCTGATGGTGTGATATGCTTTATCTTCCTGTGAATTTATAATGTAATAAGCAGTGTTCAAAAATTAAAAGGAAAGATGAGAAGTATAGTAGATCACTTAAAAAAAACATAAAACAAACAGTAGTACTCTTAATAGCCATCTGATTTTTGGTTTCTGCTTTATTAAATGTGGTTGGTTATATTTTTGTAGTTTTCTTTTATGAGTAATAGATCATTTAAAAATATTTAATGATTGTATAACTTTTTAATAACTGAAAAACTGCAAATTGTTAAGTTCAAAAAGTCCCTTAAATCCACCAAGCATTTAATCCACCGTTTTTATACCACTTTGATATTTTATGTGAATCATCTTAGTTTATACCCACCTTGATTTTTGTTTGAAGATCTTTTTTTCAGTGTTTGATTGAACCAGAGCAACACTATTGTGTTGGAAAGGTGTATGAGTGAGCTAGTTGAGGACCATTTAAACTATGAAAAAGAGGGCATGGAGGTTTTAAAGTTTGTGTAATGGAATGAATAATAAAGTTAATAAAAATATAAAAAAAGAACTTTGAAGTTATTAGACTTGCCATGTTTATGGTGAAATTTAAGAGCAATGTGCAGTGAATCAATAATAAACTAAGAAAGAAATTGCAAAAGACAAAAGCAGATGTATAATGCATACATAAAACTTATTTCAGCATTAACTGTATAAGGACATGAGGGCAGTGTTTCAAAAGGGTATAGAATAGTCCAGGGGGATGTTAAGTATGTTAGGAGCATTAAGAATGAAATAAAATATATACAGAAACTAAAATAGACAATACCCTAAATTCGTAATTTTTTTATGTTTTCATGTGGGAAGAAGGAGAACTTTAAAATATTCTATTAAGAGCTAAGAACTACACAACCTCAGTATTTTTGAAAATATATACAGAACATAATAAGCACAAAGTCTTTAAAAATGTTTATACTTACTGTAGTTAAGCAATAACCAGACAAGGAAACAGAACAGAAGTCAGTCAGTCAGTCATCGTCCAACCTGCTATATCCTAACACAGGGTCACAGGGGTTTGCTGGATCCAATCCCAGCTAACACAGGGTGCAAGGCAAGAATAAATCCCGGGCAGGGCGCCAGCCCACCGTAGGGCACACACACCCACACACCAAGCACACACAGTAGGGACAATTTTAGGATCACCAATGCACCTAACCAGCATGTCTTTGGACTGTGGGAAACCGGAGCACCTGGAGGAAATTCATACAGACACGGGGAGAACGTACAAACTCCATGCAGGGAGGATTCGGAAAGCGAACCCAGGTCTCCTTACTGCGAGGCAGCAGCACTACCACTGCTCCACCGTGCCGCCACCAGAAAAGAGGTGAAAATATTATTTCTTTCTTACTTTTATTAGTTTAAGTTAATCATAAAAGTAGTAAAAAAAGAAAACTGTAAAGATTTGCAATTTTGTTTACAAAATAAAAAACAATAATTACACCCTTTTTTTCTCTCACAATGTCACAATCGAAGTGCGTTTGCCTGATCTGTCAATCTATCATTGCTAATCCAAAGAAGGAAAATGTGGAAAGGCACTTTCATAAAAACTACGAAACTGACTTCCTTCCAAAAAGCGATCTGAGAAAGAGAAAGGAGAGGGAACTAAAATCGCATTTGAGACGCAATGGAAGGCGTGTGCAAAACTTGACAGCATACACTACAGAGCAGATTGAAAATTTATCTAATGGAAAAAAAAGTAACGATTCGAGTGTAGCCCAATGTAGCGGAGTTAGAGTAGCGTTTCTTCTTCACAAATGTATTCAAGTAAAAGTAAAAAGTATGGTACAGTAAAACTACTCTTAGATGTACAATTTTTTTTTAAAGTTACTCAAGTAAATGTAACGGAGTAAATGTAACTCGTTACTACCCACCTCTGATACTCAGTGTGTATATATATATATATA
>JANRMT010028174.1:77541720-77594512 GCA_026402145.1 Polypterus bichir lapradei
TTTTATGTAGGTAGATCCTTTTGACCTGGTCATTTTAAAGTAGCTCGCAAGCCGAAAAAGTGTAGGCACCCCGATATAGGGTGTTTTTTTTTTTTATCCTTGTTTTGTTAGAAGTTTAAAAAAAAGTAAAAACTAAAACCATTGTTCCAGGTCTTTCCTGGTCAGACTTTAGATTTTTGACAGTTTTTCTGTAATTCTTACAAGCCACAGCCAAGACCTTCCTGGTAGGTCCAGTATAGTTTCACATTTTAACGTATAGAATTAGGAATGACAAGGTCTTAAATTTAACTATAAATTATACAACTTTATACTAGAATATTGAACCAGACAGAGCTGGCCGCTGTTACCACTGCTTTTTGCAATTGCTAGTTAAGCATTGGTCATCCATTTCCTCAAAAGGCAAAAATAAAGAAAGGGGGGAACCACAGAACAAAATGTATCTCTCAGTGTGGTTGATATGGTGCTCTTCGTCCAAGTTCTTCGTAGCTGGTTACACTAAATCAGCTAAATTAATTTTATAGGACTTGCAGGTTCAAAGTTAGTTTTTTTTTTTTTTTTTGTTCTATTCCCTGTCAACTTGCTCACAAGCAATATGACTTTGGAGCATTTTCTGTTGATTGTCTCAGAACAGTGTTACAGTTTGGGAGTTACAGTCAGAAATAAATTTAAAGATGTTTTTAAATTTAGATTTCACATCATATTGGAAAACATTTAGAGACAATGTAAAAGGTAACAGGAATGCACCTGCCTGGTCAGCCTTGTAAAGAAAGTCTTTCTCGGATTCTTTGATTTTTTTTCCTCCAGTCATCAGTAGTTATTGTCAGATCTTATATTAGAACTCTCCTTATTTTATAAAGTACTTAATATAAGGAAATCATTATATATTTGATATCTCAGAGGGCATTATATCGACTTTGTGCTTGGACCTTTTGATCAAAGACTCTCTGTGGTCATTAAAGATTACTGGGAATGTTTTGAAAAGAATAGTATTTATGCCAATGTCCTGGCTAAATTGCCCATCACAGCCCCATCCATTCTGGCCCACTAATCTTCCATCCATCCATCCATTATCCAGCCCGCTATATCCTAACTACAGGGTCACGGGGGTCTGCTGGAGCCAATCCCAGCCAATACAGGGCACAAGGCAGGACCACTAATCTTCCCCTGTCTCTAATTAGCCCTCTCTCTAACTCTTTCACCACCTAATAACTAATGTGTTGTGAGTGTACAGGCGCAATGATGGCTGCCGTTGCATCATCTAGGATGTTGTTGCACATTGGTGGTGGTTGAAGTGGTTATCCTCTGTCTATGTGCTTTGAATATTGAGAATGGCACTATATAAATGTAATTCATTATTATTATTATCCATCCATTATCCAACACGCTATATCCTTACTACAGATTCACAGCGGTCTGCTGGAGTCAATCTCGGCCAACACAGGACGCAAGGCAGGAAACAAATCCCAGGCAGGGCACAAGCCCACCACAAGGCACACACACCAAGCACACACTAGGCTAGGGACAGTTTAGGATCGCCAATGCACCTAACCTGCATGTCTTTGGGCTGTGGGAGGAAACCCACGTAGACACTGGGAGAACAAACTCCACGCAAGGAGGACCCAGGAAGCAAACCCAGGTCTCCTTACTGCAGGCAGCTGCGTTACCACTGTGCCACCGTGCCACCCATTATTATTATTATTACTAACTGTCCCATAAATAAGTAATTCTATTAACACATTATTTTTTCTGTTCATGGAATATTTGCTAAAAGGAACTGACTAACCTTCTAAATCTCCCATCCACATCCACACCTAAATATATTTTAGCTAGTGATGAGGAGACTACTGGGACATGAGTGATGAGGTATGAGCCACTGGATAATCTTAGACAACGCTGAGAAAATGACCTCTCAATATCTCAGACACTCGGTGGAACTCAGTTGTTTATAATATACATTCTTAATCAGGCTGTGGAAAACTACGGAAGCCGAGAGATGACATGCAATATCGCTATTTTTTTAAATTGTCTCCTCGAGATAACAGACTAATTTTATCGAGATCTCAAGAAAACAAACTTAGTTTTCTCGAGATAACAGAATAATTTTATTGAGATGTCGAGAAAACGAAAATTTGTTTTCTTGAGATAACGTAATAATTTTATTGCAGTCTCGAGAAAATGAAACTTAACCTTTACTCCTGGCATCAGGCTCGCTTAGATTGCAACGCCTACAGCTGAAGCCTTGCTAACCGTCTTCTTAAATGATGGACACTAACGTTATTATTTTCTAAACTACAGCATAAACATATTTCAGCCTGCGTCAGCCCTAGATTGAACAAAAATGTGATGTGCTGATCAATACAGTTCTGCTCTTCTGCCATTTCAAACAGGATGTGACTTCAATTAGCTAAACATTAAACGTTAGATACAATTATTTCATAATTTCGAGAAAACAAGGTCTTTTGTTTTATGGAGATCTCAATAAAATTATTCCATTATCTCAAGGAAACAATTTAAAAAAATAACAATATTGCACATCCCCTCTCAGTTTTCACAGAAAACATTACTGCAATTACAATAATATTACTGCACCTAAAATAGTTCACTGTGAGGAGTACCATGTGCTGCCTGATGTGTAGTGAAATGCAAGTGCAGTCACCAAATAAATTCTCCAACAGGGAAAAATTGTATCCCCAATCACAAATTTCACCATCTACACCCACTATGGGGAGCAATATTGCATACCAGTGCCAAGTTCTAAAAATACCTGCTGGGGCACTTTCCTAATAAACCACAGGTGTGGTCATATTTTGGGACAAAACATAGTCTATGGTCTTTCTCTGTACAAATGAGAAATCTATGAAAAATTTGGCAAAGACATATTCAACAAATAGATATGCATACCAGCCAAGCACACACACCCACATTCAACTATATATAGTTCATGGTCATGTTGAGTGGAGCATGTAGTGACAGCATCAAGCCTCTTTTTATACAGGCGGTTACACATAATTTATCAAGTGGATTAAATGATACCTTAAATGAAAGTAAACATAATGGAGGCCAAATGCATTACAGGTAAAAAAATGTGCGATATCAAAATAGTGTAACACAAAACTCATTTCATTTTTGTATAGCACAGTTCAGTCTTAATCCCGGAACACTTATTTGCAAATGAGTTCTAGCTAAAACAACAAAGCACAGACAAACATAGCAGAACTGTATTGAACAAAATTAATATAAAATTGTACGTTTCTAGTCTTGATCCAACATATTAATCAGAGCTAATGTTATAAAACTCTTTTTTACTATCTAGTTGATGCTTGTTTTTCAACCTTTAAATGTTAATGAATAAGTTTGTATTTTTTTTCTCATTTTCACAGTTTTAAAGGGCATCATCCATATGTTCATCCATAATTTAACCTGTTTTATTTCTTCTTCCTAGCATCTGTAAACTATTCTGCACTTACTAAAATACTACAGTCGAATGAATAAATTACAAGTTGAGTTTGTCAAGATCCCCTAAAAGGATAAAATATCTAGCACACGTGTTACATAAAGCTTGGTTTTTCCAGTATGTAGCAGAGCCGACTTCTCTTAAGACAACAAGGGAAGCTCTGCCTCCTCTAAAATGTCACAAAAAATGTTTCAAATATGTACTGCTGTATTTACATTATTATTACAAAGACTGTGTTAGAACACGTTTGATGGCTAGTTCATTCATCAGCAATAATTTCTTGCAGGTCGTTTAACATAATTTTTTTATCTCATACATTCTCATAGCTGCGCAATCCATTAAAATCCATTGAGGTGCAGCTTCACTAGACTTCAGTGGCACTTCAGAATATGCTTTGTTTTGAGTGCAGCAAAGCTAGATGATTATTGGGCAGTTCTTGATGATTATTATTGGATAGTTCTTGTCTGGGCCTACTTAAATGGCTTTCTCATTTCAAAGACATTCATGTTATGCAGTAGTTTTTGGCTGTGTGCTTTAGTGTGTATAGTGGTGGACTGGCACTCTTCCAGTGCTGGTTTCTTCCTTACACCCAACATTTCTTGAATAGGCTTTGATCCCCAGTTCAAGTTCAAAGTTTTTTGTCATGTGCACAGTAAGGAAACACGTTTCCCTGTACAATGAAATTCTTTCTTTGCTGTCCACACCAAATGACAAAACCGACTTATAAAGATAAACATAAATAATAAGTAACAGAGGCAGCATAAAGTATAAAAACAGAATAGAAGTATAAAGTATAATTGTGAAGGTAGGTGTATGATGGACAAGTCAAATACAGTTGTGTGAGCAAAATAGAATGAGGTGAACCATGGTTGTAAACTCCAGTCAGTTATTTAGGAGTCTAATGGCTTTGGGAAAGAAATAGTTCTTTAACCTAGAAGTCCTGCATTTCAAACTTCCATACCTCCAGCCTGAGGGTAGAAGTGTGAACAATTCGTGTTGGGGGTGGGTGGGGTCCCTAAGAATCGAGGCATTTCTCCTGCGGACTCTGCAGTTGTAGATGCTCTGCAGAGACAGCAGTGGTGTCCTGGTGATCTTCTCAGCAGTGACTTGGAATAGGAGTAACATTCTCAAACCTGCTTAATCTAATTCAGCGTTGCAGTGGGGCCAAACATACTCCTACATTCATGCTGGAGCCAATTTGGAGTTGCCAGTTAAATTAATTTACATAGCTGTAGGGGTGTGGAAGGCAAACACATGCAGAGAGGGAGAGAATGCAATCTCTGAATGGACACTTCCTGGGTATGAGATTTGAACCCGGGATGATGGATCCATGATGTGGCAGCAGCAGATTTGGATAATGGATGGAATTATTGCCATAAGCTATTTTTATACTGTTTTTGAGCTGATGCTTAACTAACGGAATCTAAATAGAGTACAGTTGTATTTTCTTTTTGCAGTGCCAGTGTTAACTCACTGAAATACTTTTAAGTTCAAAAGTATCTTTTAATCTTAAACACTTTCTGTTTGTATTGTTTACATTTCCAGGTCTTGTATGGATCTTACCCTGGGATGACACTGCTGTTGCTCAAAGTCATTTTTCTAACAATAAAAAAAATCATCGTAGAGATGGAGCCCAACCCTTGACTTCAAATGTAGAAAACAGTCTAATCTCAACGGTTTCCATTAAAACACATTTTAAACCTGCATGGAATGAGATTACCTCTGTTCTTCAGAAGATCAATGTTGTTCTTAGTTCAAACCTGTGGGATGTTTTTTCAGTCCGTTTTCTAATGACCTTAGCAGTCATGCTTTATTATAGTAACTTTGCACTGGCATTGGAAGAGAGGTTTTTTTTAAAACAAAAAATGACAGGTTACCTCATAAGCTACAGTAGCACAATTGGAGCTTTTGCTGGCTTCTTAGTTGGACCAACAACAAAACTCTATCATGGCAATACATATTCAATGCTGCTGCATTCAAGTATTCTCACCTGCTGTCTTATATTTTTTTATGCTAGTGCAGTTGCTTTTTGGCAAGTTTTTTTGTGTGCCACATTTTTTTCCATTTCTACGACTATAGGACGAACATGCATTACAGATCTAGAACTTAGATGTGGTGGAACACAGGCCAGTGGGACCTTGATAGGAGCTGGACAGTCAATAGCTGCTTTGGGCCGTGTAGTTGCCCCTATACTTTCAGGATTTGCTCAAGAGTTCACTCCTTGTGGACCTCCATGGCTTGGAGCAATACTAGCATTATCAGCTGTGATGCTAATGCTGTTCAGAATACCACAAGAGAATGAAAGTAAAAAAATTAAAATATAGTAATAATGCAGTTCTGTGTTTTGTACTTGAAATGGCTGGTTGAGAGGGTATTCTCATTGGTATTTGTATTAGAATAATTTCATGTCTTACCTAATTGCCATGGAAAATTAAGTTTAACAATTTACTTCTTGGATGAATTAATCTACATAGTTTGTTTAAAGGTAAGTAAAAGCACTGTGTTGTGAATTTATTCATAGCTTTTTATAAAGGTGTAAATCTGGTTCCTACCTAACACCAGAGAATGAGCATTAACAACTACCAAAATCTACACCTTTCTCACATGCTACTCTGACACTACATTTATTCAGAAAGGAAAGAATTAAAAGAAAAAAAAACATTTTGTAGAATTGTAAGTGCAAAATAAGACCCCAGATGTAAAGAAAGAAAGAAAACTTTATTAGCTTTGCAAAAACTAATCATGAAACCAGTTGTACAGTTGCAGCATTCTTTTTTGCAAGGGAGTGAAAACACAATTATCCAGTTAATGAATTTGAAAAGGCATGTCCTAAATACAGTAAAAAAAAAGCAAAGTATAAATCTGTCAAAAGTCTTGTTGACAAGTTCGTAAAACCAATTTCCTTAGTGTATATTAATGTTCTACCAGTTAGATAATTCTACAGTATAGCCAGCACCTTTTTTAAACCTGTTGCACACCCCTGTGTACTACCTAATGCCACTGCTAATCCTGTGAATACACTAATACATGTTTCATGCAAGTTGTTTTGTTCTTCATTTCCCAACTACCTGGCATTAATTCTGTGATTTGAAAAATCTTGTTTTTAATGTAGTTACAGCTACAGTTTTTGTTTTACAATAGTTACTTAATGCTTTCAACTGTCTGATTTTTCTTTTAAACAACAAAATTATTTAACATTTTTATGAGGAAAGAAACACTGAAGCTTATCATTTTAGATTATTTACCTTCATTTTTATAGTAGATGTTCCTAATTCAGCAGCTAATATGTTTTGAGGTTGCGTTATATGTTAAATTGCTCTCTCAAAACAACATTAGTTTGCTGGAATTACATATTGGACTTTTCTGTTTAAAACGGATACAGTATTGTATATCCTGAAACTTCTAAATGCCCTCTTACACATTCATTTTTTTAACCCATTTCTCAGGACTCGGGATAGTTCAGAAAACTGATGTATCCAGGATTCAAACTTGTGCCACTGCATTGCACACCAAACACTTGTAAGCAAATAAACATGTATATTTATTAAGGGAAAATTAAACGTGTTTTCTGTTGGCATGTGGAAAAAATTTGGTATGCTATATTTTTTTGGAAAATATTTTTTCAATTTCTTTATTTAAAGCACACTTCCAATTATAATATCAATGCACAAAGGAATATATTTTTAAACATCAAATTTACTTAAATGGACATGATTATTTGGTCATGGAAGTGTATATTTCCATACTGTGAGCAATAGTTGCTTACTGTTATGTATATAGTTATTGGATGTTATACATTATATAGTGTCAGTCATGTGATACAAAGACTTTTATTTTTATTGGGTTTAGTTTGAAATAATAGTGTTCACAATTATTTGTCCAGTTTTGGTTGACAGTTTTAATTTCAGTTGTCTACTCTGTTTTAATTGCAATCAAGTGATAAGTTAACAAATCCTTGAGTTAGATGCCCTGCAGTTTTTTTATTTTTATTATAATTGCTATTGTGGTTTAAACATTATTTAATTTGGTAGGTCAACTATTTAACAATAAAAATATCTCTCAGTCATATTTAAGGTATCTGTAAATAATTTGCCTGTACCATGAAATGCTTTACACTTGTTAGTTCTTGATTTTTAAAATGTCATTTTCTTTCTTTTTGTATAACTAGTGTGGCAGTATTATTTATCTGTCATATTGTGTGTGTACACTAGCCATGGTTTGCATAAAATAAGCATTTTTACTTTAAAGCCCACTCCCTATAGTGACCAATAGAAAACTTGTATTATAACTTAATGAGACAGGTTTTATAAAGGCATTGCTAGAAAGCAGCTGTGCTTCTTCTTAAACTTGAACTTGAGTTCTTAAGTGATATACTTGGTATCTGCTGGTGAGATCTTTTACTTTATAATTTCTGTGAATTAGCAGGAAGGCAATCACAGTTATACAGTATTTTGAAAAGTAACTATGAATATTTTCTGGAATGTGAGTGGGAAGTATTTTCAGGTCTTTTATATATTTTTTTTTACATTTTTAATAAATACAGACATCTTTAATACATGGTAGGTACTATTACAAGGCTGATTTAAACTGACAATTACTTTCAGGCAGACAGATAAAAATAATCATTTGTAGGTGTAAATTAAGAAATCTATGTATTTTTAGAAGAACATTGAAAGGGATAGAGTAAATGGCATTTTTGGGGAAAAATGCAAAATATGCGATATAAACACAAAATGTTAAACACTAAAAATTTAAAACTTCCTAGTAAAAACCATTAAATGTGTGAATGGACTCTAAACTCACAAAATTATGTATGTTAAAACATGACTTTTTTAAACCTTTTTTAAAAAGTTAGGCTGAGAAATTCTGCAATAGAGTTAAATACCGCAAATCATGAGAATTTATTGGTAAAATGTGCAAATTTTATATATAGAAATGAGAGTCCTGTTCAGAGCAATTTTCTCCCTATTTAAAAACTGTATTATGTCATTTAATAGTTTCAAATCATGAATCTGTTCTATTAATTTCTCAAGTATGTGAATCATCACTTTCAGAAAAGGTTATTCATTCTTTTATCATATACTTTTATTCTTTCTGTTTTAAATATTATATTAATTTTGCATTGTAAGTTAATATTAAAGATTATTGTGGCATAGCAAATACAATATATTTTCATAATTTTAAATGTATATATATTTTTCTCAGGCAGTTCTAAAGATTGTTGTTCTGTCATTGCATTAAATGATTTTAGTAGACACAGTTATCTTTGAGTGATGAATCTGATGTTTAGACATTATTTTCATTTAGACGGTAAGTATACATGAGTTAGTAACTATAATGATTTCTGTAAACTTTTTAAATATCTTATTAATGTGCACACTATATGTGAAATACCAATGTAATTTAAAAGGATCTAATTAAATTGGTGTGTGAAGGAAAGAGAAGTGCCATAGGTCTGAACTTAGAAGTTTTCTTTCTCTTGCTCATTCAGAAAAGCAGACTGCACCATATCAGATTTTAAGCTGCACTCTTTTGTAAGACTGTAGTCTTAAAATTCAAAAATATTTAACAGCACCTCAAATTATGTCAACCAGATTCCTACCTCAATTTGTGCTTATGGCGTATGCCATTTGCGTTTGAGCTATAGGTTTATGAGTGAAAATAGGATTTTCTTATTTTAAGTAAAGTAATTTTATAACCTTATCAAATGTTCTTTTTTTAATTATATATTCTTTCTTCTCTTTAACCTTTAGAATGGTTCTCTATAACTAAATGCACTGTACATTATCCAGATGAATTCTCCTAAAGGCACATATTACACATTGGCTTTTTTTTTTACCTTGATTATTTTAAATTAATAACAAAAACAGACACAATGACATTCAGTATTGTATATGGCATATATTTATGGATGTACCATCAGTTAACATTGGATGATTTAAACTATAAACTGTTTTATTGACAATGTTATACAAACATATATAGTACTATTTATGTATGTACTGTGTGCATGTTGCATGGTGGTTTTCATTCAACTTAATGTTTTGGTGAATGTAATCATAACTGTTACTACAGCACACTGTATTTGTAATAGGTTGTGTTGTTCTGGGCTGATAAGTCTAATTGCATTTTACAAGAATAGGCAAGGTTAAAGTCATACAAGATGGCCTTCAGAACAAAGAGAGAGCCATAATGTCCACAAGAGAAGTCTTAACAGATGCACATGTGGTATCATAGAGAACGCTAAATCCTATGCATATGGTGCATGCCCCACCAAAGGACAATGGGCAGAAACACCAAAAAGGAGATGAAGGAGGTGTCTTTTGTTCTTCAGGTGCTTAGTGCACCTTCAGACCAATGGGGTAACAGCATGAGGTCCAAGTAAATGGAAGCAGGGTCATATTGCCTTTTTTCAGGGTGGGGACTGGCAGGAAACCAGAACTTCCAGACTGTAACACAGAAGGACGTTAGCATGAACTGGAAGGGCTGGGACTTTGTTGCCTCTTTAAATCAATTGTATGGAGACAATCTGAAGGATTTGTGTCTTTAAGGGTACATGAAGGTGTGAAGATGCAGGAATGCAAGGATCTGGAAGAAAGATACCAAGCCTGGTCACCATGTAGAAAGAATAGGGAAAGCTCAGACCATGGAACATGATTCTAAGGTATGGCCAGAAGCAACCCTTTGGAATTTGGAGAGAATTTAATGGAGTACCAGAGCCATTCTTTAGTCTGGAGTAGAAAAAAGTTAATACTGAACTAATAGGGCGAAGAGAGGCCAGATTCGAGAGATACTGTCATGTAAACAAGAACACTCCATGAAGTGTGTTTTTTTTTTTTTTACTTTTTTAACATATGTGGACATATCAGGTTATGATCTTTATTTAAATAATATCTTTAGATACAGCTGATTCAATTAAGGAAAAAACAAAGTTTGATTTTGCAATAATTTTTTAATGAAAATTGAACAGATATGGCATTTCTGTTTATGGCAGAAGTAAGTATGCCCTTGTCTCTAATAGGTGGTATTGCCCCCTTCAGCAAAAACAACCTCAAGTAGGTGTTTACTGTAACTCAGTCTCAGACAATGAATGGGAGAAAGTTGCTTCTCATTCCTCCATGCAGAATTCTTTTGGTTGTGTGATGTTTGAGAAGTATCCTGTGCACGTAGCCAATTTAAAATCGATGACATTCAGACCTGGGTTTTAACTTGACCATTCCAGAACACTCCCATTTCTTTTTAGTTGTCTAGTGTATTTACTGGTATGCATAGGGTCATTGTTACTGCATATTGCAAGATCCACATTTGGATTACCTTCAGTCTTCTGACAGATGGTGTTGCATTATCCTTAAGCACCCACTGGTACAATGAAGATTTCATAGTAAATTCTGTGATGGTGTACTGCCAAGATCGTGATGCTACAAAACAGCCATGAGTCATACCATTTCCACCAGCATGCTTTATAGTTGGTATCAAGTTCTGGTTAAATTCTGTCTTTTGTTTTTTGCCAAACATGTCTTCTGCTACTGTGGCCAAATAACTCTTAAACATTAGTCTGGTGTTTGCTTTGTTCATGGGCAAACTTTCGTCTTGTCCTGATGTTCTTTCTGGGCAGCAAAGGTTTCCTCCCAGTAGACCTCCCATGTACTGTAGATCTTATTTGTCCTGTGTGTTTCCAATGGTAGACTCATGCAATTTGGCATCAGCAGTAACAAAAGCTAACTGTAGGTCCTGTGATGAAATTCTGGGGTTCTTAAGGACTTCTTTTAGCAAGCTGAACTTACTGTTGCAGCCTGGCCTGGACATGTTGGCTGTTGTTTGAAATCTTCTCCACTTGCAGATGATCTTCCTGACAGTGAAAAGGTTGATTTCCAATTGTTTGGAGATCTTTTTAAATCCCTTCTCAGACTCATAGACTTACAGTTTATAACCTTCTTTCTCATGTCTGCAACAATGAAGAGCAAACACAGATAATGAGGTTGAAATAAGACTGTTTCCAAAACCATCTCTAATGATGTTTCAATTATTTGCCACCTGATTCTCATTTTAGATGTTGAAGGTACTAATAAATGTATGTTTATTTAAGTGATACAATTGACTACAAAATATAAATGTGGCATGATGTTTATTATATCACATCTATCTATAGATTCTGTTTAAATGATGATAAAATCTTTGTCTACATATGTTTAAAAAAACACTTCATGGGGTGTACCTACTTTTTCACATCACTAGTTTATGACTGGGTGTAAAAATTAGTTTTTTGGTGAACTTGGCAGGTGAGTGTGTCACCCCACCAAAGACAGACTTAATACATGTTTAGTAATGTCCAGAGGCGCAGTATGTGTTCCTGTTTTGGCATTTACTCTGTACTTTCATGAAATTCTTCATTGTGTGTTACTGTTTTAATAAAGTTATTTTTATATACTGTATATATTTTTGTCCTCTTTGTGTTTTCTAGGTATTTATAAAGTTTCAGTGCATGCTGCCAACCTCTCCTCTCAGTCCTCTCCTCTCTTTTTGAGAATTTAGCTGGACTGTCCAGCACTGGTAAATGGGATATTATACAAGTACTCGTAACTTGTGCTTTCAGATGAGTAAGCAGATATAGAGATATCAAAGTATAAGGAGGATATGTACAACCAGTTTTAAACATGTTTTTGGGTGATTCTGTGGCAGTCATGGTGTTTGCTTGTTAGGTACACTCTAAGGTACTGTATACTTTAAGAACTTGAATTAATTTTCCTTAGTGACTAGTTTCACTGAACTAAGAGCAGATGATCTTTATTATATTAAATCCCTCCATTTTATGTGTCTATTTTATTTAGTTCAAAGTCAGAGTCTAGCCTTGCATCATCTGGTACGATACAGGAACCAGCCCTGGATGGGATAGCACACTTGTATATGTATATAACCGTACTTGATAATATGGGTCCTGTTTAGAGACACTAACTACCCGAATGTTCACACATTGACACTGGGAGAAAATGCAAACTCCATATAGACACAGTGTTCTGGTTTCAGGTGTTGGACTCTGGAACTGTAAAGTAGCACTAACCACTGGCCTACTGTGCTGCCTACTTTCCATGTTATATTAAAAATATATTATTTTCAAAAAAGACAGATTTGTCAGGTTGCCAACCACTACAGTACTCCAGGAGTAGGTGTGCTTATCACTATTATGGACTTGCTGCTTTGTGACTTTCTCGTTTTTTGGAAAATAGAGTACTGCTGTAAAATATCATGCTAGTTTTATCCATCAGTACATTTACATGCATGCTTTAGTACACTATTGTACTTGTTCTGAAAAGACTCTGTAATATACTGTACGTTTTATTTTACTATAATACGTACATAAGATGTAAAGTATCTTCTGATGTTATAATATCACCTTGAATTTTTTTTGGGTGGTAATTTAGTGTAAACTGGTACAATCTTAAATAACTACTGTAAATCTTCCTACAGTGCTTCCCCAAAAAGTCAGTAAATATGTGTTTCTCACAGGGGGCTTTATTAAAATATAGAAGTGCTTTAATGGAATACTGAGGAGGTGACAATTTTTGACTTATGGGCTCATAACACTTGGAAGAGCTTCTCTCAAGGCCCAAACTGGTTTATGCCTGTTGCTTATTCAGAAGTGTAAAATGCTCTTAAATTGTCCATCACCCATCCCCTTAGAAAGTCATCAGTATCTAAACCTATCTTGTATTCTTTATGAACACACCTTACTTTTTTCCTCTGGCTGCAATAATAAATAATAAACTCTGTGAGGTTTTTTTCCTCATAAATGATTTGTTCTCTTTAGTTAGATTCCTGTGTCTCATTGCTCTCTTTGTGGAGTTTATACCTTCTCACATATTAGTAATTAGAAGATGTGTGAATGTGCTTATGTGAGCCGTGCAGTGGACTGGCACCGTTGCTGATGGGTCATGAATAGGCTCCAGCTATTGTTACCATGAGTTGAATTAAGTGAATTTAAGAATATTGTTATTTTTCTGAAATCAGTTACTCCAATAAAGTGTCACAGAAGACCAAACCCATTCTTACAGTATTATATTTACAGAAGGAGTAAATCCTGAGCAAGACTTGAATATGGGGAGACTATGCAAATTCCACATGAATATTTGAAGCAATGATCCTAAAGCCCTGGAGCAGAAGCTCTAAATGCTACTCCACTGTGCTGCATTTCTACAGCGTAAAGTTGTATCTTTGCATTTTTTTAACATTTTGAAATGTAGGAAGCAACACAATATTACTGTCCGACTTCTAGTGTGTGCATGTTTATCTGGCACGTATGAGTCTAACTATACTCCAGTGGCCTACAGTATGTTTATTTTCTTTGAAGAGCATTAGTAAAACATGTAATTTGGAATAGCAATAAAGCAATTTCCATGTAGAACATGTAGGTGGAACTAATTTGAATAAAGCAGGTCCAGCCTGTTGTGTCCACGAATGAAATGTAATACATGCTGATGAAAATTTGTCATTGTTTTTTTAAAAGTCTGCTGGTTGATGTCACAAGAAATTAATCATTAGAGTGTTTATAACAGAGTGGATCATTTCTGTTGCCGAGACCTCATTTGCAGATGGTGGAGTATAAATATTAATCCTTCCATCCATCCATCTTCTAAACCTGCTTATCCAGGGCAGAGTTGCGGTGCAGCTGGAGCTTATGATTACCCCCCTTGGTAGATAACATGGACAAATTTGGACAGCTAGTATTTCAATGTCTGGAGTGCACATTTTAGCTTTAATTGTAATAAGTAAGGTGACTTTGAAAATAAGTATTTCAATGTCTGGAATACACTTCTTAACTGTAATATAGGGTGGTCCAGATCTAATTATGCAATTTTCATTACGCTATAACTTATTAAGTTTATTACATAGAAAATCATCAGAAAAATCCCGGACCATCAAGAAGTGTGTGAACTGACGACATGAAGAATCGTCTTCGTGCCGAACTGGAATCGTCCCCGCATAAATCAAAGTCATCCAGACGATCTGGACCTGCATAATTAGATCTGGACCACCCTGTATGTAAGGTCACTTTGAAAATCAGTAGTTAGAAGAAAAAAAAGTAGGCTGTTAAAATTGAAGCAGCATATATAACAAATTTTTGGATAGTGACACAAGAACTGCAAAGTTTGATAATGACATTATGTGGTAATGTAGATTAATTTCCTTTCTAACCTGATGGAAAAAATATTTTTGAAAAAACCTTGCTGACGACTTGGTATACATTTGACTTAAAATATTGTAAACATTGAGCTCTTGCTCTACATTTATCCTTTTTTGTTAGTTTTCAGTATTTTATATGCCATTTTCCCTGTTGAACATCTCTTAAACAATCATCAATACTGTTTGTAAAGATGGACAAACACATAATTTCTTTGCAGTTTCTAACAAGGAATTTTAACCTAATGCGGCTTTGTATATTTTATGTTTACAAAGTTACTAAAGAAACTAGTTAACATGTTATTATGTTAATCGTTATTATTACTGTACTGAAAACTGAATTTAAAATGTACTGTGTTGTGTGTGTGAATGAGGCTTGCAATGGACTGGCACCTTATCCTGGGTTGTTTCCTGAGTGTTGTCTGAATTTCATTTGGCCCTCTGTCCCATGTAATTTAGAAATGTAATGTTTTCATAAAAAGGGGGTGAGGAAGGGTATCTCTGGCTTTTACTTATTCTATTATAATTGCTAGTACACTTGATCAATCCTGCCATTATTCATACGTAGCCTTATTTTGTAAAGCACTGGCAAATGTTTCACAAACGCCTGAAGTACTGGATATCTGTGTAAGAGGTATGTATGAGTACACGATCTTTCCTGCAAAATTATGCACGGGAGATGGAACAGTTTGTCCATTAGATGGCAGTAAAGCATCAAGTACTAGTAAAATATATACTCGGTAGTCATTGTGTGCCGAGGCAAGCGTTACTATTAAATCTCATTTTCAGATTCATCGTTTCTTTTGTTGGAGCATATTGTAAGCTATAGGAGTGCTTTCTAGAGTAACGATATTAAGAAAGTGCTAAGGAAATAACAGAATTTGCTAAGTGTGCATTTGCACAAACAATCCATATGCATATATTATTTTGCAACAGAGCAAATATTTCAAACAAAAGCATCGAGAGCCTTTTTTAGCACTACAGACTAAAATATCTAGGAATCTTAACAAACTTTTCACACACCTGTGTCAGTGTGTGCGTTTTTCAGAATATCCCAAAAATGTGCCTCAACTGGTCCAATGGAAGTGTGTTGACGGTGCAGCAGTGTTAAGAAATGTGACATATGACACTAACCCTTCATTTTGAGGTTACATTTAACACTGCATCGTTAAATCTGTATGACTAGTGAAGGGTATGTGTGTATTTACAAAATAAAACTCTGTCAAGGTTATTCCCAAGATGAAAAGAAAACAATGAAGAATATACTGTACAATGTTTAGGCTCTGTAGCATCCATTACGTGTGTGACTGCGAAAATGAAAATGCAGGTTACATATAGTCTACAAGAAAGGAAGAAGGAAACAAAAACAGGGCCGACAAAGACGTGAAAGATAAGGGTTAGAGTGAGACGCTGCCGTTAGAAAAGATAATGAAAGAAAAAAAAAGTTTGTCGGTTATTAAGTCCTGGGGAAATAATGTGGTCTAAGGCTGTTTTCAGTCTTACGCTGTCGCAGAGGATTATGGGATAAGCGGGAATTTGAAAGCGAGGTCACGCTGGGCACGCGGTTCGTGATCAGCCACTTCCATAGTAAACTCTGGTTTAGTCTGAGTAGAACTTGTTGTTATTTCTTTATTGTCCTGCCTTTATTTAGTTTTTTACAAATTTATTTGTTAAATGCTATGTATTGTATGCTATGCTGTAAAGTTATTTGAATGTTCATTAAGTATAAGTGACAAGGAAAATTAATGTTTGTGAACATGACTGATAACTGAAAGGCAATCGATCATTTTTCCTTTTTACCATTAGACAAGAAATCGCCACAAAATTGAGAACACGGTGGACTGATTTTAATTTTAGCACTGATAAATCTCCATAGTGAAATATTCCTAACCAAAACTCTGAAGTGAAGGCACCCCATCTAGAAATGCTCTGATACAGTTTGTCTGAGAGAGAGAGAGAGCCTCATCATTCCTAGGTATGCATCCTCTTTCTACCTGTCTCCTCTTTCCAACAGTTGCAGGCATAATAACAACAACTAAAGAAAAAACAAAACTCATTTTCATATGATGTATGTATTAGAGCAGGGATGTCGAACTCTAGGCCTGGAGGGCCACAGTGGCTGCAGGTTTTCATTCTAATCCATTTCCTAATCAGTGACCAGGTTTCACTGCTAATTAACTTCTTTTCCTTTCATTTTAATAGCCCTTGTTTTTAAGGATTCTGGCGTCTGAATCGATTTTTTTTGTTCATTAAATGGCAGCCAAACTAAAATGAGACATGAAACGAGCCAACAGATGACCAGCTCTAAATTAGGATTTCAAACTCCAATCAATCTCTTAACAAGAAGCTGATTCTTGCTGTAAATGAAACCCGTTATTTATTTCAATGGCTTGTTGCTGCTCTATTTCTGCCACAGCAGACATTTCCAAAATTGTTGATTTTTCTGTTTTTTCTAAGAACACTGTCAAAATGTTTGGTGACCCGAGAGATCAACCTTACTGAGACCTTCACCTTTCTTTATATATTTCTTTATAATGTGTGATGGGCACAGGTGAGATGGTCATGTGGCGGCTCGTTTTGTGTCTCGTTTTTGTTTGCCTGCTAATTAAGGAAAAAGAGACAACTAAGGGGCCTGAGTCAAGTTAATTAAAACTAAGGCAAAAGAAGTTAATTAGCAGCAAAAACTGATCACTAATGAAAAAGATGGTTAAAATGAAAACCTGCAGCCACTGCGGCCCTCCAGGACTGGAGTTCGACACCCGTGTATTAGAGGATGATATACAAATATCAGATGTGCACTCTAGAACGTTGAATGACACATTTTCAGAAAGGGCAGGGCTACCTGGAAAAGCAGGAGTTTTGTCATATTTTGGTACATATCAAATAACCATACATTTCTGGTTTTTATTTTTACTTTCATTTTCAAATTTAGCAGTTTTTGATCCGTTACTCAAGTTTAAGGAATTTATACAGCTTTTCCGGTGCATTTATTTGTACATTGATATCATGTGCAATTTTAATTTTAGCTTCAAGATATTTACTATACTGTGTGTATTTGAGGCATTCTATTGTTTTCCTACACTTTGCCTTTTCCATTAGTATTTAGTATGTTAACTACTTCTAATTACTAAATATCTATCATAATCTATTCTATATGGAACTTCTATAATGCTTTTTTTCCCTAATATTTTACATTACTGTGACTTGCTGGAGTTTCCAGTTGTGGATTACAGGTTAACACAGTCAGTCAGTCAGTCATTGTCCAACCCGCTACATCTTAACACAGGGACACGGGGGTCTGCTGGAGCCAATCCAAGCCAGCACAGGGAGCAAGCCAGGAACAAACCCCGGGCACGGCACCAGCCCACCGCAATAGGTTAACACACCTTCCAGTAAAGTAAAGTGATAGGCCGAAGATGTTATCATATTCTAGTCTGGGATTTGCTTGTGATTTTCATATTTAACTTACTTATGGTTATTGGTGCAATTGTAAGTTTTAAAAATGTAAGTAAAATAAATATGCAAAAAGGACAAATTGTGCTATTAGCTTACATTGGCCAATTGCAGCAGACACAGTATATTCTTTAATTAACAAACTTACTATTGATTATCCTAGTGCTTTCCTTACAGTTTCTGGGGACTTTAGCAATGTTTCATATTCCTTTACCCTCAACAGTTTGTGGACTGTAAAGCTAGAGTAAACAGAGCCCTGGATTTGTTGTATGTCAGTGTTAAAGAGGCATATATCTGTGCTGCTTTGCCACCTTTAGGCTGATTAGGCCATAATTTGGTACAGCTCATATCTGCATATACTCGTAAACCCATTTCCAACAGCTACCAGGACCAGGACTATGCAGGAATGGACAACAGAGGCTGAAGAGGCTCTGAAGGATGCTTTTGAAATCACTGACTGGAACACGCTTCGTGAGTCATATGGGCCAGGATATATACAAACTCTGCCACTGTATCACAGACTACATTAAGTTCTGGGTAGATAACATAGTTTGTAAAAAGACAGTGGGCTTTTTAGTCAACAACAAACCATGGATCACAGCAGACTTAAAAGCCCTATTGAATAAGAAGGAGGGAGCCTTTAGGTATAGAGATAAAAATGAAATAAAGCAGGTACAGTCAGAACTGAAGAAACCACTCCAAAAGGGGAAAGCCCACTACAAAGACAAACCTGAGCACAAGTAAACAACATGAAGGAAATGTGAAATGGGCTGAGGACTATCACTGGCTAAAAGCAGGCTGAAAAACATGCTGAAAAACATGGCAAGGAAGGGGACAAGATTAGAGCTAATGAACTGAACCAGTTCTTCAACAGGTTTGACTCATTCTTGTCAGTACAGACCTCCCCAAACACTGCTAGCCTCTGACCAAGGTGAGGAAGTTTTAGAATCCTAACTACCATCTGCACCCTGCATGACCTTCCCCCACAATGACATTATTCCTGTGGTCTCCACATTAAACTTATTTTGAAATAGCTTTTTGATATGTCTGAACAATATACATTTATTTGTTTGTTTGTTTATTTATTTTTATTTACATGTCAATTGATTGATTGGCTATTATTTTCCCTGTGAGTCTGTATCCCTGTTTTTATGTCTCTGCTGGTGTATGCCTCTGAATTTCCCCTCGGAATTAATAAAAGTTATCTAATATAATCTAGTCAAGTCCATTTGAAATGTCTACTCATTGTTACTTGGACTGATGACATTTCCTAATAACAAAATCTCTGCAATATGTACTAATGTGATTAATGCATTTTATATAATATATAGTACCCTGTTGCTTGGAAATCAGGCATAATTTGCCATTTAACTTTAGTTTGTATCTTGTCAGTCAGATTCTGCAGCATTCCAGTTATTACAGTTTGTTATCATTTGTAAACAATGGCTGACTTGAATTTTATGTATTTAATATTAACACCAGTTACTTCAAATGATTGAAATTCATGTTGTGACATGTGAGTTGTTGTCTTGCACTCCAAAGACAAGGCTAAGTCTCAGTACTTTAGCAAAACCAGCTTTATTCAACTCGAAACAGGAACAGCAAGGTTATTTATTGTAGTGGGATCTACCACTTTACTATACAGACACAGCAAGCAGGCAGAGTCTGGGCCAAGTGTGGCCAAGTTATAATGTTTCCTGCATCACCCATCGGGCAACCAGCTCTTTGCACGTGGCAGTGATCAACTTGTAGTTGTTTCTTTGGCACTGGGAACCTGAAGTTGTCTTGGCGACGGACAAGCAACCCTCAACAGACGTGGCAGTCACACTTCTGTGTGTCGTTCCATTGGAGAAGGTCTCAAAAGAGGCAATTGCTTTTCTGTGTGTCACCCTGTTGGAGAAGGTCCCAAAAGATCTCACAGTGGTAAGTGAGTAGGGAGAACTTACTTCAACCTTGAATTCTGAGTAGAAAAAAACCACTTGTTGCAGCCTATGGAACAGGGTTGGAGCGGGATGTTGCTGATGCACCATCACAAACCATTTTCATTGGGCATTCCTTAGCCTGCTTTCCTGTTTAACACGATGTTTAATGACAAGGATTACGCTGTAGCAAATTCATTCAGTCTCAGAAAATGTGACAAGCAAATCTAACACATTTACTGTCACTTTTGTCATACTTAAACATATATACATCCATCCATTTTCTAAGCCTGCTGTATCCCAGAGAAGCTCTAGATAAAGTGCCAGTCCATCTCAGTTTGAACACCCTGACACACACTTTGGCCAATCTAACATTGGCAATCCATATAACAGGCATGTCTTTGGACTGCGGGTGGAAACTGGAGCACCCAGAGGAAATGAAGGTGGACATGGGGAGAACATGCAAACTACATACAGGGTAGACTTGGGATATGAACCTGGCTTACCTGTTGCAAGACAGTGGGTTTAAATGTCAAGACACCTATAGTGTTTTCAAAGGCCTATTACCACTAGCATTGTCGGAGTGTTAAATCCATTCCTCCATCTCCCACATCCCAGGGTCATTACAAATATAATAAGGTTAAATGCTTTGCCTTGAAAGTAAGCAGTCCTATACTTTAATACAGTTGTCATCTTTAATTTATGAGAACACTTTAAGGTTCATTGCTTATAAAAAAGTGGGATAAAGTTTCCATAAAACCCATCTTCCTCATAGTTGTGAGCATGTTTTCTTTCTTCATATAATTATAATAAAAACGTCATTTTAATCATATTTTCAGGACTTGTATGTGAGAGGAAGTGTTATACAGGAAATAAATAAACCATTTTAAGGTTTAAACTGATCCCCTGCTCTTTTAAGCAAAGGGTGAACAGCTTCCGTGTCACTGTTTTCTTCAAATGTTCGATCTGCAGCCGCTACATGTCTTAGGTGAAGCATCTGTTCATCATCTTCATTCTGCAATACTTTCTCGTTGACTGATCCAAACCGTCGCCTTGGTGTAAGAACTACTTTATTTGACTTTGCTAATACTGGACTTGAATCATTTTGGCGTGTACTGTTTCTTCCTTGATTCACAAAATCTACAATAGGAGCCCTTCGTGTGTCTATGCGAACTTCATCCACAGTGTCCAATGTGTATCTCTTGGGTTTATGCAAAGCTTGAGGTTGTGGGTGGGGCTTTGCAGGAGGATAGTCAATCTCAGAGTCTTCTTCATCCGCTGAAAAGAAGGTAACAAAAAATGTAAAGGAGTGTAGGGAATGGTAGTGACTTACAAATTCTAAAACTTTTTTTTTCTTCCTAACCGATCTAATTATGCAATTGTTATTACGCTATAACTTGTTAAGTTTATTACATAGAAAATCACCCGAAAAATCCCAGACCATTGAGAAGTGTGCGAACTGACGACATGAAGAATCGTCTTTGCACTGAACTGGAATCGTCCCCGCATAAATCAAAGTCACCCAGACGATCTGGATCTGCATAATTAGATCTGGAACACCCTGTATGTATATAATATAATAAACCTCATGTAATCATTCAGGATGGACAGTGTTATAAGGTAAATCTAGTTATTACTTATGATCTTAGCCATTGATCCTTGACAAATATTAATCATCAGTTTCTGACATGTGGTATAGTGGGAATCATATACATTCTGTAATTGCATTTTTCTTCCTACTTTCTTTGTCACCAGTTTTCTTCTGCTTTCAGCTCTTCCAGGACCTTAATTTAAAGGGCAAACACATCATCCTGTACTCTAATGATTTCTTTTTGCCCCTATACAAATTTGGCAGTCATAGTATACCTACAGTATATATGGTCATTCAGATAATATAAATTAATTAACTAAAAGTATTGTACAATTATACTGTTTTGAAAAAAAGCATTGAGAAAGAATAATAATAATAATAATAATAATAACACATTTTACTTATAAAACACCTTTCCCATGTTCATGACACTAACATAAGTATCACTTTTCTTATTTTTTGTCTGCCTCCATTATCTTCATTAATTTATTGAAATTGATGAAGGTGCACAAACAAGGCCCTAACTAATTAGTCTCATTAGCCCCTAGAATCTGCTGATCAGTAAGCAAGAGTACTGTACCTGTGAATGAAGCAAGCAAGATAAATGTTATAATTAACAGCAAAAGTACCTGACCAAACCAACAGAAAAACTGCAAAATCCTTTGAGTAAAGCAAACGCCTCAACAGCTAAAAGGACATGTTGGCTCTTCTTCACACTAGGTCTTGAAAAAAAAATCACTTTCTAGTCAAAGCAATTGGGCTTGCTCAAGCTTACCTGTCCTCCCTTGCTTATCCTTCTAGCAATGTTTTTTGATAAGTTTTTTGTATCTAAATATATAGGTATATATTTAAGAAATGAAGCTCTAATAGTGCACAAAAGAGAATGAATATATTAGCATGAAGAGTCTAGAATAATTCTCTGCACAACCACATGGATCACACTGATTGAGCAGAATTTCTTAAATGAAATCTCATACTTGAGAGCATGGGTGGAAATTACGCCGAAAGCCAGGAAGCACTTCTTCAATCAGAGGGTTGTGGGAATTTTTAACAAAATACCATGTCATGGAATTAAAGCAGAAACTTTAAAAAATATATATAGAATAGAAATTTAAGTGGTAAACAAAAGGCAAAATCTCTTTAATAGAAATTTTAAAGACCTCATGTATAAATGATGCATATTCACAAAAATGTTGCGTACGCCCATTTCCACGCTCACTTCTAGATGTATAAAAACTAAATTTGGTGTAAAGCCACACACATTTTCCCGGCAGCTTCACACCATGCGTATGCACCTTTCTGCTCAGTTTTACTAACTGGTGGCACCCAGCGTCAAAGCAGTGCTGCTGTTTCTGTGTCGTTTCCCTTCTTTTTCATATTATAGTTAATACACCGAAATTAATTGCATACTGTTTAGAAATTTAATTCACTTGATTGTAATCATTCTGTAACAATATAATGGTACACAGAATGGATAAACTATTCCAACTACCATAGCTGCTTTATCATTGTTTGAAGACATCGCAAATGGAATAATTACAAGAAAGTGAGTATTTATAGATGCTGATGACTGGCTTCTAAGTTGATTTTGATTTCCAAGAGCTATCCTCTTGGAGCTATGTGCTGAACTGGCACAGGCCTTACAAAGGCAGACTTTGAGGAATTGTGCCCTACCTACCCTTTGAAAGTTCTGTCCACTCTTAGGGTTTTAGTCACAGGAGCTTTTCAACGTGAACTTGCTGACCAATTGGATATTTCACTAACATCACTGAGTCACGCCATGCCAACTGTTTAGGATGATATTATCTGCTTGTCATCCAGATATTTAAAATTTCCTTATACTGTGGTTGAACTGACAAACATCAAAGTGCAATTCGCCACAATGTCTGGTTTTCCAAATGTAATCGGAGCAGTCAACTGCTATTGCAACAGCCCAGGACAAGAATGAGCTGGCATTGCATCATCCATAGCTGGAAGGCATGTAAAAACTTCAACTCCGCACAGACACAGGTGCTTTTTTCACCTAGTATGGCAAAAGGCAAGCAGTTCTTTTAAGGATAGTGAGTCACCTCAAAGAGCCATGTAAAGAGCAGAGAAGGTTTCCATTGTGACACTTGGTGCCAACGCTACAGTATAAAGGTGCCTTCAGAGAATGAATTTGCTTGTGTAAATAGAAAGTATTTCCACGCTATTATTGTGCTGCTCTATAGTCCATAGAAAGTGTGTTGCATTGTGCAGGCATGTAGTGTGCTGTATAATGTGGCACACAAGCGTGGCTTGCCTGTACCTAAAGAGATGCACTATGATGACCCTGACCCTGACCCACCAAATGATTAGCCAGATCGGACAGTGTTACAACTTTGTTTGAATGTAATTAGCAGAATGTAAAAACAGGTGATCAGATACAGTGTTTATTTTTTAATCAATTAATTTAATTTGTGGTCAATATCATATAGCACAGTCCTTATATTCCTTAGTTCATTGGCCACATCTCTTAAAGCATCCACTGTTGAATTTTGTGACTCCAGAACAGCATCTGTCAGCACACAGCCAGATGGTTGCCCAGCAGTTTCCGAGGAAGAGGTGTGTGTGCAGCCAGCACTCAAAGATGTGCTGGGCACAGCAGCACCATCACCACATGGATTTCTGTCCTCAGCACAGGGGTCAGCTTTTGTAATACTGCCTGAAATTTAATAAACAGACGGTGGGTTGCGACTCACTTTTGACATCTGACCACTTGTTTTTTATTTTGGGGACTGTGCCACTTTCTGAACTTGAACTTTTGAGTGTCTCCACCACAGTGTATCACTCAAACACTTTCATTTTGTTGTTGATACCATTGCTTAATCCAACAAATAGTACTGTATGTTTTTCCTTGCCTCCACATCGTATTCACTGAAATTCTTATTTTTTCCTCGTGCTTTTGCTATTTTAACAAAGTACTGAATGGAAGAGGGTATTTATATTGATTTGCATATTCAAATGCAAAATTCTGGGAGGAGTCGTGGTGAGGCTGTAGACACATACATGTGTGTTAAATTTCACGTTCATTGGGAATTACAAAGGGGAAGTACATGGAGCTTGATGCATGCACAGTTTTATGCATCTGGATTTTTTAATGTGTATGCACATTTCTAGTTTTGTCCGTACACGCGTGTTTTAGTGTGAATTCTACACATGGCGTAATCTATGATGTCCCTGATCTCTTTAAACCTCTACCCCAGAAAGTTCTTACAGTTCATCCATGCTATATTATTAGACTTGTTATGCTACCACAGTTTTTATGATGATGGGCAATAACAGTGAGGCTATAGATATTAATGAGGTAGCAGATCAGCCAGAAAGGTGCAGTGATAGCAACTTATCCCTGAACACTGCCCAGTGTGCTGATACATGTTAGGGTCTGTGGTAGTGCACATTTTCAAAATAAAAATAGTGTGCTTAGGCTCCAGGAGGGAGTGTATGATTGAGGAGTTGAGCAACTGCAGAATAATTACGATGCCATACACACATGAGCCTGAGGTGAACAAGGAAAGAATGAGAATAAAGAATTGGGGAAGTAAGAAGGAAGAAAAGAATGAGAGCAAAATCGGTTGGGACAAGTATGGAGAGAAAGCAGCAAAGGGGTCAGGAAAACACCCATTGTGGAGCAGCGTGATGGGCGCTCTGGATGTAGATCAGATTGCTCCTGTTGCACTGTAGACAGTAGCAGCGATCAGGACTTCTACAGATCCTGCAGATGCCAAGATAAAAGGGTAAATGGAGCCAGGCTCAGTACATCCTGGTGGACGTTGACAGATGATGGCTGGGAGTTGAGGAGGGGCTCCTAGGGATCTAGTAGATGACAAGGTGATAGGGAAGACAGAGTCAAGCCCCTCATATCTCAGTGTACGTTGAGGAGCCCAGGACTGGAGTCAGAGGAACAGGGTCTCTGTCCCACTGAGCATATCTGGGAGGTGGGTGAGCAGGGCGAGAGAAAGCAAGCACTGGACAGATGATTTGAAAAGACTGATTCTGGCTTGTTTTTATCTTTGATTTTAATGCATTACTTATTGTTATTTCTTTGAACTTTTATTTCCTCACTGGAACAATTGATTTTGTTGGGATTATTTTTTTATCTATGAAAAGAAATTGAACTGCACTTCTGTTGTTGGACATTTTGTAAATAAAAGCACTTTGCCCCATTCAGATTGTACTGTGTCCTCATTCGCCCTAGGTGTATCTTGGTTTCATGATTCTCAATGTGCCAGCTGTGGGCAACCCGGGCATCACACCCAGACAAGATTATGTATTCTTGACTTCATGACAGAGAGATCCCAATCCTGGTCAGAGTTAATTGTGCCTCATTGAAAAATATTGTCATAGATAAGCTGCAAAATCAGTCATACAGGTAAATATTTTAGCTTTATTGTAGTCCTTTTCCTTCCATTTCCCATGCATTTTTAACAGTGTTGCTAAACTCTACTTATTTGATTCCTTCATTATATTAGAGACTCAATGTGTACAACAGCCATTCAGGGTTATACCAACAGTTCTTAATAAAATGGCTCAGTAATGAAAAACATTGCTGATGGTACACTTGATCGCTTTTGATGTTCATAACACTACAAGAATGCCTACATTGATGTTAAAAGTAAGTACACCTATTTTTCTTCTAAAGTGTTACATTTCAAGACATGACAGATGCTAATCTGGTCTTCAGCATGTCATTCAGTCATTTAAATTTATTGTCAAATGACAAACTGTACATAACAGATTTTACTGTGTCATTTTTTCAGCAAAAAGTAAATCAACATGTAGAAACATGTCTAGACAATTAAGAACTCCCTTACTGCCTCCAAATCAATTCATAAGGTATTTAAATACAGGTGCTGTTAATCAAGTGCACTCAGAATGTGTTACTCCCTCAAAATCAAAGCAAAACCTTTGGCAGTTTGGTTCGGAGCAGTCAGGCCAATTACAAGGGGAAATGATTTAAACCCTTTCCCAACAATCTCAACTTCATTTTGCAGTGAGAAAGATTATATACACATTAAGAACATTCAAGGCAGTTGCTAGTTTCATTCTTCAGAAGTGGCATACCAGCAAACCCACCCAAAGATCTAACCGTATAATTCTCAAAGAAATCAGAGATGACTGAAGCTTCTTCCAGGGATCTGTAGATCTCTTTCAACGTGGTCAATGTTACAGTCCATTACTCCACTATCAGAAAAAGACTAAACAATTGTGGATTATTGAGACCACCATGAATTCCACTCTATACCAGAGTATTCTAAAAGAAAATGTGAGTACATCTGGCCAACAGCTTTAGCTTAGCCAAAACAGGATTTGTACACAATCCAAAGCAGACCTGCCACTTTTTTGCAAATGTAGTGACAAAGCAGAATCTGTTATGTTCTGTTTTTTGTCTGAGGTTAAATTCACAAGTATGTGAAAGCATAATTTGAAGCAGAATGTATTAACGTTTTTACATCACAGTAAGCACATGTGCACTACATGAAACTTGAAAAATGTATTTCTTTGCATGACATAGTGCTCACTGAGACTTTGACTTTCATCTTGACAGTGTTATTCTCTTTAATCTATTTTCTATAGGTATATTAAAGTATTTCCTGATAAATGGTATTTTTGAAGACTTCTATGAAAAAGATTATTGATGACAGTCATAATAGAAATAATTACAATGCCACATCAAAACCTCAGTGAATTTCCAAAGCCAGAGATAGGTTTTGGTATCAGAACACATTTTTCTAAGCTTTCCTATTCAAATTGTATCTTTAAACACAATTACATTTCTCAGTAAAACTACAAAAACACATGTTTTACCTGAGGAATTGATTTTTCTCTGTTTCAGTTTTTTCTGAAGACTCTGGCCCGTTGGAAGTGAAAGGTATCTCTGAGACTTTGTTGGCTTCTGAAAAAATTCACCATAGGCAGTCAGAGAGATAAAGGCAGATAAAATTCAATTCAATACAGATTCAGACAGAGTAGTTCCATGTTTTCACTGCAATCGATTGTTTAAATCACGGTTCAATCAATACGTTAGAATGAAGACGAATAGAATTGAAACAATATACATGCTTGGATAGAGGAAAAGGTAGGAAAACATGATGATGATGATGATGAGGTTGTTCTAAACTCTCACTCCACACATTAAGTGAAAATATTGCAAAAGAGACTGTGAATCAGGTGATAGTATCATTGTTTATAAATGACATTAAATCAAGGGGAAGCTTGCCCCATCTTAAACTTACGTGTGTTTAATGAATTTAGACAATTTGAAATTTGATGGATTTTTCAAAGATAGGTTCCCCTTTTTGCAATCTTCCTTTAAAAAGTTATGCCAATCCCAAATTTTGACTGTACCATTTACATAATCATGACACAACTGTACTAGTACATGCAGAGAAAAACCAACACAGGCATGCAGAGAAGATGTACATTCTACGCACACACAACAACATGGGATCAGACTCGAATACAAGATGCTGGATCCATGAGGCATGAGCACTAACCACTATCCTGCTGTGCATAATAATAACAAAACTAATACAAGACAATGTGCTAAACAAGCAACTTAATCCAATTCAGGCTCACAGGGATCAAACGCTTATCCTGGCAGCACTGGAAAGGGCACCAGGCCATGAAAGTGCCCACTCAAAAAACATAGAATCCCAAATAGCATACACTTATTTTTTTGGGACAAAAAAACCCCACACTGACAAGGAGAGAATTCTGGGTGCATGAGGCAGCAGTGCTAAACCCTGAACCACTATGCTAATTACATACTTTCAGGGTAAAAATAAAAAAGAGTAAAACCAGACCAATATGGAGATATGCCAAAGGATATTTGCAATTGTGGTTTTTAAATAAGTAATTCTTAAAATTCTTCATTGACTGAGTCTAATTAATCCAGCTTCTAGGGTAATTTAGAGCCTAAGTCAATTATGGTGAAATCAGGCACAATTCAAGTACTCATCTTAGATTAGATACCAGTTCTTCAAAAGGCCCAATCATTCACATTGGGCTACGTTATTCACCAGTTAATCTAACATACACTGGGAGAATGTTCAAACACCATAATGGCAGATTCTTGAAACTGTGAGCCTGTATCACTAACCATTACACCACCATGCCATCATAATTGTAATATAAACCAAAATGTGATCTTACAATGTATGACCCTTTTTCAAACTTGCATACTAGTATATAGTTACTGTGATTGCTTTCTTTGAGCAATAAAAGAGTTTTAGTGTATTTCGAATAACTAGTGTTATACCTGATAATCTGTTTAAGCTCTCTGAACTGTACCCAGTGCTAAGCACTATGTAGAAAAAAGTGGAATATAATTTAATTGAGTAATTCATTGACAATGAATGAGTTTTCACAGCAGAGATGCTACATGTCACTCACTTTGATATTTAGATTTTGACATGTACTTCTTCCAGGAAAGCCGTAAAACAGACTATGGTCAGTATAAAATGAAACAGCTGTCAGTAGATGATTGTATATGCTATATCTGTGCAGCTTGTTAAACTTTCTTTATACTTACAGGCTTTTGAGCCAACATTGTGCCACTCCTCCTCAAGCTCCTTCTGATGCTAGCATGTCTGCGGATAAGGATCTCTTGTGCCCGATTTTCTTCTGGCAAAGAATGTCGAGTGTAAGACAATGTCTGAAAAAATATCATTTATGTTTTTAATGTAAAAAATCAGCACCTTCTATTATTTAGCAATAGTATGTTCACAAGCCCACAGAGAGTCACTTAGTGACCAGCTTGACCACAGACCAATTTTAAGGCATCTCTTAATAAAAATATTCTATAGAAATGCAAATATTGTAGCAAACAGAACCAGATACAAATAACAACTATTGAAAAGCAAACAAAAAACTCCTACATGTCATTTTAGGCATCTCTTGGTACAAACTAAATTACAGTCTACTAAATAATATATTCTTTCATAGTGATGCTCATCTCCATTCCTTTCTTCAAATAACATTATATCAGTCTGGTCTCAATACTCAAGTTTCATTGCAGAAGCATCTATCTTCAGCCTTTACTCAAGGCAAGGCAACTTGCAACATCAAGACATCTTTTACTTATTTACATAAGTGTTTACAATTGGGACACAGGCAGTTTAAATGACTTGCCTGAATTACACAGTGAGAAAGAGAAGAGTACTTAACCAGTATCCTTGTGGTTTAGTCTGAGTTACTATATCACACTACCTTAAATTTAACAAAGTTGCTTATCAGGCCAGCACATCATCATATTCCACATGGCCACAGCACATATGCACAATCTCTGTGAATTAAGGAGTGGAGCAGACAAATTGAGGCAAACCATCATTCCTTGGCACGACACAGCTGCATACCTCATTATGCCCCTCCTCCCGTATTTGTTTCACATATACAGTAATCCCTCCTGGAACGCAACCCCCGCGATAGGTGAAAATCCGCGAAGTAGAAACCATATGTTTGTATGGTTATTTTTATATATTTTAAGCCCTTATAAACTCTCCCACACTGTTAATATTATTAGAGCCCTCTAGACATGAAATAACACCCTTTAGTCAAAAGTTTAAACTGTGCTCCATGACAAGACAGAGATGACAGTTCTTTCTCACAATTAAAAGAATTCAAATATATCTTTTCTTCAAATGAGTGTCTGCATCAGGAGCAGAGAATTTAAGAGAGAGAGCGAGTGCTCGCAAAGAAAAGCAAACAATCAAAAAATCAATACGTGTGCTTTTAAGTAAAGCGGCATTTTTCAGAGGAGCGTCAGTATCTTTTAAGCAAACAGCCTCTGTTGAAACAGCCCCTCTGTTCAAATCTCCTCCGTCAGGCGCAGAGAACGTCAGAGAGAGAGCGCGAGATTAAAGCAAACAATCAAAAAATCAATACGTGTGCTTTTGTGCTTTTAAATATGCCGAGCACCGCAATAAAGCGGCATTTTTTAGAGGAGAGTCAGTATCTTTTAAGCAAACAGCTTCTGTGCAAACAGCACCTCTGCTCACATTTCCTCCGTCAGGCGCAGAGAATGTCAGAGAGGGTGAGAGAGAGGCAGAGACAAGCAAACAATCAAGCACTGCGCAGGAAGCATATCGTATATCATTGAGGAGTTTTAGTTAATATGTAATACATGCTCTGATTGGGTAGCTTCTAAACCATCTGCCAATAGCGTCCCTGAAATCAACTGGGCAAACAAACTGAGGAAGCATGTACCATAAATTAAAAGACCCACACCGCAGAAATCCGCGAACCAGCGAAAAATCCGTGATATATATTTAGATGTGCTTACATTTAAAATCCGCGATAGAGTGAAGCCGCGAAAGTCGAAGCGCGATATAGCAAGGGATTACTGTATATGAGTCTAACAAGCTTGCCTGGTTAGATAATAACTGAGTTCTTCCTGACAAGTTTTAAAATCTTTCAGGGTTTCTGCTTCATTTACTGTATGTAACTCTATACTTTTGACAGATTCCCATAATTCTTAGTATGAAGGAATGCCTCCTGGAGTCTGACGTTTTTCACATTACCTACCCTCTGCCGTATCTTGTACATATTTTTAGACAGTATGTCTTGCATGTTGCGTACTTCTTCAGGCAAAAATTTTCTTGGTTTAGAGGGCTTTTTTTCCAAGCTGATATTAAAAAAGAAAAGTGAAACAAATATAAATATTAAGAAAATACCCTGCATAATCTAAAACCAAATTTTTCAAAATAATATGTTTGATCTTCTTAGGACAAAATGGTGGCAATTCTAAACTTCTTAACTGAATTAGACGAAAAATGGTCAAGCATTTCTTTGGCTATCTTGTGTGTGAAAACAATTTTGCATGTTGTTAATGTTTGCACTGTATATGACCAAAAATGTATTCGACCAGTCTTTGGTCAAATGCTTTTAGTGAAACTTCATCCAGCACTAAGTTACATAAATTATATCTTTCAGAGTCTATGCAGTCCCTTCAGAAACAACTGTATTATTAAATGTGTTTCTTGAAATCATAGAGTGAACTACAAAATGAACAGAGTTATTACTATTGTCGAAAATACTCTGACAGACATCTCAAAGAGAGACTTTTTAAGTCAAGGTTCACATAAACTTGTGTGGGCAACAAGGATACTATAACAATTGTATTTAACTACTGTGCTTTGTAAGCAATTTGACCTACAAATCAAACGCTATAGACACAGACAGAATATAGTATATATTTTTGTTTAAGAGGCATCCAAGTGGTAGTTCAGAAGGAGTTATGTAGTAAAACAAATAAGGAGCAATAAGCTGAATAAGACTAAAGTAAAGTTAGCAAAAGGAAAGACTTGACAGAAATGAGAAAAAAAAATTTGAGCCGGCTAGAAATGAGAAATTACTCTATCTTTGAAGAATGAGTAACGGCCAAGGTTGAATTTCAGCATTGCTACAATTGAACAACAAGATGTTGTCAAAGAAAGAACATGTGATTATGTGCATATTATTTCCCGTGAAAAGTGTTGTATATCATACAAGACATTTACACTTATTTTCTTTAAGTGTAATTCAAGAGCACCTAAAAGTCATAATTATGCAAGAAGTTAGATATCGATTCAAATGTAACTTTATAGCAACACACTGGAAAGCTTTACATATGATATTATCAAGTGGTCATGTCTCATAATTCATTATCCTGGAGAAGTAATATTGTTAAAATAGGTTCATAGGGTCAGTATCATCGCTTTCCTCTAAAAATCTGTAAATCTTTTTCAGTACACCCCATTATATATCAAATAATTGTTTATCAAAAAGTGGAAGAAATTATAATTTCACTCCTTTGGATTACAAAGAGGCCACTGATTCCTTAGCTATCTAAGGCAAAGAATATTTAGGGCTACCAACATTCAATTCTAGTATTTAGCTGTAATTATATAGTGTACCTTATTATGAGGCTGTGGAAGGAATCAAACAGAAATTAACTTTTACCCACTACGCACTTTAAAGACTAATTCCTTCCTTAACTCTGCATATCGGTTTATTATTTTTTACTGCAAACTGGCTATAAACTTTAAGTGACTCTGTATATACTTAGATTATGATACCAGTGAAGGAGGTGCTTTATGGCTATTCTGAATTCCCAGCATCCCAAAACTACACAGTATATAAGATGATATACTGTTGCTATTGAGACCTTTACAGATTTGTATATATTTGAATCCTTTCAACAACTATGCATAAGATATAAATATTTCTTTTATTACATCCAGGTTATAGTGGTTGCTAAAAGAAACCTGACCAGCTTCCATAACCTTTTCTCACCATCTACTGTAGAAATTATACTTTCTAGCTGTGATAAGATACAGTTAGCATCTCCAAACTATACCAGTATTTCCTGCTTACTAAACAATCTGTTGTGACAACTTACACTCTAGTGCTAGCATGCCTTAATATTCAGCTCAGCTTGAAGTATTCTAACCACCTACCATAATAACATGGAAAGGGGCTCCATGTTTTACTTTAAATTAAGTTAATGAACAACAGCTCAGATTTTCAGTTAAGTCTAGCAAATATATATTATTATTGCCCTCAGTTAATTAGGACATGTTACTGTTTCTTATTTATTTGCATTTTGCTCGTTGTAATGCAAAAGTCAATAACTAACAAAAAATAAAATTAAAATGAGCTAGGGTTTGGTTGACAACACTGCCAAATGTGCATTGGCTGTTTATTGCATAGTATATGTCAGGTGTCTGATCAGAGATTGAAGATCTGCTCAGAATGATTACACCTCTGTGAGCAGTAAGTACTCCAAAAATACAGAGCAACTTCAGCTACCAAATAGCAAAGGACTATGAATTTTTAGCTCTTTTAATACCGATGAAAGCTCATAGTTACACTGGAGGTCAGGACAATCAGAAGACACTGGTGCTTTGTAGGCATCACTTAAACCCCAACACAACATATAGCTGACTGCTCCTTGCTAGAGCACAACAGTTTTAGAAATGAGAAGGAGTTTGATTATTTATCATTTATCTTGTATATGGCAAGTCAGGAAAATAGACGAGCTGTTTCACTTTGAAGTAACAGAAGTTTGTTGCCTAGCTGTGACTATATGGAGCATTTTTGTGTATCATAATTGTTGTTGCTGTTAGAATAGGCTCTAACATCAGCAACTCTGGGTTGGATTAATCTACTGTACAGATGGATGAATTGCATGTATTATTGTTAACTTCTTTGATGGTTTTCTCCATAATATGTATGGTAATCTACATGCTTTAACAACAAACAACAAGATGAGGCTTTGGATGTTATAAACAATCTAGAAAGTTGCTTCTGATGGGCCGAATTCTTTTTGTTCTTACTTAACTTAAACTGATGTTGTTAATCTCTTTTCTCCATTAAAAAATACATCCATTTTATTCATGCTTTTGGTTCAGTTTTTTACACAAAATACATTCAATAGCTAAACAGGGAAAGAACTTACTGTAGTGATGTAAGAGAAGGTGCAGCACTAATTTCACCTGCAGTTTCAAGTAACTCAAGAGCATTTTGCAGTTCAAGCTTTTTATAAAGAGAAACAATACTGGATTGAGGCCTGTTCTCCTTGATTAAAATCCGTCGTAAAAATTTGTCATTGAATTTTTTGAACCTAAACAAGAAAACATGTTTTGAGCAAAATTATTCCATGTGCAATATCAGTATATTTAACTGTTGAATAATTTAGACAAAAATGAAAGGTAATAGCATTTTATACTATACAAGATAAAACAAAAATGTTAATCTAAAATATGTGATTACTACTGCATTTGAATCAATATCATTTTATAATCCAAGCTAGAACGATGTAAATATGCAGGTGCTATTTTAGAGTTGAGGTAAACTGGGCATTCCTCTTCAGTGTCTTTTGCAAAATATATATGAGAAATGGACCACTTTAAGAGGACCCAGGATATTCTAGTGAAGTTATAATATTTCAGTGATTGTCTGGGAATTCTCCAGCAGGTCCTAGAAACTTTTCAGGAACAAGGAGGTCTAGTCACTCTTGTTTAGTCTGTCATCCTATTCAGGACAAACCATAGAAAATATGAGATGAGATCAGAATATAGGCACTGTAGAAATTAAACTGATATTCCTTTGCATTGGGATTATTAATACTTTTGTTTTCATTATCACTTAAATAAATTAAAACTTAAGGTGAATTAAAACACACAATAATATGTCTCCTAAAGATTCTATTCACCTGATTTCTCCAAAATAATATCAGGTCACATTTTGAAAGACTCTAAAGTCCTACTTTCTGCCACAGTACTTGGTAATTTATTCCATGTGTATTTCTAACACTTAAGCGATATTTACCCCTAACCAGTTTCCACCTGTGTTATTGAATTTATTTTAAACTATCAGCTTGGATCAATTGTACCAATTCTTGTCTTCATTTTAAAAACTTCCATCATGTCTCCTTTTAATCTCTGTAGTTTTTTTGTAATGTACTACAAGCTGCTTCATTAGCAATCACGTAATTCATGCATGATCAGAGAGTCTCCAAAGTTTTTTCTTCATGTATACCATATAAAAGGGCACTTCAGGAGCTGAACTAACACATAAGTAATAGGCTTCAATTGTGTCAACATGTGGTGGCTTTACAGGTTCAAAAAGTTGATTTCAGCTTTCCTGCTGCTATCTGTATTGAGTTTGCATGTTCTCATAATATCATCACTGGTTTCCTCACGGCAGTCCTCATTTCTCCCACTTCCTAAAGATGTCTTAGGATAATATACAACTATACATTTTCTAAAGTAAGCAATATACAATAAGCATGTTTACTTGTCTTTCCAGTAGTAATGGCTCCATTGTCCACACAGATCTTCAATACCTGCTATTGCATGTTCCATGAGCTATATTAAACAAAAACAAAAAATAAAATAGCAAGTGAGACTTAAACTATTTTTAAATAGTATTTTTACATGCATTATCTCCTAAAAGAAGAGAAAAGATTTGTTTCATGCTATCAGACAGTTTATGTGAGTTCAAATAAACCATCTTCTCCTTCTTTCGGCTACTCCTGTTAGGGGTCGCCACAGCAGATCATCTTCTTCCATATCTTTCTGTTCTCTGCTTCTTGTTCTGTTACACCCATCACCTTCATGTCCTCTCTCACAACATCCATAAACCTTCACTTAGGCCTTCCTCTTTTCCTCTTTCCTGGCAGCTCAGTCCTTAGCATCCTTCTCCTGATATACTCAACATCTTTTCTCTGCACATGTCCAAACCAACGCAATCTCGCCTCTCTAACTTTGTCTCCCAACCGTCCAACTTTAGTATTTTAACTCATCCACCTTTGCCAAATCTATTCTCTGAATCCTCACCATTCCACCGACCTCCCTCTCATTCACACACATGTATTCTGTTAAAAATGTGAGTTTAAATAAACCATCACAGATGTTAAAAACATTAAAAACTATACACAGGTGTTCTGAGATTGAAATAAACTTATATTTCTTCTTCTATAGGATATCACTTCTTCTGTGGGTGTCTCCGGTAAGCAGAGATTAACCATATTCAGGCCTGGTACTTTCTTCTTACTCCCTATCTCTCCTTTTCATTTTGACAAAGTAAAAAGTAACAAAAACAGAATGCATTATTGATCTTGAAAAGCATCTTTCTGAACATATGGTGTATAGAACACAGGGGCCACACACCATAGACAAGTTAACTTTTAAACATTTTGTATACAAAGGTAGCTTTTTGCTGTTCAGTAACCGAAGTGTTTGGTGTGTTTCTGTGACAGGATATAGTTGTTGTGTTTGAGAGGAAGGAAGAGAAGAAAGGAATAAAATAAAGTGGAGGGCATGTTTCAGGTTTGAGTATTATAATGATGTCTTGTGTGTATCTTTACCCTGTCATAAATGTGTTATCCCAGGCTAAACTAACAAATTAATTTTACTTGCCCAAAATATTTTAGCCTACTTTATTTACAGAATTCAATCAAAATTTTATGTTGCACTGCTCTATTAAATACCATTTGCTTGGCCACTTGAAATTCAAAACCTTTACTGTGGGTCTTTCATACCTGCAGACCACTATCTCATGATAAGTACCAGATCTAAGTAACAATATTCACTCTTTTGATAGTTTGATAATTCCCTTTTTGCGAGACAGAACATTTGCTATGCACCACCTGTTGTTTTGTCCTAACAACGGAAAGAAATACTTCTTCATTCCAATCAATGCAACACCTTCTGATATTTCATTTAACTGCTAAGTCCTGAAATCTGTAAGCTTTCAGTGAAGATTGATGTGATTGGCTCCTTTCTCCTTTCTCCTTTTGTAAAACATATAGCATGTCAATCATGTCTTTACTAAACCTCGTTTTTGATTGTAGGGCTCAACCCAATTCCATTAAATTGGACAAAGGCCAGACGGAGCACCAGTCCATTAAAGCACACATACATGCTTTCACACTCACTTGTTCATACCAGTCAACCTAACATGCAAGATATTGTGGTAAAGAACAACCTGTCTTATTACTTCTAATCACTGTTTAGAATAGATATAACAAAAGTACTTCAAAATTTAACGTATTATTTTACTCCTGATTTTCAATAATTTGTGAAAGACTATATATTATTATCAGTATTCCTTTACTGTAAGAAATTATTTGAGGATAGTACTTATTTCTTAGCATACATGTTCACACACTTACTGTTTCTAATTCACTTTTAATTCAATCTTCTGCTAAATAAATCTCCTATAAGGGTATGTTTATTGGGATTAAATAATTCCTTTAAGGTTCAGTAAAAATGAAAATAGAAATAAGAAATGAACTAACCCGAGTATGAATTTCCACATTTATATTCATCTCCTTTTTATTTGTCCTTCTTATATTCAAGTACTTCACCAATGGACGAAATGTTATTCCCTGAATATAAAAGACATATATTTCTAGATACATTTAATATACATATAAAGTGTATTACTAAGCAGAATGCCCACACTGAAGTAACTTTATATTAATATTTTTTGTCCACCATGTTTACTTCACATGACAATTAATATAATGTTTTGGTTTGGGATTTATTGTGAACAGCATAATCAAAAGCATTTCTAATCATCAAGCAGCACAAGAAACATATTTCTGGCGATTTAAATTAAAAATTTAAACATAATATTCTCAAACCCATTTAATCCAATTCAGCGTTGCACGAGACTAGAACTTATACCAGCAGCATCCAGTACTGGGCAGGAACCAATCTGTTCAGATTTATTTGTCTAATTTAGAATGGAAAATAAATTTAACACGCCTTTATTTGGCATTGGCAATGAATCCTTTTCTGTCTCTATGCTGTCAGGTACCAAGCAAAGTTGCAACATGCTGCAACCTATTCTGACAGCATCAGAAATAAGACAAAAGACCAACCTATGACGCCATGGCAGCTCATCTCAGTTGTCACTCATACACACCCAACCATGCTTCTGTTTAGCCAGTCTGGAAAGGCCAATTAATCTAATATACACACTATAAGATGAAGAAATTTTGTGGGGCTCAAAGAGAAATTGCAAACTGCACTCAGAAACCAAATTAAACCAATACCCCTGGAGTGTGAGGCAGCAGCACTGCTAACCACTGTGCCAAAATGGCAGGTATAAAATAGTCAATCTTATTTTATAAAAGGACAATTCATTGGCGAATGCTGCACAAAGAAGTGGTGCAGTGGTTTGCCCTCTTGCGTTACAGTTCCAGAGTGATGGATCCAAATCTTGGCACCATCTCTATATTGTTTGATAGTCTTCCCATTTACATTCACATTCCAGAGATATTCAGGTTAGGTTCATTGCTAAGTCTGAGTTGGCCCTATACAGGTGAATATACCCTCCGCTGAACTTACACCCTGTCTGAGGTTAATTCCTGCTTTATGCCTGTTGTTCTGGTATACATTCCCACTCTCTTGACTCCAAATTTGATGAAGTGGGTTAAAAATAATGAATGTCATTCAAAACCACATTACATTTTGGTATATATTGTTATATATGCTGTCAACCCATTTGACCACTTAACTTACAAGTACCACTCAAAAAATCCCTTTTATAAAATGTGAGTTTCATTTTTTTTCTGAGCAGTGCATGATACCTGCACGAAGACTGTAAATATTATGACAGCAGTGCTGGCAGTTACAAAGAGCGTCCTTCGATTGAAATTCTGTGGCAACAAAAATACGAGGGAAAAACAAATGGCTCCACGTAATCCTCCATATGCAAGACTAAACTGGTCTTTAAGATTGAATGGAATTGTACGAAACTGGTTAATGATCTGTGTCAGGACAAGTATCCCTGTAAAATAAAGAAATAAAAATAAATTTTATTGAAGCTAGAAAGGTTGAATAAAGGGAAACAGTGTTATGTAACAAGACACATTACAATTCATGACATTTCTAAATAGGCCCCTCTTTCTTTAACAGAACATTTTCTGACTTTTTGTGAATTAGAACTCTCATTACATTTAATACCTAATTATTGAAAGCATTCCAAAGACATGAAGGTTAGGATTACTGATTGGTCTAAATTAGTTCTGTGTAGCTATCTACATTAAATGTGGCCTTCAATGGACTGGCCCCTTGTCCACTGTAGGACAAAGTGGGCATTGCCCATTCTGCTAGGTTTTAGTGGCACACCAGGCCCGTTAAGACAGCAAATTTAAAAGGGGTGTAGACATCCAGCTACACCAAACCTCCATGTATATTTCAAATTAAGGTACTGAACCCTTTGTACTAGGATCAGCCTATACTTCGTCTGAACAGAAAGGTATAAATCAGACTTGAACTGACATCTTTGCAGAGGCCTCTTTGTGGAGACTATTTCAGGTTAAAAGGATTGAAGTAGAGACCCAAGAACAAAGAGCTACAATTCAATGAATAAGAATTCTGATAGACAACATAGCACGCCAATGAGAAGGCACTGACTTCTTAACTAAAAATTACTTCTAAATTCTTGTGCCAGAAAAAGCTTTTCCCAGTAAGTTGCAGAAAACACAACACATAGCGAGTTGAAAAAAAGCACAGCACAGCATGGACAAAGGACCATGTCACAAAGAGAAAGAGTGAATTCCAACACAAGAAGGATCTTCCAGTTGAACCCAGAATAACAATAAAAGCATTTTTGAAAGCATTATTATAAGGGCAGAGGTTAACCTCTGCATTCTCCTTTCTACTGCAAATCAATACTATTCATCTTTCAACTTTACTTTTTCCTCAAGACCATATTTTCATGTGTCATTCAGTCATGAGAGAGTGAAGAGTAGATGATCAGAATTTTAACAAAATTAGAATATCTACCTAGGTAGCATTTACAGCTGAGTTAGAGTCCAGTTCTCATTAACCTTGTTTTAGAAAAAGGAAAGCAAGTTTGATAGAAAACCTAAAAATCTAATTTTAAAAGTTTATACTATACGGTATATCAAAAGGTAATTAATTCATCCATCTATTTCCTGTACTAACTCTTGACCATATGGTGCCTAAGTCCATCCTGGCAGTTATGTGGCACAAAACAGCCCTTGAATCTGGAATCCTGAACTAACCCTGGATGGGGTGAGAGTGAACACTTAGACCTTTATAGAAACACCAACAGTGTTGTATTGTAACAATGTAAAACTACAGTATTGCTGTACTTGAGTATCGCATTTTGTGTCTGTTTCCACTTTTTATTCTCTACATTTTCAAAACACAAATGACTACTTGTCCTAATTTAGGATCATTTGCTTTATGAAAATTTGCGTGTATGAACAGTCTGGGATGACTGCTAAATGTACATCTTGCCTGAAAAAGAGGCCTGAGTTGCCTCCAAAGCTTACATATTGTAATCTTTTTAGTTAGCTGATAAAAAGTGCCATTTTACTTGACTTCTCACTACATTCATAATGGCTAACACGGTACAACACCCTAGTATTAAAATATTTGGAAAGAATCTGAAAAGAAGAAAGCTAAGGATTGAGAGTTATGAATTGTCTTCAGGCTACAAATCAATTGGATGGCATCCTTGGAAAGAAAAAATATGCTATATAAGGGTGACCTCACAAGGCAGAATGAAAACACTAACAAGCCATAAAAATAAATAATATCTGGTATTTGCAAGGATTGCTTTATAATTGAGGTAGTCTCAATAATCCTTCACAAATAAAGCCAGGGTACAGCTGAAAGGCTTCATAGCCTTCTTTATTTAGCATGGCTTTTACACACATGCATGTTTGTATGTACCACTAAATGAAAAATGTTGCCATTCCTAGTGTTTCATTACAAGGTATGATTCACTGAAATTGCTCCTACCAACCAACAGGCAAGTAATTTTAAAGAAAAGGTCATAGATAGACCCTGTGTTGTTGTCACAGCAGACTTTATTATTTTCTCACACTGTATATCCAGGTGTTGCATTTAGGGCATGACTCATGCACTGAAATGCAAATTCTGCACTTTTTCTGCTCATTGCAGTCTATAATGCTATATATATCTAAGATTAATTATAACACCAAACATCTTTACACATACGAAAACTATAAGACCTTTTTTTCTAATTTTTTTTAAAGTATTGAATTATAAACTCCAAAGGGTTTTTAATCTTTTAGTTGCAAGTGTTCATGTTGTCATGGAGTTTAGCAGTTTAGCACATAATTTAAATTTTAGTATGTCCTAATAAGTCTTATACAAGTTACTGTTTGTGTTAATTAAGCCAATTAAGAGTGTGAAATTAACACATTTATTAAACATATGGTGATATTTGCTAATTTATTCAACACAAATGCACCTCTGTCCATGGTTGGTTCCTCCCTTGATGTGTTACTTGTCATTGGAATGAGCAGGTTTGAAAATAATTAAGTGAATGTTTAAGATGGGCCAGTGGTCCAAATGGGAGTTTTGCAAAGGGAACATATAAACTCTTGCAGATATTATTTACCTGGGACAGTGACATGTCTTTTACCTGATGTTTCCAAATCAGAAACATCCTGTAACTTAACACTATAATAATTCAGACCATATTTACTAAGAACTGTCTGATATAAATCCCTAAATACTACGTTCAATGAGGAAAGGTGTGCTTCATCAGTATTGTAGTGCATATTTTGTTTCTAGAGAGCATCCATCTAGGTTTTTTAAACCTCTTAACCCAATTTCAGCCTCAGAACACCAATGGTTGCAAGGCAGAATCCAACCTTAAACAGGATGATAGACTATGATGGGGTACTGAAAAAGCTCCCCCAAATATGTGGAGGACATGCAACTTACTGTACATTCAGACAGAAACCAAACCAAGATTTAAACCCAAGACTCTGGAGCTATGAGGCAGCAGTGATAACAGGTGTACTATCCTTTGTACAAAAAATACAGTCAATTCTAAACAATAAAATAAAAATACCTAGAATCTACTTAAAATTAATATATGCAATTAACATTGTCTAGTCAGATGACAACTGGTAAAAAAGACCTTCATTAGTATTCCCTTCAGCACTGCTGTAGAATTAACTTTGTGCTAAATGTGCTCCACAGCATGACCAGAGTATCCTGTGGAGGTCTGCTAAAAGACCCTGCTTTCTACCACTATGCTGTTATCAGAATTTCACCACAAAGTGGAATAATTCTTAAGGACTCTTAGCTATCCCTTAAGAATATAAGTTTGCATACTATACACATGTCCAAATGATACTCAACACAAATTTAGACTGGAGAAATATTGTGGAACTAATATGCTGCAGGTTAATGAGGAACATAAACATTCAATGGTAACAGAATGTCAGACATTACAGATCTCTACCATGATTTTTAAAAAATGCTTTTAATGAAAACTGTTTACACCTAGACTTTACATAGATGAATATTATTAGTGTACTCGTTGGTAAAACGTTATAAATCAGCACGACAGCAAGACAGAACTATCTGACTTTGTATGAATGATTCCAGTTAATGCTTGGGAGTGTCCTTTAACCAAAAAAGGGATGTCTTCTTACAAATGCAGTCCCATTTAGGGATCAAAAGACAATGTTGTTGATCCATATCTGTCATGTCAGTAATAGAGTACCATGAGACACCATGCAGCAAGTAATCATCTGTACTTAATAACCAAAATTAGTGCTCATCCATCCATTCTCCTATATATCCGTTACCCAATAAACTTAATCCAGTTTAAGGTCTCAGGGCAAAACAAAATTTTACATATTTTGAAACATATAGAAAATCCAAATTGTATGTGTAATGTAAAATATTTATTAAAAAAATAGATAATTTAAAGATTTATAGTCATATGGAAACATGTCCTTATTTCCTTACCTAGTCCACGCCAAATGAAACAGAATAAAATTGTGAAGCAAATGTAGGCCCAGTTCCACTCATGGTCACTGGTTACTGTTGAAATACCCAGGAATAAAAAAATGAGGGTCTCACTGACACTGCTCCACATTTTCAAAAAGTGTTTAATGGTAGTGCAAGACCTTTGGGAGACATTTTCTTCCACGTAGTACTTCATAGTCAGAGCGCAAGTAATAATGCTGAAAGGATAAGAATATATCAGCACAAACATTTAGAGATAAAAAATAAACACATTTAGAAAAAAATGTGTATCATCTTTTATTTGTATTTTTAAATATTTTTGCTTACAGTTGCAGTTTAAATAAGAACATTAGCAATAAAATAAATTACATTCAGAAATGTTAGCTCCATACGTTAGACTGATTATCTACAGTACTTACGCCATGATTCCAGAAAGCTGGAAGCATTCAGCTGTCAAGTAAGCCAGGTAACTATACATAAAGACAAAAAGAGGCTCAATTTCTCTGGTGTTTTTGGTAAATCTTGTAGTAAAAGCAGCTGCAAATCCAAACAGAAATCCAAACACCATTCCGCCAATGCCCACCACAAAGAATCCAACTACTCCCAGCACAACATCCACTGTGTCAACTTCATTCATTTCTGAAATATATGTGAACATGTTGTACAATACCTAGGAGGAAAGGGACAAAATTTTACAAACAAATATGTATGATAAAAATACCTGAATGTCAAAGAGGAAAGTTATTCAATAAGCGAAAGAAGGTGGGCCTCTTCTGATGCAGTGTGATGTATAAATATAAAACATCCACCTATGGATTTCCATTTATTATAACTTTTAAATCAGTTTGGAAAATTATCCTTTTCTCATCTAAATTATAGATTTTATATCCCAGTATTTATGCATTTCTTTCCAAATTGAATCATTTATATTTATCCAATATTTAGTCCTTTTCAAGACTGACGCTTTTTTTGCATCTACCGTATTATGAGATTGAAGTTGATCATCACTAGGTTTCAAAGTGCATTTAGTGTAGTCTTTTAAATTCAGACTTAACATCTGGTCATTTGTGGGGTCTTACCCTTTTTATTTCCATTTCATTTTTCACTTTCTTAAAATATCAGAGATATCAGATCTATGGCTTCCAGACTGCCTTATTCACTACAGCCAGTTAGTACAGAAATAAAATGTAACTCAGCCTTGACATGTGTATACTATTCCCAGCTAAAGCTTGCAATTTTATCCATAAGTGTAAACCCTTAACATGTCTCTTTTAGCGTCTTTACAAAACATAATGTTTGTTTTTATGAGCTCTACAATTGTGCTTTATCTGCTGACAAATACCTGATATTTTTAAGAAGTCAGAGGGGAATTCTCACTTGTTTTTAACTTAATACAATGCCTTTGTGTGATTCTTATAGATGAAATTGGAGTTTTGATGTGTATGATGGCAAAAATAAGGCAGAAAAACCAAGTTCATGATTGTTTTAGAGTTTGTTTTTCTTTTTTGGTGATTTTATTGTAAAATGGATCATTCTGCACGGTTGGCATCCCTGCCATTAAATTGCTCCCAATTGTACACAAACTCGAGTATGCACAGAAAAAGAAAACTGCTATCTTCCCAGTTGAGAACTCCTTTTATTCAAGTGACTATTCAGTAGTAATCTTGTAATAGGCTCACTTCAGATGGGCCTCATTTCACCTTCCCTTATTGTAGTTTGCCCCCTATGACCAAATGCTTTCTCACCCCAATGATCACATGTATCAGAACTGACACCAGGATCTATTTTAGTTGATGCTCTTGCCAAGAGTAACTCCCACTCCAGAACCAAAATTCAAACTCAGCTACTGCCCTTGACATGGAAAGCACAAAATAATGGTCTTTGCCATTTAAGTTAATTATTTGTGTTTTAAACTTAATTTAAAGTGAGGAAGCGGTTAAGCACATGCATAGTGTGCATCAAGTAACAAAAACTGAATAAAAGTTATAGGTATACATTTAATACTGCATGTGCTGAGGGGTAAATTTAATCCACCCAGTTTCAAATAACATGGAGTTTGTGACTATCATGGCAGCCCTGGACGTAAGGCAAGAAGCAAAAGTGGTGGACTATAAACTGGTCCTTGGGAGGGCACAATTACAAAGTCAAACAGGCAAGTGTGCCACTTGCAATTCAATAACAGAAATCTATCAATAATGTATCTGTTTACTTTTAATCAGTTATTTCCTTTAGAAATTTTGAAACAGTGTGATCTGGGGGCACAGCAACAATTAAATACCTCAGGTCTTTGGGGACTCACATTGGGATGGAAAAAAGGGGATGGATATTTTTCAAACAGTCATTTTGAGAGACTTCTATTGTGTTATACTCACTAATTTGGAGAATAAAAGTATTTTCTTTTCCAATTCTGTTGACTAAAGTTTGACTTGGGTTTATGACTTTATTTAAAATTGTTAAAAGGTTGATATTAATATGTTAACAATGAGTCTTGCTAACCACTAATATAGATGTAAAATAAGTTTTACTGGAGGTCATATTCTATTGTACCCAATGCCAGAATTGCCATCTTAGACATCCTATGGAATAACAAAAGCTTAAAATAAGGAGCAGTAAAAGCTGCAGAATAAAATGAATAGCCTTTAACACTGCTTTGTGTTATCATCCTGATCTGAAATGGAGTAGTAATGAATGTTGCAATATTCTTTTTCTCTTTGTTCAAAAAATGCATTTATTTTAATTAAAATTATGAGTTTCATATTTCATATGTTGAACAAGATGAAACCTCAGTAAATAGAACACAAGAAGATAAGTGTCAAATTTGGTTTCAGTTGTCAAATTTCGCTTTCATGAAGGTTCACGTATGGTACTTAAGACTTAATAACAAATCCTGGCGAGTGGAATTTACAGTTTTTCATACAAATGAAGAAATAGTAACACAAACGTAATGCATTGTTTTTGTACATTACATTTTTTACATATAGGTATTATAGTTTTTTTCTTCAAAAACAGACCATTCAGTTCAACTTCATTTTGTATTTATTTATCATTTACAAAATATGGTCCCTGAATTTTTTCCAATATACTAAAGATATAAAAGCTTAATTGATTGGTACGAGTAAATGAAGGTGTATGATTTGTAATGAGCTGGCACAGGTTTGGTTACTGCTTTGCATTCAGAGTTAAAATGAGATAGTTAAAATAAGCAGGTTTACACAATGGATGGAGAGGTGGACGGAAGAAACTCTTATAAAGATTTTTTTTGTTTTCTTTCAAATTATAGCTGATTTACAATGTAGGAATAAGAATATATTTACAAAAACATGTTTGTTCAGAATGTACTGAACTACTGCTCTTGTAAATTGGCAGGTCTTGTTGGATACTCTTTATAAACAGGGTCACATGTAGAGAATCTTGGGAAAGAAAACCACGCTGTATAGAAACTGTTTACAGAATTGGGCGGACACCTGGCTGAGTGAATATTACATTTGGTTAATAGCAGGTGAAGATATCAGCATTTGGAAATTGGTTTTATCCTCATTTTTGGAAAGTTCACTCAGTATATCATCTTATTCTTGTCCTGTTTGCCTTTCTGTGTATTGTCAATTTCATGTTTCACTGTGTATTGTCGAGGTTCATATGATGACTGCCTTCTCTGTTCTACTTTCTATTTACTAACACTTTGTATCTTTTTGAACCCTAGAGTTATTTAAATACTATTGCTGCCTGAACTCAAACCACTGTTACTGTGGCATATTTAATTTTTCATAGGTCATTTAATCTTAATTTTATATCTCTTTAGACAGTAAGTCCCAACATGTGACATGCTTACAAACCAAACAAGGAAGCAAAACAAAACAACTCATTAGAATAAGGGGAGTGAGAATATAATTGATGACACAAATAAATCAATGAGAAATTGTTAAGGGTTAAAATGACTCTACTTATAAGATGTGAAAAACATTCCAATCACATCTACACGGTAAATGGGCTCATTATGCTTTTTTACTTTTTTACAGTTGCCTAGAATTGCCAGGTGTGAGGGTTCATGTGAAATGATTTTACAATTCAGTTTCCACTGAGCACTCATTAAGTGACTGTATTTATGTTTTGGCAATCATGATTGTGAAGCATTTGTCGATGCATAAGGAGGAGGACAAACTGGTCAAGTGGTGGCAAGAGAGCCATACACTATATGACATGTCTTCTGAGAAATATTGTGATCACTTCTTCAAATAATAAATATTCTCCTGCAGTTACATACTCCCGATGGCATTGCATGTTTGTACTATTACCACATTAACATTAAGTAATATCATAAGATACAGTGAATAAAGTGAATACTGAGAGCAAACTTAGCCTACTGTAGAAAAGAGATACAGCTAAATATCACATTATTCCCCACAGTGTCAAATTGCAAGGACACCATGGCCTCACCACTCAGTTGCACATGATCATTCAAAAAGCTTCCATCCTTTCATGAGCCCATAAAATCACATTGTGCCTCCAATCACCTCTCAGTATAAATGACACATTAACTGTGAGATGGCACTTGAATTCTCTAATGCATAAAAAAATCATATTGTGTATGATGACCCATTTTGAAACTTCTCCAACTTACCACGGTGATAGCATCATTGAAAAGGGACTCTCCGAATACTACAATATAAAGCTGCTCGTTGACACTAATTTCTTCAAACACGGCCAGGACAGCTACTGGGTCCACTGCTGAAATGATAGTTCCAAAAAGTAGATTCTCCTGCAAGTTGATATCTTTCAGACCAAAAGCTTCAATCTGACAGATGGCAAACAGTGAGATTCCAATACCAACAGAGTTCCAGAGTGTCCCCACAATTGAAAACCAAAGGACTGTGCCTGCATTTTCAAAAAATGGACGAGTGGGCATAAAATAGCCTGCATCTAGTACAATGGGGGGAAGCATGTAGAGGAAAAAGACATTAGTGGTCAGAACTGCAGGAGATTTCTCATGAACAGAAAACATTATGCCTCCAACGATTAATCCAATGGTAATTAAAAGGCAGCTTTCTGGAATCCATATGGTCACTTTGTGATAAATATGGAAACCTAAGGAAGAAAAGAAACAGTTTAAAGTAAAATAAAAAATAATGATGGTCATATACTCAGTTTAATTGGCTCCAGCAGACCCCCGTGACCCTGTAGTTAGGATGGATGTACTCAGTTTAGTAAAATGACACACAGGTAAAGGTGGAAGGACAGTTGAATATTTGTTATTTAAAAATCCTAAAACCATAGGAGGAGTTGAGAATATACCATTAAGTCCATCGTAACTCAACAATCCACATTCACTTGACTTTTTAAAAATATTCCTAATATTTCATTGTCTACAAAGTAATACTGGATGAGTATCCTTAATCAAAGAAATCTGGGTCTGGAAGTATTTTGTATTTCAGATATTTTTTGATTTTTGGATTATTTGTGTATTTTGCATATTTGCATCTTCTTTTCTTCCAGTCCGTGCAATTTAAACCACAGGAGTTTCAGGGAAAAAGCAAAAGAAACTGAAGAAAAGAGTTGATGCTGTAAGAAAATAAAAACATAAAATACCTGTTATCCATTCGGATTCTCAGTAGCACAAGGTAACAAGCTTAATGATTAATTTGTGCATTGTAATGAGCACAATAGTTGAAGATAGGGACAGAAACACACTTGTGGACCACTGCAACTACTTGGCTCCAACATTTGAGAACTGCTTGTGCCTCCTATGATATCTTTCTGTCACTTCACTATTGCATCACTACATGGTATAACCACATCAAACAGAGTTTCGATAAGCATTGTGGTCTATGTATATACTGTGTGTTTAAGCACTGCAGCTATAGTCTGGCAAGGCATGTTTGCATTTCCAATTAGATAGTAGTGTTAACTTACTTTTCTTACTTGTTTAGGCATGCAGTTCAAAGGTGGATGTTTTGCCACCTCATCTAGGCTCCTATTGATGTTGTTAGACACATTTACTAATCTGAAGTGTTTTTAGTACTGAAATCTACTCTGGCTCTTCATTGTCATCTCTCTTAAAGGCAGTTCTTTTCACTTCCTTTTGATAGTGTGTGACGCATCATTTACTTCTAATGTGTATGTTACAATTCATATTTTCATATTTTTCAGCATATGGTACCTGACAATTCTTTCAAGCTTACATCAGCTATGACACTATAGTCATAACTGAACAACGGTTTCAGTTCCATATTTTGGACCATTTCAGATTTGGAATTTCAGATTAGGGATGCTCATCCTGTGCTGCCTACTACCTTACTAGGTTAAATTAATTGTTGTATCTGTGGTTTACTACAAAAAATATATAAATGTCTGTGTGAAATGTTCTTGTTGAAAAGTTTATTTCAAAGGAATAGTTTGCATCTACGGTACTAATTTCCTTCTTTACTTTTAAACACTTATCTCATGTCACATTTTCATCTTCCTTTGGTGAGAATGGGAAATTTTAACTCCTTCAATCTTTCCTCTTAGTTTATAACCCAAAGTCTTGGAAAAAGTCTAGTTGCTCTTCTCTGAATTTTCTGTAGTGTTGCTATGCCCTTTTTCTAACATGGAGACTTGTAGATGTGTGGGCCAAATCAGTTTTTGCCAGCATGCAAGTAAAAGCATTCATAATGCCAGAAATATATTTTCATTATTTTAATAGACAACACATCTTACTAGCACAAGGACTTGTTACCCATAACACCTCTCAGCCCCTCTATAACCAGTAAACTAGTGCTGTGGTGCTACAGAATATTCAACACTTCATTTGCTGATAGAGACATATAACGATTTCCTCACAGATGTTCACTCTAGTGGTATATCTTTTACATATTACATTACAGTTCTAGAGACTTGGGTTCTACTCTTAACACAGTCGCTGTCTGGGTGGAGTTTGCATGTTGTTCCAGTGTCTTTGTGGGTTTTCCCCAGATAGTTCTGAGAATGACATATTGTTTAGGTTGATTGGCAACTATAAATTAGCCTTGTTTTGGAAGTGAAATCCCATCTGACATTGATTCCTACTCTGCATAAAGTGCTTATACTCTCCATGGTCCATAAACAGAATAAGTAGATGCAGAAAATGATAAATACATTATATGCCAATTAGTCTTAGCATTGTCATGGTTTAAGTAGCTACTGCAGTATGACCAAGGTTTGATTATTTGTTGTGCTATAACATGCCATGAACATTAGTTCTGTCACCTGATATAATTAATAGTTGGAGTAAAGTATTGGGTTTTAAAGGTGTGGTACATGAAAAATGTCTGTGTGTTGTAGTTTATTTTAGAAATCAGATGGCAATTTTCTCAGTCCCACCTCTGGATCTTTCCTGGATCTCCCAGGGTATTCCCCATCCTGTGCAATGCTATGAAAGGCTTCCTCTACTTTAGCAAAACCAGTTTAATGGTTTAAGATTACTCATGTCAAGTTTGCATAGTGCCTTACTGTGAATACTCATCATTTACCAACACGCACAAAAGCATAAGGAGTCTTTACTTCATTTTGTAGTGAATACTGCTGTAATTCCTGTATTACTGCATCATTTTGTAAGATTAGATGATATGAAACATATTTACAAAACAGCCAACCTACTATTAGCAACAGCTATTCATAGATCCCATTGACTTATTTTTAAAATGACAGCTTATATCCCCTCTTAATTCTGAGCTCTGGACCCTTTCAAACTGAAATCCTTAAGGCTTAATTGCCACCCTCAAGACATATACTTCTGGACAACTATGCCTATATGGTAGCTTCTAACAAAGTTTTATACACTGCAAATACAGACCAATGGATAGATGGCTTCTCTAACTCAATGTGACCCCAGCCGGTGCTCAGCAATTCTGAAAATAAACTCAATTTTAATACTTTTTCAAATGTTGCTCTTAGTTTCCTCCAACTCTGTGCCCCCCCCCCCCCCCAAAACCCCCTTAAAATCTTCAAACATACTGTATACTGAGATAATGTCAATTGTGCATGCCTAATGCTACTTATTCCTGATTTAACACTTACCGGTATAAACAGTTGTTCAAATATCTGAGACATTTAGTGACATTTTTTTATCGAAATCACCCTCATCGTTCAGTGTAGCATAATTACAGCAACATTTTGTAAATCTAAGCCATGATGCCCATGAAAGTCATATTTATTCAATCTTCTATTAGTGACAGAATCATGTACTGTAACATTTACCCCTGTAGATTCTTTGTGATTTCTCAGAGAATCATACATTCTGATATTTGGGTGAATTTACTGGGACATCTATTTCTGTGAAGATTAATAATGAATGTTTCTGCTGTGTGAATAATCTCTCTTAATGTGGAAAAATTATTTTCTAATTATTTGGAAATGAATTTGTAACCCTTCCTAGATGCAGATGTTTTTTAGTCTTTACCAAAAACATAAGTGCTTCAAACCAGACTGGCAAAGCTTCTGGCTTTCTATCAAGGCTGTAACACTTTAATCAGTCATTTAGTAATCAAGTGCACTTGGCTTTAATTAATTTTAATTCACATACAAGCAGTAAGTGTATATTTTCACACACGTCTTCTGTTTTTAGCTTATTTTTGTCTTGAATAAACAGTGAGTTGTGTTTAGTTAGCCTCACAAACTAAGATGTATGCCATTTCAGCTAAGGGTAAGGACTAGGCAGTTGTTAGTTATGCCCTATTATATGCACAACCACAGAACTGAAAGAGTGTGCATTTATTTTTTCCTTTCATTGTACTTTTTGAAAATGTACATGCCATTTTTGCAGATTATGAAACTTGTTAAAAAAATATAATTAAGTTACTTCTACCAATCACAAATGTTTCAGCTAAGAGTTAATACAGATGCTAATAAAATTAGCCACAATTATAAGGAGCCTTTGAAGCTATACTTATAAATATTTTTGATTTACAGTAAAATGTCAATTGACCAGCATCATTGGGTCTTGAGCAATTAGAAATTCCAACTTTACCATAGTTGCTTCTGCTAGACATAGTATAGGGCCAAAGTGTACAACTTAAATCCCAGGACCCACTTGTGCCTGTGGGTTTTCCTCCTAATCAATTTCTTTATTTCTCAGTTTTTTGTGTTTTTTTGTGTCAACTCAGAATAATAAACTGGTTTATATCATTACTAGATGAAAAAAAATCATTTCTGTGTGCTAGACTGGGATGAAGTGGTTATTTTTATCTTTCTATTAAATACATTGTTTTAAGTTATTATTATTTTATTAGGTCATTATTTCCTAATAAGTACACAACTGGATAACACTGAAGTACCTGCTGCCCTTTAGTGTCATTTGTACCTGTCTCTGCTGCACATATCATTAATTGTCACTATTCAGATACAATTAACACTGCAAACCCACCATAAAAGGTGAATAAAAAGAAAAATAGAATTAAGCATTTAAAGCTATGGCAAGAAAGGTCATCTAATTAAAAATAAGATCAATTAAAGGTAAAAATGTCTCACTGACTGGTTGGAACAAAACCCTGCAGCCACAGTGATGTCACAGGACTGAATTTGAAAACCCCTGCCCTAAAGCATGAATCAGCTTGTATAAAATGTAAGAAAGTTACTGTAGCAAGCCTTAAATAAAACCTTTTCTGTGCATATCGTAAGTGTGAAATAAAAAGATTTCCCATGTAATTACACAGACTGTGAATTTCAATGTCAGTTAAATCTGTTTTGAACCAAGTAATATTTTGTTTTTCAATTACATCCTTATTCATTTAGGTTTAGTGCATATAAAAGCTCAGTAACATAAAAGAGCAGCACAGACAAAAGAACTTTGTTTTGCTAGAATTTGTTGAATTCCACAAACAGACAAACAGATTTTTTTAGTGAATCCCTTTCAAAGTTTAATAGATAGATAGATAGATAGATAGATAGATAGATAGATAGATAGATA
>JANRMT010028174.1:77594522-77648537 GCA_026402145.1 Polypterus bichir lapradei
ATAGATAGATAGATAGATAGATAGATAGATAGATAGATAGATAGATAGATACTTTATTAATCCCAAGGGGAAATTCACAATCAATGTTCATAGAGCATAGTGTATAGATTTGCAGGTGCCAGATGGACAGCTTCGTATTTTCCTAATCTGTTACCATATAAATATTAAAATATTGTGATTTTAGTTAATTATAGCCATGCTTATCTTCAAACAGTTGGTTCATTTTTATCAACTGAATGCATTTTAAATACTAAAATGAAAATGTAATAAAAAAAAACTGCAAACGTAACTCTCACCAGCTTGTTTCCATCAAAATTTCATTTAATCAATAAAAATGATTTACCAAATGACATCATTTCCTGAAAAAAATAAGCTGTAGCATATGTTTTACTTTGAAGGTTGTTCAATGTGTTTTGTGATCATTGGCCGGCTTGTAATCCCGGCCAATACCCCCAGGCCACCAGATGGAGCCCTCCCTGCAGTATGGAGGTGCCCCGAAGACCAGCAGGGAGTCATGGGATATGTAGTTTTTATACAAGACCCTGCTGGATACCACAGGGGCCACAAGAGGGAGCTGCAGGGAGGACCGAAGACGTCTTTGTGCCCTATAACCTGGAAGTGCGTCAAAGGAAGAGCGACGTGCTTCCGGGGTGAGAAGAAAAGGACTTGTACCTGACCTGGAAGTGATTGAGAGTCACATGGACTGGGGATTGGAACACTTCCGGGTCAGGATATATAAAAGGACTGTGAGAGCTCCCAGACGGCGAACTGAGCTGAGAGGAAGGGTGGCAACGTGTCTGGGAGTTGGAGGATTGTTTATTATTGTTGTTTGTGATTATTTATGAGTATAGTGGAGGAGAGGGTGCTTTGTGCACTGTGGCATTTGAATAAAGTCATTATTTGGACTTTTACCGGGTGTCTGGAGTCGTGGACAGGGGTTCAAGGGAACAAGAGCGCCCCCTATCTGCCACAGTTTCCATTCTGAATTCATGTATAATACTGATAATGATATAACTACTGTGGTCCCCACGAGGGGGCGTCCGTCCTGGTTACGCTGGTGGCCTCGGGTAGAGGGCATGGAAGCCCAGCCCTGCAGGGGCCCATGGTCACCACCAGGCGGCGCCCCACTTCCAGACCATCATCTGCCACATCCGGCCGAGGCAGGAGCCCGGCCGGGACGCCCAGGAGGACCTGAGGAGGGCCTGTACCTCCACCAGACCACGAGGGGGTGTCCGCCCTGGTTATGTTGGTGGCCTCGGGTAGGGGGCATGGAAGCCCAGCCCTGTAGGGGCCCGTGGCCACCGCCAGGTGGCGCCCCGCTATCTGAACAGCCCTGGAGCCCAGCACTTCCGCCACACCAGGAAGTGCTGGGGGAAAGACGACAGGGGACACCCGGACGGCTTCCGGGTGCGCAGCCGGCACTTCCGCCACACAAGGGCGTGTCTGCGAAGGAGTGCCGGGAAGCAGCTGGAGCCCATCCGGGTTCCCATAAAAGGGGCCGCCTCCCAGCAGTCGGGCCGAGAGTCGGGAGGAAGAAAGACGAAGCTGGCGAGAGGACAGGAGGCGGCCAGAACAGGACTGTGTGGCCTGGACTTTGGGGGATCGGTGCTGGAGGCACTGGGGGTTTGTTGAGCACGGTAAACATTTGTAAATATTGTAAATAAACGGTGTGTGGTGAGAACAAAGATGTCTGTCTGTCTGTGTCCGGGCCAGCGTTCACACTACTGATAATGGTGATCACATCTAAATGGACAGAATATGCAAGCAGATGATCAATATGGGCTGATTTCTAATAATTCAAATGTCTCAGCTAACTGCTCCAATTAATAACATCCAAATATAATGGTGCTGAAATTACACATGTACACATACTTTACAAGAAACTGCCCTTTTAATACCCCACAAGTCATATATATGAGAAATTCATAATGTTCTGGGAGGTTATAGTTGAGAACAATTTCAATGAATGCCTCTGACTACATTTAAAATGCTATACAGTTGCATAAGACAGCACAAATGCCATGTCGCAAAAATTTTGGTATGCCCTTGAATTAATAAAGTCTGACTGTGGACATAGAGAACATGCAAAGAGAGTGCCCAGATGAGGAAAGTTGCAGTGCTAAGCATCGGGTCGCTAGACCATAATTATTGATTGCTGCAATAATTCTTAAAAAATAAACCATTTTTATAGTGGATGTATGTGAGTGCACGTGCTGGTCTATTGTGTTTATTTAGCTCAGTAGTAGAGTATAGTTTTGATTAGAAATTTCAGTAACCTTTTTCTCTGAAAATAGAAAATTAAAGTACACTTTTAGTAGATTACTAGTCATCGAAGCTGTTTACATTTCAAATTTATCTGCCTAATGCCATATTGCTAAAATGCCTGGAATGATTAAAACTGAAGACTAGAAGCTTTTTCTTTTAGCCAGGGACATTCTTGTATGACCACACTATTTAAAGCTCACAATTATTAACAAAAGAGTTTGTCATTTGAGAAGCTGTTATTTAGTTTTGAATACTGACCTCCCTATGGTTACTTCTTTTAACTCCTATGCAAAACAGAGTTATAGTGGAGCAGTCTCACCAACAATACAATATTTATTTTGCACCATTATTATGTTGTATTACACAAAACTTAAAAAGAACAGAACCTAGTTAAATACTTCATACATTATAACAGCAATATATCCATTGTTTAAATAACTGGAACAACTGGAATAACTAGCAAATTGCTGTTGATGTTGAAACAGAATATGTGACAAACATTTTTGTATATATATATATATATATATATATATATATATATATATATATATATATATATATATACAGTAATTCTAAGTGATTGACAGAAACATCATTTTTCATATTTATACCTGTAAAACTGAAAAAACTCAAAGTAATGAGCTTAACAGTTAAAACATCATAGCTTGCACGGTGTGACTGGCTCACATGTTTTCCTGATAATGGAAGCTGCATTGTTTTACATAATATACAGTATTTAGGTGTCTATGTTAGTTTCAGAGATGTTTTACATATTTGAAAGGAAAATGACCTGTGCAAGCAACTGTTGCAGTATAACTGCAAACAAAGTCATGGCAAAACCTGCCTTGTGCCTGATAATCATAATATGAGTAAGAGAACAGAGCAAATAACCTGGACAAAGTCCACAGAAGATATAGTAGTTCAACTGGGGATGGAGCACCATTGTATATATGGCATTAAAAGTTTAAATAATTGGAGCTGGTGGTAATTCATCACTCGGGTTCAGAGGCAGTAAAATAATCAACACATAGCATAAAATGTAAATGTGCTATGTGATGAGTGGACTTGTGGATTGCAGGCAGGAAGAGTTTGAAGTAAAATATTTTAAAAAAAGAAGAAATAAAAAAGTGAACAACACAGAATTAGTAATCTACTCAGGGTTACAGATCCTTTGGAGGATAACCTCGGTGAGCAAGTATCAGCAATATAATAATGACCCGCTGTGGCAGAATGAAAACAATAGCAAACTATACAATTAAATAACAGGTTTCAATTAGCTTCTAATTAAGCAATTGAGTTGGAACTTTGGACATTTGCAGCCCTTCAGGACCACACTTGAGGATCCCATCTGTAGAGTTTGCACTTTCTCTGCAAAATGTTCTCTGAATTTCTTCCAGCATTTCAAAAATATGACTTAATGGGTTACTATAAATTGACCCAATGTGGGTCAATTGGGCCAGCAAGGAACTGTTACTTCAGAGCTGATGCCTGGTTTGCTACTGATGCTATGGAGACAGGCTCCAATTCTGTAACTGGAGTAAACAGAATTAGAAAATGGATGAATGGATGGTTATGTTTGTGAGTATACAGTTTAGTGGGTTCATAGGAGGAGGTATGCTTATCAGAGTAAACCTAACCTCCTTTTATCTCTGGTCATCTAGTCTGACATACCCAGCAATTCAGTCTAACCAGTCTGATTTTGTCTTTTTAAGTCATAGGGGCAGGCTTGTGTTTGTTTGTAAGCTGACCCAGAAGTATGATGCATGCAGTACAATAACTTGGACCTGACATACAGAACAGAGATACATTGTTCTGATGTTGCATGTTTCATGTACCATTATAGAGTGGAAAAAAGGGCAGAGATTGTGGCTGAACTCAGCATACTTGTAGAACTTTGCATGGGCAACGTCTCCATCATGCAGCACATTATTGGCTGTCAAAAAAATCAAGTTTTGTGATACTTTGAAAATGTAGAACTGTTTTGAAAACTTATTATGCAGTTGCCTGATTTGACATCCCCTGCGATTTCTTCTGTAACCTCAGTCATCAAGTTTGATAACCCCTCTGACTGGCAGTCTTGTAATGTGACATTGGCTTAACCTGCTCCTTGACAGGAGGAAGGATAGCCCACACGGTACCTCAAATACAAAATGCCATCCTACTCACAGTTAGAAAAAAAGATTGTTGACGCAGCAAAACTTGAATATATGTGAAATGCTAAAGAGGAAAGTGTTTTTGACTTCTAAAGTACATAATGCAACTCTGTCTAATCATTATCAGGTCTATGGCAGTTTCTTCTTTCTTTAATTGGCATTGCTGTTTGAAACTATTCCCTTATGCAAATATACTAAACCTGGGAAATATTTTCACCTGAACTGCATAGACATTATGGCTTTCTGTTTGAAATTTAGTTTGTACTTGGAGTAATACCAGTCTCTCCATCTATAAATTGTGAATACAATAAAATAATCTTAAACAGTATGCTTTATTTGAAAACTTTATTTTCAGAGATAACAAGTTCAAAACAAGAAAACAATTTGTGCCTAAATTGACTAATTTGGTCAGTTACATTTCTTGAGTTTTGAATCAAGTTTCTGAGAATGTAAGAGCAAGCAAGACTCATATCATTTACATTTCAAGAAACTAGCCTGACCACATTATTAATATTCTACTTAAATGCATTTAGTCACTTGCCATTGTTTATAGTGCATCTGCCAGCATGTTTCTCAAGTCACCTGCAATTAACTCTCTGTGTCAGGTAAATAAAAGGTCAAAACTATAAATACCTTTCAGAGTGTACCTCTGCATTAATCACCATTATGAGTCTAATGGTGTTCCCAACTCTTTGTGTTTGGTCTTAAAGAAGTTTGATATAAAGTTGACTTGATCCTTACATTGTTTATCTATTTATCAATAGAATTTGAAACAATAATCATATAATTTTTCATGACCCAATTTTTGCATACAAATAAAGAAAATATATTTTAAACCATCCTTAATTTATTAAGTATAAAATTATTCATAGCACTTACATGATCATCATGAAATGATCGGTCAGTTATTTTCCAACCCGCTATATCCTAACACAGGATCACGGGGGTCTGCTGGAGCTAATCCCAGCCAGCACAGGGCCCAAGGTAGGAACAAATCTCGGGCAGGGTACCGGCCCACTGCAGGACACACACACACACACACCAAGCACACACTAGGGACAATTTAGGATCGCCAATGCACCTAACCTGCATGTGTTTGGACTGTGGGAGGAAACTGGAGTACCCAGAGGAAACCCATGCAGACACGGGGAGAACATGCAAACTCCACGCAGGGAGAACCCAGGAAGCAAACCCAGGTCTCCTTACTGATGACTGACTGACTGACCATGAAATGATGTTTTATGTGATTAGCCCCTGACTCAATTTACAATTTCTGTTCCTTTAAAGTTCCTGGTTCCTTTTTTCATACATTCTAGACCTTCACTCTTGCCTCCTCTTTTTCATTCACATTAGATGTTACTATTTGCTTTTCATCAATTAATGAGAAGATGATTTCCATGAACTGTACAGCTGCTAAGATTCTACTAGGTGGTTCCTACCCCGTGCATAATACCAATGGAATAGGCTTTTGCTCCTCACGGGTTTGAAAAATGAATGAATGAACAAATAAATTTTGAAAAATGCCTGAGGTTAGCAAATGTATAGATGGATGAGCATTCATTCATAAAGTGGAAAGAAAATAATACAAATAAGATTAAACAAATATGTCAATGTGTATGCTTTGTGAGTGTGTGAGTTCAGTCTCCAAGAGCCTAGTGCTCCATCCGTGCATTGTACCTGCTGCTGAAAGGACAGACTTCAGCATCTCCCACAGTGAGCTTAGAAAATGAATGAAATGAAAATACGCATTTTTTTTAATGAAAAAGTTTTATATATACTTTATATATAACTTGAAGGATATAATTTCAGATTGACTGATCCTTACTAGAAAATGGCTTATCTACTTAAAAGAATATATGATACACACTTTATAGCATACACTGTCCAGCCTTAAACTGAGCTAACAAAAACAAGATATTGTCTGGTATCCCTTGTATGTAAAAGTGACATTCTTAATATCTATTAAGTTAGTGTACTGTAGATTTTTAAATTCTAAATGCTTGTTTTTATGTTCAGTAAATATGCATTTAATTAGCTGACTATATAAATAGTACACTTACCAATTTTCGCTAATGAGGCTAAAAGTACCCACATTGTTATTTCAAGTGGTATTTGTATCCGAGAGTAATTAATTTTGAAGATTGGCACATGGTGTTTCTCATGCGGAGGGAGTGTGCTCAGCTGTCCTTTCGAAGTTGTGCCTTGTGGCTGTGCTGTGCTTATGATAGAATTGGAAGGATTTCCATGAGATCCATGAAGTGTAGACAGAAAGACAATCAAAAATACAAGGATGTCCAGAGTTATCCTGCATAAAGCAAAAGATTTGATGGCCATATCATAAGCTCTTAGAATGAAAAATCTCAGGTAATGTGACACACATCCAAATAATATACCAAGAAAGAAACTAAATAATAAATGAATAAGTTATTCTCCAAGATTGGTTCCTCCTTGTGAATTCGATGAAGTTAAAATCCATTAAGCTGTTCAGCTTAATCTCGGCACATGCTGGATCAGACACTGACTGCTTCGTTTTACTAAAGAACCTCTCATTTCCTTAAGGAACCTCTGTGTGGAAGTTCTCTTTGTGCCTGTAGCTATTTACAGTCACTGGGAGGAGGAGTCAGCACACCTTTATCATCCCCAGAAAGAAGACCAAAGCAGTTAAACCAGAAGAGGACTGAAGCCAACCAGTCTGAGGCACTTAATGCAATTACCTGCTCTGATCTCATTTTGTAACTTTTATAATAATGATAATTAAAAAGCAGGAGTTAAACAAGGAGACAATCTGGATGAATTCAGCCTCCTCAGCTGTTGCTTCATTTATTGTTTTGTCAATTTTATGTATATTTGCTAATGTTATGTATTTGTGACAAGTGGTTTGTTTGCCTGTCTTTGTACCTATAGTGGATAGCATTTAGTCATACATGGTATTTGTTGAGAACCTGAAAGAAATTTGTTTTTGAACTTCTTGCTAGTCTAAGCTGGTTTTTGCTGGTAAACATTTTTCTCTTAGAAGCAGAACAAGGTCAGGACTAGTAGGGCTTGTTTCACTGGCAAAAGGTTTGTAGGGACAAAATGCTCACTGGAAATGAAGCTGGATTGATAAGCTCAGTAGGTGCAATGGGTGCACCATAAGCAAATTCTTTTGGGAGAAGCCTTGAAGGACTGAAAGGTCATCACTAGAGCTTCCCTAAGCCAGCATGAAACAGAAACAGCATATAGGATTGTGTCACTCAGAACATAGAAAAGAAAGCCAGAAAGATGGCATAATGAGAATTTGCATTCTATAATTATTCCTTCCAATATATTTTCAGCTATGCCGTGTTTATATTGAGTTTTTTTGGTATTTTTATTCAAGGAGAGTTTTCTCAAGGAAATATTCACAATAGCCACACAATCAAAAGCCACATATCAAAGCAGATTTGCCTAAAATAGGTTAGGTTTAGTAAGGTAGACTTTAGGGAAATTTGCAAATTGTAAAGTGATGATTATAAAAAATATAAATAAAAACCAGTCACTCCAACTAAAGTGATAATACTGTAGCTGTGTCTTGTCCAGGATCTCAAAATCAATCTGCTACTGAGTTGGTAAGGCAGGATCAGCATGAGTCAAATGCATACAAAAGAAATTTCTCTGTCCAATAAAGTTTGTTTTAAAGGGGTTTAGTGAAAATTCAAAACAAAGCAGTTCACACAAAAATAGAGAAAAAGGTTGTTACACACCCAGAATGAAAGGCAAAAAGAAAACAAAATGTATATTCTGCAAACTTTAGCTTTTTATTATTAAACTTCAGTTGCTTTCTGTACTTAAAGGTTGTGTTATTTCTCTATGTCAAACTTATCTATACTTTACTTAAAACATTCAATATGTTCTATACATATGGCACATTCAATTTTGTCAAAACGATACATTATGGGATAAAGTGCATTCAATAGGGCAGGGGTCACACCCAGGAAGGTCAAGAAAGTGACACACATCTGGATCCAACCTATGAGATCCACAGAAAGAAGAAATGAGAGTACCTCTTCCAGTCACATGATCAATGCCAGCTGCATAAAAGAACGCACTAGAACATGGTTTGTCAGTTGTGGTTTTGGTCATTGACAGGCTGGTACTGGATGTGTGATTGGTCTTTTATGGTACCAGGCTCATAAAGATAAAAAAGACTTTTGGACTTTATCCATTTATGGGTAAAGCAAGGCTAACATTGTTGGTTTACTTAATTTTTTTCCCTAATTTTTCTCCTTTTTCCTCTGTAAACATGTCATGACATGCTGATAAAGAAATGTTTGAATAACATCCTTGAGGTGGTGTAATTCACCAAAAGAAACAATAAAAACAGAAGATGGGATATTTGTATTGGTAATTGCCTTTATTATTATTTATGCATACTTACACTACTCATATTTTAGCGTGATATTTAATGAATTGATAGGCTAAGACTTTTTAAACCTACACAAATTTGTTTTCAGGCAGGATCTGGGTACAATAACTAAAAAACAGATTTTGACAAGGCTAAGCATTGGAAAGCTTTTACATCAAACAGGTAAAGAAATACCATGAAATCAAAATGTACAAAACAAAACTAAAGTCGATATGAAGCCAGTTTCTTTAATACTATGACAAAGAATCAAAGCACAGGTTGTGTGGTAAATGATTGTTACTTGGAAACCAGAAGCATAGAGCAGCAATAGTTGGACAATTTCCTTTTCATTTTTTGGTGGGGGCTATATAAATAGAAGAGCACAATGTGCAGCTATTTTAAACTTAAGTTTGTCTCCTCATTCTCACAGGTTTTCACTCATCATCAGATTTCTTTTATGTATCTGCTCTAGAGAAAGGCAACTTGTTACAGCTCTGACTACGAGAAATTCATCGTTCAAGTACCTTAAGTATGATCATAAGGTACTCAACCAACTATTGCAATGCTTCAAGTAGATATCAGTATTTTTCCCTATCTTAGATGTACCTGTGATTTCCCTTTTGTTTGTTTTAAGGGATGCAAGTAAGTATAGCAGGTTTATGGGAGTCCTAAAAGGAAAGAGTTGTTACTGGGGTCATTTAAATGCTGATTGCAAATGAAAAAGGTATTATCACAGAAAACACAGGGATATCCTTAACAAACCAAATGCTTTGAATTCAACTGATCAAAAAATGAAAATAGAACTTAGAACTAAGGCTGGCTAAAGGTGTGGTCAAATAAATTCCAAAATATGAATCAAACAAAAATTCTTATACAAAAAGAATCAAGATAAATGGTACAAGACAATGGGGTACAAAAAATCACAAGAAAACACAACAACGCCCCAAAAACAAATGGAGAAGCACAGCTCAATCAGTGAGTAATTCACTGGAGCCTATGTAAGCATTACAACAATGAGCAAAAATTAGTTTTGGGTGATGACTGAATAAGTACTGTTAACAGTAAATAGGGTGTGTGGCGAAGAGCAGAGATGGACACAGGGCACAATATAAAAGTATGAACACTGTGATATGTTGCAGAATGGCTGCCTCATCAAAGGGACAGCAATTTCTTCAGGGTTCCTTGCAGTCTGCATTCAATTTAGTTTTTTTTGAGAAGATAACTAATATGTCCCCTATATACAACATAGCACCCTAACCTAACCATGAACCTTTACCAGCTGATGTAAGCTCCAATGTGCATTTATCCACATAATAAAATGTTGTATTCAAATAATAAAGTGGCTTAATATATATCCAGGACTGCTTTTAGAGCAATAAGAATTACCACACCCACATAGACAAACGTAGTTGCTGAAAGTCAATGTATTTTCCCAGTTTAGTGCATATTTACAAATTATTCATTATGAGACCCTAGCAATGTCATTTTCTGGGCCATGCTCATTTTTCATACCATTGGTATATTTTTCTTGACCTATACTTTGGCTTTTCATAATAAAGTTTGTCCTATTACAATAATTAACAAAAAGAAAAGCCCCCCCCCCCCCCCAGCATATTTCTGCGGACCTCTTTCTCACTATAAACTGTTTAGCTGTATGTACATAACCTTTGGTGCTGCTTGCAGTTTATCAGTAGGGCTAGCCAGTTTCAGTGAAACACAATACTGAATGACTGCTGATATGAATGACATGTAGTCAAACCAGATTTCCACCAAGTAAGAAAAATGTCCACTGCCGTTTACTACTTTCCAAACCCTCTTATAGCTCTGAAATAGTTATATCAGTAGTCTGTAGTCCTGTTTCAGGACTTCCATTGTTTCTAACTAGAAGCCAGTCTCTGCTGTTAGATGATTTAATAATTTCATTATGTGGCTTGTTTCACCTACTTACAGTATGTGTCATCTCAGTATTGACTTTTAAACCTAATGGATCAAGTTTACTTCTAATATCCTAATTATATGTATTTTGGCCAGTCACTAAGATGTCTGTTTTCTCCTTATTTAGTTTGAGAAAATTACTACTCTTCCACTCAGAAACACAAGTAAGACATTGGGTCAGTGAACCAAGAGAGCCGGGATCATCAGGCACTATTGATAAATACAGCTGTGTGTCGTCAGCATAGCTGTGGTAGCTCACATTATGCCTTGAGATAATCTGACCTAATGGAAGCATGTAGATCGAAAAGAGCAGTGGACCCAGGATAGATCCTTGTGGGACACCATATAGAATTTCATGTGTCTTCGAAGTATGTGATCAATGGTATCAAATGCGGCACTCAGATTAGCAGGGTGAGAACCAATAAATGGCTTCTGTCTGCATTTACCCGCAAGTCATTTACTACTTTAACGAGTGCAGTTTCTGTACTGTGATTTGCTCTAAAACCTGTCTGAAACTTGTCAAGAATAGAATTTTTATTCAAGTGATCATTTAGCTGTGTAATGACTGCCTTTTCTAGGATTTTACTTAAGAAAGGCAGGTTAGAAATAGTTCTAAAATTTTCAAAAACAGAGGAGTCGAGATTATTTTTCTTGACCAGGGATTTAACAACAGTAGCCTTAAAACAGTCTGGGAAGACCCCTATATCTAATGACGAATTTACTATGTCAAGAACACTATCAATTAGCACACCAGATACTTGAAAAAACTTGTTGGTATTGAGTCAAAAACGCAGGTGGAGGGTCTCAGTTGAGAAATTATTCTATATAGATTGGGTAAATTTATCCTGGTGAAAGAATTTAATTCGCTTAAAATAACATAAAAGCCAGTGGTAGAGGAGAACTTGTTAACGTTTGCATAAAGAACGTTTAAATGGAATGGAATATTTCAAAACAAATGGGAGAACAAAGGGTGGGCTGAAAGATTATAATACATCTTTATTTTCTCACAAATGCAAAATACACACACTTAGGAACTTTTAAATTGAGAGCAGCCCTGAATATAAAAAATATGCTACTGGAAAATTTTAATTTTAGATGCAATGGAAAGTCTTTTTGTAATCAAATTTGTGTTAAACATGTTCACCAAAGATACACAAGAAAACATAAATACTTTTGTATCTTAGTACTGCAAGTAACCGAAAATAAGGAATACCACTTTCTGACCAATCCATCCAGCCTTGAGAAGTAGGAAATATTAATTAAATGCATCAATAATAGAAAAGGAGTGCAGTCTGTCAACTAGCAAAGAGAAGATGACTGAAGAACAATGAAAAGGGCAAGGGTAATCCCCTCCCAGTTCTTGATGAAATGAAATGCATTAAGCCATCTCTGAATTGCAAAACAAGAAATGTTTTTGATCCATAATGTATAACGTTCCAAAAGGGCTAGGTTAAGGAAGGATGTCTTCCAGTGAGCCAGACAATCAATTGATCATCAGTGGAAGGCCAGCAATAAGTCTGCAGCAATAGTAGATACACTGACAACCCTCTGCTGTGGTATCGAGAGGAAAAGAGTGGAGAAATCCAAAAGAAGGTTAACCAGAAGTGACAGGAGACCAAGCTCAGAAAGATTTGAGGAGGTAGATTTTCCCACATAACACCAGAGACAAGCAAACTATGGGACACTGACAGAACATGGGCAAGAAAGTGCAAGGGGCTTTTAAGGAACTGAGATGACAAAGCAGCTGTGGAGAAGCAGTGGGCAGTCCTAATATCTAACAGAACATAGAGTAATTCCATACCATTCTTGCCCTTACATTCAAGCAGAAAGGTGTAAAGACAAAGTCTTAAAGTAAAGCCCGAAACTGTTTTCTTTGTTTACCTAACCCAGTGGAAGTGAATGCTGACTTACACAAACTAGCTTCAGCAAAGCATAAGATGCACACTATAGTGCTGAGAATAAGCAACAAAATATAGCACAAAAGGTCCAGAAGAGTAAAAAAAGAAAGTTAAAAAATAGGCAAACGAAATTTCTAAAAGCAACAAATATATACTCCTTCTTAAGATCAGTAGCCTTGCAATCTTTATGAACACTTTTATAGAAAAATGTTTTTTGAAATATTACATGTGACATGTACAGAATGCACAGCTGTGCAAACACTATGAGCGTTTGTGCTTGTGCTCTGGAAGAACATGACAATCACACTAAATTCATGATACAAAGTTATCTTGTCTAAAAGACAACAAGGAGTTATTCAGTGATAAAATATTAAATTATTAAAATTAAAAATAAGAGCAATTTAAAATAAATTAAAACAGACTTCTACAGATAATAATTAACAATGCAACTCTTACTCCATAAAAATAATTATATTAAGGAAAAGTAAAGTAAATTTATTTGCTAGATTTTTTGCAAAAGGTCAACTTTATGTAATTGATTTTTCTGGTATTTATTTGTATTTGTAAAATCAGACTTATTATTTTGCTATGACTTTCTATTTTAAGTGTATTAAAGGTCAAATTTAATAAGAGGTTAGGTGTAAAGTGCAGAACATTGCATATTTTGCCAGTGGCTTTTTGATGTTTTGGTTGTTTTCTTTTATATACTGTATTGTCAGAGACAGCTGGTGAGGCGACCCGGCCTGGACACCCAGGAGAACCGGAGGAGGGCTTGCACCTTCCCCAGACCATGTGGGGGGACCGCCCTGGTTGCTTTGGGGACCACGGGTAGGGAGCTTGGAAGCTCAACCCTGTAGGGGTCCGTGGTCACCACCAGGGGACGCCCTGCTGCCTTCGGAGCCCTGGACCTCAGCACTTCCGCCACACCCGGAAGTGCTGGGGGAAAGAGGAACGGGGACACCCTGAGTGCTTCCGGGTGCACAGACAGCACTTCTGCCACACAGGGGAGTGTCGGCGGAGGAGTGTCGGGAAGCACCTGGAGCTTGCCCGGGTGTGGATATAAGGAGCCGCCTCCCTCCATTCGATGGCTGGAGTCGGGTGGAAGAAGACAGAGCTCGGAGGAGAGGAGTGGAGGCGGACCAGAGAAGAGAAAGGTATTGTGAAAGGCCTGACTTGAGGGGTGATTGGTGGTGCAGCACTGGGATTGTACACACTTATTATTGTACATAATAGTGAAAATAAACGTGTGTGTGGTGAAACACCATGTCTTCCTGTCTGTGTCCGGGCTGTACCCCACAATATATACAATAACAATGTGCACCATCACAGAGCAAAAATAATATAATCAAACTGGAAACAATATGAGTGCAGTTCAGCCTTTGTGTAAATGTCATAATGATATAGTGTAATGTAAAAATTTAGAGTTCTAGAGCTTTGACTTGTAAATATAATTTCTATTTTGATAGTACTGTGATAATTAAAGATTTATAGGTGATGTGTACCGAATACAGTAAAATTCTTACTTAAAAGTGTTAAACTCCATTGCCATGATCAGTGAGTTTAAATACCTTAGTTGATCATATTATATAGTGTCTTTCATATCTGTTTCTGAAATAATCATTTTCACATCTCTCTATTTATCATAGTACCTTTCACATCAGTCTAAATATTGTATGGTGCCTTTCATACTTAATGGAAACTTAATTTTCTTTCTTGTACATTTATTACTTTTATCATGTAATGAATTTTATTGTTTTTTAAATTATTTTCATAGGTATTATTTGCTTTGTAATGCGATGTGAAAATAAAAAAGACTGAGCAACTGAAAGAGGAAGCTTCTTTATAAGAACTAGAGAGCAAATAAACAGTCACCAAAGTTGTGTTTCAACAGCAACAAAAACAATAGGGTTTTTTTTTTTTTTTTTTGCATATTCACAAGGAGTAAGATGTTTAGAATCAGTGCAAACTTATTTTTTTACAACTTTTTAAGATGTCAGTGAAGTGTTTTAGACTAATATGTATCTGGCAATCTAGTAAAATGAGCTGAAATATAGTCTAGGTAACATATTTGGACAGACTGATGACTCTGTGTGTTGGTAACTACGTGTTAACAAACTGGCTGCAAGCAATGCAGTACATAGAAACAAAGAATTTAAACACCACTTTACTAGCTTATCAAAATTACATCTGTAACAGTCACAGGATTGTTAAACAAAGCAGAGATGGTCAAACACTAAATATCTGGCTCTTTTTATGAGGAACTTCCGGGTCTGTGGGGAGACTGCTGATTTCGTTCCTTGGATTTCTTATGGACGTAATGTATACTGCAGTAACAGGCTGGCGTTCCTGTTGTTTTGGTCAAAATGGGACCCCTTTTTATATATTAATCAAGGTGTGAGTTGTTTATTTTTAAATAGTGAAGTAAAAAAATAAAATCACAGATCTTAGGTATGAGTAGTGACTTTCAACTAGGTTTGCTCTAAATGTGAATCACTGAGACTATTACAGAGTGATTTAGCAAGTGCAGAGGGAAATGTTCTGTTTAGATTGAATAGGCTAAAATGTAACAAATCACCAGGGGCCTCATGTACATATAAACAGTGTGTATGCACAAAAATACTGCATATGCCATTTCCATGCTCACATCAAGAAGGTATAAAATCTAAACCTGGCATAAAGCCATGCGCATTTTCACGGCAGTCTCAGACCCTGCATTTGTACATTTCTGCTTGGTTTTGCAAACGGACGGCACCCAGAGTCAAAGCAGTGCTACTGTTTCTGTGTGGTCTCCCTTTCTTTTTTAGATTTGCATTTGCAGGCTATATCAAATACACTGCAGTTAATTGCATATCATTTACAAATTTAATTCAGTTGATTGTAATCATTCTGTAATAATATAATGGTGCACGGAATGACCAAACTATTCCAATTACCATGGCTGCTTTAGCATTGTTAGAAGACATCGCAAATGGAAAACTTAGAAGAGAGTGCATATTTGCAGATCATACTGACTTCTTGTCCCATGAAGATGACTGGCTTCTAAGTCTATTTAGACTATTCTCTTGGCGCTGTATGCTGTTAGAATACTAGGATGTATACTTGATATCATTTTTATGAGGAAATACATTAAAGTATGTATATACATTTTACAGACAAATTGTTCATTTCATTTAAATAATGTATATTGTTAATAATTAAACGTGGGGGCAAGGTGGCACAGTGGAAGTGCTGTTGTGTTGCAGCAATTGGGTCACATCCCGGGTGTTCCCTGCCTGGAGTTTGTATGTTTTCCTGGTGGGTTTCCTCCTCGTGCTTTGGTTTCCTTCCAAAGACATGCAGCTTAGGGGAGTTGGTGATGCTAAATTAATACTACTAGTGTATGTGTGTGCTCGTATTCAACCTTACAATGAGCTGATACCCCATCCTGGGATTGTTCCAGCTTGCCAGGACTGAATGGATGGATGGAATAATTAAACACATATGATGAAGATTTTTCAATGTTCCTTAAAAGTTTTGAAAAGTTGGTGTTCTAAGCTTACAGCTGCTTTTACATTTATTACAGATGCTTACCGTGAGGTGATTGGTTACATCAAGAAAGAAAACAAAAGGACAGGGATTGGGGGTTGGTAAGTTTGAAAGAGACAGTACTGTTGCAATAAATTATTCCATCCAAGGTTGTGCCCGTCCCAGCAAGCACTGTGTGTAAGGCAGGAACAATCCCTGGATGGGCCACCAGCTCATCGCTACTCCTGCGCCACTATGTCCCTACATGTTTGATCATGCTTTAATGCATTTCATCATGAAAATTATATCAAGTATACATCTTAGTATTCTAAAATGTTCAGAGAGCTGTAATATCATGAATATAATGTATTCTGTGTGGCAGTCACTGCCTACGCTCTCTTGTTAGTGTAAGAGAAAGCCCATTTAAGAAGCACATAGCAATTAACAACTGAGTTGGAAAGTCTTAGAATACAAAGAATTTAATGTGCTACTTTAGTTATGATGGGGTTTGAGAAACTCTAGTAAGAAACTCTAGTTTTAAGAGTTTCTGTTTTTACCTGCATTTTTATCACTCTTTAATTTAATATTGTTTTTTATCAGTATGCTGCTGCTGGAGTATGTGAATTTCCTCTTGGGATTAATAAAGTATCTATCTATCTATCTATATATCTATCTAAATTAAATATCGATTGTAAGATGAAGATCACGATGTTGTTCTTTAATGACAAGATTAGATATTTTGAGATTAAAATCGGCATTTCAACTTTAATCTCTACATAGACCTTTTTTCAGATGGTGGGCTGCAACTTTTCACGTCAACTGTGATATGTGACCACTTCTTTTTTATTTCAAGCACTATGCATCTTTCTGAAAGTGCCTCCACCACACTATTTTACTCCATCAATTTCCATTTGTTACTTATACCACTGCTTAAGCTACCCAGCAGTGCATTTTTCCTTGCCTAGACTTCACTGGGCAGGACCTCCATTTTGCATTTGCTGAAATTCTTCTTTTTTACACCTGCTTTTGCCATTATCTTTTAACAAAACATTGAACGGAAGAGGCTATTTATATTGTTTTACATATTCAAATAGGCATAATTCTGGGAGGAGTCGGGGTAAGGCTGTAGGATCGTGCATGTGCATTAAAATTCATGCTGATTGGGATTTATTTACTGTGCTTATGCAGTTTTATGCATCTGAATTTTTTGTGCATACACACAATTCTAATTTTGTCCAAATGCCATGTTTTAGTATGAATTTTATGCAAGCATTATACATGAGGTCCCAGGACCAAATAATACTTATCTTAGAGAGCCTAAGAAGGTCAGTGAGTACATATATAAATTCTTGAATCTTTTTCTAAAGAACTGGACATTAGCAAATATACTGTTATGTGATAAGAGTAATCTGACTTTTCCAAGAAATTAAAGGCCAGTAGGTTTAACATGCATTCAGGTAAATCAATGGAAGTAATTATTAAGGAAAAGATCATGTATCCTGTGGAGACAAAAGATGTACAGTATCAATAGACAGTAAGCATGGGTTTAGATGTAGAAGATCATGTTTCACCAATATACTGGAGTTCTGTGATGAAACATTAGTAGCATATGATCAGGGAGGTGTATGTGATATAACTTACCTTGATTTTCAGAAGTCTTTTGATAAAGTACCACATGACAAAATAATGAACATTTTGTATATTGATTAGCACATGGAAGTAAATCATTCACTGTAGTCTCTACACGTGACAGTAATGACCCCATAAACATATAACATTATGTCACACAGTATGTGTGTATGTTAAACATTTTAGACTCACTTGATCATGTTTGAGGCTCTGATAAGTGCATAAGTGGGACAATGGAAACTAACAATGCTTATTCCTAAAGGGAAACGCCATACAACGAGGCCGCTCCTACTCCCCTGTGTTGCTTAATAGGAACGTCCCTTCTCCAGCCTGACTCTTGAGCGCCAGCCTTTCACTTACCCAGGGCATACTCCAAGCCACAACAACAACAACATTTATTTATATAGCACATTTTCATACAAAAAATGTAGCTCAAAGTGATTTACATAATGAAGAATAAAAAAATAAAAGACACAGTAAGAAAATAAAATAAGTCAACATTAATTAACATAGAATAAGAGTAAGGTCCAATGGCCAGGGAGGACAGAAAAAACAAAAAAAAAACTCCAGACGGCTGGAGAAAAAAAATAAAATCTGCAGGGGTTCCAGACCATGAGACCGCCCAGTCCCCTCTGGGCATTCTACCTAACATAAATGAAACAGTCCTCTTTGTATTTAGGGTTCTCACGGAAGGACTTGATGATGATGGTCACGTAGACTTCTGGCTTTCAGTCCATCAATGTTGGAATATCATGATGCTTTGAGTAGGTGGTGGTGGCGCAGGAAAAAGAAACAGAAGAGAGAGTAAGGGTTAGTACGGAATTTAGAGCCACCATGAATAGTTATTATGATGAATTGAACATACAGAGTATCAGGATTAAGTTAAAGTGAAGTTATGAGAAGGCCATGTTAAAGTAATGTGTTTTCAGCAGTGTTTTAAAGTGCTCTACTGTATTAGCCTGGCGAATTCCTATTGGCAGGCCATTCCAGATTTTAGGTGCATAACAGCAGAAGGCCGCCTCACCACTTCTTTTAAGTTTTGCTTTTGGAATTCTAAGGGGACACTCATTTGAGGATCTAAGGTTACGATTTGGAATATAAGGTGTCAGACATTCCGATATATAAGATGGAGTGAGATTATTTAAGGCTTTATAAACCATAAGCAGAATTTTAAAGTCAATTCTGAATGACACAGGTAACCAATGTAGTGACATCAAAACTGGAGAAATGTGTTCGGATTTTCTTTTCCTAGTTAGGATTCTAGCAGCTGCATTCTGCACTTGTTGCAAACGATTTATGTCTTTTTTGGGTAGTCCTGAGAGGAGTGCGTTACAGTAATCTAGTCGACTGAAAACAAAAGCGTGAATTAATTTCTCAGCATCTTTCAATGATATAAGAGGTCTAACTTTTGCTATGTTTCTTAAGTGAAAAAATGCTGTCCTAGTGGTCTGATGAATATGCGATTTAAAATTCAGGTTACAGTCAACAGTTACCCCTAAGTTTTTTACTTCCGTCTTGACTTTTAATCCTAATCCATCAAGTTTATTTCTGATAACCTCATTGAATCCATTATTGCCAATCACTAAAATTTCACTTTTCTCTTTATTTAGCTTGAGAAAATTACTATTCATCACAATAGTAACAATAAGCACTTTCCTTCCAGCATGGGCTCTCCCAATCCTACCTCTTTCTTATTCCTTAACCTTTGTTTTCTCTTCCTTTCTCTTTCTTATCTCCCTCTTCTGCCATGCAGGCTCCCTTTATAGCCCCAGTTGGTTACAGGTGCTTTCCACCCTCTGCTCCAAGGTGTGAATGAAGCACTTGAGTGACCTGCTCGCATTTCCATGTGAGCCTGCTTGCTCTGGGAATTAATGATTGTTTATTAAAATCATGTTTTGCTACAGACTTCTCATCACACCACCCAGCATGATGACTATTTCACATACCACAAAAAATATTTTTCTAGATAAAACATTATATTGAATGTATGATAGAAGATTGGAAATAATTGCTTAAGAATACAAATGTGATTGTTGTTATTAACATTTAAATTAGTTAAACAATAGAAGCAAACTTTTTGCTTATTTTATACAACATCTGACAAGGCTATGCCCCACTGTTTCTTATTGCAGAAATGCCATTGGGAGATCACATTCACTGAAAAATTGTCAAGCAGCGTGTTATGCTGACTAGTGACCCTAAATGAGACAGGTGTGGTTAATTACGGATATTTCCATTAAAATGCATAGTAACATGCTGTCACTCTGTCAAAGTTTGGTTACTGAAGCAAGGTAGGTTTCAACTTCCAGCACTCCTATATTTGATATCTATCCATTCACTTTGAAATCTGGTTAACACCGTTCAGAATCAACATCAATGTTTTATCTTAGAAATTTGTCTGTACTTTAACACAGCTGCTTTATAGCACCCCATATGCACATCTTTATCTACATGTGGACAGCTGATATAAGCAAAGAGACTTACTAGTTTGGCATAAGTAGACCAAATGCTTGTTTTGCTACATCTGTGCCAATCACCAAAGAAGATACCCACTCACCACACCACCTTTTATTGAAAGTGCCCCTCCTCAGCTGCTAACCCCTGTGGGAATATGGCACTCTCCCACACTAGGTGCTCTTTTAAAAATATACCATGACCCAATCAAACAATATAAAATAAACTTTACTATAAAGCAAAATCAATAAAACACTGTAAAATCAATGGTAGCAAAAGTAGGAAATGTATTTGAAGAGTTTTTTTTGAAAGTTACAGTACTTATGCAAGGTTACAGAACATGGTGAAAAGGAGTCTTTTCAAGTCCGGATGCATAGCTGCTTCAGATTTTTTTTTTTTTCCGTTCATAGAGGTCTTGCCAGCTTTTTTGGTAATTAAGACGCCTCATCTGACAATCTTCTGTGTTCTGTTTTTCTTCCTATCCAATATGCATTTTACGTTAAAATTACTAGTTGCTGAATCACGTGTATTATAATCTGCTCACAATGTTCAAATGTAGCATATGTAGCTAAGACTAGGAGTTCTCCTGTTAGATAACACTGCAAGGAAACTGCTTCTGAGACAAATGTTACAAATTTCGCAACCTGCAACTTTGTAAATTTGCAAACAGATTTTTTATGGTGTGAGTCCATGTCAATGCAATTGGCCACAAGGTAGAAGTCAGCCCTGAATGGTCTGTTGGTGTATTATAGGGTGTACTGACACATACATCCATTCTCACTCACATGCGCCCAATTAAGTAATGACATCAATATAACAGCAACAAGCCAGAGTATGTGACAACTCTATACTGACAGAGAACAGCCAAAATCCAAGAATTCCAGTCTCCTACAGCTATGAGGCTATGGTGCTAAACATATTACCATTGCATCATCTTATTTGAAAAGGTGGTTCAAAAAATGGGCGGAAATATACTTTCATGTATAAATGCAAAATTATTAGGCTTTTGAAACACTTAAACAAAAATAGTCTTAGGGAAGTCAAATGCACAGAGAAAATGTTTTGATCAGCCTTTAAAAAAGTGTAGTGGTAATAAAGGACCATGGAGGTCACTTCTTACTGGTTATTTTGGATAGAAAAATTGTGGATAAGCACAGGATCTGCTGAAAGGTTGCTCATATCTAGTCATCTATATACTAAGGAAAGGCAGTACAGGCAGTGTTGTATGGTAGCTTATTGGAAAATTTCTTCATTATAACATATCTGAGAAAATTAGATATTTGTCCTAAAATGACCAGAGATTTTTTTTCCCCCTTCTATCAGCTTGTCACCGACAATGAGGTCACCAAATGTCGCCATCTAGCCCTGCGTTCTTTTAAATCAATTGCTTGCCGCAGACTAATGTGCCGTGATTCAAGGTCTTCAATGATGTTATTAATCCAGCATTTTAGTTGTCGTACTCTAGATCTTCTTTCTGTTATGTGGCAGTGCATGACTCTTTTTGGTAGTCGTCTTCCATCCATTCTGTTGACATGTCTAAACCACAGGAGTCATCACTTTCAAATTCGTTTACTTAGAGTTTGTTCCTGCTGTCTGTTTCTTATGTCTTTGTTTCTTATTCGGTGCATTCTAGTTACTTTAAGAAGTCTCCGTAGCCAGTTTATTTCTGTGACTTCTATTCTTCTTTCATCTTCCTTTCTTAGGCACCAGCATTCTGATCTGGAATAGCCAATGTTTTATACATTGTTACTTTTGTAGTGATTGCTATATTCTTGAATTTCCACAATTCATTTGGTTTACAAATACTGCAGAAGCTAGTCCGATTCTTCTCTTGATATCCAATGTACAACTTCCTTCTTGGGATATCAGGCCTCCCAGGTAGACAAATTATTTCGCCTGTTCTAGATATTCTCCTCCAAGCTGTATTTTAAGTTGTTATGCATTTGACTTACTTATTGTCATTGTTTTTGTTTTTGACTTGTTGATGAGTAGCTCATATCTCCTGCTAGTGGTGTCAATTTTGTCAGTGAGCAATTGTAACTTTTCATCTCTCTCAGAAATGAGATTGATGTCGTCAGTGAATCTAAGGTTATTTACCATTTTACCACAGATCTCTACACCTGTCTCAATTCTTTCCATAGCCTCCTGGATGACCGCTTCCAGTAGTAGGTTGAATAGGTATGGGGACAATTTGCAGCCTTGTCTCACTTCTTCTGTCACTCGGAACCATACCATTAGTTCAGCATTCAAATGAACTGCACTAAATGATTTACTGTATAGATCTTCTAGTAGTTGGATCAGATGTTCCGGTATACCATATGTTCTGAGTATATGCCATAGCCCCTCTTGCCACACACTGTCAAACACCTGCTTGAAATTGATGAAATTATTATATAGTGTGCAGTTTTGTTCACTAAATTTTTCTGCTAGCTGTCAGACCACAAATAGTTGGTCTATAGTACTTCTTCCCATTCTGAATCCTGCTTGTTTTTCTGACATAACATTTTCCACATGCTGTTTAAGTCGTTGCTGTAGCAATTTGGTGTAACCTTTCCTGGTATGTTAAGTAGACTAATGCCTCTGTAGCTGCCACACTCTTTTTTGTCACATTTCTTGTAGATTAGTACTATAATTGCTTTACCCCAATCCTTTGGGCACTTTTTCTCTGCATATATCACATTGCATACTGTGTGCATCATAAGCACTGAGTTTTCTCCACCAGCTTGAATCATCTCGGCTGTGATGTTATCTATTCCTAGTGCCTTCCTCTGCTTCAGTGCTTTAATTGATGCCTTGACTTCCTCTTCCAAGAAATTTTCCATCGTTACGTTTTGGTTTCTTGCTTCTAGCTCTGCAAGTAGTGAATTGTCACTTGGGTTTTGCTTGTTGTACAATTCATTAAAGTACTGTTTCCATCTCTCGGTTATTTCGTTTTTGTCCTCCAGTGCGTATCAGGTTTTGTTCTTGACAGTAGCCAGTTTCAGAAGGAAAGTATCACAGATCTCATGCACAGTTTTGTATAATTTTCTTGTGTTGTGGTAGATGTCATTAATTTATATTTCTCAGCATTTATGTTCTATCTGCTGCTCCTTGCAGAGTTTTGATTTCTTTTTTATTTCCCTCATTATTTTGTTATATTCTGTCTGATTTTCAGATTTTGTTTGCTTAAGTTTCTGTCTCTTTTTGCTGAGTTCCAGTATTTCGTCTGATATCCATGGTGTTCTTTTTTCTTTTCTTCTGTATCTAAGTACTTTCTCTGCTGTTTCAGTGTATATGTCTTTGATCTTTTCCCACACTGTTTCCACCATATCTGCCTGATCTTCACTTTTCACTACTGTGTTAAATTCCTCCATTTTCTCTTGTAATATGTTATGATATTCTTGCTTCACTTCCTCCTTGTTTAGATGTTTGACATTATATCGTTTTATCGGTGGTTGTCTCTTTATACTTTTTAGTTTAATTCTGACTGCCGCCATCATCAGCTGGTTGTCTGTTCCTACATCTGCTTTGGGGGATGCTCTGCACATGTTTACACTAGTTTCCCATCGTCTGTTTACCAATATAAAATCTGTCATGTTGTGTATTTTTCTACTTGGCAACTTCCATGTCCATATTCTATTTGTTTTCCTTTGATAGAAAACTGTGTTTGTTATTTTGAAGTTATTATTCAGGCAGAGCTGTAATAGTCTTGTTCGTTCTCTTTGCCAAATCCAAATTTTCCAGTTGCTCCTTTCCATGTATTCCAGTCAGAACCTACTTTGGCTTGAAATACTCCATAATGGTGACAATGTCTGTGTTTGATACTTTACTAACTGTCTGTTTTAGTAGTGTATAGAATTCTTTGCTATCACTGTCTGGTGATTCTGCTGTAGGTGCATATACCTGTATCACTGTTACTTTCACATGTGAAGTTTTAAACTGAGCTTTTATCATCCTTGGTCCCAATGTGTCATAGCCCAGCAATGTTTTTTTGGTGTTCACAGATAAAAGCAGCCCAACTCCCTTGAAGTGTTTTCCATCTTCTCGGCCATAATATATTATCTTATATTCATCTTTATCAAATTCTCCTCCTCCTGTCCATCTGGTTTCGCTCAGTCCAATGATACTCCATTTATATTGCTCCAGTTGGTACAACAGGATGTCCAGTTGCCCTGGGTGGTACAGTGTCCGTATATTCTTCATTCCAATACGCAATGTGTGTTTGGTGTTGAACAAAACATCACAAGGTTTTCGCTGGTTGACGACCTGAATAGCCTTGTCACCATTCCTGCCGGACACAGCACCTCCGTGTCATTGACTTGAAGTACTGTTTACGTCATTGACTAGATTACACGTATACTGGCTATACATTTGTGATTGCAGAGGTCTGTATGCCAGGCGGTGACCAATCCTCTCCTGACTGGATAGGGAAGCCAGTGGATCTTAGTTGATCTCATATGCCCATAGACATCCTTCCAGTACCTTGCCTCCTGCGTTGGCCAGTGTTTTCAGGGTTCTTGCTATGCCTGCCAACCTAGCATAGCACCCTAGGTTGTACTTCAGTCTATGACTTTCTCCACTGATTGCATAGCCCTAGCAGGCAATCCTCTACTTACTGTTCACCCTTCCACCACAATGAGGAGCAGGTAGGACTTTGGAAGAGAAAAAATCCACACTGATAAATGGAGAGTATACACACTCCACATTATTAATGCTTTCATTCATCTAGTGAATTATTCATTCATACATTACTTATTTATTTCAGTGTACAAATTGTGGAGAAATAAATAATTTGACTAACTAATTGTTGTAAATGAATGAATATGAGGTACTGCTGTACTTTGGGCAGGTTAATCTTATCAAGACCGAAACTTTGCTTTGCTGCTGAGTGACTAGCACTATTACTTTGCAATATTGAGCAACAGATAAAAATCTCTCCTACTTGTTGACATTGTTATACGGATAGCTTTGTCACAAGCAAATCTGCACTTATTATTTGACTCTACCCGGAAAGAACTTGAACAGTGTACACATTAATAAGAGGGTGTGAACATTGGCTTACACAATCTCAAAAAGATCACTTGAAACCAAGAAAAATGTAAAATTAAATAATCCATTTTATTTTTTATAGTAATGTATATACAAAGATGAGCTTAGCACAACTTATGTGAACAGATAAAACTCTAATAGCCTCCCTATCCCTAAAGGTCCATTATTATATTATGCTGCTTTTAGGAGCAATTAATCAATTCACTTGCACTTTACCCAAGTGTGTTTTTGGTGAATATGCCTGCCTTATGCTGTAGATTCCTATAATCCTACTACAGTACAACTTAACAAAAAGTGGACATGAAAGCCTTGATATTGCAGATGTGCACCCCTCTGGATCTCTCAAACATGCAGTATATGGGAAAAGGATTGGAGGTAATGAAAAAGTTACCAAAAAAGTGAAGATGTAGCTGAAAGAGCAGGATTTACACTGAAGGAAGCAGATAATTTGTTTTTCTTGATTGCTGGTGAGCTGTAGCTCTATCTAACTATCTATTCAAAAACAGGCTATACAAAATGCTGGCTTGTTTTAAAAATACAAGGCATTCTTATTCATTTTAATTTATTTTAATCAAAGTTTATATTCTAATGTTACTAAGTGTTTTCATGAGCAAAAAATGTATAATGTCTGGATAACAAACTTTAAAAACTGTTTTCTTGTGTGACCAAAGACTTTTGCACATTACTGTATATTCCATACTAAGTATTATACATTATATGGGCTTCAAAATACGTTTGTTTAACAAAATGCATCTATTTTTCAAACCTAAATAATCAATTTAGCAACACAGAGACCAGAGTTTATGGCAGAAATATGGACTACAAGGTAGAAACCAATCCTGAGCAGTATTGCAATAGTAAAATAAAAATTTGATTTGTTGATTAACTTACAGACTTTATAGTTTTTCATTGTGATCATTTTCCTTTAATGTAGATATCATTTTGCCATAAAAGCCATAAATACTAACTGTAAATTAAGATTAATGGAAAAAAATGCATCTTAATTTTTGTAATATTCAAAATAACCACTAGGTGGTAGTAGTAGATCAAAAACAATTAATCATTGTGCCGTACCATGCCTTTGTCAAACTTGCTTAATCCTACTAACTGCCCTACATTTAAGATTCTATCCTAATATACTCAACATTCATTAACTGCACACACTGAGGAATCACTTCCAAACCCAGAGGTGTCAGGTAACACTCCATCACTAACCAATTCACATTTAGGACTGACAGCATCTGCCCCTACATCCAATGTCAACTTCATATTTGTCTGCTGTTTGGCAGCAAAAGAATGCTCCTGTGAAGCTTACTTACTGTGTCTTGCAGGAATAGTGCAGATGTCGTCCCAGCCTGCCTTGGCCTGTCTCTCTTTTGGATGCTCCCAATCTGAATCCTCTTTGGTACAGTATCTATGTTTACAAGTCTTAATGCTTCTTAGTGGCTACTGTCTGCATACACATGATTGCAGAATAGTACTTTTTTAGTAGTTTTTATTGTGGGTTTCCCTTTATTCATATGCCCTCAGGCTGGACCTTCTGATCTCCTGTTGCCTTTTACAGCCTAATACAATGCTCTTTTATTCTGGTATCTTCTTTTTACTTAGTGTATATTTAGGAATTTTAGTATCTTTTATTTGAAATAATCACCCTTTATTATTCATTGTGTTTTATATTTACATGGCAATTAATTTTATTACTATAGCCACATTAACCTCCAAAAAACACCTGGGGCCTCATGTATAAATGGTGCATACGCACAAAAATGTTACGTGCGAATGTTTCCATGCTCAAATCGCGATGTATAAAACCTAAACTTGGCGTAAAGCCACGCACATTTCCATGGTAGCTCATACCCTGGCTTACGCAAGTTCTGTGCTCGGTTTTGCAGACTGGTGACACCCAGCGTAAAAGCAATGCTATTGTTCCTGTGTGGTTACCCTTTCTATCTTAGACATGACAACAGCTTTGTTAAATACACTGAAATTAACCACATATTGTTTATTAGTTTAATGCATTTGATTGTAATTAACCTGTAACAATATAATGGTTCACAGAATGGTCAAACTATTCTAAATACAATAGCTGCTTTAGCATTGTTACTCTCACTGCACCTTCTTCTTCTTTCAGCTGCTCCCATTAGGGGTTGCCACAGCGGATCATCTTTTTCCATATTGCTCTCACTGCACCACTCGGAGTATTTATATCACTGTATCTGAGTGTGAATCACAGCAGTACAGCAGCTGATTGGAAAGAGAATTATCGGTATACAGCATCAAGTATACGCTGCCTTAGCCATGCTGTCTATTGAACTGCTCTCATATGGCAAACGCTTCAGAGCCTTTCCTGTACGGACCTCGCGGTTCAGAAGCAGTTTCATCGCAAGAACTATAAATGCACTCAATCAGTCCATCAAGTGCTCCTTGTAGAACTGTTTGTACCTATAAGTACAATTACCTCACTGTAAACTTGTGATACAGATATAATATTGCACAACCTGAGACACTTTATCAAGTGCGTATTTACATATGATTACGATATCATTTTTAAGATGAAACACAGCAAAATATGTTTCTTATATTATACAGATAAAACTTTAACTTCATTTAAATAATCTATATTGTTGATAATTAAACATGTGAGGACACAGTGTCGCTGTGCTAGCAAGGCGCTGGTGCTCCGTTCACAGATTGCTCCTGCCTTGCGCTGTATTCTTGCTGGTGCTGACGAGACACTGGAAGGATAAATGGATGGAATAATTAAACACGTACTACGAAGATATTTCAATGTTCCTTAAAAGTTTTGAAGAATCTGCGTTCTAAGCTTACAGATGGCTTAACGTCCATTACAGAGCTGATTGTGTGGCGATTGGGTATTTGGAGAAATAAAAGTAAGGACAGGAATTGTATGTTTGAAAGAGACTGTACTGCTGAAATAAATTATTTCATCGAAGGTCGTGCATGGCGCAGCAAGCATCTTGCGTGAGACATGAACAATCACTGCGCCACCGTGTTCCCATGTTTAATAACATGCTTTAACTCCTGTCATCATGAAAATGATATCATGTATACGTATATCTCAGTATTTTAATTATGTAATGGATTCTGTGTCCTGTTGGAGGAACAGAAAGCCCGGAAGCACGTAGTGATTCACACACATAGAGCACATAGAAGATCAAATACAAAACAAAGCATTTAACGTGCTACTTTAGTTACAATGGGATGTGAGAAACTAGTAAATTAAACGATTTTAAGATGAAGTTTATGATGTTCTACTTTAATGACAAAAATAAACTACGTGATTAAAGTGGAAATTTCATGTTTTTTTCCCACTGTGTACCTTTTTTTTTTCTCTGTATCCTAATAAGCTTTCATATGACACTCATCCGGTGGGGTACGACTAGCCTTTTCATGGCGACTTTGATATGTGACAACTTCTTTTTATTTCGGGCACTGTGAAACTTTGTGAACTTGAGCTTTCGAGTTTCTCTGACATGCTATGTCACTCGATTAACTTCCTTTTGTTGTTGATACCGCTGTTTAAACCAACAAATAGTATGTTTTTCCTTTCCTCCGCTTGGTATTCGCTGAACTTCTTCTATTTCCTCCCGTGCTCTTGCCATTCCCTTTTCACAGAACGCTGAGCTTAAGGGCTATTTATATTGATTTGCATATTCAAAGAGGCGTAATTCTGGGAGGAGTTGGGGCGGGACAGCAGGCGCGTGCACGTGCATTCATTTTCACGCTGACCGGGATTTATGTAGCGGAAGAACGTGGAAGCTGGCGTTCGCACAGATTTATGCATCTGGATTTTTTTGTGCGTAAGCACATTTCTGCTTTTGTGCTTACGTCATGTTATAGTGCGAATTCTACGCACGGCATTATGCACGAGGCCCCTGGACCTTTTCACTTTAATGGCATAGCTAGGTTCATGGCAAAAATCATTGTAAACCTAATAAAATGTTTCCTTTTCTCAAAGTCTGTAATATGCAAACTGGAATAAAGACTGCCATTGAATACCATAACCCCAGTGTCAGATCAAGGGAAGGAAAAACAAGGCTTCTTGAGAAGCAGATCCTAAAGAGGAAAGGCTACAGCTGGCACTGGATTTGAAGGACTTGCAGCTCCTCACTCATTTCACATGACATTTCTCTTTTCTGGAGAGGATAGTATGACACATTTCCTACAAGGAGAGATTACTTTGGGGTTGGTTGTCACACAGTTGTATGTGTACATCACTCAGCAGCATCCCTATGGGCTGGGGTTTAAAAAGTGGCATTTTATACTTCCATGGTGGCCCAACCAAGGTCTTCTCATGATCCCACTCATAAAAAAAATCCAAAATGGGTGATCATTTGAATAGCTATGCTCATTTTTATTCAGGAATATCAATTTAATTTTCCTTTTATTACACAGTTTAGAGAAAACCAACTGAAAAACAAGATGTTAGTAAAAAGGTCACCTCTAAAGTATTCATTTTCTATTAAGAAGTATTCTAAATCATGAAGATTTCCCTTGGGATTTTATCTAATTAAGAGCAAATCTCCTAAGAACAAAACTGACAACTTTTATCATGTTCTTTTCATTGTCACTAACTTCATTTTGAGCTAATAGATGATAACATATAACCCGTAACATAGATTTTTTTTTCATTGTGAGTTTATTTAATTATGCTAATAGGCAAGTGTATAAGACATTTAGTGTATGTTAGTCTTGATGGAGACATTGGTGGAAATAACAGCTAATATTCTGTCAAACATTTTTCACCATTTGTACTTTGTATAAGAACACAAACAGTCTATTGAACTCATGAAAGTAGTGACTTAATCAACTGTGCATCTTTCACATGTACATTTTAAAACAATAGAAAAAGGCTCTTTTGTTGTCTCTATATTGTCTCTATGATAAAAAGATTTAAGTATCCCCTAAATAAATCTTGTTATAGCAATTGAGTCTCAGTCAGCAATTAAGTCTACACTCTAAGATATTACAATACATTAGGCACTTTTTGAAATGGAAAAGTTGTTTCAGTCAGTCTTTTTTCATTTAGTGTTAAAGTGTTCACTAATAATTAGCATTATGGTGAACTATAACTGGTTGTGCATACAATTAATCTTAACATGATAACACATATCATATTGTTTATACTACATTTCAGATTGGAGTTTCATTTAACTAGGTTTTACTGTAAAGGTGTCATGTACGAAGGAAACAAAACATCAACAGTGTCCTTTCTTTATGGATAATTTAGAAGGATAGTCAAGGTAATTAAGCTTGATGAGCACAAAGCTACAGTATAGATTGGTCACTAAACTTTAAGAGACTACACAAAATTCAAAGTCAAAGCAAGAATAATTTTTCCTAAATGGTTAAGTTGTTCAAGCACAAGCATCTCACATCTCACAGTCATTTCTTTAATTTTTTTAATGTTCGGGTTCTTTATAATGGACATATTTTACAGTGTAACTATCATTACATCACACATTGTATAGAATGTTCATCATGTGCCTAGCAATGCATCATGTCCGAAAATATAAAAATGGTGGAACCCATGAAAACAACTACTCAAAACAGTGAAGAGATGGCTTCAGTAAAATAATGATACAAATTTGGAAAATCTTTAATAAAAGGAAAAGTGCATAAACAAAGACAGAAGCTAGAAATAAATGAGTAACACTTTCTTAAAAAAGTGAATTCTTGGCTGGCAAATAGATGCAAGGGCAAGGCCCTGACAGAAGGCAGTTACAAGCCAAAACCTCTAGAAAGAGAGAGAGAGAGAGAGAGAGAGAGACCAACACAGGCAGGGACACAACAAGTAGATATATAAGAATAGGAAAGCAGAAGGGCAAAGATAGGGATGCTACTGCAAGAGAAACAGAGCCTTGACCTGAACCTTCTGAACCTTCTGAGTTCTGAAGTAAAGATCTTGAGGGAATTCCCCCAAATGTGAACATGTTAAAATTAGTGCTGAAGTGTGTTAACTTTTTGTATGTCAGTCGGTGGTTGGTCATGCAAGTAAGAATTTCACTATACACTCTAGTAGTAGGCAACTTAGGCCCTTGCCTGAAAAAGGGACCTAAGCTGCCTCAACAGCTTGCATATTGTAATTTGTTCAGATAAACAATAAAAGGTATAATTTTGCTTGATCTCTCATTACCATAAAACAATGCTACTCCTGCTACTACTGCTAAATAGAAAATCACTCCTATATCAAAGTGAATAATCATGGTGGAAGGCACACATAGTACTGCAGAATAACATACAGGATACATACTGTAGGTATCTGCCTTGTTTTGGATGACATGTTAATGACTCCTTGATCAGAGGATACCTGTATTTAGATGAGATTCATGGGAATGAAGATAAAAGAGAAGGACATTTATTGCTCAATAAGAATAAAAATAATCATGCACATCATAACATTTTCAAACCTGCTTAATGCAAATTAGAAACATGGAAGCAGCACCCTATCATGGGCAGGACTGGGCTGAGGTCCACACTGGTTGTTCAGGGTTCTAATTCAAGTACATAGCCTATTATTGCTCTAGACTCTTAATAACCTATGTATGAAATGTTTCCTGGTTTCTATCGTGAATGTACTTCTTAATTTTCACCAGTCTCCTGTGGTGAATGATTCCCTGTTTAATTAAATTAATTTTATTTCATAACATTTACCAATATGAATATTCTGAAGTCCTGGATTAGTTCCCAATTTAGCCTTTTCTGTTCCAGACTAAAGACATCACATTTAGCCCAAGAATGTTGCCTAATGAAGACCTTTTGCAGTATCTGCACACGTTTATTCAGATCTTTAATTTTTAATCTATGTAAAATTTTACATAACTTTTGGTTACTATCTGAATATCAATGTACAGGTTTGGTTCCTGCCCTGCAACAAAGTGCTGCTAGGATTAGATCTGCAAACCAAAACTTTAAGTGGGTTGTGAAAAGGGAAATTATAAGAACGATACTAAAATGGCAAATATTGTGCTTTAATAGTTTAATCTACAGAGTGATCTATTAGACACTTTAAACAACCTAATAATTTTTGGATATGAATGTGCTTCTCATGTTTGCAATTCCTCACAGCAAAAGGATGTGAGAAATATAATAAGGTGACATTAAAAATACAGGATATTGAGCCAGAAATTACAAAGAACAGTGTATGTTTGAGAAGACTGATGTAGGCTTGTTATGTATAAATAGGCTATAAGGATCTACAAACTAATTAAGGGAGGAAGCACAGCACTACCTATGAAATAGATCAATATAACAAATCACACTTTTATGGGTACACCTCTAGTTAATATAGAACCAAAATAAAATTGCACACCAAGGCCTAGTCACTTTGGCCTCCTAATCATCCCCTGTCTCTAACTGCCTAACTATTTCTCACCCTTTCACCACCTAATAGCTAATGTGTTGTGAGTGTACTGGCACAAAATGGCTGTTGTCGCATAATCCAGGTGGATGCTGCACATTGGTGGTGGTTGAAACGGTTCCCCACTCTCTGTGTAAATTTCTTTGAGTAGTGAGAAAAAGAGCTATATAAATGTAATGTCTAAATGTAAATCTAAAAGAGTTAATATTGCAGCATAATTTATTGTACCACATTAAAAAGGACAAAAACAGAAATTAACATTCATTTGAATATATTTTACTATTCTTTGCATATTTTTACTTCTGAGGCCAAATTACTATACGTGTAGTAAACTGGTGGGCAGCACGGTGGCGCAGTGGTAGACCTGGGTTCAATTCCTGGGTCCTCCTTGCATGGAGTTTGCATGTTCTCCCCGTGTTTGCATGGGTTTCTGTCCAAAGACATGCAGGTTAGGTGCATTGGCGATTCTTTTTTTTTTTTTTTTGAAGTTTTATTAATTTTATTGCAATCCATACAAATCAATCAATTTTTTACAAAAAGTAAAATTGAGTTAAGAACAAATCAATCCCCACCCCTGAGAGAGAGAGCAAGGCAAACGGCGTGAAATTTAAGGCTTGTAAACATACCTAAATTAATAAATTTGATGAGATTGATGCATAAAGCAGAGAAATACGGAAATAATTGCTTCCTCTGTGCTTTAAGAGCTTATTTTAAAATATTACTGATTAGATCCTGCCATGTTTTGAAAAAAGTCTGTACGGATCCTCTAACTGAGTATTTGATTTTTTCCAGTTTCAAATAGTATAACACGTCGGTTTCCCACTGACTTAAAAGAGGAGAGTTTGGGTTCTTCCAGGGTGCATTGACGATTCTAAATTGTCCCTAATGTGTGCTTGGTGTGTGGGTGTGTGTGTGGGCTGGCGCCCTGCCTAGGGTTTGTTCCTGCCTTGTGCCCTGTGTTGGTTGGGATTGGCTCCAGCAGACCCCCGTGACTCTGTGTTAGGATATAGCGGGTTGGACACTGACTGACTGACTACTTCATTGGTACAGAAGTTAATTAAGGTTAGGATAGTCAAAACACCCTTGGGGTGCTCTAGTCATCTGTGTCATCACACTCGCAGACCTGTGTTAAAAAAAAAAAACTGTATGTTAAGAGGGTAACCATTGACGATTTGATCTGGATTACATACCAGATTGTATTGTATTTCACAAAAATTCAACATATTTCTTTCATTTTCCCCTGTAGATAGTTTCAAGATCCTTAAGTTCACCTACTGCATACTGAAAACAGTTACATCATATATCCTTAGTTGTGCTGTAGTCATACCTGCGAAACAGAACTAATGCCAAAATTAATTAATAAGATGCAATGAGAACCAATGAGTAGTTGGCTAATGACAAAGGTGTTCAAGAATTGATAAATTCCTATTTTTCAATGTTTTCTAAGCTCTGAGTAGCATATTTTTAAAAGTGGAGACTTTTACAAGATGTTATTATTATTATTTTACAAGAAGACTGGTCTTGTTATAGTATTAAACTTTCACTTCTTGTTCTCTTTACTTCGGAGAGAAGTACAACTGAGAGGGCTGCAATATGGCAAAAAAAAAGGTTCTTCAAAATGTTTCCTCAGTTTATTTTTCAGATTTTGTTTTATTTTAATAATAAAGTTAGTTTAAATTCATTACATGTCAATGTGACTTCACTGCTTCTCAGTATATCTGTAACTATGGTCCATAATGCCCCTGAATGTCGCCAAAAGAAAAAAATTGATTGAGTGTGGAGCTACTAATGCACTGCTTCCTACACCTTGTAATTATCCATAAAATTACATCTTCCAGTATTTTTGATGCAGTTTCTTCTATCACTATACTTTTGTAGCTCTGTTATAGTGGAGGTTGAATTTTCCCTGACATAGTCCACTGATTTTTAGACTGAAATGTAAATAGTAATAAAGCAGTTCTTGCTCTCAGTGATCATATCCATTCAGTTGCACGTGTGATGTGGCTATGATGCATTTTTAACTGTGTAGCATGGCCATCACAATAAATGGATGACAAACTAGCTGAGCATTTTGACAGATTCTGGAGTGGTGTTTGAATATTGTTTTCCACCAAACTCATGAAAACACCATATGATAAAATTTCTCAAAGATGAATGGTTCCAGATTTGTTCATTACAGCTCCTAGGCATGTGCATGAGTGAGTTTGGTGATGAACTGGCAGCAAGCCCAAGGCTGCTCTCCTGCCTTGCACCCAGTGATGCTGGGATAGGCCCTGGCACCTGTTATGTATGTTATGATTTCACAATGTTATGTAGTCACAGATATGACTAATTAAAACTCAAGTGATAAAAGATGAGGTTGTAGCATAGATTTGAATGTAAGCACTGGTGAAAATTTACAGATCTGCTAAAGGAAAAGTTCTAGACACTAGGAAAAGTAAAGTTAAGAGAGTATTAACTTAATAACTGGTCTTTTGAATAGTAAGGTGGTCCTGGTTGTGAAATGTTGTCAAACAAAGGCCATAGGTGGAGTGGTACAGTAACCTCTCAGAAACACTGGACACCTGACACAAACTTAATAAAGATTTTTAAACTAAAGCTTGGGCAAAAATGATAAATAATAATACACTTGATCCAAAAGAAATTGAAAAAAAAAGAATTATAAAACATTAACTCAAAAAAATAATAATACAAATAAAAAAGAATTCTAAAGGCAAAAAGGCAAAACAAAAAAGTCTGAATTAACATAATCTGCTCAAATTTGAGGTGTTCATAAGAAATGTAATGATTTAAGTACATAATAAACCAGTAATAAAACAGTTGCATCAGATATTTGAAATAATAAAATATGTGCTTCACTTTTTATGTTTAAAATTTAAATATTCTTGATTGTAATAGACATTTGTCACTTTCCATACTCTGATAGAGATCTATAGATTGACCACAAATCAATAGAGGGATCATAAATCAAAAATAACATCATAGTCATAATCCCTTACCTTGAAATAGTCTATAACAATATTCCACGTGCTTATGTTTAAAATTTGTCATATTTACCCTTCTGGCTTAAGACCACCAGTAAAGAATCAAATATAAAAAATGCTATCACATTAGTTATCAGTAACCTCAAAATAGTATTAAAAGACACTACGAATGCCTATATTACTGATTCACATTTTTTCAAAGTTTAGTGTAAAGGACTAGCTTTGATCCCTCATATACTATTAGGAGGTGAATCCCTTGGGTCAGTTGATGTGGCATGTAAAACATGAAAAAGTCCTTCTGATTGTTTTTTCTAAAGACACCAATTGGTTTACTCTTTACCATGAGGGTGTAATTTCCAGCACAAATTATGGTCCACATGGTCTAACAATTAAGTTTTTTTAATAATAGAGGGCCAAAAGTAACGGGGAACCCCAAAAGGCTTGATGTCTTGCATAACTAGACATAAAGATGAGTCAAACTCTGTATCACATGTGGGTTTTTACTTTTACCAGTGAGTCAGGAGGCGCCAGATAAAAAAAAAAAAAAAAAAAAAAAACTGAAGTGATTTCAAAGCATTAATTCTTATGAACACAATACCATCTTATCTTAAGTAAGGTTAGAAAAATACAAAGATCCAGAATACCACAGTTCTAAAATGTTATGTCAAAGAGTGAAGTGAAAGTAAAAAAAAACCAAACCAACCCAAAACAGGTCTGTCAAAAAAGACCACAAAAACCTAAAAACACTAGAGAGCAAAAAAGGCATAAAATTGTGCAGGAAAAACAGAAAACAAATTTATTGTATGTGAATGTTAGCAATGCCTGTCTAAAGTTTATATAGTACTCTAGTCCTGTAACCAAAACATATTACAGCAATATAAGGCTGTTACTTAGTCAAGAGTCCTATCCCACTATTAATCAAATCAAATCAAATTAAACAATGAAACAATACCATAATAAAAAAGAAAGGAAACAAAAAACAAAAGAAATCTTGCACAAAACAAAACCTAGGGACAAGATCAAGGTAGAACCATGACAACCAGCATTAGAAAGGCTCAGATATCTGTCAGGTAAACAAGTAGCTATTTTGCTATATGCAAATTAGAAATTTTGTTAAAAGAAACCTACTCAATTTTCCACATCTCACACATATATGATTCTCAGAAGCCATGCTGGTTAGTACTTTCAATACTATATAAAAACATTTTAAGTTATCTGCCTTTCACACATCCTTGGGAACGGTGGGAAAGGAACCTTTCAATTGGCATCTCAGAAAACAGTAGAAATCAAGGCATACACAGAATACACTCCAGTTCCATATGTGCCAAGCATTCCATAATTAAACTAAAGTTCTTTTATCAATCACATTTATTTCATTTAAAATTGTCCAAAATATACCCATGGCAAGACCCAATCTGTGAGCTCCAGATTAATTACGCCATATGTTTTGGGAATGCAGGAAATAAACATAATTTTGACTAAAAATCTTTACACACAAGACCATTAAAAAGTAATTGTCCCATTCCTAATTTCCTCTATTTTTGCTCATTCATAAAGCTTAATTGTATCTGATCTCCAAACTAATTTAGTATAATAGTAAAGACAACCAGAGTAAACACAATATACAGCTTTGAAAGTAGCATTTAATGCACTGAAGGAAGATTGTTCACCAGCACCTATATTAGCCATGTAAAAAAGAACTTGCTCTCTAAACTTAATACCTAGGTTGTGCCACCTTTAGCTTCAATAACTGCAATCAAATGCTTCTGGTAAAAAGAGATGAGTCTTTGGCATTGCTGTAGAGATATTCTGTCCCACTCTTCTCTACAGAATTATTTCAATTCAAACATATTGGAGGGTTTTCAACTATGAACTATGAACTGCCCATTTAAGGTCCCACCACAACATTTTAATCTGAAGTTGGGACTTTGACTATGCCACACCAAAACCTCAATTTTGTTTTTTTTCTTTTTGCTCTTGTGCTTCAGATTGTTGTCCTGCTGGATAACCCAATTGCAATTGAACTTCAGATCATGGACTGATAACAGAATATTCTCCTTCAGTATTTACTGGTAGAGAGCTGAATTCATACTTCTCTCAATTATGTCAAGTTGCCTAGGCCCTAAAGCAGAAAAGCATCTCCATGCCATCACATTAGCACCATCATGTTTGACTGTGAGCATGGTATTTAAATTGTATAAAGCCTGGGTTAGCTTTATATCAGTTCATCTTTTGACTCATCAGTCCACCGAACATAATCCCAAACATTTTGGGAGTAATTAAGGTGTTTTTGGCAAATATTAGATGAACCTTTATGTTCCTCTTGTTTAGCAGTGTTTTTCACTTTGCAACTCTCCAATGGGTAGAATTTTTGCCTAGTGTTTTTCTAATGGTGGAATCATGAACGTTAATACTGATTGAGCTGTGAGAGGCCTTTAGATCCTTAGATGTTCATCTTAGTTCATTTGCGCTTGCTGGATGAGATTTCTATGTGTCCTTGGAATAATTTTGATAGGCTGGCATCTCTTGGGCAGATTTACCACTATTCTAACTTTCTCCATTTGCAGATGATGGCTCTCTCGGTTATTTGTTGGAGTCCAGGGGGTTTTAGAGATTGCTTTGTAATCCTTTCCGGACTAATATATTTTAGTAACTGCTTGTTGAGACTTTTAATCCGACTTCACATTGCTGGATAGGTTCTATTTAAGTGATGTTTAAATTCAACAGGGCTGGCAGCAATGCAGCTTGGGTGTGTCTAGCCTAATTTAACTTGATATCATTTAAATTTGATTATTTGCTTCACTGATCTCCTAAGGGGGCAATTACTTTCTCACATGAGTAATATAGGAGTTGGTGATTTTTTCCTTCAATAAATCAAATGATTATTTAAAAATGTGCATTGTGTCTACACAGGCTGCCTTTTGTATTATAACAAATTTGTTTACCTATCTGACACAATTAAGTGTTATGAATAAGCAAGAATAGGGGAAATTAGGAAAGGGGCAGATACTTTTTCATGGCACAGTACTTCTCAAATGGTAACAGTGTCACAGTCATTACTAATCCATTAACAGTGATATTTGATGTACACCTGGATGACATCAAAGTACATAGGGAAAAATTGATTGTAATAGCCAATACCACACCACCAGCATGCAGACTTATTCTGCTCAAATGGAAGAATCCCATCCCACCTTCTATAACTCGGAGGATAAACAACGTTCTATATTATTTCAAATTAGAGAAAATCCAATTCTTTCTTAGAGGATATTTCCAAAACATTTTAAAAACATGTCAGAATGCATTAATATTATTTTAGAATAAGCATGCTGTATCTGTGATTGACTCTGTTATTAATCATTTTATCATTTCTCAAAAAATATATTTATTCATTTTTAACTGTGTTGCTCTTATCTTTCTTTTTTTTGGTTGAATGTCATTTTGTTTTTTGTTTGTTTTTTTTTTTTTGCTTTTTTATTTTTACTTTGGTTTTATTGTATTTTATTTTGGTTGTGTATGTATGTTATTATTACATGTTTGATTAGTAAAATGCTATTGCAGTGTTCCGTTTTTCATAAATAGACTATTACAGTGGTTCTCAACCTGTGGGGCAGGACCCCCTAGAGGGGCGCGAAGTAAAAAAAAGGGGGGTGTGAAGATGTGAAAAAAAAGAAAACAATATCAAAAATATGAAAAAAAACATCTGTTGAAACCAAAACAAATTAACTTAAACTGTATTCTGATACTAGAACAATAAATATAGACATAGATAAATGTCGCTAAAAGTTAAGTAGGTATAATAAAATATGCATCTACATTTCAAAAAAATGTTAGGGGGCGCAATTAAAACTGTTATGAAAACTCAGGTTGCAAATACTTAAAGGTTGAGAAACGCTGGACTATTAAAAATGATGGCAGCTTTTAAATTCCTTTTTAAATCTCGTCATACATATTAAGTTGAAAATGGCTTATCCCCAGCGCTGTCCCCTACCTTAGAGAGCACTTTTTCAGACATTACGAGAAGCCTAATTTAATGTCAATATACACATTGTGAATGAAAATATTTTTTTAGCACTATACAATTCTTACAGCTTGTATTTACATTTTTTGTAATAATTGTGACTCTTATTGTTAAAGAACCTTTAGGAGCCTTATAAGAAAATGTCTAAAGGTGCATATATTGGATTATAACATTAAAATAATTATTATAAGCCAAAGAACAAAAAAAAAAACATCAGTACTGTTCACCTAATTTATCCAAAATGGCACCAAGTCAAATTTTGAAGTTCCTCAAAGTAATATTTTCAACAGTCTATTTGGTAACTTATTTCACATATCTACGGTTCAGAAATTTTAATGTCTGTCATGGTGATTTCTATTAACTGCACCTTTTTCATTGAGTGTTTACATTAGTTATAATTTTACTACCATGTATTACGTTTGTACAGCTCTCTGATCTTGTAAATTTAATGTGAACTGTTGTGCCAGAAATTGCCTTTTTGTCACCACGTATTAGTCATAGCTGATAAAGAAAACCCATGAATGCATGGATAACTAAGCAATGATAACGTAATTTAAATATAAAATACGATAGCAAAATTCTGTGCTAGGAGTCATGGTAGTAGAGTAGTTGGTTTTAGTTTAGTGGCAGGGGACTGACATTCAGTTTGGTCACTTGTCTATGGTATATTGGAACGAACTCCCCTCATAAATTTGGGCGTTTAGCTGGGTACACCAATATTTCTCCCACATCAGAACACAATACACTTAAAAGACTAACTATATAATCGCCTATTCTCCGGTCTGAAACGTTGACCCATCTAGTGGTCAACTTGCAAAGCAAAGTTAAGCTGCGAAAGTGCGCTTTGAATCGGAAGAGGAAATGGGCGTGTTTACATAACGTCAATGTTACGTCATTCGTGACAAGAGAGAGGCTGGGCGGAGTGGTACTGCCGAATGTCAAGAAGGCAGGTTGGAAGAAGAAAGGGAGGATATTTGAATATCTGTATGCATGTATGTACATAGAACATTTCAGATTTGATATTTCGGGTCACTCTAATGGACGTGATACCGTCCACTATATGGTGCTGCGCGTTTGTTCTATCAGTCTGTGAATTAAACCTCGAAGATTAGCACCTGAGGGAGTCTGCAGCACGTTTGCATTGTTCCTGGCCGACTGTTGTGTCTGCTTTATTTTACGCATAAATAGGAGCTTGGAAGTGATTCACGGTAAGGGCACCGTTTTGTGTCTATTTTCGATTTGACCGTGTCAGGAGGGAGGGAGAGGGGTGGGGTGGGGTGAACAGTGGCTGTCAAAATGTAATTCGCGATTAACGGTTTGCTCTAAATTGGGAAGAATCTTGCCTAAGATAAGCTTAGCAATGGAGATTTAAAACTGTTTTTCCTTGAACCATAAGGCTGTGTGTGCATCTTTTCCTTGATTTGTGCTAATATGACTAATTTTGTTTCCTCTCAGCCGCCGTATAGCGGCCCTCTCTTAAGGCGAATTGTTTACATAAGGTACGTAAATTTACGCGAAGGAAGATGCATAAAGGTGGTTTGCAGACAAAATCTTGACAAGACTACACTGCCTTTGCTAACTGCTCACGAATTAACTGTCAATATATATCACGTATCCTTGCCGACAACTAGGCACCTGATGATCCAAGTAGCGTGGACCTTTTGAGGTGGTAGGCTGTAGAGTCATTCATTCCTTGATGCTAAATTAAATTACCGATGCGTTTGCTGTTCTTCTGACCACATATATTTTATTCTGTCATTATCGGAGCGTCTTAAGACGTGAGGGTTATGCCGTGGGTATATGTTGTTCGTTTCTGGGGACCAAGAAGCAGCGCACTGTAATAATCTCCACTAGTTCCGCACCAATTCCTAATTCACGTGCCAGCGCAACTTGCTGAATAATGGCCGAGTACTTGCCGTCAATGGATATTAATACCATATACCGTATGTCGCAGTGTTTTGAGCATAAATCAGAGATCTGTTGTCTTTTTTTCTGTCCTTTGACAGTAATTCCGTGGTCACATTTTTATATCTTTGTTTCACACTTATTGCTTGATTTGTCAAATACATTTACTGAGCATATTATTAGGAATATTTGCTTATCCATACAATTATCCAATTTGTCAATCACGTGGTAACACCACAGTGTGCAGATACAGGTCATGAGCTTTAGTTAATACACACATCAGAAAAGGGAATCAAGGTGATCTCAGTGATTTTTACTGTGGTATGATTATTGGTGCCAAATTGGCAAGTTTTAATATTTCTGTTACTGCTGATCATGTGAGATTTTTGCATACAACAGTCTCTTTAGAGTTTACTCAGAATGGTGTAAAAAATCAAAAAGCATCCAGTGAGCATCAGTTCTGCAGATGGAAACATTTTCTTAATGAGACAGGTCAGAGGAGAACAGCCAGACTTGGTTTCAGCTGACAGAAAGGCTTCAGTAAGTTGGATAACCACTCTGTACAACTGTGGTGAACAGAAAAGTATCTCAGGATAAACAACACGTCAAATGTTGAGACGGATGGGCAGAAGATTAAGACAGGTTCCATTCCTATCAGCTAAGAGCAGAAGGCTGAGGTTGCAGTCGGCACAGGCTCATCAAAATTGGACAGTTGTAGAACAGAAAAAACTGTAACCTAGCCTAATGAATCTTGATTTTTGCTGAGGGACACAGATAGTAGGGGCAGAATTTGTCACCAATAGCAAGAATTCATGCAACCAACCTGCCTTGTGTCAACATTCCACACTGGCGGTGTAACATGTAGGAAACGTTTTCTTAGCACACTTTGCACCTATTAGTACAAGTCAATCATCGCTTGAATGCTACAGTTTATTTGAGTATTGTTGCTGACCATATTCATTCCTTCATAGCCACAATTTACCCATCTTCTAATGGCTACTTTTACCATAAGTAATGTCTTAGTCTTGTCACAGAGCAAAAGTTTTGCCAAACTGGTTTATGACAGTTTGTTCAGTGCTCTTTCAGTTACCTTTCCAGTCACCAGGGACATCATGTATAAATGGTACATGCTCACAAAAATAATGCCTATGACTGTTTCCTTGCTCCCATCATGATGTATAAAAACTAAACTCGGTGTAAAGCCACACACATTCTCACAACAGCACCACACCCTTTCATTGCATATGCACGTTTCTGCTTGATTTTGCAAACTGAGGGCACCCAACATCAAAGCAGTGCTACTGTTCCTGTATGGTTTCCCTTCCTTTTTTAGATTCCCATCCATGGTATAAGCTTTATCAAAGACGCTGAAATTAACTGCATGTTGTTTATAAATTTAAGTCACCTGATTGTAGTCAGCCTGCAACAATATAATGGTGCATGGAATGGGCAAGCTATTCCAAATACCACAGCTGCTTTAGCATTGTTACTCTCAGTGCACCAATCAGAGTATTTTAACCCATTGTATTTGAGTGTGGAATCACAGCTGTACAGCAGGTGATCGGAAAGATCTGCGATGGGTTGTGTCAAAAGTATAGAGGATTATCAAGATACAGCTTCCAGCTCTGGAGGACATTTATAGCACACACTGCCTCAGGAAAGCCACCAGTATCTGCATGGATTCTACTCAGCCATGCATACAGTCTCTGAACTTCTTCCTTCTGGCAAACACTTTAGAGCCTTTCTTGCATGGACCTCAAGGCTCAGAAACAGCTTCATCCCAAGAACTATAAACACACTCGATCAGTCCATCAAGTGCTCCCGATGGAACTGTTTGTACTGTACATATAATTATAATGACCTCACTGTAAACTCGATGTATAGCTGTAATATAGCACAACCTGAGCTACCTTATGAACCATTTGCACTATCTGCACAATATGTACATGTATATTGTATTTATGCTTTCATACTGTATATTTTTAATTTTTTTTATTACATTATTATTATTATTATTATTGTTATTTTATTATTTTATAGGAAAACAAGTCTATGGAGAATTTGCATATTGAATCTCATTGTACCATACAATGACAATAAAGGAATTCAATTCAATTCAATAGAAGAGATCACATATTTACAGATGACGATGACTGAAATCTAAGTCGATTTAGATTCCCACGAGCTATCCACTTGGAGCTGTGTGCTGTTAGAATACTAGAATGTATACTTGATATAATTTTAAGATGAAATGCATTAAAGTACAGTGGTGTGAAAAACTATTTGCCCCCTTCCTGATTTCTTATTCTTTTGCATGTTTGTCACACAAAATGTTTCTGATCATCAAACACATTTAACCATTAGTCAAATATAACACAAGTAAACACAAAATGCAGTTTCTAAATGATGGTTTTTATTATTTAGGGAGAAAAAAAAATCCAAACCTACTTGGCCCTGTGTGAAAAAGTAATTGCCCCCTGAACCTAATAACTGGTTGGGCCACCCTTAGCAGCAATAACTGCAATCAAGCGTTTGCGATAACTTGCAATGAGTCTTTTACAGCGCTCTGGAGGAATTTTGGCCCACTCGTCTTTGCAGAATTGTTGTAATTCAGCTTTATTTGAGGGTTTTCTAGCATGAACCGCCTTTTTAAGGTCATGCCATAGCATCTCAATTGGATTCAGGTCAGGACTTTGACTAGGCCACTCCAAAGTCTTCATTTTGTTTTTCTTCAGCCATTCAGAGGTGGATTTGCTGGTGTGTTTTGGGTCATTGTCCTGTTGCAGCACCCAAGATCGCTTCAGCTTGAGTTGACGAACAGATGGCCGGACATTCTCCTTCAGGATTTTTTGGTAGACCGTAGAATTCATGGTTCCATCTATCACAGCAAGCCTTCCAGGTCCTGAAGCAGCAAAACAACCCCAGACCATCACACTACCACCACCATATTTTACTGTTGGTATGATGTTCTTTTTCTGAAATGCTGTGTTCCTTTTACTAAAGATGTAACGGGACATTTGCCTTCCAAAAAGTTCAACTTTTGTCTCATCAGTCCACAAGGTATTTTCCCAAAAGTCTTGGCAATCATTGAGATGTTTCTTAGCAAAATTGAGACGAGGCCTAATGTTCTTTTTGCTTAACAGTGGTTTGCGTCTTGGAAATCTGCCATGCAGGCCGTTTTTGCCCAGTCTCTTTCTTATGGTGGAGTCGTGAACACTGACCTTAATTGAGGCAAGTGAGGCCTGCAGTTCTTTAGACGTTGTCCTGGGGTCTTTTGTGACCTCTCGGATGAGTCGTCTCTGCGCTCTTGGGGTAATTTTGGTCGGCCGGCCACTCCTGGGAAGTTTACCACTGTTCAATGTTTTTGCCATTTGTGGATAATGGCTCTCATTGTGGTTCGCTGGAGTCCCAAAGCTTTAGAAATGGCTTTATAACCTTTACCAGACTGATAGATCTCAATTACTTCTGTTCTCATTTGTTCCTGAATTTCTTTGGATCTTGGCATGATGTCTAGCTTTTGAGGTGCTTTTGGTCTACTTCTCTGTGTCAGGCAGCTCCTATTTAAGTGATTTCTTGATTGAAACAGGTGTGGCAGTAATCAGGCCTGGGGGTGGCTACGGAAATTGAACTCGGGTGTGATACACCACAGTTAGGTTATTTTTTAACAAGGGGGCAATTACTTTTTCACACAGGGCCATGTAGGTTTGGATTTTTTTTCTCCCTAAATAATAAAAACCATCATTTAAAAACTGCATTTTGTGTTTACTTGTGTTATATTTGACTAATGGTTACATGTGTTTGATGATCAGAAACATTTTGTGTGACAAACATGCAAAAGAATAAGAAATCAGGAAGGGGGCAAATAGTTTTTCACACCACTGTATGTGTATTGCATTATACAGATAAATTGTTGACTTCATTTAAATAATGTTTATTGTTAATAATTAAACGTGGGGGCACAGTTGTGCAACAGTAGCAATGAGCTGGCACCTCGTCCTGGGATTGTTCCTGACGCGTGCTGTATGCTTGCTGCGACTGGCGTGACTCTGGATGGATAGATGGATGGAATAATTAAACACGAATTACAAAGATTTTTTAGTGCTCCTTAAAAGTTTTGGAGAATCGGTGTTCTAAGCTTACAGCCGGTTTGACATTTATTGCAGAGCTTATATTGTGGCGATTGGTTACATGGAGAAAGAAAACGGAAGGACAAGAATTTGGAGTTGGTGCATTTGACAGAGACAGTACCGCTGCAATAAATTATTTCATCAAAGTGTTGTGCACGTCCCAACAAGCATCTGGAGGGAGGTAGGAACAGTCCCTTTCAAAAACACCTGCCCCCAGTTTCTCCAGTCCATACACTTTAAACTGCCAGGGCTTTAGTGAGAGCACAAAAGCAACTGAACAAAAGACATGATGCCGAGGGAAAATATAAAGTTAAAACCGATCAGTATCACAAGGTAATGAAGCTTATTAATTAATTTGTGCATTGCAATGGGAGTGGAAACAGGAGAGACAGGCACACACATACAGGTAGACCACTGCAAGTACTTGGCCCCATGTGTTTGAGAAGTGCTTCTTTTTTTACAATATAATTCAGTCATTTTGACTATCGCCATATGGCATAACAACAGCAAATAGAGTTTAGATAAGCATTGTGGCCTATGGATATACTTTTTGCTAAAGTGCTATGACTTTATTCTAGCATGGCATGTTTGCTTGCATTTCCCATTAGAAAGCAATGTTGACTTCTTTTAGTTATTTATTTAGCCAAGCAGTCAGAAGGTGGATGCTGTGCAGTCTTCTATTGGTGTTGGGCACATTTAATAATTGGGGTGTTTTGAGTATAGTATAGTTGAGAAACCTGCTGTTTTGAGTTCGGAAATCTGCATCTTGTGTGGCCCTTTCTTATACTTTGACGGGATATGACACATATCTTGAAATTCATATTTTCAAAGCACAACTGCCAATTCTTTCAACCTTACATCAACTCCTACACTATTGTCATAACTGAACAACAGATACAGCACCTATAACAATGTATTTGATTTCACCACTAGTTCTTTGATACATTTGAATGCTAATGTATAGTCTGATGTTACAGAAAGGTTTTTACCTTGCAACAAGTTATGTTTTTTCCTTTAATACATGCAATATACTTTCTGCATACATGATATATATTTAATAGTTTGTCATAATCAAAAGTTTGCTTTCTGTCGGACCAAATTAATAAAATCACCATTACTTTACTTTGCAGCTCAAAATCATCCATCCCTATATTCAACACTGCCATTCATGAAACATTGGATTGGTTTAGAAATGTGATGCTCGATGAGCCCTCTAAATGTCCCCACCCAGTTTCAAGCAAAATTCCCTCCCAATTGTCTCCAGACGTAAATATTATATGTCTGGCTCAGTGAGTGGCTGTCTACAAAATGCTGCTAAAGGAGAAGAAATTTCCTCTAAAGCTGAATAATTCTCCTATGATATTTCACACCTTCAACTAAACCAACAAACTGTTGGTTTATTTTCAGTTACAATTAAGTGTGATAGTAGGCCAACTGCACCACACTTTACTATATGACTAGAGTTTCTGGAGACATAGGCAATGTCAGTCAACCATTACACACTTCATATAACACTAAAAAGGTCAATCTTTGTTTGACCTTAATTGCAAGATTTTTTTTTCCAGCTTTAGCTAGATTACTTTCTTGCCTTTTAAGATAGTTTCCAGTACTACTACTACTACTACTTCTAATAATAATAATAATACATTTTATTTATGTAGCGCCTTTCCTATGCTCAAGGCACTTCACAGAATTTAAGAAAGAACGGCAAGGCAAATTTTGCGAAAAGTGTTGTTAACAATCAACATTTATTTATATAGCACATTTTCATACAAAAAAAAAAGTGCTTTACAAAATGAAGAATAGAAAAATAGAAGACACAATAAAAAATAAACATAAGTCAACATTAATTAACATAGAATAAGTAAGGTCCAATGGCCAGGGTGGACAGAAAAAACAAAAAAAAAAACTCCAAGAGCTGGAGAAAAAAAAAAAAAAATCTGTAGGGATTCCAGACCAAGAGACCACCCAGTCCCCTCTGGGCAAAACAGGGTGGAGCGGCAACAGTATACATGCTCATTCACTCTTTCTTTCTTTATTTCTTTATTTCTTTCTTCTATCCATACAGGTCAGCATTATGCAGAATTTTCTTACTGTTTACTGATGAACACTGTCAGTCACTTAATTCTGTATGCACTGGACTTGACATTGATTCTTGGCCTTTTATTGGTTTCTCTTGCAGTTGTTTTACATTTGAATGCTGAGTTTTAACTAATCTGCATGATGTGGCACAGTTTTTTGATTACTGAATAAGCAGGATGCAGATGGGGTTGTAATCATTTGAATTTTGTACTCTTCATCTATTCCTTTCTGACTTCTTTATAAAGTTATTTTCTGTTAATTTTAATATATTTTCTTTGAAATATTTTATATAAGCAATTACTCTTAAACAGAATGAGGATTCTATTCTAAAACTGTGATGGTGATTTCAGGGTTGCATAGTGGACCTTGCCAGCAAAGCAGTTTATTTCCGATGTAGATTTGTCAAGCAGCCAGAGACTGGATGTCTGAATCCTTATGCAAGGTGCATTTAAGTTTTTGCCTTAAAGAGATCTGCTAACAAATGCATTGTTTTGTCTTAGGCATTTCTGTTTGCAATAAAAATGCAGAATAGAATGTGCAAGTACCATTTGAATCCAGAAAAAATTAAGCATTTGTAAACAGTCTTAATGCAGTATATATGCCTGATTCTACTGTATACATTTTTCCTGGTTAATCCATTTAAGAGTCACTTGGGCTAGTTTATACTTTCTCAGCATCAGGTGCAAGCCAGGGACCATCCTGGATGGGACACCAGACCATCGCTGGGCACCCACCCATAGCCAGTAAATCACATAGATTCAGTTCGGACTTGGCAGTTAGCCCATAATTTCAGTGAACAGAATTTCAGTAGTAGTTTGTTTTTTTTTCTCTAGCATTGGGATCATGGAAATGCAGCTTAAAATACAGTCTTTCAGTTCACATGCAGGAGTAACTAAGTTCAGGCAGAGAAACTGGTGGAATTATGATACAATTCTTAGTGTTTTTGTATTTGAGTTGTCAGTAACACTACTGTACTTTTTCCTTTACTTGTGACAAGCTTGTCAATTAACAGCTTGGGCAGCATCTTAACAAAGTTTATAATGTTTAGGTCTTGTATGTTTTCCTTGAGCTTATGTTAATATACAGGTATGTATGATTTGTAAAAATGTCCCCAGTAAATGTACAGAATGTGTCACATTTAATTAATTAAATTCATCACGTTTTATCATTAAAGTTTAATTAATTTATTCATTATTAACGTTTTTTTTTGTTGCCGAATATTTTTCTAAGGTAATTCAGGAAGCTAAACATAGAACTCACTAGAAAATTAAACACTTGTGTGGCAGATAGGCCCTAATTTTGCTGTTTGCTTTTACAAAGTGGTGCATCTTTTTCAGTCGTTTCTCATGAATCTGAGCTGTAAATAAGCTTGATTATGCAGTAGTTCATCCCTAAACACAGTATGTAACGTATAAAGCCACAATATTTAATATAGTAATTGAAAATCTGCGTGGTTATATTTTTACTAGTAAATATTTCTGGATGGGAGGTAGATGTTGACATTGAAATGACTTCTTCATGCTCTTGATAAGTTTACACTAAAACTCCAACCCACACTGCAACACTGTGTACTGTTAAAGTACCTCTCTGTGTTGAAAGTTGTTTCTGCCAATTTTTCAGTCCATCACAGAAAGATAAGTTAAGCTCTGCTGTTCAGTTAAGTTTTAAGGTTAAAGCTTAATGTTTAAACAGAACACATGAACAATAAACTTGTTAATGATGTACATGATTCTTTGAAGTGGAAACACCATAACAATAAATAAATAATTAAACAAATTGATAATTATGTTTAAATTGAGGTGAATCTCATGTATATATGGACATTGAATCACACAGTTTTTGCTGATCAGTGTTTATATATGTAAACGCATTCACAAAAATAAAATTACAAAGCATATTTATTGCACTTGCAAGAAAGAGGAAATTCAGTGCCAATTTTTTTCCCCATTCTTTATGCTGATAGCTTAAGTAATGTCAACTCACACATTGAAACTTTGTGAGAAGGAAAGTACAGTTTTAATGAATATTGTAAGAAGAATGAGTCTCCAGGTATTATAAAGGTTTGGGGCAGCCACCCGTATATTATTTCCCAGCTGCAAAAGTTTTAAATAATTGAACAGAGATGTTCACAAGACTGAGTCCAAAACAGAACTGAATACTTGCGGGTAAGATGGCGGTTTTAAGGGCTGGGGAAGGAAATGATGTAATCTATGCCGGAAGTGACGTCATCAGAGGTGCCGGAGCCAGAATTGATACCATCAGGGGTGCCGGAACCTGGCAAGATTTCCCGGGAATGATCTGCAAGAAACTGAGAGAGACAGTTAGCACACTATGCCACCCCCTGGTCTGGTGTAGTATTACATTTACTCAGGCCCTTTAGCTCGTGTGTGACAATATATATTTGCATGCTGTTCCTTTTCATGTTAAAGATGGTGATATAAGTTTTGTTGGCAAGTATAGCCTGATGTGGACTGGCACACCCTTCAGGACTTGCAAATGTCTAATGCTTCTCGGGTATGCCCCAGTGTTTGGTTTTTGATGTAAGAATTTTCATCCTTTATTGCACCTTCTCTGCAAGACAGTAAACAAAATTTTAGCAGTTCTTTCGGGACATTTTCTTTGCACTTGTTTTCACATTTTCATGATTATTTTAACACCAATATGGTTTTTCAATACCAGGGCAGGGGAAACTGAAGGGCATTCACAAAAACTAGGGAAAGAAAAATAGAATACAATTCCTTGCAAACAAATAGTGTAGTAAATGCTATCTGAACAACTGATTTCTTTTTTTTCAAAATTAGTTGCACCAGAAGTTATTGTGCAGTGGTTACATTACAATATATGAATTAGGACTGCTGCCTTGCAGTCAGGAGACCAGGGTTCACTTCCCTGGTCGTCCTAGAATTTGTATGTTCTCCCCATATCTATGTGGGTTTCCCACAGGTTTCTCCCATAGTCCAAATACATGAAGTTTAGGTGGATTTGCAATACTAAATTGGCCTTAGTGTGTGGTTGGGATCTGTTTGTGTGTTCGCCTTCACTCTGCAATGGACTGGAGCCCTGTCCACGGTCTGTTCCCGCTTTTCACCCTATGCTCACTGGGATAAGCTCCAGCACTGTCCATGATCCTTTTCAGGACTAAGCAGCTTAGAATGTTAGTAGCTAGTAGTTTGTAATAGGTTAGACTGTTAGTAGCTAAGTAGCTGGAAATGACTTTTGACTGGGTACTATGTAGTTTCATATAGTATAATACATTTATGGAGTATTGTCCAAAATTATGGCTACCCAAGAAACATTTTTAAAGCTAGTTAACTTTGCAGTAAGCATTTATTTGTGTGTAAAAACCCTGTATGGTGATAGAACAAACACCAATACCATGTTTGTAAAACAAGTCAGTATTTTGTGTGTCCTCCATTATTATGCAAAGCTGAAGCAATTTGCTTTGCTATTTTGCTGTATAATTTTGTCATGTAATCTTCTGGTAAATTCTTGCAATCTTTTTGCATGATTTGCCAAAGTCTTCTTTTGAGTTTGGCAGGTGGTTGTTCTTTTCCCTTTCCAAGTGATCCTGCTTCATGCATACTGGAGTTGGGACCCCAACAACAGCAAATCTAACCCTGTTATTTTTCTGCAGACTTCCACTCCACGTAGGTCTCAATTTATGTTTGCAGTATGTTCAGAAGTTGTTTTTGCCAATGGTGTTTTTTTTTTAAACTCTGCCAGCAGTTATTATTCCTTTGATTATAGCCAGACCTCCTACATCTTTGGTTGAAATTCTACCCAACACCACATCAGAGCTGTGACCATGCTTTGCAGAAGGCTGCAGATAGGCATCAATATACTACTCACTAACTATTCTTCTGACATACTGGTGTCTTTGTGAACCAAGAATTTAAACTTTGGACTATAAGATCTTTTGTGACTGATTGTTGCCACTGCAATCCACTGCACTGGATTTTATTATGTCATTTTAGGAAATTACCTTTCTATACTTTTTAATAGATACAAACATCATTTTAGGTCTTCCATTGTGGTCTCCATGTTCCATCTGCCCAATTTCTTCAAATTTCTTTTTAACAGCTTGAAAATCCAGTTTGTTGTTTTATTTGGTTGATTTTATTTAAAGTCTTTCAAAGTATTGAATCATTTCCAAACCTTTCTTCAGGGGACTCAATTATTTGTGGTTACCCACCAACACAGGACAAGATTAATTTGAATTGGGTATGCTGTTGGTGAAATTTAACAAAGCAAGGGATGGCTGTACAGTCTTGAAATGTGGATTGGAAGCAAACATCTCATGAGATATCAGTAAGGTTTTGGAAAACACAACTCTTGTTAGTGTTATGATAACATTTCACCAGCAAATAAGTTCTTAATGCCTAGATAACTAACTTTAAAAATATTTTTTTGGGAGAACTAAAAAAGTTCCATATTACTGTATATAAAGTATTTTGTGTTATATTATATATAGAGAGATGTGACACCTCTAAATTTCAGTCAAATATATATTACACTGGAGGCTTTATCCAAGATGACAGTTGAGAGACACACAACAAGTCAGGGCCAGGAACTGAAATGACCATCTTCTGGGTTTTAAATTAAATGCCATAGTGGCTAGGCTACACTGCCTGTCTATTTGTAAATGTTACTTGTACAGATTAATTGCATGATAAAAAATCCACTAATTAAGACATGGTTTCTAATCATATTTATGAACTCTATTTGCATATTAAAATTCACATTGATTACAAATTCAAGAGTTCATTTAGCATTTTGTGAGTAACTGTATTAGGTGTTCAAAGCAAAATTTTTTTAATTATAATTTTAAGAACTAATTTTAACTAATTTTAAGAACTGTAAGCGGATATGCAAATGTGACACTTATTATGTGTGGATTAGGTTTTAAACAAGGGAAAAAAATCACTTGTTGCAAGCTTATTTCAAATACGAATCACCATATACAAAATTATTTTATCTGTAAGTAAACTGATTTTTAATCACAATGTGGTGACGTTGCAAAGTTCTTTTTTCAATGTATATTTCTGATGATCATTACGCTATTAACCCTTTTTTATAAAGCACTGGTGAAGTGGTATTACAGCTGTTGTTTGTATATGCAAAAATCTATGTTATCTTTTTTATGTTCTTAGGTTACCCAAAAAGTACTGTATAAGAGCAGTATTAGAAATATGGGGCTTTAGAGATGGCCTTTTTAATAAAAAAAATAATGGGACAAAGGCTTTACCTGAGCAGCATGATGAAGCAGTGATTTTTATGGCTCATTGGCTCCCTAAAAGATGATTGATTGACCATCTCATTTTCTGTATTATGATGCCACTGGATCCTTAGACGTGCATAATTGTAAGATAGTAATGAGTAGATTAAGGCAGTATGAATTGAATCTGAAGTGAATAGAATATTATTGTGATCCTTAAAGTTAAATTTTCTGCACTCGGGGCTAAGATAATTTTTCATAGTTGAGATCATTTTTGCTTTTATAATGAGGATACAAATTAATTCCAGGTAACTGAGCTAAAGTTTACTTGTAATCATAGATAGGATGATAGACAGTGTGTAGAGCTATAGTATACATTGTGACAGATTGGGGCTCTCTTAACCCCTTGAACCCTCAGACCTCTCGTCAGACAGCAGGTAAAAGTCCAAATACTTGATTTATTAGGACAATAAAGTGCACAAAGCACCCTCTCCTCCACAATACTCTTACACAAATCAATAATCACTAATCACAAATACAATAAACAATCCACCACTCCCAGACGTGTTGCCCTCCTACCACCCAGCTCAGCTCAACGCTCTGGTGTCTCTCTCAGTCTTTTATAGTCCTTGTCCCGGAAGTGTTTTGCCCTCTCTGTACACGTGACTAGGAACACTTCCGGGTCAAATAAAAATCCTTTTTCTTTACCCCGGAAGCACGTCATTCCCCTTGTCCATATGTACTTCCGGGGCGTAGTGAAAATAGTCACTGCTCCTCCCTGTAGCACCTTCTAGTGGCCCCCATGGTATCCAGCAGGGCTGTAAAGGAAAACTCCAATGTCCATAATTCCCTGCTGGCATTCGGGGCACCTCCATGCTGCAGGGAGGGCTCCACCTGGTGGCGTGGGGTTATTGGCCGGGATGCATGGCCGGCAATCTATCGCAACATAATATAATGCGCTTTTAACAAGCTTAATTTCATGCCTTACAGGCCACATTTTGGTCCCTCATTTTTTTTTGTCATGTACAGTACAGGCCAAAAGTTTGGACACACCTCCTCATTCAATGTGTT
>JANRMT010028174.1:77655227-77691275 GCA_026402145.1 Polypterus bichir lapradei
TATCTATCTATCTATCTATCTATCTATCTATCTATCTATCTATCTATCTATCTATCTATCTATCTATCTATCTATCTATCTATCTATCTATCTATCTAAGTAAAATAAAGCAATGTTTACTGATTCACTCATCAGCAAAAACATTATTTCCCATTTCGTTAAAAAGTTTAAATATGACAGGATGGTACATCTAGGGCTGTAGATATCTGCTAAGAAAGGATATTTTGATACCTCAAACTGAGTAAAAACTAAATACCCCAAAATCTTAAAAATGCTTTGACTGATTTAACTGAAACTTGCTGATGTTATAGAAAAAAAAATTAGCCGACTCATGTTTTTTTAATTTGTCATTGTTGTTGTCATATTGTTGCGAGTGGGCTATTCTTAGGAACCACGTCCTTTTTCAATCTCGGTGAGAGAAATTGGGCTTGTGGCTCTTACAAATGAATCCTGCCAGCACAACAGCGCCACTGACCAAGTTGAGGTTGTAATCACACAGGGAAATGGGGCTGCTACTTTATAAAAATGAATGCCACTACTAGAAGTGAAGCTCAAAAAAGACATGTTTAGCAAGTTACATCATTGGGTACCCGCATTACACCCTATTCTGTCTGCTTCAGTTTACTTCTTCTGATACAATATAAAATACATCCAAATTCAAAGGGGGAAGTGGTGTTGTCCACCATAGATTGTGTAGTGTGCTTACATACATACATACATACATACATACACATATATATATATATATATATATATATATATAGAGAGAGAGAGAGAGAGAGAAAGAGATATACAGATAGAAAAAAAAAATTAGTTCTTACCTCATTGCAGCTCGGCCCCTGCTCACATTGTTGTTTAGGTCGGTATGAAAGCTTGTTTGTCTGAATTGAATAAGAGGTATTACTGTCACTGATTTCAAATTGGCCCATCTTATTGTGATCTCTAAAATCATTTAAGAAATATATATAAAAAGCTGTTTCTCCTAAGCATGACTAACCCCACAAACTCCTGATGCTCTGGTGCAAAATTACCTTTGAGATAGTTGTATGGAAATTTAGTCTTTTGTATTTTGACTTATCAAAGAGATGTGTTTTGCAGCAGCCTGAAGAGCTACATCTGTTGTGTTGTGAGGAGCCCCTCCTTTCAGCCGAGAGATTGTGCTGTGACTCACTGCACTTAGTCACGCTCTGGCAGCAAATACACATTTTAAGATACACCAGAATGGTATTGGCTGGAGCAATAGCAGGCTTGTATTGATTAGCTGCAGCAGCTGCTGCCGCTGTTGCAGACAGGGATGCACCTTTTTCTCAGCTGTGTCTTTTTAAAGGACGCCTTTAAAAATACAATGAAATACAGCTTGAGGTAAGATTCCTTTTTTTTCGTATTGGCTTGCTTTGTTAATGTTTGCAGCTTATCAGCACAAGGTCTGGATGCCTGGATGGCCTGCTAAAAATAGAAATAGCTTTGCCTTTTTGTGATCCACTGAGAATTTTTCTGTGGAAGAGTAAAACCAATGTGGTGAAAGCAAATAAGCAAAGTGGGGGGCGTATAGTATGTAATGGTAGAGTCTACTAAGATGGGACCTGTGAGATCCACTTTTTACCTGCTCAAGACCAAAAAAAAGGAGCAGCAGCCATCAATGGTTTTGCCCTTGGCAAAGCTTGCAGATCATACGTATCAAGATGCACTGCAGTAATCTGGTTTTTCAGGCACTGTAAAGCTTTTTCAAAACAGGCTCATTTGTGTAGAATACATGCTGGGTTGACTTGGGACATTTTTGCAATTATTTGGGATATACTCTAAGTTATCAATAAAATTATAATCACTTGTTTGCTGAGTATTTGATTTTTTCCTCATAATCTCATATATATAATTTATTTGGTTTGTTTCCTCCCTTGTAGTGTAGTTTGATGCATTTGAAACAGACTTGGTTTTCCTATTTTAATTTTCACTTACGATGTACAGTAGACCGTAAGACATTGCAGTAGCTAACTTTAACTATAGTGTCTTTGAGTTACTCTTATCCAAAGATTTTGGATATCCAGCTAATTAAACATTATGCTTGTTTTCTTATTAATCACCTGTTATCATTTAAACTCGATAGGTATTCCTTGCAGTATAAATAACAGACTTGAAGAACTACACTGAGATATACTAAAAATTTGTAAATACTATGTATGTGTACTAGAGACAGCTAATAAGTAAACATGTAGCCATTAAAATTCTTACTTGATTATCCAGTATTGGAGAGGGATAGTGCTAGCCCAGTAGCACTGGGCACAAAGCAGGAACTGACCATTGAGGATGATTTGTGTCATTGCCGTTTGGTATGTACATTTATATACATGCCCACACATAACTTATACTGGTCCATTTTAAACTTACCAGTTAACCGGGGCAGGCACATCTTATGGATGTGGAAGGAAAACCGGATTCATATGTGAACATGCCTATGAGAATTTGTGAAAATCAGCATTATGGAAATGTTCAGATTCTATTTTAAATGTTTTAAGGATGAATTAGCATCACGCTACCACTGTTTTTTTTAAATTGTCTAAGTCTACAATGGGGTAATTGTTGACTAACATTGATCATTATTAAAATGAAAATAAGCTACACAAAAACACAGGAAAATAAAGATTTTAAGTTACAGGTTGTGTGCTGTGTGATGTAATGAGTTCAGTACTATATTTTACAATTACATTTCTTAACATTCTCCACAGGAATTAAATTGAGAATCATTCTTATAAAATTAATATATGTTCAATTCTGTGAGCAATCTTTTTCTATGAAAATGGGTGAACAAAAAGGCTGTGCATGTCAAAAGGCACACTTTTTGGATTCTCTGTTTAGACATAGAAGTGGATGCTTTTGATTTAAGTGTGTGATGTGATTAATGCATATATAGCTAATAGAAATTTACAGACAGAGTAGTAGGCACCTGTTTGTATGCAAAGAGAGTGTATGATGTCTTTATATTTAACTAACTAGAGCATACAGTATTATGAACAATTACTTTTTAGTACTTCAGTGCTTAAACTTTTTGTGTATAAAAATTACATTTTAATTCGCCATGAGTTGGCTCCTCTTTACAATATATCTGAGGAATCAACTTTCAGAACATAACTGAATGAATTTACTAATGTTTGTTATCAGGATGGCTGCTTGAATCTGTTACCTGTGCTGCTATTTTCATATACACATACTGTCTTTTCTAATTCTTGCCCACATAACCTGAAAAATTTGTGCTTATTTTTATTTATTTTTTTTATAAGTCTCAAGTGAATTTGACTCTTCTTTTTTGGCAGCTGTGTTCATTCAGCTGTAGCCTAAGTCTGGCGTGACACTTTAAAATCTTTACGGAATTATCAGTAAACTTGAGATTATTAAAACTCAAGATGCCTTTGTTGTGGCTATGGCCTGCAACAACTATAATGTATATTATTGTAAACTTTTTTCTTCCAAATTATTCAGTTTTTTGACCAGAGGGAGTTTGGATCACTCTTCTTTTTCTTTTTGAGGCACTAACTTTATTTCAGTAGGCTTTATAATGCCTGTGTTTCTTGTACTTCCAGTTTCAAAAACCGAAGTATTCCCCATGTGAACAATAAAAACTATTGGACTGTTTTGAAAGAATTGAATGGAAAACATCCAAAGATCTGATGTATACACCTTAATGACTATACTGTATATAGAGTCAGGTCACATTCTACTTTAAACTGCGTTTATCAGGAAAATCTGAATATAGTTATATACAATTCAGATTGTCATATTTCCTGACCATTTTGTTCAGGAACATTATTTGCTTTGCACTGTCACTGTCTTTTGTACTTGTGTGTTTTGTTGAAAAGCCATCTTATTACCAATCCATACAAACCCCTACCCCCATCCCCCTAAACAAAGTAACATATTTGAGTGATGTGATGTCATCACTTGGCCTCCCTAAAAACATTTCTTTTTGACAATTGAATGGACATGTTAGTTGAGGTCATTGTTTGATTATACCATCATTTCTTTCATCACAGTTGTTTAAGAACAGTTCTACGTATCAAGGAAAGGTATGAAAATCCGTCTACAAACAGAGACTAGATTTCCTGTGTGGCAGACAAGAGGTGGCAACAGAGCCTCATCAGTGCAGCTCATAAACACAGAATCTAGTCATGCCAAACTGTACAGGAAAATTTAGTATAAGCTTGCAATATCTAATTGTTTGTCATCACAGAGATTAGGCCATTCAGAGATTACAAGGAGAAAGAAGGTGCTGGATCTGATAAGTGTTTCAGTAACAAAACCTGCACTAAACTTATGAACTTTAGGAGATCCCTAGAAAACCTCAACAGCAGAAATTGTCAAGTGTGTCAGTTGATATTCAGTGAACTGATTTGGACTCCTAACCTTCGGATCATTTTGAAAAAAAAAGAAAATTTTTCAGGCACCTATGGAAGTGTGGAATAAAATGCCTGTTATAACTGCTGCACCAATAAAATACTCATCTTAGTCCCACTGTCATTACAAAATCATCAGAAACATAATAACAGGGCATGGAAAGGTCATTGAGAGACTTGAAAAAGCCTGCATAAAAATCATAGAAAATTGCTTGCTATTTGTTAAAAAGATCTTTTAATCAATTACAACACTCAGTAAAGCATCTATGCAGCACTCGGCCATTCCAGATACTCCTTAGCTGCTCACCCTGCAAACTTCCAAGAAAGATAAATAAAAAAGTAAGTGAGTGTGCTCAGTTTATCAAATCATAACTTCCAGCTTTCTTCTATACCTACAAAAGCTTAAAGAAAATCAAAACAAACATCAATATAGTGTTATTTTAGAGAGTTACAAAAAGGTGAGTTTGTGTGAACCTTTTTAGATGCAGCATTGAAGAAATGACTGGCATATCTTTTTAACCCAAATGATTAATCAAGCTCCTAAAATATTTGATAGTAGCCAAGTTGTGGAGAAATAGCATTCAAAGGAGAATACCCTGAGTAACCAGATTAGCCAGATTTTTATGTTTTTTATTTTTTTATTTTTATTTGCTTTTATATGCAATACTAGGAGGCATTGCCCCCTGCCAGCGGCTGCCTCTCCATTAGCCCCTCATAAATGGTGATACAATGGGAAACAAATACATTTTTTGAACTCCTCTTTGCTTGAGCAGCTGCTGGCTTGCTGCTGCTGCCCTCACACATGATCTGGCATTCGCTTGCCTACCCTCGACCCCCCGCCAGTGATATGTGCCATTATTAAGAGGGGGGCTGAGCACACTCCAAGGAGATGCGGCCGTTGCTCTGAAACCCCTCTAAATGGTGATACAATGAGAAACAAGTATCAGGGGTTTTTTTTCACCTACTCTTTGCTCGAGACGCTGTTGGCTTGTTGCTGCTGCGTGCTGCATGATCTGTGTTTCGTGCGGGGCTTTGAACATTTAAAAGCCTGTACAGCACCTGAATATTTTGCTGTTCTGTTATCTCCCTGAGTAATATTTTCAGATGTTTTGCGCTAATGCGATCTTTACTCTCATTTTTGGAGACTTTCAAATTTTCCTACTTCCATTATCTCTAACCTGCTCTGTATGTGTATCACACGACTTACGTCTGAAGGTTGTAAGTATGATGTGACTTGTCTGTATCGCGGGAAGTGAAAGTGTCTCTGTCTGTCCAGTGGCGTAGCGTGGGTGTCAGCCACCCGGGGCGGAGGAAAATTTCGCCACCCCCTTATTTAGGTATTTCAATTTAAAAGACTAAAATATACAGTAATTCTTTGCCGCCCCCTAAAAGTGCCGCCCCCACTACGCTACGCCACTGTGTCTGTCTGTCTCTCTTCAAAATATCACATCTCGTCCCCAGGAAAAAGTCTTGTATTGTCCCAATTTTTTTTTTTTTAATAATAGAGAGATATGGTTTTACAAATAGGAAGAGAACATTTATTCCCTCTAGCAATATTTTTAGCTGATAACTGCTGTTTTACCAATCTGTCTGTCAGCTTGTCTTCACCTGACTGCTGCATGGAGTTGAAACTAATTCTAACAGTATCAGGTGCAAAGCAAGAATGAGTCCAGTAGGGCATGCTTATTCACAGTAGCCCAATTTGAAATTATCAGTTCATCTATCAAGTACATTTTCGAGATCTAGGTGGAAATCAAAGTACCTGGAGAAACGACACAAAAACAGGAAGAGCGGATGCATGCTTAGAACAAACTCAATGCAGACGATGACCAGGATAGGGACTGATACCAGGCCATAAATCTGTATGCCTCCCTTATTTCTTCTAGCAGATAGTTAAAATAAACATCAGACACTGCATTTGTTTAAAAAAAAAATTTTCATTCAAAGTGTATTCGAATTCATAACTGTAATATAAAATTTGGATTATTTCTGTATTTGGAGCACTGGCCATTGAGGTGGAAATTACTTATTCCATGTAGTTAATCAGTGGATAAAACTATATTTTGGTACAACTCAAAAGCATCTATATCCAGAGTAAATATTATGGTCCTGAGCTGTATTTATGCATATTGCAATATTTTAATTAAACTTCAGTTCAGCAAGATTTCTTCAACATGATCCAACACTGCTCTCTGTTCACACTCCTTATTAGTGGTAGGTCAATTCATAAAGTCTGTAAAGACCAGGATTACAAGATTTCATAAACCTACTATTCGACAAGATGTGAGATGTATGAATTTAACATCTTAATTTGATGAATGTCTATGTGTCCTTCTGTTAAATTGGTTATTTGTTCACTAATGTGGAATTGTAGTTGTTGCCATCTTTATCTTGCAAATCAAAGATATTTTTCCTATGGTATCTAGTTTTTGATATGTAATTTAATGGATTGGGGTAGAGGAGTAATTGAAATAGCCAAAGAGCATATAAGGATAATAATGGGCATTGTATAAGTGATATACTGTAGTGTTCTGCTTTTTGCAAACTCAGAAAATATATTTATTTATAGGAACATTCTCTTACAATATGCATTCACACGGGCAGTACCTATGAAGCCGTAGATCACTTGATATTGTCATCCACCAAATTTGCTAAATACACCAATTCTTGCTCAAACAATGTTGGTGTTTTTCAGTATTTTTTCTTACAAGACATGTGTGGTGATTTGATAAGTGTCATACTTTTATATTTTTAATATTCTTACTAATATGCTTAGAAAGAGATTGTGATTTTTCTTTGCACTTGATAAATTTAAACCCAAAATTGTATTGTGTAAAATCCAGAATTAGAGATTTGCTGATCTATGCTGTAAAAACTATATCTGCATTTGTAATACTGAATTAATTTTAAAGGATGCATAGTTAGATGGATTGTTAAGATTAAGTAAAAGTACAACAAATAGTGAGATTACAGTGTTCATAATTTTATATTATTTCAATAAAAATTTTTGTCATTCACAGTTCTTCATGTAAGAAGAAAATGTAGGTTATCTGTTTAAGGATTTTTTTTGTACTGACTTGGCCCAGTTTTCACCCTTCTGGGAACTGCATAAATATAATTAGCCAGAAGAATAGCCTCTGGTTAATTATAGTTTTAGAAGTTCAGTTGATTGTTATAGTTTTGGGCGTCACACAGTAAGTATTAACTTCTCACCATTCCTTAACCCAAGTACAGTTGCTAGCTGACATACCTTCTGTGTGGAGTATGAATGTTCTCATTATGTCTGTGTGGGTTTCTTTGTACAGTTCTAAGACCAGTAGTTAATTTACAAATACAAATTGTCCAGTGTGAATGATTGTATGCCTCTTCCAAAGGATTCTAGTCCCATTTATGAATGACTCCAGGATTGTACCTGATGGTGCAAGTTCTGTAACCAAGTACTAGATGAACGTTCACATTCTTTTTGTAGGTTGAAATTATACCTCAAGATTCTGATCTGTTTCTGTTCATTTTCAAGTAAGTCTTTATGTATAATTTCAAATATATACTTAAACCCACCAACGTAGCTTCGCTCCTGGAGTGCACTTTTGTTTAATTCTGCTGAATGCTAGTTGAACAGAACAATATATCAATATATAAAAATGAATTTAGAAGTATAGATTCAATAGGCTCTCATTTTTTTAGACTGTGTTTATTAATGCAACTTAAGAGGCTGATTGTTTATATGCATTTAAGTCACAGTCTGTACTTATGTTGAGCTAATTTCACTTTATTGATTGAAGGCATAACAAATATTTTGGAAAAACTAAAACTTTCATATACTATTAGAATGGGTTAAAGTCAGTTAAAATCGATACAAGATATTTTTAATACTTATAATTAAAAATAATTTGTTGGCCTTATTTTAATTATTCAAGAGGTGAGTTCTTTAGTAATTTTGTTGTATTTTCAGTAAATGGCAGTTGTTCAGTTCTTTAGCAATATTTAAAATTTGGTCCACTTAATTAAGTAACACTGCGGTGGGTTGGCACCCTGCCCAGGATTGGTTCCTGCCTTGTGCCCTGTGTTGGCTGGGATTGGCTCCAGCAGACCCCCGTGACCCTGTGTTCGGATTCAGCGGGTTGGATAATGGATGGATGGATAATTAAGTAACATTTTATACAGTGTTTAAAGTATAGTAGCCATTTCAGACTGGAAACTGAAAATGATCTTCATTAAAAATTAAAAGTATAAAAAATACAGGAGAAAAAGTAATTTTAAAAATATTTTTTCATTCATAAAATAGTAAAATCAATTCATATGCATTGAGTAGCCACATTAGATAGATAGATAGATAGATAGATACTTTATTAATCCCAAGGGGAAATTCACATAATCATTATTTTATATACTTGTAATAGTGGTTTGGCCCTGATTTGTTTTCCCTCAAAATAGCCTGAAATTGTCAGGGCTTGCATTTAGCCAGGTAAATTATTACAAATTACCTTTCGTTAGCTGTCTGTTCCAAAAAGCTAATTCTGTTTCATCCAACAGGTGTACAATTAGATTAAGTTATGGTAACTGCAGAGGTGACTGCATTAATTATAATTCAATGTTATGTTCCTGGAGTCATTCCATAGCCTTCATTACCTTTTGCCTTCAAACATGGATCACTGTCCTACTGGAAAGCTCATTCACCAAGAGATTAACCTGGTTGACAATAATGTTCTCATATCTGGTTGCATTCAGACTTTGCTCTTCTTATGTACAGTGACCTAAAATGTTTGATGAAAGCACACTCTATACCATTCTACCACGTTTATGAACTTTTTGGATTTTTGCCATATCCTACTCCACTAATCGGTATGAATCAGCCAAAGCCAAAATTCTTTGGGACAAATAATATTTCTGCACAATTTCTGTTCATATTACAAGAATGCATTCTAGTTTTACTCTAAATATAAAGATTTGTTCATTCTGAAATGTCTGTTTCTCTACCACTATTAGACTATAGCTTGTTGTTTGCTCAGCCGTTGCTGTTTCTAATATTTCCAAATACAGGAAAACTGTTTGTTTTTTTGAAGGGAGATCTAATCTATATATTCATAAAACCGTTTTGTATGAAGATCACAGTAGTGATGTTCTTCATGATCCATTCATGATGGTGTGTCTGGCACCCACCCCCATTTAACTTAAATATAAAGATTTGTCTGTTTTCCTTTGAAACTTCAGTTTGTTGTTATCCTCCATTATGTTATTCTTAACAAGAATGATGTGTACAAATGATGTTCTAAAAGCTCAGCAGTTATTTGGCAAGGGTAGCTGAACTTAATGAAGTGTCTCTTTTCTGTGAATGTGGTGCTTGGTAATTGCAATGTTATAGACATGAACTGAGTGTTAACTGTCCAATAGTAATACTATAAAGTCATTATTTTCTTAGGATTTCAAATATTACAGTATAACATATTCTGAAAGTAAGATCAAATGGAAAAAATACTATTAGGTGATTAACTCCTTAGTCTTTTTTAGATGCATTTTGAAAGCTTAGGGAAACCAACAAAACCATTTCAAAAACAAGACTTTTAATTATTATTATTTTTTTATTAAAAAATGAATCAAAGCAAAAGGAAAACCAACAAAGCAATAATTCAGCAACAAAAATTCCAAAAATTCAAAAGACAGCAAAACATACAAGGTTAAAAAGCTGAATACAAGAAAAACATAAAAAAACACATTGATAATAATTGATGATAATGAAAATGGGTGGCATGGTAGCACAGTGGTAGTGCTGCTGCCTCATACTAGGGTGGTTAATGTTCTATGTCCTCCCTGCGTTGAGTTTGCATGCTCTCCCTATGTTTGTGTGGGTTTCCTCTGGGTGCTTCAGTTTCGTCCCGCTGTCCCAAGACATGTAGGTTAGATGGATTGGCCTTAGTGTATATTTGGTGTTTGTGTATTTGCCTTGTGATGGACTGGATCCCTGTCGACGATTTGTTTCTGCCTTGCACCCTATACTAGCTGGGATGGCTCCAGCACCCCTGTGACAATGGTCTGGAATAAGTGGGTTAGAAAATGACATGACATTATGAAATCAGCTGCCAGTGACTTTTCTTCCCAATTTAGTGCTTTGCTATGTATTATGCACTTTACTTCATAGATCAAAAGTAATGTTAATCTCAGTGTGAGATATGGCAGAGGGTGGAGAGTTGAGGCTCTAGCATCACTCTCAATGTAACTTTATTCAGTTTCTTCTGGCAGCTCAAAATCTTCAACAGACATTGAAGAATCTTAGTCATCAACAATATGTAAAACTTCATTTGCAGAATATTTCTTTTGATGATAGTAGTGACCATTATTTAATGGTGTACTACTGTATAAGCAGTATTTGAACTGAGGATGAAAAGAAGTCCTGGGATTCTGCACTTTAATAATAATTCTTTGCATTTATATTGTGCTTTTCTCCCTAGTCAAAGCGCTCAGCAATTGCAGGTTAAGGGCTTTGCTCAAGAGTCCAACAGAGCAGAGTCCCTTTTGGCATTTTACAGGATTCGAACCGGCAACCTTCTGAGAACACAGAACAGCCACCCCCACCACATGCTGTTGTTTTTTAAACTGAAACCTCTTTGAAAACAAACTGATTCAGTCATGGAAGTTCTGTCAAAAAGTATTTATAATCAGATTCATATAAGATGCACTTATTAATTTCTTTTTTCCTGAAGAATTTTTTAAACTGTTTTGTGCATTTTTGATTCTTTGTGAATATTTATCTTCTTTCTTAGTGACGTTTTCTGACTAGCACTGTATGGCCACTACAGGAAACAGTACACTGTCCTTGGTGTTTAGATTGATCAGGCAAATTCAGTGTCTCTTAGATTAGATTAGATAAACCTTATTAATCCCTTGTTTAATTAATTAATCCAAGTGTATTATTATGAACTAGCCAGTTGTAACTTGTTTTGAAATAATAAACTGCAGATTTATCCAGCATTCTGCCATTAGAAAGTAAAGGGATGGTATGAGAAGTGAGGGAATTGTTAAATTAAAATGTTTGAAGTAGTGGTACAGCATTCTCAACCTTTTCTGTCCAATGTTATAAAGAAAAAGCATGCATGAAATAACACAAAACTCGGTTCACCTTTTGATTTTTGCTACCCCCTTACAGGTGAAATTAGATACACTCTGCAATGTTTGTTAATGCGTAACAATTGCATTTGCCTTCCATTCCTTGATGTTGACAACATCTTTGAAAGAGTTACTTAGAATTTAAAGTTAAAAACATGACTAGTTTTTTGTGCACTTTATTGGCACGTTAAGAGCATATTTTGTATTATTGAAATGAAGGAAAGCATTGACCGAGGAAAAATAGTTTAATTTTTGAATAAAATGCTGGCAATTTTGCACAAATGTTTCATTTAATCAGATTAATCAAAATAAAAATCAGTCAACTAACCAAATGGCAAAAGAGTTGTTAGTTACAGTCCTAGCTCTCCTATTGTCAACCTGAAAAACATTACAACAACAACAACCACATTTATTTATATAGCGCATTTTCATACAAATGATGTAGCTTAAAGTGCTTTACAAGATTAAAAAAGAAAAAATATAAAAATTAGGCAATATTAATTAACCAGTGGCCAGGGAGGACAGAAAAAACAAAAAAAAACACCAGAGGGCTGGAGAAAAAAAACAAAATCAGCAGGGGTTCCAAGGCCATGAGACCGCCCATTCCCCACTAGCCATTCTGCCTGACATAAATGATCTTAATCAGTCCTCATGGTTTTCAGGCTTCACATGGAAGAATTAGATAATGATGACCATATGGACCTCTGGCCTTCAGTCCATCAATGTAGGGACTGCATGGTGCTTTGTGGTGGCGTAGATTGCTACCACAGAAAACTGGTAAAAGAACAGTAGAGAAAGTAAGCGTTAGTACAGATTTTGGAGCCATGAAAAAAAGATAATTAAATGCAGATACAAAATATCAGGGTTACACTAAAATGTAGCCATGAGAAAGCCATGTTAAAGTAATGGGTTTTTAGCAGTTTTTTAAAGTGTTCCACCGCATTTGCCTGGCGAATTCCTATCGGTACACTATTCCATATTTTAGGTGCATAACAGCAGAAGGCTGTCTCACCACTTCTTTTAGGTTTAGCTGTTGATATTATAAGCAGACACACATTCCTGCAAATCATCAGTAAAATTCTGATATAACTGATAATCCACAGTTTATTTGCCTCTTTAGTTTTCCTTATTATCTCCTCCTACTTGAGACTCTGTTTGTGGCATTGGGAATACTGAGAGGTGGGCTGTTTTAGGTGAATATAGGATAGAGGTAAATGTGTTTTGTGGAGTGTAAGAGGGATTCACGGTATTAGTATCTGTGGAGGTTATCTCTGTTCAGTAATTTAGTCAGCATGATGGCTGCTGTCATCTGGTGGTCATTCTTGAGATGGTAGTAATGAGTTCATCACTCTGTAAACGAGACTGTAAGGGCCCGATATATCTATAATGCAGTCACCCTGAGCAAATTCCTCTGCAGAGACATTAGGTTAGTTGACATACTTGTTACATTTAGAGTAAATTCTCCTTAAATGTCCTTTGTTGATGTTCCCCCAACAATAAATAATCCCTCAGAATGTAAATATTCGTATTCTGTAATGATGTTTAGATCACTTAGTGCAATGCTGCTGTTGGCTTGCTGATGACTGTAGACAGCAATCAGAAAAATACTGTAGAACATCCTTAGAAGGCAAAGCTGGACTTTTCTTCAGATTGTTTGATGTTTAATAGCAGTTAGGGTTTTACTTCATTCTGTTTTATAATTTCTGAAACTCCCTATATCCTTTATACCATTAAGCTGTTTTAATACATGATTGTTTATTTTGGTACTGGACAATGTCAACGTGTTTGGTGCATGTTGGTTGGACATGTAAGTAAGAATTTTAATATGTCGTTTACACCATACTATAACTAATATTTCCATTTGGAAAATACCAAAGGAAAGCATTAGGCATATTGCAGTCATAATCATTGCAGTTCTTGGCTATTTTGTTATAAAGCAGAATATGTTCATCTTGGGTGCAGTTTCAAGTACTAATAGTAGTAAAAATACATAAAGGTTTAAAGACTAAGGCCCAGTGTAATACTTCAGAACTGCAGTCTTCTAGACCACTAGCAGCTGACAAGCTGACAAAAGAGTAGTTTCAGTTTTAACACCAAAATGTATGAAATGTATCCATATAGCTTAGATCCAACTTGAGCAAAAAGGTTCCCAAACAGTTTCTATTTTGAACAAAAGTGACTCTGAGCTTGGTGTGTGCACCAAAACTGCTGATATTACTAAGACAGGATGAAAAACAATTTCCTCAATTAATTGTATTGTACATGTATATTATACTTAATGCTTTCATATTGTATGTCTATGTGAAGGATGTTTGGAGTACAATGGGATAAGGGAAAAGACTGGCCTTTGTACAGCCTTTTTTCAAGAACAGCTTTCTGTTCCTGATTCCTGCATTTATAGGGCCTTGTGTAACTAATGGGAAAGTTGTAGTTGTATAAATACAAAAACCTTATCATCTGTTACATCAAAAGGAATAAAATTAATGTATTTACGCACTACAGGTGGCACTTGCCTCCCTGGGATGTGTCCCTTATGAATCGTTATCATATTGACACTGATAAATCCCCACCAAATATCCATCCTGAATCTTTTAAGAAAAGGAATGTTGAAAAAAGAGATACATTGAGCTTGCTTCTAATGAGGCTTACATTTCCTTATATGAACAGCTGAAAAATCCCACAAAATAGTTTTATAATGTCTTAGGGGGATACAAATTGTTCTCAAGAAGGTAACATGAAGCATTATTCTAGACAGTAGTGGAATTTCATTGTCTGCTCATTGATAAGCTTGACATGTCCACTTTTATATTCCTTGGACAATTTAGATAATTAACTGCTTAAATTTCAGAAAATGATTGCTGTTTAACAATTTTAAGGAGGCAGAATGATTCAGTCTCATCAGCACACTTAAGCACAAGCTGGCAAAGGGTATTCTCCTTCTCGGCAATACTGTCCATTCTCTGCATTTGTCAGCATAAAATTCAGGTTTGCTAGAAAAATAACAGCATCTTCCACCTTCTGAGAAGAGTTCTTTCTGCTCTTTCATTATTGTTAACCTTCTGTAAAATACCATTTTCAGTGTTACTGTCTTACAATGAGTAATTGGTTCAGCTTCCCTGCTGCAATCAGATTACAGAGTTGCAGCTTTTGGTTTTAATTAATATGTCTCTGTTTTCATACTAAGTGAGCCTGCTAAAATAATTTATCTTAATATATAGATGTATATGTATGTATTTAAGTTGACAAAACAATTAGGTTCACAGGCCACAGTGACAGTATATTTGTTCACCTCTGACCACACCACTGTTACTGAAGTTTTTGTTTAAAAAAAAAAGTCTTAGTTGCTTGAATCAACATTTAATACTACACTGCAAATTTGCTTAGTTATGTCACTAATGGGTTGCTGTGTTAATACTCAAGTAAAAAGGGTTTAAGGTAGTAAAAAAAAAGGTGGCAAAACAACATAGAATTAAAGATAGATTTAACACAAAATTTAACTAGTTAGAAAATGTAGTCAGTGTAGGGCTGCTTGTAATTTACTCATATTGGTAACTCCCACAGGTACAGGCATTTTTATTTAATTGAAATGGCAAGGTCTTTCTGAATGAATATGTATTGATGTTACAGTTAGTCACATCAGAGACTAATTCTTCCTTAAATGTAACCTCTTGTTAAAATTTGGTTTCTTCTTTTTCTACCTTGACTAGGGATTAACAAAGAACCAACAATTTGAAATTTAGCAACGAGGTGCTTCAATATTGTGACTTTTACTTAAGAGGAGCGCATTAGCTTTCAGTTTCCTTTGACATTGTACTTTAATTTATACATAGATAACATGTTAAAAAAAAAAAAAAAAGTAAGAGAAAATAGGCAATGAGCAGTCTAATGCATCAATAACAAAGAATTTGCCTCCATGTCAGTTCACCAAAAACAGCCACTGAATATTTTGGTGGAGAGAATGAGAGTAATGGATACATTGGACTGAGAAACAATGCATTTTGCTGACTTTTTTTATCACATTAAATTAACACAAGTTAAACACAGAATGTGGGGTATATTTTTAGATGTGCATAAAATGCATGGGAAATGGTTATCAAGAACCACAATTAACCTTAAGTAGTTCAGTTGAGGGCGGGACGGTGGCGCAGTGGTAGCGCTGCTACCTCGCAGTTAGGAGACACGGGTTTGCTTCCCGGCTCTTCCCTGTGTGGAGTTTGCATGTTCCCCCTTGTCTGCGTGGGTTTCCTACGGGTACTCCAGTTTCCTCCCACAGTCCAAAGACATGCAGGTTAGGTGCATTGGCGATTCTAAATTGCCCTAATGTGTGCTTGGTGTGTGGGTGTGTGCACCCTGCGGTGGGCTGGTGCCCTGCCTAGAGTTTGTTTCCTACCTTGCACCCTGTGTTGGCTGGGATTGGCTCCGGCAAACTCACGTGACCCCGTAGTTAGGATTTAGCAGGTTGGATAGTGGATGGATGGATGGATGGATAGTTCAGTTGAGGATGTTTTATTGGTGCACTGTTAACAAGCTCAACAATCCAGTTAGAGACAAGTTAGGTCAAGGGTTTGGTGGAAAAAGTTTACAAAATATTATTATTATCTGTTGAAGCAACACTCACACTCAACCTCTATTTTACTCTTTGCCCCCACTGACTTCCTTTTCAAATTCTCTGACCCTTCTTCCACTCCACAGCTCCTCATGGAGCACCCACTCTTCACCTGGTCGGAAGGACTTCTCCCTTTATTTGGTTTGTGCTGTCTTTGCAGTTCCACATATCACTTATGCTTGAGGTCCTTATTTTTATAGCTGGTGAGTTGAAAGCAGCGTCTTCTTTCTCCTAATCCCCGATAATATCCAACTGCAGAGCCAGAGCACCATATGTCACCACAGCTCTATGCCAGCAGTTCTAGACCAGCAGTTATAGGATGGATGTTAAGGTTAGTGGTTAGTATGGTTAGTGAGTAGGATAAATGGTTAAAGTTTGGGATTTGTTAATGTTTGGAGTTAGTTTTGGTAAGGTTAGGGTTTGGTGTAGTTAACATGTCAAACAATTTGATTTGTGGTGACATATAAAATGTTTATTACCAAACTGCTGTTCTAGACATGCAGTGATGTCACTTTTGCCCTAAAACTGCTGGCAAAGACCTGCAGTGACATATGGTGCTATGGCTTTGCAGGTTGATACACGTCCCTAGCCCTTTCTCAGCGCTGCGCTGATCATGCTAAAATGTGTTGGGGGGTCCACATGTGTGGTTGTATGACTGAATCCATACAATATCTCCTCGCACCTTGATCTTCCTCCAACCCCTCTTCTTAATTCCCTTGTATCATTTGTTGCTTAGCCCATTTCTAATCTTATTAATACATCTCTGGCTCTGGCCACCATGCTTCTCTGTGAGAATGATGTTCTCACAGTGATGGGAAGTGTTGTGTTTGTGACACACAAGAATGATGCCATATTCTTTCCATTTTGTTGTAATGGATTTACTGGTGCTCTGTGTGATATTCAAATTTTGGGATATTGTTTCATAACCCAAAACTGATCTTTACTTTTCCACAACTGTGTCTCTCACCTGTATGGAGTGCTCCTTGGTCTTCATGTTGTATACTTAGAGGTGTTGCAGAGTCAGATGCCTTCCAGAACAGGTGTATTTATACTGACGACATTACAGATCATGTGACACTTTGATTGCACACAGGTGGATCCTAATCAACTAATTATGTGACTTCTGAAGTTAAGTGGTTGGACCAGATCTTATTTAGGGGTTCCACAGCAAAGGGGATAAATACATAAGCACTTACAACTTTTCAGTTTTTAGTTGTTTTTTTTATATAAATATACAATGTATCTTATTTTCATTCCACTTCAACAATTTGAACTAGATTATTAAGTACATTACATTAAATCCAGATGAAAATCTATTTTAATTCCAAATTGTAATGCCACAAAACAAGACAAACACTGAGGGAGTTGACTGCTTTCAAAAGTCTATATACTTTGCCAGTAGTTTGCATTAATTTAAATTAGCAGGTAGCCACTAAAGGTAACCAAGTTTGTACAGGTGTTCATCTCATTGTATGCCCTGCTGTGTCTTGAGATGAACAGAATGGTTTATTTTTCAAATGTACCTTGATTTCAGAATTTAATTATATATTACTAGCTGTGTAAGCCCATGCTGTAAAAAGCCCAGGCTCCTAGAAACCATGGATTCTGGCACTTCAATCAATCAGTCACATTGGTTGTGCATTAGCGGCTAAGTGATGTTCTCTTTCCTCGATGGTTTTGTTTTGCTGATATGCTCACCTCCGTTGTCTATCAGCGGCTAAGTAAGTTTCTGTCTCCTCGGAGGTTTCGTTTTGCCAATGTGTTTGCCTCACTTGTAGCGGCTAGGCAAGTTTCTCGTTTTTCGGCGGTTTCACTTTGGCGACAGAGTCGATTTCTTTCAGCTTCATGCTGTAGCCTCACACTTCTGGTCCAGACAGCCAGCCACACACACTTCCACGTGTAGACGTTTATATATAAGACAATATAGTAATGGGGAGCATGGTGGCTCAGTGGTAGCACTGCTGCCTCGCAGTAAGGAGGCCTGGGTTTGCTTCCCGGGTCCTCCCTGGGTGGAGTTTGCATGTTCTCCCCGTGTCTGAGTGGGTTTCCTGCAGGTGCTCCAATTTCCTCCCACAGTCCAAAGACATGCAGGTTAGGTGCGTTGGTGATCCTAAATTGTCCCTAGTGTGTGCTTGATGTGTGTGTGTGCCCTGCGGTGGGCTGGCGCCCTGCCCCAAGTTTGTTTCTGCCTTGCGCCCTGTGCTGGCTGGGGTTGGCTCCAGCAGACCCCCGTGAGCCTGTGTTAGGATATAGCGGGTTGGACAATGACTGACTGATTGACAATATAGTAATTGTTTTGTATATTATTTATTTAGGAGACAACTCCATTTTATTTATTTTTTTATTTATTTACTTAAACATTTCTCCATGGGAATCCACTTAATCCATTTGGGTAACAGAAAATATAAAATTGAATATATTGAAACCACAGGAATCTTAATACTGTAGTTTGTTCTAAGATTCACTATTATTGTATAGTCTAACAAAAGCATAGTATGTTGATGGTCACAGCAATTTATAGATATCTATGGGATAGCAGAGAAAAAGAAAACGTAAGCAATCCCAAGGTAACTGGTGAAAAGAGGATCGTCTGCACCTAAACATCTGAAGACATATAGCAGTCTACTGCTTGGCAGCAAGACCTGAGAAATGGTGTACAGTCAACCCTCGTTTATCGCGGTTAATCCGTTCCAGACTCTGCCGCGATAAATGAATTTCCGCAAAGTAGGATTCTTTATTTATAAATCGAATATTTTTGCAGTTAGAGCATAGAAACCCTGTTTACGACCTTCTAAATACATTTTCTAACATTATTAGAGCCCTCTAGACATGAAATAACACCCTTTAGTCAAATGTTTAAACTGTTCTCCATGACAAGACAGAGATGACAGTTCCGTCTCACAATTAAAAGAATGCAAATATATATTCCTCTTTGAAGTGTGCGTCAGGAGCAGAGAATGTCAGAGAGAGAGAGAGAGCGAGAAAAGCAAACAATCAAAAATCAAAAGGGCTTCTTGGGCTTTTAAAGCGCGAGGCGCCGCCGGACAAAGCAGCTACAAGGAAGGCAGCAATGTGAAGGTATTCTTTCAGCATTTTTTAGAGAAGCGTCCGTATCCTCTAGGCAAACAGTCTCTGTGTAAACAGCCCCTCTGCTCACACCCCCTCCGTCAGGAGCAGAGAATGTCAGAGAGAGAGAGGCAGAGACAAGCAAACAATCAAATCAATATGTGCTGTTTGGGCTTTCAAGTATGCGAAGCGCCGCACGGGAAGCATATCGTATATCATTGAGGAGTTTTATTTAATATGTAATACGTGCTCTGATTGGGTAGCTTCTCAGCCATCTGCCAATAGCATCCCTTGTATGAAATCAACTGGGCAAAGCAACTGAGGAAGCATGTACCATAAATTAAAAGACCCATTGTCCGCAGAAATCCGCGAACCAGCAAAAATCTGTGATGTATATTTAGATATGCTTACATTTAAAATCCGCGATAGAGTGAAGCCGCGAAAGTCGAAGTGCGATATAGCGAGGGATCACTATGTATTTTTATCTGTAAGTAAAGAGGAACAACAGTTGCTGTGCAAGCTGGAGCAGAACAAAGCTTTTGGAAACCCAGGAGGTAGTGGTAATGACAGTGTTTTAACCTTCAATTTATATTAGGTTTATACTGATTTTTTTCTAGAATAATAGAAGAATTTACAGAACTTTGAAGAATAGGCCCCTTGTTTTTTTAATTTGGGTTAAATATTTAGTCAATATATCTGCCTAATGTATAATTTTTAATTCTAATTTTATTATGATATGCTTTTTGTGTGTGTGTGTTTGTGTGTGTATGTATATGTGTGTATAGTCTAGTACCAATTTGGTCCACCTTTTACCTTCAGAACTTCCCTAATTCTTTGTGACATAGATTCACCTAGATTTCCCTATATACTTGCAGTGTACCCAACAGGATAAACCACGATGTCACAAAGCTCAAATCATATCAAACTGGTTTCTTCAATCTAATGGAGCACCTTTGGGATGTGGATGAATGGGAGATTTGCATCATGGATGTGCAGCCGACAAATCTGCAGCAACTCTGTGATACTACGTATAAAGTCAATATGGACCAAAAATCCCTGAGGAATGTTTCCAGCACCTTGTTGAAGTTATGCCATGAAGAATTACGGCAGTTCTGAAGGCAAAGGGGAGTCCAACCTGGTAGTAGCAAGATGTACATAATAAAGTGGCTGATGAGTGTATATTTTCTGGGTCAGGCAGAAGCTCCCAAAAGTAGGGACCACAGATCCCTGCAGCACCCTCTCGTGTCACCCATAGAACCCCCAGAGGACTACAGTTCCTAGCATACCCTCCGGGTATCTGTATGGGTACCATATCCTAGGACTACTGCCATGTTATACATTTTACATATATTGTGATGAACGGCTAGTGTGGGCTGACATTCTGACCGAGATGGTGCAGGATTCTTTACCTAGCTGGGAGGTCACCATACAGAATGGCTAACGGGACATCTTCAGAGTAAATATGCTGGCATCTTGGCAGGGATGGACCGAAATCCTTACCTGATTAGGAGACCAGTGTAACAGAGGGATTTGGGGAGGCTGCCTGTTTGGGCTATTTACTCTCCTGATATGTTAGTATGATTGTTACTATATTGTTAAATCCAATTTATCATACACCTGCACTCCCAGGTATTTATAGGTCTGCACTCTCTGCACACAGTCAACTCTGATGATCACGGGGTCCATGAGGGGCCTGGGCCTACTAAAATCCACCACCAGCTCCTTGGTTTTGCTGGTGTTCAGTTGTAGGTGGTTTGAGTCACACCATTTAACAAAGTCCTTGATTAGGTTCCTATACTCCTCCTCCTGCCCATTCCTGATGCAGCCCACGATAGCAGTGTCATCAGCGAACTTTTGTACATGGCACGACTCCGAGTTGTTATGGAAGTCCAATGTATTTAGGCTGAACAGGAGCGGAGAAAGCACAGTCCCCCACGGCGCTCCTGTGCTGCTGGCCACAATGTCAGACCTGCAGTTCCCGAGATGCACATACTGAGGTCTGTCTGTAAGACAGTCCACGATCCATGCCACCAGGTATGAATCTACTCCCATTTCTGTCAGCTTGTCCCTAAGGAGCACAGGTTGGATGGTGTTGAAGGTGCTAGAGAAGTCCAGAAACATACTGTAATTCTTACTGCACCACTGCCTCTGTCCAAGTGGGAGGGGGATCAGTGTAGTATGCAGATGATGGCATCCTTTGCTCCCACATTCTCCTAGTATGCGAACGGCAGAGGGTCGAGGGCATGGCGGACCTGTGGCCTCAGGTGGTGAAGCAGCAGCCGCTCCATGGTCTTCATCACATGTGATGTCAGTGTGACAGGCCTAAAGTCATTCAGCTCACCAGGACGTGATAGCTTTGGGACTGGGGTGATGCAAGATGTTTTTCAAAGCCTTGGGACTCTCCCCTGTTTCAGGCTCAGGTTGAAGATGTGCTGTAGAGGTCTCCCAAGCTCAAACACACAGGCCTTCAACAGTCGTGGCAATACTCCATCTGGACCTACTGCTTTGCTGGCACGAAGTCTCCTCAGCAGAAGGATGGGTGGAGGATGCAGTACTCTGAGGTGAGAGTGGGTTAGGGTGGTCAAACCTGTTAAAGAAGTTGTTCATCAGGTTTGCTCTCTCCACGTCTCTCTCGATGGTGGCACCCCGCTTCGAGCTGCAGTCAGTGATGATCTTCTTCCCATCCCACACTTCCTTAATGCTGTTATTTTGCAACTTCTGCTCCAGCTTTCTCCTGTACTGCTCTTTCGCCGCCCTGAGTTGGACTCGGAGTTCCTTCTGCATGCGCTTGAGCTCATGTTGATCACCGCCTTTAAAAGCCCTTTTCTTCTGGTTCAGAAGGCCCTTGATGTCACTTGTAATCCATGGCTTGTTGTTAGCATAGCAGTGTACTGTTCTTACTGGAACTACAATGTCCATACAGAAGTTGATGTAGTCAGTGGTACAGTCAACAACCTCCTCAATGTTCTCAGTATGTGACCCCTGCAGGATATCCCAGTTTGTAGTTCCAAAGCAGTCTCCCAGAGCCTGCTCTGCCTCAGGGGACCACTTCCTGAATGAGCGTGTGGTTGTAGGTAACTCCCTCACTCTTGAGGTGCTTTTCCACTGCATAGTACGGCACAGCACGGTTCAGTACAGCTCACCTTGGTTCGGCTCAGTTCGGCTCGGTTTGCGTTTCGACTGCAGTTTAGTACCGCTTTAGAGTGGGCGGGATTATTCACGTGTCGTTATAGTTGCGCCGCCTCTACTGCCGTGACATCATCGTAAACGCGCCACAAACAAACACACAACAATGGAGCATATCGACGGAATGGTGTTCTTCATTCTCGGCATGTGGATGTTTTTAACAGCAAGACGAAGGAGTTTGTTTCAAAAGAGGCTGATGGCAGCCAAAGAAAACACAGCTAAAAAAACAAGAGAGTTTTGGAACTTTTACAACAACACGCAGACAACGACAACACTTTAGCTCGACGACGCGCAAGGGTAAGCATCTAAAAAAAGCACATCACTAGCTAACTTTTATCACTGTTGCAAAGCATAAAATGAACTTAACTGCCAGTGTAACATTAAAATGCTGATTCTGTATATTACAGATCTTCCACATTTTGCAAAAAAGTCGCTGCAACAGACCATCTGTTTGGACATTTAACCGTGCTTCAGAGTGGTGGGATGTGATTGTTCCTGGTTTTACAAACACTCAGTGGCTGGAGAACTTTCGAATGTCTGAAGAAACATTCATCCACTTATGCAAGAAACTGCGTCCAGCGATGGAGAGACGGGACACAAACGTCCGCGTGTGTGTACCTTTAAAGAAAAGAATAGCCATCGCACTGTGGAAGCTTGGAACCGGTGCTGAGTACAGAAGTGTTGGACATCTTTTTGGTGTAAGCATGACAACTGTGTGTCGGTGTGTTCAGGAGTTCTGTGCAGCAGCAGAAACCCTGTTGGTACCAGAGCTAATTCGTTATCCAGATCAGGAAAAGTTTAAAGAAATGGCTGCCTACATTGAGAACAGGTGGGGGCTCCCACACTGTATTGGTGCTATTGATGGATCACACATCCCCATCATAGCACCAGAGGAATATCACTGTGACTATTTCAACCGTAAAGGCTGGCACTCCATCATCCTTCAAGGTGTTGTGGATGGAAAGGGACTTTTCTGGAATGTTTTCACAGGACTGCCTGGAAGCCTGCATGATGCTCGGGTTTTGAGGCTGTCAACACTGTGGGAGTTGGCAAGCCGTGGAAACCACATACCAGCTAACACCAGAAACATAGGTGGGGTGACTGCTGGCTACTACATTCTAGGAGACTCTGCCTATCCCTTGCAGAAATGGCTCTTAAAACCATTCATTGACACTGGACACCTGACAGCAGAACAGCAGGTCTACAACATGAAAATCTGCAGAGCACGCGTAGTTGTTGAAAATGCCTTTGGTCGATTAAAAGGAAGATGGCGATGCATTATGAAAAGAAATGACTGTGCTGTCAACCTTGTGAAGTCCATGGTGCTGACATGTTGTGCTCTACATAACCTTTGTGAGAGTCATGGTGAGACCTATGAGAATGCTTGGGATTTACCCGCAGCAACAGAGACTGTGGTGGCAGTGCCACAGGCTGTAGAGGAGGAGGGCAGGGATGTCCGTGCAGGTCTGATGCGTTACTTGAATAGCTAACTATTCACGTAGCATGTTCTGTAAAGTGTATTATCAATAAATTTTTAAACAACATTTCAAAGTTTACAATGTATTCCTTGTTTTTTTAAATTGTTTTGGCTTGTATCGTGGCGGCATTAATCATTTGTCTTTATCAAGAGGTACATTACCTGCTCATACAATAATAAATCTTTAATATAGTCTTGGGGTACACGTATTTGATCAGATTGTTTTTATTAAAGCAAAACAATTATAAAAGGTAAAAATATGAACAGAAAATACTAAAAAAAATACAAAGTGCAAAAAGTATATACATAAGTACAGTATATACATAAGAAACTGTTAACAGTGTGCAGACATGTAGTGCAAACAGTATCAAAAAACAAACAAACACACATGCCTATGGGATTAGTCAGCAAGAGAGTTCCTATTCCCGTCGGCCACTCATTGCCTGGACAAGCATCCCCATAACATTGAGGAATGCTTGATTGAAAGCAGCCGTCTGAGAGTGTTCCTCTGCCCTCAAGGCTGCTTCCTGCTCCCTCGCTTGTTTGGCCTCTTCAAGTGCCATCTGCAAGTGCCGCTCCCTCTGGGCACGGTTCAGCTCCTGCTGCTGAATGTCTGCCACCTGCATCTCTCTCGATGCAGCAAGATGTTCCTGATGGTGCAGGCTACGTTTCCTCTTGCCTGGACCAAAGCGTAGAGAATTGGAGTAAAAATGGGAGAAATTATTTTTTTAATTATTTTGATTTTACTCAATTAAATTTACAGTATTTATGGCATTATATGGTAATATTATACTATTTATGGTAAGCAACAGGAATTCATGAGACACGGTATATAAGGATATATATCCTATATTGTGATATCCTATTTGTACATACTATGATATATGAAATATCAAATTTGTATCATACCCGTTACCACATGCTGTGGTGTCGTCGTGCCGCTGGAGGTGGATGGTGATGGTGTTGGCGGGTGTGGTGGAGACGCTGCTAGCACCGCTTGGGAAGAGGAGTCGTCGTTGCATGGAGAAAAAAGTGCAAGTGAATCGATCGTGGACAATGAGTCTGAAACGCAGTTTGTCTAATCAGTTGGGAATGCACAAATTACAGCAACACACCAAAAAAAAAAACATGAACATCATGAACAATAGCACTACCACTGATAGGACTTCGTGCCTTATTAGGCCATGATTTTACAGTCAAATTGCGATATAAAATAAGAATCGATGGTCAATAAAATCAGTAAAGTTAAGATTTCAAACGTTATATTAACACAACGTACCATCCTCGATCGTGTTCTCCAACAACAATGGCGTGGCCGAGTCCAACAATGGCGTGGCCGAGTCCAGGACACCCTCCCTTCCATTGTTCGCTGGTCTAGCTCCGTAGATTGCGTCCATTTGGTCGAACCACTTCCACGAGCGCCTGTTTGAACCACTCCGGCTGTTGTGGTCCTTTATACTCCTGTAGTCGCTCTTCATTTTTTTTAACTTGTCCCTACAATGTTTGTAAGTCCGATGGTAGCCGTGTGCGCCCAAGAGCTTAGCGACCTCCTGAAAAACTTTTTCATTCCGCGTCGCCCCATCCAGCTCTCGCTGGATCCGCTCCTCGGCTACCAACGAGAGGAACGTCTGTACTTCCTCAATAGGCCACGAAACAGCCATTTTTGGTTAAAACAATGGTGCACCCGAACCTTCGCTGGCTGTGCTAAAATCTAGCGGGTCTGTTGTGTCTCGTGTCACAAGTTCAGTGACGCAGTAATGACGATTTTCTCCGGCCAATCAGTGACCAGCAGAGTTTACACGTCACGTTTTGGTAACGGTTCGGCGCGCTTGGAACCTCGGCTGAGGTGGTACTAAAAAAAGGACCAGGTACCAGGTACTGTTCCCAGTGGAAAACTCCCCAAAAGTGAGCTGAACTGAACCGTGTCGTGCCGTACTATGCAGTGGAAAAGCGCCTTACGTTTGTAGTGAGGCTGAAGCAGAAGCAGATTATGATCTGCTTTCTCAATTGCAGGCAGCGGGGTGGCGCTGTATGCGTCTTTAACGTTTGCATACAGTAGGTCAATAATCCTATTTCCCCGGGTGTTACAATTCACATACTGGGAGAAGGCAGGTAATGTTTTACCCAGCGTCACATGGTTAAAATCTCCAGAGATTAGCACAAGTGCCTAGGGTGTTGTGTTTGTAGTTAAGCAACAGCAGAGTGGATGATGTCACACGCTATCTCCACGTCCGCCCAAGGAGGGATGTAAACAATAACAACAATGACGTGTCCAAACTCTCTGGGCAAGTAGTAGGGACGCAGACTTACGGCCAACAGTTCGCTGTCCCTGCAGAAAGTGAAGATTTTAACGTTTACATTTCCAGGGTTGCACCACCTTGTGTTCACATAGAGAGCGAGTCCTCCTTTCCGCTTCCCGCAAGTATTTGCATCTCTGTCCGCTCTAACTGTGCTAAACCCGGCAAGCTCCACGTTAGGATCTGGGTTGCTAGTTGTTTGCCACGTCTCACAAAAACACAACAAACTGCATTCTTTGTAGGTCCTGACATTTTTTCACCAGCACAGCCAGTTCATCGATCTTATTTGATAGTGAGTTCACATTTCCCAGGATCACAGAAGGTACCAAAGGCTTGTATTGCCACTTCCTCGCTAGCCTTTGGCTTAGCGCCAGCTCTGCTGCCACGATACCACCTTCTTACCTCGTCAGGTAAATAGGGAACCACACCGGCATAAGCCTTTGTTCTCAGCACTAGAAGTTGACTACCTGAATAGACGAGTCTCGGCGTGTAAAAATCCATGTCCAGAAAAGGGTAGAAAAAGGTAGAAAGATAAAGAAGATAAAGTCGTACACAGAGCTGCTGGAAAGGCTGCCACTCACAGCGGCGCCTACCACTTTGTTTTTATATTTGTAAATAGTATATATATAACTTAATATATCACAGGTGGCATGATACCTCACAGATTCAGTGTCTGCAGTTTGAAACCCAGATGTTGTCTGTGTGGAGCCTACACATTGTCCATGTGTCAATATGGCTTTTCCTCTCCTAGTTCTCTGGTATTATGCACAAAGAGATATATGTCTGTCTTTCAGTCCACATGGTGCTGCTTCAGTGTATTATATTAAAGTTTGTGACCAGGAATGTTTATTGAGTTGATTTACTCTCGCCCTGGAAGATTAGCATACACACAGATATACACTCACAAAGACAGAGCGATCCTGTCCAGACCAGGTCTCAAGCGGTGCCAATTGCCTGTCACTCCGTACCATTCTGCATAAAATTTTCAATATAAGGATTCTCTATCACCAGCTCTAACAAACATGAAGGTGTTGTCATGACACACATAAAAGTGCAACTCTTTTTGTTTATGCCACTTACTATCTCTGAAAAGCTTTCCACAAAATTTTCGAGTGTGTCAGTGGGAGTTTGTGCCCATTCAGCTGAAAGAGCATTTGTGAGGTCAGCTACTGATCATGGATAAGAAGGCCTGGCTTGCAATCAGAGGTCCAGTTATCTCAGATGTGTTCAGTAGGATTGCGATCAGGGCCACTTGAGTTTCTCCACACCAAAATCGTCAAACCGTGTCATTTTGGACTTGGCTTTGAGCACAGGGGCACAGTCATGCTGGAACAGAAAAGGGCCTTCTCACTGTTGCCTCAGAGTTGGAACTTTGTACTTTTTTGTACTTTGTACAAACAATACTTTTCACTAGAAACAAGGGACCTTGTCCAGACCATGTAAAACAGCCCCAGACCATTATTCCTCCTCCACCAAACTTTACAGTGGGCACTATGCAGTCGAGAAGGTCGTGTTCACCTGGCATTAGGCCATACTCAGGTTTGTCCATCATACTGCCTGATAGTGTGATTCACCACTCCAGAGAGCACATGGCCACTGCTCCAGAGACCAATGGCAGTTTGCTTTACACCCTCCAGCCGACTCGTGGCACATAGTTATCTTAGGCTTGTGTGCAGCTGCTGGGCCATGGAAACCCATTTCATGAATCTCCTGACACACAGTTCTTGTCCTGATGTTGCTTCCAGATGCTGTTTGAAACTCTGTTGTGAGTGATGTCTCAGAGGATAGGTGATCCCAGTAATCTACTGCCTCATGGCCGAGATGCTGTTACTCATGGATGCCTCCATTTTACAGTAATAGAACTTACAGATCTAGCAGAGCAGACATTTAATGTATTGACTTTTGGCAAAGGTGGCACCCAATGACAGTGCCTTGTTTAAAGTCACAGAGCTGCTATGACCCTTTTTACTGCCAATGTTTGTCAGTGGAGATTGCATGGTTATGTGGTTTTAATAATGTGTGAGGCTGAAACATCTGAACTCAGTCATTTGGAGGGGTGTCCATATACTTTTCTCCATATATTGTACATGAAGTTAAGTTTGCCTTACTCTCACTATATCAAAAGGAAGTGAGAATTTCTGTATAAACTATGTTAATTGACTTGCTGAGTCAGAAGATCTAACTGAAGTGGTGGCTGAGTTAATAAATGAAATACACAGCTGCAAGTCAAAATCACTATTAAAACAGTTGTTTCTCTTTATTTTCATTTGGTATAAAATAGTTAAATTTAACATTTGTGCCTATTCAGTTTGTGAAAGCCCCTCATGTGTTAAGAACAAGTGGCAGGGAGGAGCAGACAGCTGGCTGAAATCCCCTATAATTTGTAAATAACTGGGGAAAAAACAAAATTTCTATATAAAATTTCTAACAAATCTGCATGTAATGTTAAAACTGTTTATTTATGCAGAAAAAAATCTGTGTTTTCAAGACATTGAAGTATAGTATAAAAGAGTACCATATATTTTTGAAAGTAACGTGTTATTCGTGAAGGTTTTTATAGGTTGTCTGGACCCTCATTTGCAGCTACAAAATACACAAAAATATAATGCAACTTTAAACATAGCATAATAGTGTTGGAACTATACAGATGAAAATAAAGCATATTTCCATTTGACATTTCATTCAGTTTTAATGTTAATTAGGTATTAATTTCTTCATTAGTTAATACTGGTCATGTTTTGTTTAACAGACCAAACACATCAGCTACACACATCATTGCCTACTTGACATGATACATAAAGAATAATCCAAATATGGATACTATCTTAGAGAACTGTAAATTCCAGTACCTGAGAATATGTGCTATAATATGATGGTCATTCCATGTGAACTTATTAGATATGTGAAATCTCCTGATGTTATTGAGATGTGTAATCTGTCCTGATGTTACAGTACATTCAGACTGTCACATAATTTCACTTTGCAACTCTTTACAAACACTATTTGGCTACTAATATGTATATTTCTTTCCCTTCGTCTGTCTGTTAAGTTCTGTTGACCATAATATCTTAGATGAAAACACATCATTCCTCACTGTAATTATAAAGCACATTTCCTTAATTTTGTTTAATTTTTTTTTCGGCACTACCTTACTGATGCTGACTACTATGCACATTCAGCTCATCACTTTATATATTCAGAGACACACAATGTCTCAGTGTTTGGCCTTACCATATTTTTCTAAACTCCTATAAAGTGACTTCAATGAAAGTACATACCTTAATGTAGCTCCAAAACTACTCACAATTAAATGTATCATTATAAAAGAATTGTATGCAGTGCACTGTAGTTTTATGGTTTGTCATAGTTGTATTCTCACAGATAAGTGAAAAATATTACAGTTGAACCACATATGGTAAACAAAGCCACCTTACTTGCTACTAAAACAGGATTTCCTGCTGTTACACCCACAAAACAACAGATTTTACAGATTTATTTTACAACCTGTCTGTTATTGTCTACAGTGAAATATTTATTTTCAGTTTTATATGAAAACATTTTTACAGCGGTGCAACTGTCTCACTCTATATCCTGTTCATAAAGTAATTGATTATTGAAAAGTGCTTAGTTTATTCAATACCATGTTGTCTTTTCATTAAATTCAATGTGGTCTATAATTTCTAAGAATGTTGGTAAAAGTGAACTATACTAATGGGTCACTTTCTACATTTTAAGTGTTCATTGATTCTGAGGCACATGCAGGAGAGCTCAACATTGTGAGAATGGAATACACTCATGTTGACCTCCTGTAATTACTGAGGTTTGTAATGTGCTCTGCTGTGCTGAAAGGAAGTTACAAGAGTGGCCAAGAAAAGCAGCATACATTTGGGCTACCATGTCTGAGAAATCAGCTATATTAAACAGTAGTGTGTCTTTATGAGGTTCAACAAGAGTGCAGAAATGTTAAAAAAAAAAAAAAAAGTTTAAGATCACAAGGTAGGCAAAAAAATTGCTTTGCAACTTTACTACTACAGTTTATTGATTACTACAACTTACTAGTTATGGTAGAAGTTAATTTTGTTTTTGTCTGGTTTCTTTCCTGAAGTTTGTTCTATAACTAAATATCAATGCAAATATTTTCTAAATATTTTCCAAACATGCTGCCTATTCCAAGTAGGTAAATCTTGCTTCTATCTGTAATCTGTCTGACAGAGCAAAATGTATTGTTATCTAAATTATTGAGGGGAAACATACAAATTCCAATCAGACCAGGAGCCTAGGTTCCTGGATCTGAAAGGCAACAGTAAAAAACACTCTGTTACCATGCTTTCATTTCTTTAAATAACTAAGCAGTTAAGTTTTTGAAATGTCCATACATAAAAATGCCAGTTGGAACAATATTGCATAATGAATAATCAAGATCAGATGCTGTAAAGGTTTAAACTACATTCTGCCAAACTAGAAAGGGGGTGTGTTATATATTAAAGTAAAAAATGAAAATATGTGATTAGGAAAAGCAGATCCTTTTGGTAGTGTATCACTTTTATGTCAATATTTTGTTGTGTCACTCAGGCTTTTTAGGAAACAATTTCTTGAATAAACTAATTTTTGTAAGATTCTGACTAAACCTTTTTTAATTTTATTTAACAGTAGAATACTGAGGCTTTTAAAATATTGGTTGAGTGTATTTTGATGTTTTCTATTTGATTAATTATAAACACAATAACCCTTGTACAATTTGATTTTGTTTTAATTTTATTATATCTAGAAAAATAGAAAATAAGCATAGTATTATTTTCCTTGCATTTTCATCCCTACATTTAATATGATAAAACTCCATTACTTTAAACACACTTCCACCAAGTTTTTTTTATTGAGCAATGATAAAATGAAATATAAGTTGTACTACCTTTGTTTACCATTACTCTTCTTTAAAAAATGTGTTAGCTTATTTGATATCACAGTAAGATTCATTTGAAAATCATATAGTATGAGTTTTTTGAAAAGCAGAACAACATAATTATACCTTTTATTAAATGTTAAATTTGTATATTCTTAATCATTTCTCTTTCTGCCATGTGTATTAGTCAAGTAAGAAAGTAAAGAGAAGAAGAAAAGTCTTAGATGTAAGATTACACTGGAGGCTGAAAAAGACTAGGTGTATCCAAAAGATCTGCCATATTTTGTAGAATAACTAGGTTGAATCATGTTGATTTAAATTTATTTTTTGTAATGTCAAATAGTGTAAGTCACTAAGAGGCATACCTCATATTAATTAACATTAGGTGGTGAGCTAGCAATGTAATAAAGGCAGAAACATTACATTGGTCTTTGATGATGTAGTTTCCATATGAGATATGTCCAATGAGGGCAATAAGAGGATGACGTCCTATTTATATTCCAAAGTTGTCTGTCAGTAAAGTAAACGTAGATATCAAGTAGTCTGAGCCTACAGGAAAGTTAAAACATGGAGCCAGGAGCAGTTTGTGCCTGCTAGCATCTTCTGTTGGTAGGATCAGATGCTATGTAGATTGTGTGCAATTTAAGGCTGCCTTAATCTATTTTTAGCACAACTTTAAAGAGAACTGTGTTCTTTGCAGTATGGCTTTCAGTTTTCTATCTCTGATTCACTGAAAAAGGCATTTTAGATTAAAATAAATATATACATTGGTTGCACATAATAAAATTGTTTTAATCAAAATTGATCTTGTATTTTTTTGCTTCTCCTATGGTGTAGCAATGGATTGTGCAAAGCACAAGGGCCTACGTGCTTGGCGGGCCCACTTGGGGCTGTACAGTATAGATTTTTTGAAAAATTTTTATTAACTTAAATCACTTGCACAGTACATTGCATTAATAATTCACAGTTTCAGTGGCATGTTTGCACCTTCACCAGGCAAGTCCAGTCCAATCTATGATGATACTACATATTTGGCAGGCCTACAGTTTACATGAATTTAGACTTCAGGAGTTCAGAGGCACAACATGGTCTAGTCCACCTTACAGAGAAGTGCACATTCCCAAATTTGGAGATCTTTGGCGTGCCATAGTGGACATGAAAAGAAGAAGTTTTGAAGGATGACACATGAATAATGTAAAAATACATTATTATCGTAAATAATTGTTACTTTTTTACTTTGATTTGATGTCAACAGTTCAAACTCGTAAACAGTAAATCATAGTGATTCTGTTGTTAAGTTATGGTCCCCATTAGTCAGCAAATGACAAATTTTTGAACAATTTGACGGCTTTTATACTCTCGCCATACACCACCATGTCGGCCAATCGCAGCGCATCCAGCAAACGTTATAGGAGTGTAGCTGCTAAACATAAGGCACACCTGCAACAGGAATTGAAAAACACTAAGCTTACCAAGATTTCTACCATTCTCAAAACTGAGTAAGTGCCAGCGGTAGTAACTGAGAATGTTGATGCTGGTGAACCGTTGCAACGGCCACAAGCTAGTTATGCAGAAAATGCAGTGAATGAAATGGTACAGAGCTACAGCTACAGAGTCTAGAAGAAGTAATACAATTACTTCAGGTCAGGTGCTATCTGCTGAAACTGTTAAAAATGGACAAACTACTGAAGACAAGCAAGTAATATACTGTACATGACAAAGCAATTTCCTACCCACAAGGTAAATTTCTTGGGGCCTTTAACACCTGACTTTATGATGTCCTTTTTCTCAGAACTTGTGTAAAACAGGTCAATTGTGTAGTAGTATGCTCTCCGCCGGTGTTGTCATTTTTAATTTGTTGCAAATTGAAATAGCTTCATTTTATACACAGAACAGTTTCTACTTTCTAGCTTACTCTACATTTTAATCGACTTCCTTCACAAAGTTGTTTTGGAAAAGTAAGTGGGTCCACATCTTACATATATTTTTGTACTACTACTATTACTACTACTACTACTACCCACGTTTCATTCCCACAATCCATATATATAATTCACTAAGGCAAGACACCCATGGAAAGCACGCCGGAAGGGGCGTGGATTCACTAAGCTGCCAAGAAGTAAGACGCCCATGGCGCACACAGGAAGGAGCCATGCCCACCAACTCTAAGACCATTGGATACGACGACAATTCGCAGATCCACGCCCATCAACTCGGTCACGATGACACAGGAAAAACGGCATCATTTATGTTCATCTATCATAGAGTCCACATGCACCTCTGAGCCACGTTGACTGTTCATAGAGGCATGTTTCCCGCGGAAGTGAATCGCTATATGCAGTGTGTAAAACAGTTTGCGAGGGGTATCCCATGGGATCCTTAAAACAATCCTTTAAAACTGAGGTTAAAACACAATGAAGGAAGCAGTCTTTAAAAACCAATAAGCCCTGTGCCTCTGTTTCATTACCGTCTCACCTTCTTCACCAATGCAGGCCCTGCAACAGTCGAGACGCTCTCTCAGCAGCTGACCTTCTCTGTGTCTGACCGGTTCACACAGAAGCAGCGCGAGAGAAAGCCGCGCACATACACAGACAGCGCCAGAGACAGACATAGGCACACACACAAGCAGCTGGTGGACGGGTCTCCGTGAGTTTCTCTTGCAAGCAGGTACATGAAGAGGCGGTGTGTATGCTTCGAGAACGAGGGTGGACGCAGCAGGACTATCTAAGAACAGGCATGTTTGTCACTGATGTAAATCGCTGTATGCGGCATGTACAACAGTTTGTTTGTCGCGGATGTGAATCGCTGTATGCAGCGTGTAAAACAGTTTCCGAGGGGTTTCCCATGGTCTTACAGTTGGTGGGCGGGTCTCTGTCAGTTGCTCTTGCGACTGGGCGCATGACCAGGCAGTGTGTATACTTCGAGTGCGAGGGTGGACGCGACAGGACCATCTAAGAAAAATCATGTCGCGGATGTGAATTGCTGTATGCAGTGTGTAAAACAGTTTGTTTGTCGCAGATGTGAATCGCTGTATGCGGCGTGTAGAACAGTTTGCGAGGGGTGTCCCATGGTCTTACAGTTGGTGGGCGGGTGTCTGTTGGTTGCTCTTGCAAGCGGGCACATGACCAGGCAGTGTGTATGCTTCGAGAGCGTGGGTGGACGCAACAGCACCATCTAAGAAGAATCATATTTGTCGCGGATGTGAATCGCTGTATACGGCGTGTAAAACAGTTTGTTGCGAATGTGAATCGCTGTATGCAGCTTGTAAAACGTTGTATCGTATATTGCCCTCTCCATAGTTGCATCTTTTCATTCACCTACAGTCATATCCTCAAAACCAACCCCATTTGGACAACTGTGTCTTTCAGGAAGTGTTCACCCATCAATACATGATTATGCGGCATATGCTATGCCGCGGGTTGGCTAGTTTGTTTTATTTTTGCTAACTTATAGCTTTTGTAATAAAGCGATTTTTACAAATTACATTTAGAGAGCCAGTTTGTTTGTCACCAGTGTGTGATCTGATAGTGACGCGGTCATGGACGCCACTGCCCAGCCGGCCCCTATGATCTAGTTGTGAATAAATTACTAACAGTTATGCTAGACAGGAGGGGCCCACCTCACGGTGCTGCACGGGGGCCTTCAGCAAGCTAGCTATGCCACAGTGCTTATCATATGTAATCGATCTATGCTGAAACAACATATTTTTATGTAAAATGAATTAATTTTTTCATGTTATGTTAAATTAATTAATTCTGTTTAATTAATTACATTAAACCAACATGATTCATATCCATAAAATGTAATATTTTAACTATTTAATAACATTAAAAAAATTCACATCATCAAGTTATTTAGCTATACCTATTTAGTTGGTCTATGATACTTGATTCATTATTATTTTCATAAACTTCCTTTTTACAGTTCATGAAAACGGTTTTCATATCCAGGGATATTACTTGTTACTAGTATTTAAATAACATTATATCAGCTATAGTATTGATATATTATTATTTGTACATATATACTAATATACTATTATTTGGGGTGAATGTAATTTCTGTGTAATCTTAATATTAATTTAAAATTCTGTTGTATCGGAGGCAAAGAAAAAGATGCTTTTCTGATGTAGGGTAGGCAACAAACTTGCTAGTTTATCAAAAAAAAATTGTAAAAGGGCTTCTAGAACCATACAACACCCACGACATTCAAAATACATTACTTTAATAAAAGTCTTTAACTTTCTTTCCAACTACACAAAGGATTGAAGATCCTTTAGATCAAAATCCAACAAGACAGGCAGATTTTTATGCAAATTTAGTAAAGTCATATACATACAACTTGTTTATTTTATTCAAATAAACTTTGTTCAACTGTTTATTTCAGTGTGATTGTGTTAATATAGCATCTGAGAAAATTATGTCAAGGCAACAAAAAAAAGCTATGTAATGTCAACAGACATGATTATTTTAAGTTATATCAACTTAAATAAAATGAACAACTCTGAACATTTTTTTCAGTGTAGTTATAATATTTTCATGCCAAAAAGGTGATGTCTTGTTGATTTTGATATTATTTAGGTCATTTTTTTGTATACAAAAATTATTTTAAAATTCCTTCAATATGTGCAAATGAAGGGTTTTTTAACAGCAGTATCGTACTTCTTTTCAACAAGTACAGTTAATTAAAATGTTTCTGTGATGTATTTCTGTCAAAGTTGTCAAAATGAATTGAGTACATTTTCACTATAGCTATGAAATAATACATGAAACTATTCTGGTTTCCTAATTTAATCCTAAACAAGGACAACAAAAAAAATGCGTCTGTTTCATTTCTTATTTCCCTAACATGTGTGCTAACAATTTTATACGAGTTAATGATTGTAACTGTATTTTTAGCCCAGCTATTAATTGTACATTTCCAATGCCCTCCCATTTTCCCAAGTTTTATTTTTCCAGTAATTGGAGACTTCTTAGAATCTTACTCATTTAATCAGTCTCATGGAGATTTTTTTTTTTCCTTCTCTCTCT
>JANRMT010028174.1:77691375-77721399 GCA_026402145.1 Polypterus bichir lapradei
ATGCTCCACTTATCATTTAACTAGTAATTACCAGCCTTTTCAGTACAGCTCTTTAATTTGATCCTGTTTTAGACTTCTACATTTTTATAAAGTCTACGCATTTTTCAAGATAGATGTGTTCTTGTGGACTTGTTCCAATCCAGATTGATGTGACCGGTGAAACAGTATCTGTGTCTGTGTATAAGGGAAAGCAAACATATAGGGCAGAATGCAAACATTTACAGGCCTCAAAATTCACGAGAAACATTTTTAATCTTTATAACAACCTGTTTATTCTCCAGAATGAGACTGATCATTTTTCTGCAAAAAGTACTGACCTTCTAACAAATTGTTCAAATTATGAATATGGAAAGACAGCAAATAAGAATTTATCACACTAACCACATGAGGAAGAGTTTCTAATGTTATTACCAAAGTTCATACCATTCTTCACAATCCATGAATAATCAAACTCCCATTGGATAGTTTCCTTAAGCCTCAACTGCACTAGATGAATAAATAACAATATCAGAAATTGTTGGAGCTATAACATTTATGCAGGTTGAAACCTCTGGATTCCAACAGAAAACCGAGTGAAATATATACCAAATGTGGAACAAAAGTATCATCACTAATTCTGTTAATGTTTCAAGAGGCCACAACAAGCAAGATATTAGTAGAAGCATTGTGGCAGTCTTTTATGTTAGTTTACTTTGGAAAAAATGCAAACTCCTTGAATTGTGAATCCTTCATACCATTTTTTTCTTTTAAATGGGTAGTATGGTGCAGTTACTAGGGCACTAGACGTTAAACCACACAGTATTGATCTCTGAGCAACTCCCGTAAACTTCTGGTATGATTTATTTATGTTTTAATATTGCTATATCCTGTCAGTTTGTCTTTACTTAATAAAAAGTTCATCAAAAAATAAATTTAAAAAATCATGAAAAAGTACTACATTTTGTTATTTTACAGTGTGGTCAGAATTTATTAAGGGCATACATTCTTCTTATTTCTGCTGGTGTTTATTTCAGTATATACAGTCATATGAAAAAGTCTGGGAACCCCTCTTAATTCTTTGGATTTTTGTTTATCATTGCCTGAGCTTTCAAAGTAGCAACTTCCTTTTAATATATGACATGCCTTATGGAAAAAGTAGTATTTGAGCAGTGAAATTAAGTTTATTGGATTAACAGAAAATATGCCATATGCATCATAAAATTAGACAGGTGCATAAATTTGGACACCCTAACAGAGATATGACATCAATACTTAGTTGAGCCTCCTTTTGCAAATATAACAGCCTCTTGATGCCTCCTATAGCCTTTGATGAGTGTCTGGATTCTGGATGGAGGTATTTTTGACCATTCTTCCATACAAAATCTTTCCAGTTCAGTTCAATTTGATGGCTGCAGAGCATGGAGAGCCTGCTTCAAATCATCCCATATATTTTCGATGATATTCAAGTCAGGGGACTGTGACGGCCATTCCAGAGTATTGTACTTCTCCCTTTGCATGAATGTCTTTGTAGATTTCGAACTGTGTTTTGGGTTATTGTCTTGTTGGAATATCCAACCCCTGCGTAACTTGAACATTATCCTGAAGAATTTGTTGATATTGGGTTTAATTCATCAGACCCTTGACTTAAACAAGGGCTGCAGTCCCTGAACTAGCCACACAGCCCCACAGCATGATGGAACCTCCACCAAATTTGACAGTAGGTAGCATGTGTTTTTCTTGCAATGCGGTGTTCTTCTTCCGCCATGCAAAGCGCTTTTTGTTATGACCAAATATCTCAATTTTTTGTCTCATCAGTCCAAAGCACTTTGTTCCAAAAGTAATCTGGCTTGTCTAAATGAGCATTTGCATACAAAAAGCGACTCTGTTTGTGGCGTGAGTGCAGAAAGGGCTTCTTTCTCATCACCCTGCCATACAGATGTTCTTTGTGCAAATTGCGCTGAATTGTAGAACGATGTACAGATACACCATCTGCAGCAAGATGTTCTTGCAGGTCTTTGGAGGTGATCTGTGGGTTCTCTGTAACCATTCTCACAATCCTGTGCATATACCGCTCCTGTATTTTTCTTGGCAAGCCTGACCTGGGTTTAACAGCAACTGTGCCTGTGGCCTTCCATTTCCTGATTACATTCCTTACATCTTGAAACTGACAGTTTTAAACTTCTGAGAGCTTTTTGTAGCCTTCCCCTAAACCATGATACTGAACAATCTTTGTTTTCAGATGTTTTGAGAGTTGCTTTGAGGATCCCATGCTGTCACTCTTCAGAGAAGAGTCAAAGGGAAGCATAACTTGCAATTGACCACCTTAAATACCTTTCCTTATGATTGGACACACCTGTCTATGAAGTTCAAGGCTTATCGAGCTAATCCAACCAATTTGGTGTTGCAAGTAATCAGTATTGAGCAGGGGACCCAAATTTTTGCACAGCCAGTTTTTCACATTTGATTTAATTTCGTACAGCTAAATACTGCTTCACTAAAAATCTTTGTTCGGAAAACACCCCAGTAGTCCTAGGAAATGAAAGACATACCACTGTTATCTTTTTTGTTGAAAGCAGAGTATATTATTATGCAGGCTGAGAGGGGTTCCCAAACTTTATTCATATGGCTGTACCTCATCAGTGTCAGAGCACTTCATTACTCCTAAAACTGGAAGCAGAAAAGACTTTTGGTTAAGTTTAGATTTGTTCCAGAAATCTTAGCTTAAATAAGTAGTCTGTTGAATTCAAATTCTGAAAGTTCAGTTCAGTTTTAGTGTCTCTCCTTTCTGCCATTGCAATAGAAATGCATTACTACAGCAATATATGACTAAGCTCTGAAAGAATGTTTTATTGTGTGTGGATACACTTGTGTGTACCTTTATTCCAAACTTTCACTTCAGTGTGTGTTCAGGTTGTGTTTTAAGTAATATTTTCTAAGTGTTAGTGAATATCAGTCTGTTCAGTATGCAGATGACTATCTTAGGAAATGCATATGGTTCAAAATGATTATTTTCCAAAACTTTTATATATTTTCAGTGCTGTATTTATATAGCTAAATTACTTAATAAGGATTATTAAAGCTGGATGCCCTTCAAGACCACTGATGGAGGTAACATCTGGGTGACAGCACTGGGTAATAACTTGAGTGAGCATGTTAGAGACAGTACAAATAGTTATGAGAGAATCCACAGAGGCATTAGCTTTGGAACCAGCAATGTTGAGGGCAAGATAATTGTAGAGTTATGATGGTAATTGTTATGTGCAACACCATGTTTAACAATGATGCAACAAGTTGATATCATATGAAACTGTTGTATAAAGAGCACAATAGATTACTGCAGCATGGTGAAAAATGTGAAGGTCATCTTTGGAGAAGGCTGTGTATCACAATATTCCTTGATTGTTGGAGATTTTTTGATCAGAGATGAAAGAGAAAAGGAAGAGGAAGTATGAACTGAAGTTGAATGGGGAGTATATGAGAATTTTGCTGAAACGTTGGTAGCAGCAGCAAATATAATTTCAGAATGGTCAGATGTGAATGGTAAATGGGAAGCAGTGATAAATATCAGGTTAAACAAAGGGACTGCCTGGACACAAGGAAACATGTTGGTGGAATGCTAAGAAGGAAAAGAAAACTGAGGAAAACAGGAGGTGCTATAAGGAGTGGCAGAAAGTGGCAGGATGATCTGTAAGAAAGCAAGGCAAAATCCTAAAAAAGCAGTTTCGGCATCACAAGCAGTTAACAGATAAGAGTTTGTTAGTGAGTTATTGAATTAGGAAGGAAAGAGGAATGTGTTCAGGATCACAAAGCGGATGGCAAAAAGACTAGATACAGTAGGTGTGAACTGTTTGAAAAATGCAGAAAAGAACATTATCATTGCTGATAATGGGATTAAAGATACAATTCCTGCAAGAAGTATACACATAAGCTACTAAATGAGAAGAATGGGATACTGGTGTTCTTCGGTATGAGCAAATAGAAGAATAGAGCTTGAGGATTATGAGACTGAGATCTCAAAAGCTCTAAAATGGAAACAAGTAAAGTAACTGGCCCAACTGAAATAGTGCTGAAAATACTGAAAGCAGTGGAACTCCTTGGAATTGAGTGGGTGTCAGAACTAAGCAACATGTTTGCCTGTGTGAAAGGTGAATTGCTGAACATAGGAAAAGAAGTGTGCTTATTCCAGTATACATAGAAAAGGGTGACCCAATGGAGTAAGGTAATGAAGGTGGCTGAAAGAGTGCTAGGGATCAACTAATAGCTAGTGAAGTGCAGTTTGGTTTCAAATCTGGGAAAGGAGCAACATGTGATATATCTTTGTTGACAGGCATATAGAGGAAAAGAATCTGGAGAAGGAAATTGAACTGCATGTTGCATATGACAAAATGCCACAAGATGTGGTGAATTGGGCATTGAGTGGGTTAGGTGTGGACAAAAGGGTACTGCCCATGGTGGTGATAAGGAAGGGCATCACTGGTGAAGAGGAAGCACACATTTTAATGAGGAGATAGGGAAAATGAAAGTTTGTAGGTGAAGGTGGGTACTTCACTAGGGATCTATTCTGAGTATGTTGCTTTACATGATAGTGATAGAGGTGGGAATCAAAGGTGTGTATGAAGGAGCTCTTGTAGGCCACATGCAGTATGTCATATTAGTGGCAAAAATGGAAATGGAATTGAAAGACAAGAATGGAAAACTAGTTGAAAGTGAGAAAGCTCAAGGTAAGTTCAGGTAACACCAAGGTGGTAGCTGGTTCGTGAAGGGGCACAAACTTTAGATGCATGGAAATGTGAATAGATACAGTGCATCCGGAACGTATTCACAGCGCATCACTTTTTCCACATTTTGTTATTTTACAGCCTTATTCCAAAATGGATTAAATTCATTTTTTTCCTCAGAATTCTACACACAACACCCCATAATGACAATCTGAAAAAAGTTTACTTGAGATTTTTGCAAATTTATTAAAAATAAAAAAATTGAGAAAGCACATGTACATAAGTATTCACAGCCTTTGCCATGAAGCTCAAAATTGAGCTCAGGTACATCCTGTTTTCCCTGAACATCCTTGAGATGTTTCTGCAGCTTAATTGGAGTCCACCTGTGGTAAATTCAGTTGATTGGACATGATTTGGAAAGGCACACACCTGCCTATATAAGGTCCCACAGTTGACAGTTCATGTCAGAGCACAAACCAAGCATGAAGTCAAAGGAATTGTCTGTAGACCTCCAAGACAGGATTGTCTCGAGGCACAAATGTGGGAAAGGTTACAGAAAAATTTCTGCTGCTTTGAAGGTCCCAATGAGCACAGTGGCCTCCATCATCCGTAAGTGGAAGAAGTTCAAAACCACTAGGACTTTTCCTAGAGCTGGCCGGCCATCTAAACTGAGTGATCGGGGGAGAAGGGCCTTAGTCAGGGAGGTGACCAAGAACCCGATGGTCACTCTATCAGAGCTCCAGAGGTCGTCTGTGGAGAGAGGAGAACCTTCCAGAAGGACAACCATCTCTGCAGCAATCCACCAATCAAGTCTGTATGGTAGAGTGGCCAGACGGAAGCCACTCCTTAGTAAAAGGCACATGGCAGCCCACCTGGAGTTTGCCAAAAGGCACCTGAAGGACTCTCAGACCATGAGAAACAAAATTCTCTGGTCTGATGAGATAAAGATTGAACTCTTTGGTGTAAATGCCAGGTGTCACGTTTGGAGGAAACCAGGCACCGCTCATCACCAGGCCAATACCATCCCTACAGTGAAGCATGGTGGTGGCAGCATCATGCTGTGGGGATGTTTTTCAGCGGCAGGAACTGGGAGACTAGTCAGGATAAAGGGAAAGATGACTGCAGCAATGTACAGAGATATCCTGGATGAAAACCTGCTCCAGAGCGCTCTTGCCCTCAGACTGGGGCGACGGTTCATCTTTCAGCAGGACAACGACCCTAAGCACATAGCCAAGATATCAAAGGAGTGGCTTCAGGACAACTCTGTGAATGTCCTTAAGTGGCCCAGCCAGAGCCCAGGCTTGAATCCGATTGAACATCTCTGGAGAGATCTTAAAATGGCTCTGCACTGACGCTTCCCATCCAACCTGATGGAGCTTGAGAGGTGCTGCAAAGAAGAATGGGCGAAACTGGCCAAGGATAGGTGTGCCAAGCTTGTGGCATCATATTCAAAAAGACTTGAGGCTGTAAGTGCTGCCAAAAGTGCATCGACAAAGTATTGAGCAAAGGCTGTGAATACTTATGTACATGTGATTTCTCAGTTTTTTTATTTTTAATAAATTTGCAAAAACCTCAAGTAAACTTTTTCACGTTGTCATTATGGGGTGTTGTGTGTAGAATTCTGAGGAAAAAAATTAATTTAATCCATTTTGGAATAAGGCTGTAACATAGCAAAATGTGGAAAAAGTGATGCGCTGTGAATACTTTCCGGATGCACTGTATATTGGGAGAAACTTAGTCCAATTCTCAGTTTGTCAGAAGGGAATTTATGAAATCCTTGTGAAGAGCAGTCAGCATATAACATCAAAACTGTGACCTTTGTTTACAGAAAATGTTTGAGCATGAGTGGGTTGCAGAATGCTGATATAGTAAGTGTAAATTTTGATATAGGCAATGGAGTTGTTCTGGAGAAAGTAGAGACATACTGCTACTTAGGAGACATGTTTATTGCAGATGGAGGTGCAAGCAAAGTGGTGATAAGCAGGGTGAGGTGTGAATGGAGATAAAGAAGCCTCTCTGGCATTGAAGGAGAAAGTTTATGAAAGCTCTTTGAGGCATAGTATGGTCTTTATGATTCAGACTTGCTGTAGCTGATAAAAGAGGAACATGAAGCAAAGCTGGAAAGGACCGAGTTGAGAATGATAAGATGGATATGTGTAGTGTCACAGAGTAAGAGGAAGAGATTGCTAAATTAAAGACTTGGTGATCAAGTCACAAGTTTAATCTAGCACATTTCTTTGGATATGTGAGGAAGAGTAAAGTACCTGGACAAAAAACCTCTATGGCAATATCATCTGGAAATATTTGTCACACTGGGCAACCTTCTTTAGTGCTGTAAAATCTGAAAAGAAAGAATACAGGAATTACAAGCTGAAGTCATTTATATGATATAAGCACAATTCTTCAGAGATGAGATTCTGTACAGAAAGCACACAATTTAGTTTCCAACTCCTATCCTTAAATATGCACCTTGGCCAAATAAAGATGGAAATAGTCACAAGATATATAAAAGGATCTGAGTTACTAGGGTCCTGGAAATGGATGAATGGTGACATTGTTGCGCTTTGGTCAGACGTGCATGTAAGAATTTCACTGTACTCTACATGTGACATTTCTGCTGCTACTAGCACTTCTCCTATAAATTTTGTACTTTTATTAGCCACTATGGTCTGTATATATCCTTACTTGAGAAAGGCACCACTGAGTAAAACATCATGAAGGAGATTTCCAACCACTGACACCCACACTGGTCCTTTATATGGGACTATGCTCTGACTGGGAAGTTCTTTTTCTTAAAATGTCAGTTTAATGGTTAAGCAAGGCTCAAAAATTTTACTTCCTAGCTTTGTGTCCTTTTCTCTAAAAGTTGTAATTCTGTTGTATATGAGTTGAATTATTGCTGTAGGATATTCCTCTATATCTCCATGTTCACATCACAGCTTGTTCAACAGCATTACTACAGTAGTCTTATCAATGCCCATGTCAATCACGATTTACTGATTCCGTTATCACTTTGCACTCCAAAAATACAGAGGAAGAATTAAATTAGAACCTCAATAACACACCTTGATCTCCCTGTCTAAGTAAGGTAAGATCTTTGACATATCTCGATGTCACCTTCTCTGCTTTACATCTGGCTTCAAGCCCAAAGAATTTATTTACCTTGTATTGCTTTCACGGTTTTAGGAACATATGCTTCTCTCCAGTCATTTAACTCTTTTCCTCTTCTCAGAATCTCCTCTGAGTTCCGAGACATACAAGGATCTGTTGCTCCAGTCTGAGTAGAGAACGCCATAGCCCTGCCATTCAGATTAGTGGTAATCATTAGTAGGCATTCAGTGAACCAGAACAACATACCATAGATATAAGTTGAAGCCAGTAATGCTTTAAATGTTTCTTTTAAATAAATGTTATAGTTTCCTCTTAAAAATGAAGTTTAACTTGGATCTATAGGGACTAAAGAATCTACAGACTGCAGTTCAGTCCAACTTTATTATCTTTTTGGTGTACCTGGAGCAGCATCTAGGGTAGAAGTGTTATCTAAACGAAAGTTAACACTAAAGTGTCCAGCCTTCACCTGAGTACCCATTTGTGGCGTGTAACTAGTAACTCCTTTTCAGCCCTTTTGGGCAGAGATGGCTTCCATTGTTTTCCTGTAGGACCCTCCTCTCTTTATCCATATATTTTCTGAGGAAAGAAAGATGAATGTTTTGATGCATGATGCATGCATGATCTCTTAAACCCCTTCACAGTTTGCCACAAGGTTTTGCTATTATACTTATGGTTTGTTGTGATACTATGTACAATACATAGTTTTTCAATCATGCAATGAAAGGCTGGAACTTCAAACAAACATCTCTGAGTTTCGATTTCAATGCTTGTCAATAGCATCAGTTAACGGAATTTAACAGCACTTCTGCCACACCCAGAAGTGCTGCCAGGAGAAGCTTGTTAGACACCTGGAGCCCTTCCAGGTGACCTATAAAAGGAGCCAGCTACCACTACTTGGGGAGCCAGAGTTGGGAGGAGGTGCACGAAGCTTGCCAGGAGAGGAGTGTTTGCGGAGAAGAAGAAGCAGGAAAGGCTTTTGTCTTGGATTGTGTTTGGTGCTTTGTGTAGTGTGCTGTGGGGAGCAGAGAAAAAGTGCTTCCCCACTTGAATAAACGATTGCTATGTGGCAGTGGCAGTTCTATTTGTGGCATATTGAGTTACACCTAGAAATAAGAGTTCACCAGAATAACTTGTTTGTTTTCCATTACTCAAAATAACAATTTCAATCTGCATTCTTATTTAAAGAAAAATAATTAAAAAAAAAAAACTATAAACATGATTTCAAAACTTACAGTTTGACATATTCTAAAATAATCTTAAATAACAACCTTTGGTGTGTTGTGAAATGTACTGAAATTAATCTAAATACATAGGTTGCTTATTATGAGTACCAAAATTTGTATTGGATGAGTCTAACCATATTAGCAATGTGATGGAGCAGCCTGCCCTTGCCATTTGGACAACCTAAAATAGGCTACCGGATTTGATTTGATTATGTACTGTACAAACGTATATGATTTCAGTAAGCATAATTAGATTTTTCAGTAAGCATAATTATTATTTTCACACTGTTTCTAGTATTTAACTTTGCTTCCCTTTTTATTTTCTGTGTTTAAAAAGTTTTACCACAGTTCAATTGCAGATATTTTAGTGCTTTGGAGGGGTGTATAACTTAAATTTTTTATTAGCATCATTATGAATACTGTTTTATTGTATATTATCAGATCTTGGTAATCTTGTATCCAAACAATAATTACTCAGATTAATGATCCATCAAATTGAGTTGCCTGTGAGCTGAAATAGATAAACAAGCAACAATTTGCATTTCACCTATTTGAAAATGAATAATAATTCAGTGAGTCATTAGTGTTTATGAAGAGCAAAATTCTCTGCTTAAAGTGAACTGCAACTTTTAGCCTTGAAATCCTACGAAAAACTAAAATCTAAAAATAATTTGTGACATAATTTTAAAAATACAAACAGCTATTAATTAGATATGAGTTCATTATCTGTTTGTTGTATTGAGTTTTGCTGAAATTTAAAAGCGGCATAGTGGAGGGTGTTTAGTACTGATGCCTCAGCAATGCTGGATTTTTAAGAGTTATTCTGAGAAATAAGGCTCAAGATTTCACATGGTATAGATTAAACTATGAAAGAGAAGTTACTGATGAGCTTATAAATATTTGTCTCAAATGCTGTTGGTCCTAGTAAAAGTAAATGAAATTTCATTGTGCTGTCTGACAATGCTACTACTATTACATGACATGGAAATGAAATGAAGAAGAAAATAATGGGAAAACAAAATTTATAATCTTATATACAGTATGTTAACTCCAAATTACATGTTCTGCATCTGTTTTGTATTAAAGTCATACATTAAAAACAAATAACATGAATGAAGGTTACATGCTGTACATACGCATGCACACTGAACATGTTTTTGAGACTCTTAATTCCATCTCATCTTTCACAGAACTTTTGTTAAACATTTACTTCTGTTCAAGACTTACATACCAACCCTGTATTATAAAAAGTTGATACATAAAAAATGGATGGCTAGATTTTTGCTGGAGTAGTTGTCATTAAAGATGTTTCATGTGTGATTTTAAATTATCTTTGGAAATTCTTCTGTCAATTTTTTTCTGTATATATCTTTTTACAGTTGGATGGTTCAGTAACTCCTAATGCTAGTACTTTCTTGACACCTTTCAGTCATATCCAAATACATTTTTTGAAAACAATGTATGAATTTTACCTTTATGGCTTTTCTTACTCCTCTTTTCTAACAACTGGGTTACAATTATGAGACACAAACAACAAGTTAGCTGCTCCTTATAACTGAGGTGTGGGGTATGGTCCCGTATCTCCAGAAGGGAAAAGTGAACTTGTCACAACCAAAAGACATTTTGCTAGGTATTCCTGGTGTCTAAGTTTCCTAGGCCTGACCACACAATCCTCCTCAGCTCTAAGACAACTCATCACCAAGTGGCGATCATTTGGAAACCTTTCATCTCTTTTGACCTGCTTATCCAGTACATCTCTCTCCTTTCATCCACTTCCTAACCTGCAGAACAATGACTGGACAGGTACCAGTCCATTGCAGTTGTCCAGTACATGTCGGTTATATCAGATCGTGACGTTTGGCCCAAGGTGTTCTGTCACCAGGAAGACTTATTAGCAATGTTGTGTTAGAATAGCCATTTTTTACGAGCAATGTATAAGTCACAAGGAAATCCCAAAACTAGTTTACTGAGTGGATATTGGTGTATGTTTTGAGCACCACATCCACTGTTTCTAAGAAGGAAGATTATTCAGTAATTGTTTGGTTTAAACATGCAGAGAACGTCCTACTTTCCTGTTCTCCAAATTGAAGTCACTTTGGAGTCACCCTCTTATACATCTAGCAGTACATTTAACTTGTCAAGGGCTGATTTGTCCACCTTAATAGTAACAGTTTAAAATTACATTTCTATAGTCATTTTCCTCAGTGGTGGTCATCAGAAGAATTAATAGTGATGTGGCATTCCAGTCTTAATTTACAATAATAGTTTATTAGAACAAATGGCTGTTTTTATGTTTGCTTAATTCAAGTAGAGCTATGTGTGATCATTTTTGCAGGAAAACGCAAGTAAAACTAAAGATCATATTAAGTATTGTGCATTTGAAAATGCCATCACGCGCTGCATTTAGCTTTTCTTCCAGATCAGCACTCAGATGAATTCTGGTTTACATGATTATGAATTTCTTCAAATTTTAAACTGAACTTGATCTGTTTAAGAAGCATATCTAAGTTTATGTTACAGAAGAGTCTAGCATTTTTGCTTGTCAAACATGTGTGAAAACGTCAGTGAATGTGTTCACTCCACAGGGAGTTAACCCAAAAGATATATTGTGTCTCTTTTATCTGAGCCAACTTTTAGAACCAAGTCTATATTTGGGCATGTTTCAGCCATATCAGTAAAAGTGTTTTATAAATTGTTTTTTGCTCAAACAAGGAATACTGTCCAACAAGTAACTCTTCGCCTAGAAAAAATGAAGAAATTTACTGCATAGCGTCTTTAAAGTAAAGCTGAGTAGTATCGGAGATATATATTTATTTCTATTTTAATAGCATTTGTAAAAAAATAAAACATTTAGCTCTTTCAATTAAAAGAAACTATGTGCAAGCTTAAATATTTGGATGTTCATATATTTATTTGATTAAAAGGTTATTCTTTTATGCAATGTGTAGTTCTAAACAGCATGAGAGCTCGAAACTGACAGGAACGTGCAAATTGTCAATCCACATTGATCAGTTATTGTAAAATTAAATAAACTTCCTAATTTTTCCTATTACTACACCAGCCCATAAATAAATGTTAAGCTGCACTTCTTAACGGAAAATTTAGCAGCTATGTATATTACACAGTTATTCCTTCAGTGATTAGTGGTTCCTACATTCCAGCAAGCTAGATAATTTTGAGAAATGTAAGAGATTTGTTGTGAATTATTCCTATTAATGTGTTAAGATTGATAATTCTTAATGAATAGTTGAACTTTATTCAAAGATTTTTCAATAGAATATAAAACAGTAAAACAGAATTAGATTTATAATACATGAAATATCTTTACTTTTAAGTTCTTGAACTACACTTTGTGCTTTTGGTAAACATTTTTTTGCTTCTATATATGATGTAATTTATATTCTACTTACTTACAGAGTGCAGTACATTTAAGCAGAACAGGAGGCAAGAAAACTTATAGATTTGCTGAAGAACTGGCAGCTGGACTGCAAGCCCCACTCATGACAAGATGTCTGCTCGAGAGAGGAGTCCTCGCCACAGACCATGGTCTGTGTATGGGGCCAATGCATTTAACATCTCTTCTGAGATGCTTGGCTTAACATTAGCAGGTATGGGAGGTGCATCACCTTTTTTCATTTGTCAAATTTTTCTTTTGCCTTTTGATTCCATGCAGATTTTGATTTTTTTTTCTTCTGCTTACTTGTGTTTTTTTTCTTCATTTTTTCAGTTCTCCAACCCTCTGACTTTATCATCTTTCTCATCGTTAGAGATTTAGAATACAATATTATATATAAGGAATCTATTTTTCTACTAATTATACTGTATTATGCATGTTATGTGAGCTCATATTGATGTATTTTTTGTTACTTAATACTTATTATTCTTGCCTAATTTAACTTGTTTTTCTTTTCTTGTAACTATATATTTGACATCTTGTAAATCATTCTTCATGTGATAATGTACTAAAAAATAAATGTTGTTTTTGATGCTAATATGACAAACAAAAAGTGTTTCTTTTTAGTCCTGTGTTAAATATATTAATAGTTCCACTTAGTTTGTTTACCTCAAAATTGATTAATTTAATGAACTGCAATTTTTCAGCTATGGAAAATTAATTCAATTAATATTGTTTTATGTATAAGTTGTACATTCAGATTTTTGAACCAGTGTAATACTACTGCATTTCAGGTAAAAAATAAAATACCATTTTTAGAAATGCAGTTGAAAAATTAGTCCAGGTTTTTAGACTAACATAGTTTGTAGTTGCAATCACATTTTAGTTATTTAAAAATAAAAATGACTTTTGGCAGAAAAATGTCCTCTGTTTTAGTCATTTTCTGACTTATTTGTTTTACTTTTAATGTGATTATTTTCATTCAATTTATTTATTTCATTTTAGATCACAGGATCATATTGAGTAGTTGTAGGGCAGAGGGCTCTATACTCTATATTCTTATACTGTACAGACACATTCACTTTATATATAGTGAACTACTTGAGTATTTATTGGTTGTTTTTAACTTAGTTTACTAGAAAATAGATATTGTTTTAAATGTCAGAGTACATACAAAGTGTTAATTGACTACTTCAAATTTCCTAAATTCTTCTGCCCCATGCCAGACTGGTTCCTGCCTTTTGCCTAATGGTGCAACTACTGTAAGCATAAAGAGCATAGTACCATGAAAATCATTCATAATGGAGGTTGGCATTGATCAATTAAAAGTCAATCCATTATTGTGCTACAATGATGCATGCATAGCACTGAAAATTCTACATTTTCTAAATTTTTCATTGATTCTTGTGACCAGTGGGGTGTGTGTAATGTATATTTTTCAGAATTGTTTGTATATTTGCCTAGGCCACTTTGCATGGCCAGTATACAATATGAGCCAGTTTCATATACAATTCTGAATTAATTGATGTTATGTTCAGTTTCCCTGAATTTTGGTAATGCATATAGCTTTAGTAGCAGATTAAATCTGTGCTAATGGTGCACCTACCTAGAGTTATACAGTAGTGAGCTATCCTCCGCTTTGCCTACTGAACATCCTAAAATTGTCATGATGTGAGTCATACGTTATATGGAGTGTTAATCAGATGTTTATGGATGTTGATGCTATATGGGCCTCCACGTTGCATAACATAAAAACGAATGCATTTATGAAAGGGCTGATCACTCCAGCCTATTTCAGTGCTACAACGAGGCTACTGTATATGTAAAATTTGTTCATTATGAGCAGAAGTACCAAAAAACTTTTGAATAAAAGTATTCTTGCTGCCATAAGTGATACTTTTCTTCTAAGTCATTATAAAACATCTTTCAACAATGGATGTTTTTCTGTGTAGCTTTGAAAAATGGACTAGTACAATATGAAAGATTTAGGAAGTAAAATTGTCATTAATGCTGTTACTAATAAGTGTGTATCTGCTTTCTTCAAGGAAACAGCCAGGATCCAGATGAGCCTATTTTAGAATTTAGCGTTGGTAAGTAATATAATACCTAAACATGCTTGTGACATATTCAAATAAGTGTTCAGTGAAATTTCCCTTTAATTTAGATATATTAAAAGTAGTATATTGTGCAGGTCTTAAAATCCAGGTGGTGTAACTACACTAATTGGGTGTAATATTTGGACATTCTGCACCAGTGAAACAAACAATAAAACCTTTCATTGCACTGTAAGGTATAATGTCAAAGACTAAATTGAAATAGATAATGTAGTGTTACAGTACAATTGATATCAACATTTGATTTTTTTTTTTAAGATCTGGTTACTGGTTTACCCCAACCCATATTCCACCTGCCTAATCTCCAAACTCTCTGTATTAGGTTAATTGGCAATTTATAAATGGCACAGTGTGTTTGTGAATGGGCTTTGTGATAGACTGGCACCCTCTCCAGGGTCTGTTTCTGCCTTGCACCTGATGCTGCTGAGATGAGGCCCCAGGCCATAAGTGACCATGATTTGGATAAACTGGGTTTGAAAGTTTAGCTTCCAAAGATAACATTTTTAAAATAATCAAATAATTAGATGTATACACTATTAAAGCATAACTATATTTCATAGTGTTTTATTATGTAACTATCATGATTGCTACTGTACACCAGTGGTAAGGAATAAATAAAAATGATCAACCATTATACCTATTTTCTATGTACCGTATATGAGCACACATTATGCGGGTGGGGGTGCAATTAGTATTTTCTGACACCCACACTTATTTTTCTTAGAGTTAAATAATTATAAGTCTTTCTTCCTACTCCATTACCCTTGATCTCTACACCATCTGACCTGGAGATAAAAATGTGAAGTCTGAGGAGAACTATGTGCTCAAGATTTTCTTATGCAAAATATGCCATGGTGAGAATAGCTAGATAGCTATAGCTGCCTTTATTAAGGTTATGAGTTCAGTGAAGGCCCTGTCACAAAATGCACTCTTATAGAATAAAGTGCTTCTCATGAGAATACATCTAGCTTTGCAGCCTATCAACTAGATTGACAGAACAGCCAAGGTGAACAGAACAAGAACCAGAAAAGAGGTAGTGTACATTCAAGTCTTAACACAGGCATTGATGATTATGTTCTGTTTTTTTCCCCAGGTGTAATTTCAGTCCCCTTCCAAGAAGGAACAAAACTTTCAAATTGAAAAATCACCAACAGTGGAGTATATGTAACATTTTCTATTTTTTTAATCCCTAAACAGCTTGCAGTGAATTAATAACTCCATCATTGGATCGTAAACCAAATAGTTTTGTAGCAGTAAGTGTGACCACACCACCACAAGCGTTTTGGACAAAACATGCTCAAACAGAGATCATTGAGGTAAGAAAATATTTGAACCATTATGATCATTATTACTTTAAAATATAGCTCACCTCTTAGTTTTCAGGAGGCCATATCTGTATGTTTTTAATCCAGACATTCTCTCATAGGCACCCTTTTTCACATCTGTAGTCAGCCTGTATGTCATATTATGCTTCCAGTCATTGTGATTTTTATTCAGTTCAGACAAATGCATATATTAATTATATTGTGATCTATAAATTTGGTTTTGATCTCTGAAATAGTCCTGGAAAGACATCTTATTCATAACCAGGACTCTTTATTGTATGTAAATGTGATTGCAAATTAAAAGTTGGCTTGTTTATAAAGACCTGTAGGTTTTAAGGAAAGTTGTTTAAGTACTATCCTTTAACAAACAAATCAAAAATAAAGAGGTTGTGCATGTGAAAATAAATTAATGCACATTTGGCCATTTTAGGTAAGTAGTGCACACTAGTTTTAAATTTGTAGCACAAAAAACAGAGAAGAAAAAAGTTTATTAAGGATTGTTTGCAGGTAGAATTATGCTTTAATTGATTGGTTCTGTTCTGTTGTTGCTGTTTGTGTTTTCACAGTGGGCTTTGCTGCAATCTCATGGCTCAAGCCTCCTGAGTTTAAATTCTGAGACACTTGTTAACAGTTTTAGAGTTTTTGTTTGAGCTGGTATTCCTCCAGGCTTTCCACCCACTCCAGTTTTATGCCCACATCCCTTAAAATATGTTGGCTAGGTTGATTATAAATTGGTCCAGTGTGACTGTGAAGTGGGCCCTACGACGGAGTGACATTCTCTCCAGGGTTTTTGTTAGGAAAACACGCAGATTTTTAATTAAGAATTGTAATTTAAACGTTACATTATTAGGTTAAAGTCTATAAGTTCGTAAGTTTGCATCTTTTCCATGTTCAGTTTGTTCCTGAGCAAGAAGTTTTGTGATGGCCTCTACATACTCCGTATATAAGAATGCTTAACTCTGTGTATTGCTAATTATGATTTGTTCATCTCAGCTGTTTTTTCATGATATTAGCTAATTGGCATGTGCATAAATTACATTCTTAGAGTTAGTTTATGAACTAAACTAAAGAGAAAATGTTGGGTTAAAAAGTGTACATATTGCTGGAAATAGTCATGCCCCTATCTATCTTTAAGATTTAGATAAAGAGTACAAACATGTTAATGGCTTTAAACCGCATCTGACCAAAGAAATAAATACATGTGCTGAAATATTGAGGTGTTTATAGTTCTTTAGACAGCACCATCATTATTTCATATCCATAGCACATAGATAATGGAATGTTATCAGCTTTACTCTGTTGTAGGTTGTGGAAGTTAATTCTGAATGTAAACTGTTTGGTTTTTGCCTGTGTCAAATTACATTTTTTGTTTAATTCTTGAACATTTGTGGAAAATTCATCTGATAGAAGAAGCCTTGATTAGTTAGCAAAGAGAGTCACCACTAGCATGCTTATCCATTTCTAATAATATAAAAGTACTAAAATCCCAAAAGCATAAGTACCAGTTTTTACAAGTACATTTGTACATATCCCTAATATTTATTCCAGTTGTCTCTCTTTTTTCCACTTAGGGCACAAGCAACCCAATTTTTCTAAGTAGCATTGCATTTTTCCAGGATTCCTTAATCAATCAGCAAACACAAGTGAAGCTCTCGGTCTATGATGTGAAGGATCGATCTCAGGGAACTGTAAGACATTTTTCAATTGACCTATGTATTTTTTTCACTTGTTACCCTCAACAACATCTCCTTATAAATGTTTTCATAGTATTATAGTCTGCTGCCTGCTAACTGTAAATTTACAATTCATTTCATTGGGGTGAATTTTACTTCAAACCATTTCATGAACTAGCATAATAATATAACTGAAATTCTAAAATATTAAAAACAATAAATTACAGTACGTTTTAATTAGGGTAAATAACATAGTAGTCTTGGTCAGTCATTTAAATTTCCAAGCCTGACTTAAAATGTTTTCTTCACCAAATTGTATGTAATGACATTTTTCGTGTGCTTACTGTATTTTGTATTACAATTCTTTAAAGTAAACTTGTTTTGAAATTAATACATTACTATATATAGTTATTAATCTTATAATACTTTAAATTGTATGTATTGACAAGTACTAACTCTGCAGTTTAAACACTGAAATAAGTCGTACACTTCTTGCAGATGTATTTATTGGGCTCTTCATTGTTCACTGTAAAAGAACTACTGCAAGAGAAACAACACAGGTTACATCTAATGCTAAGGTTAGTATTGTGAATGTTAATTATGTACTTAAGCTACATGCAACTTAAATTTTTGTCCTAAAATAATCAATATATGAAATGTTCTTCATTTTTGGTTTGAGGTTACATCTTCATTTTACCCATATTTCTTACTTCAGATGGAAAGTATCACTGAAGGTCAGAAATGAAAACATTTTCATAAAGATTAGAACAGAAAAGTGTTGATGCTATGACACTGAAGTCAAATTAATACCTGATTGTACCTGAGGATTAGAGGCAATCAAAATAAGTCCAGACATAGGTTCCATCCCATCATTTTGAAAGTCCAAAGTGCAGCTAGTGAGGGTTGTACACCATCCCAGAGGAACAGATGAAACAGTAGAAAAACTGTGAGAGTGCAGTTTTCTAAATGTTCAGAGAATAAAACACTTTGTTGGTCACAGCACATCTATCAGACATCTGTAGTGTGGGCATAGCTATTAGCTAGATGCTTGCTTGACAAATGAGACATAAACTATGAACTCATCTGCAAAGTTATTCAGTTTAAAATATAATGTTACATTTTATTATAATTTGAATTGGCCAGTCATTTCTTAATGGGGATTTTAACATAATGTTTTCATTAAATATTTTCTTGAAGGTTATGTTCCTTTTTGGCCCAAACCAATGTGCATTTTGAGATGTAGGTGGTTAGTTGAGGATGCCCCGTTTATAGTGCTAGATAGGATTTTTCTTTTTCTTGATAATTTTAGCTCTTCCTTTAGTATTATTCAGAACCTTCAACTAAATGGGAAATTGGCAGAATTGAAGATTAATTCTAGACTTCTTCTCTGGTTGTTCAGATTGAATCCCTGGCAGATAATGAAATGTAACAGTGCTCTGTTATTTGTAAAAAACATTAATACGTGTGCACTGTGTACTCCAAACCAGTATTATATTCTTTTTATACAAATGATTGGCAAACTTCATTTTCCATTCCTACATTGTTTTCAATATGTTGATAATGCCCAATGGTGTGTTTTTAAAATTTGAAACTTCATTCCTGAAATTGTTTTATAGCAAGGCCTCAAATTTTACAAAATTGTACTCTTGTAAGTTTCTGAAGAAGAAAGAAGGCTTACCTGCTTATATCCTACAAACATTCTGGAATCCTGATTGTTATATATTGAAGGTTTCCTGATTACACCCTGACTACTATTTAATTTCAACAAAGGCTGCTTTTATTTCAAAAACTTATCTTCGATGTTAATTAATATATTTTACAAGTTACTTGCATCTGCTTTTCAGAGTGTTTTACGAGGGGTGTTCAATCATTTATCTACCTGGGTATGACAGAAAGTAGTAAGCATGTTGTGACATGTCTCAATGTTACTCATGCACAGTTGTGGCTCACTGCGAGTCTAACATTCCAAGAGACAAGATGTCAGGAGAGTCCTTGTGCAAATCAAGTAAGAAAAAGCTAGATTTGGAGAAACAATTCAGTGATACAATTTCTCAGAAAAGAAGGGAAATAGCCAAAGGAGTTCCATGAGCATATGACTGCAGTTTATGGTGAGTCTGCCCCATCATCCTACAAAATTTTGTTTACATTTTTAAATGTTTAAGTGGGGTAGAGAGTCCTTTGAAAATGGTCTTCACACTGGATGGCCTGTGAATGCAACTTCCACAGAAATTTGAAGGAAAGTTGAAGATTTAATTTTGTCAGACAGACAAATTAGGTTTCCTGAATGACTGAAGAAATGGGCATCTCAGCAGGTATAGTGTGGAAAATAATTCATGAAAAATTGGGCATGTCAAAGGTCAGTGCAAGATGGGTTACAAGAATTCTGACGCCATGTCAGATGTCCATGAAGCTCTGGTGCTGTCAGGAGAACTTGGAGATGCTTCGTGAAGACAAAGTGAACTTTTTTCATTGTTTGGTAACTGGAGGTGAGACTTGGGTCTATCACAGAGTAGAAAATGGAGTCAATGCAGTGGAAGCACAAGTAATCCCCCAACCCCAAAAAAGTTCAAGACAGAAAATCTGCAGGCAAAGTCAGACAACTGTCTTCTGGGCTATTGAAGGACTTTTGCTTCTGGAGCTCATGCACATACCACACAAGACAACATAACAAAAGTGGGTAGAGTTACGCCAACTTAATGATCGTTTTGTGGGAGTCAATCAAGGAGAAAAGATGAGGAAAACTCACAGTAGGCATGCTGCTTCTTCATGACAGTGTGTGGGTTCACACATCACATCAATCACAGGCTGCCATATGAGAATGTGGGTTCCAGTGTCTAAAGCATGCAACCTGCAGTCCTGACCTGGCTCCCTCAGATAATTCCCTGTTCCGAGTTTTGAAGAAATCTCTCCGTGGACAACGGTTTTTAAATGATTAAGACGTCAAGTCAAATAGAAGGTTTTTTTCAAAGGAGTACCTTGCAGGTAAAGTGGATAAAGTGTATAGAGCTATCAGGTGACTATATTGAAAAACAAAACAAAAAATTTTTTGAAAACTCTTTTCTTTCCTACTGAGGTAGATGAATTATTGTACACCCCTCGTATCATTTGGTTTGATGTATGCTTTTGGGAAGAAGCAAGTTCAATATAGCTGAACTGCAATTTGTTATAGAAGTAGTGTATAGATTTATTGGAGTTGAGCAAACATTTGTGAACCAGCTATATGCAATTCCTTTCCAAACAAAGATTAATTTAACCATCAATAAAGTTGTTTATATTCTCTCCTTCACCTCTGTTTAGCTTTGTGAAAGAATGACATAATCATGTAATGCAGAATAAAAATAATGGATTCTAGATCCCTATTAATTAGAGATATTCATGCTTTTTTTAAGGAAGAGAGTGACAACTTGAACCAAGCTTTTTACTTTATAAAGTACTTTTTTCCTCATTGGGTGCTGATAGTACAAGGTTTAGAGCCAAACTCAAAATTAAATTTTCAATAGACAGAATTTATAACACGGGCAGATATTCTTTGAATAAATAAACACATTCTTCACAACATCCTAACAGATACTTTTTGATATACAGCAGATAAATTGCTTAATTTATTCATTACTCTCACACAGGACACGTCCCTAAAACATTTTAAAACAGTTTCATTTTTACAGTTGCATGCTTTAAAGGTCTGCATTTCTAAGTTTGAGTGTTAAGATTCTGTATTATCAAACTATCATAATGGTATCAAAATCTCCTTCAAGATCGAATAAATAGTTAAAACATCAGCAATTAAGTTACTTAATTGTAAAGACTACCTCTACAAAAGCTAAAACTGATTTTGCGTATGTTGTATACAAGCAACCATTTTTCTTTTACATTCTACTGTATAGTTTGTCTTTATTTCAATGTTTTTATTATGAACTGTAACACATAATAGCAAAACGATTTGTGTTTCCGAGTACTGCTGCTAGAAAGCACAATGTAATGTACTTTTCTGTGGGGAAAAAAATGAGAATATGCATGATGGTGCATTTTGATGTGCCTTTGTGTATTAAATGCAAAGCATTTAAACATTTTACAAAATGCACAAATCCTTTGTCTTTATAAAAGGAATGTTGGAACAAACTCTGTTGCTCCATCCTTTGAAGCATTATTTGCACAGTACTATATTGTATACTGCTATCATAATGGTGAGAAAAAGGCAGTTAAAGGAACACCAACAGAGCACTATAACCCATAAAAGTGTAGGTCTTTCCTATAAAGAAACTGCAAAGAAAGTCATGGTTTCCTACACTATCTAAAGGACTGGGAAACTGGAGGACGCTCTGACGGGAACAGGTCTGGCAGACCGAGAGCCACAAAAGTATCAGAAGACAAGTTTCTGTGAGTCAACAGCTTGTGTGATATGTATCTCAAAATAAACTTTGATAGATGTGTTTATTATATTAAATTAATACAGTACATGTAATATGAGTACATGACTGCCTTCCCTGTTGCTGGGGAACAGTCATCAAATAAAGAAAAAGCTTATATTGAAATATGTCAGAATCATTGGATTATTTTTCTTATCAGCCACAACCATTTTATAATGAGAGTAAGAGAGAGGCTGAATTAATATTTTTCCTGAACTCAGAGCACACCAAGTATAGCTACCTCCACAAATTCCTGCTTTTTTTTTTTCTGGTAATCCAAAATGATACATTATATAGAACTACATTGTTTGTGCCTTGAATTCTTTTCTGCATCTGTGTCATTGCAGGTCTGCTGAAAATGATCGAGTAGGAAACATAACTATTATCGCATGGCAAATGGAGGAAAAACGTGAACAAAGGCCAACAGTAACCAGACTTCCGGACACTATAAATGGACGGGTAAATGCTTACAGGATTTGACATTTGTGTATGAAAAAGGCACAGCAGAGTTAATACTGAACTGTATCCAAGGCAACCTTGCTTTGCAGAGAGCCAAAATAATGAACTTGTAAATGGCACTGTTATTTTTACTGAAGGTAATTTTAAAAATTGTGTTAATGGAAAATTAAATAGCATAGAAGCATAAATATCATAAATAATGGTTATGAAATGCTTTATAAATGTGCTTGGACAAGTTGAAATACGAATAAAAGAGATTATACACATATTATTTAGTAGCCACAGTATCCATCAAAGACAGGAAACAGAATAATTAAAAAAACAAAATATTTGCTATCTCTTGCCCTACATGTACTTTCAGTACCTTTCCTCTGTATTTGTGTATGTGTGAACCTTTTTTCACCGGCACTTCCTCTTTCTTAACATCACCAGAGCTAAACTGACTAATCACACCAATGACAAACTGACCAATCAGATTGCTATGAGGGACTGGACACATGGACCTCAGTGTTTAACTATATAATAGATTACTTTTATTAGTATGGGTGACATTAGTATAACAATTAACTGAAGGCCCCAGAGACCTAAGTCTGCATTGTCAGTGTAGAATTAACATGTTCTCCTCGTGTCTACTGAATTTTAATGGTTATTTCAGCTTACTCTTTCGTTTGAAAAATATGTCTCTTAGGTGCACTGGAGTTTCTAAAATGGTCCAGTAGAAGCAAATGTGGTTATGTGCACTTGTGACTTGTAATTGATAGCTTTCCCATCCTTTCTTGTGCCCACTGCTTACAGGATAGGTTTAGTCTCCTCACACCTCTGTAGTGCAATAAGTACATTCAAAAATTGGATGGATGAGCAAAATCATTTGTGAGTTAGCACTGCTACCTCAAAACCCTAAGAATCTGGGTTTGGTCATTGCATTAACTACTGTTTTTGTGGAATTTTCTCATTGCCGCTGTGGTTGTGTGGATATTCTTCAAGCACTTGGGTTTCTTTCCTTGTTATAAACATATGCATGTTTGGATAATTAGGGAAACGTAATTTGGTGGTAAATGTTTCAGTGTGTTGAGTGAGTGAACAAATGTTTTGACAATCAGACATCTAATCCATACTTTATTCCTGCTTTTCACCTGATGATGCAGGGATAGGCCTGGCTCTCATAAGCCGTAATGGAAAACAAAAGTAAGAAAATGAACAGATATTAGTTCAAATAATTATTGTATATATTAATACCAATGCTTGGCTCATTATATACATTGCATCCGTAAAGTATTCACAGCGCATCACTTTTTCCATATTTTGTTATGTTACAGCCATTATTCCAAAATGGATTAAATTCATTTTTTTCCTCAGAATTCTACACACAACACCCCATAATGACAACGTGAAAAAAGTTTACTTGAGATTTTTGCAAATTTATTAAAAATAAAAAAATTGAGAAAGCACATTTACATAAGTATTCACAGCCTTTGCCATGAAGCACAAAATTGAGCTCAGGTGCATCCTGTTTCCCCTGATCATCCTTGAGATGTTTCTGCAGCTTAATTGGAGTCCACCTGTGGTAAATTCAGTTGATTGGACATGATTTGGAAAGGCACACACCTGTCTATATAAGGTCCCACAGTTGACAGTTCATGTCAGGGCACAAACCAAGCATGAAGTCAAAAGGAATAGTCCTCCGAGACAGGATTGTCTCAAGGCATAAATCTGGGGAAGGTTACAGAAAAATTTCTGCTGCTTTGAAGGTCCCAATGAGCACAGTGGCCTCCATCATCCGTAAGTGGAAGAAGTTCGAAACCACCTGGACTCTTCCTAGAGCTGGCCGCCCATCTAAACTGAGCGATCGGGGGAGAAGGGCCTTAGTCAGGGAGGTGACCAAGAACCCGATGGTTACTCTGTCAGAGCTTCAGAGGTCCTCTGTGGAGAGAGGAGAACCTTCCAGAAGGACAACCATCTCTGCAGCAATCCACCAATCAAGCCTGTATGGTAGAGTGGCCAGACAGAAGCCACTCCTTAGTAAAAGGCACATGGCAGCCCACCTGGAGTTTGCCAAAAGGCACCTGAAAGACTCTCAGACTATGAGAAACAAAATTCTCTGGTCTGATGAGACAAAAATTGAACACTTTGGTGTGAATGCCAGGCGTCACGTTTGGAGCAATGTACAGAGACATCCTGGATGAAAACCTACTCCAGAGTGCTCTTGACCTCAGACTGGGGCGACGGTTCATCTTTCAGCAGGACAACGACCCTAAGCACACAGCCAAGATATCAAAGGAGTGGCTTCAGGACAACTCTGAATGTCCTTGAGTGGCCTAGCCAGAGCCCAGACTTGAATCCGATTGAACATCTCTGGAGAGATCTTAAAATGGCTGTGCACCGATGCTTCCCATCCAACCTGATGGAGCTTGAGAGGTGCTGCAAAGAGGAATGGGTGAAACTGGCCAAGGATAGGTGTGCCAAGCTTGTGGCATCATATTCAGAAAGACTTGAGCCTGTAATTGCTGCCAAAGGTGCATTGACAAAGTATTGAGCAAAGGTTGTGAATACTTATGTACATGTGATTTCTCAGTTTTTTATTTTTAATACATTTGCAAAAACCTCAAGTAAACTTTTTTCACGTTGTCATTATGGGGTGTTGTATGTAGAATTCTGAGGGAAAAAATGAATTTAATCCATTTTGGAATAAGGTTGTAACATAAGAAAATGTGGAAAAAGTGATGTGCTGTGAATACTTTCCGGATCATAAGAAAATGTGGAAAAAGTGATGTGCTGTGAATACTTTCCGGATGCACTGTATGGTTAGTCTTTTTGATTAAATGAACTTTACTTTACATGATTAAATTATATTTAGTAGTTTAACCTGTTGTGGTTGGACCACATTTTTGATTTTTTTTTTGTTCAATTAAGTTGGTCAAAGTTATTGTAGAAAGGGACTTTGGAGAACTACTAGCCAAATGTTGAAACCCACATAGTGGAGTTAAATCATTTATTTTCCTTTTTGTGTAAAATCTTTCTTTGATTTTTAAAATAAAATTAATATGGCAGAATCATTTTTCTACTGTATCTAATGGTACATAGGGCAGTATTTTGCACATTAAAATAGAAGTCTGTGCTGGACTTTGTTTTTTAAACCTACACCCGCCTGATCTTGCAGTACTACATCTCACGCCCACCCACTCCCACATACACTTGGCCTCATTTGTCCCGCTGCTGCCCGCAGAAACACATTGCTTCCATTAAAGAAAAAAGTCATGCATAGTTGATAAGCCTGTTTAACATGATATTTTACAAGGAGGTGGCTGAAGGTTTCCCCTGTTTGGCCCAGTTATCCTTTTCACTTTTTTGCGGTGATTCCACTTTATCAGTATTTAATACAGATCTTCCGATGGGACTTAAAGAATAATTCCTGAGCACAAGTCTGCACGTCTTTTTCACAGAAAGGAACAAAAATGAGCCGTGTATAAGCAACATGTGTTGTTAAAGTTTTGTAAATAGACAACTGCTTACTGTTCTATATTGAAATAAAGTGCAATCAATCTTAATAATTGCTATTCATTCCACAAAAATTTGAAACAGACACAGAAGACAGGTGCTGCCTACGTGCAAGTTGCACATATATGTTTTTCTTAAATCATATGCTTTTCTAGTCGCTATATTACTGGAAGCTTAAGAAACACTCCCCACTCACTCTCTCACAGTACTTTTTTTCTTATCAATACAAATACACTTTAACCAAGCAAAGCACTGTGAATGTACTGGCATCTTCTCCTCTACTCACAAGCTCTGTGAGGAAAGAGGGTGTTACTAACAGCTGTCCAGAGAACTTTACTGCACTCTTTGATTTATTGCAATTGCATTAAATTGCGATTATTACAAATTATTGTGAATCTCTTCTTGTTCCAGTGCCTTTGCGATCCTTTTAAAAGATGCAGAAACAGAAGCTTTGTGATGAGAAATGCTGCTCCTTTGTGGAGCACATACATGGATAAGAGCTGGTGCCGAACAGTCTGTTGACAAGTTTTTTCTGATGTCATAATATGTGATTCTAATCATATCATTGAACAGTTTCATAAAAGAGACCAAGTTGTGAGTATCTTTTTAGGATTCGGTCATTCGTCATATTGCTGCGGCATTGAATTTAGTACTATATCTAGTCTCCACAGACTGTTGGAGTGACCTCATAAGCTTGCTTTATTGTCCAGTATGTTTAAAATACTGAGAGAATAATGTTAACAATGTTTCCACTACAGTTTAATCTGGTGTAGCCAAGCAAGGCAGCAGTTGTGTCAGTAACAGTCAATTCTGAAAACTCTTTGTTTTTCCAACAGTAAAGATTGTCGCTCTCATTAATATAATGGATGGTAGCAGATATGAAAGAGGTTTTCTCAAAGTTTTGTTCCAAATATCAGTTGTGACATGACACCCATAATTATTTATGGTCTCTAGCTTGTCATATACAATATCCTTTCTCAGTTTTTGGCTTTTTGTACCATGTGCCACGATACAGTTGTGAGATGAGGCAGACTCTCTTTAAACTTAAGACTTTACAATTTTGGCTTTTATGTCAAAGTACTGCTCAGGATGAATGTAGCCCTGCTGTAAAGCTCAATATACTTGCAAACAAAATCAACAAATGTATCCTATGCTTCGCTTATACCATTAGTTGTTATTTTTGACAGGTTTGGCAAGAATGTCAATTTAGTTTGATCCTTTGCTACTGCGCATGTGTGGCACCTTAAATCTGGTGTGTCTGACTTTTGTGTCCACTGCAAGTTAGCACATTTATCGCATTTAGCGGCAGTTGGTTGTCATCACCAGTTTATAACAATTGAAAATAACTGCCAAATGTCAGACTTTGGGTTCTGCAGCCTTGTACTCTCCTCTTTTAATGCTTTTTCCACCACTGTGGATGTAAGGCTGTATCCAGGCTCTACAGTCTTGAGAAGGCTGCACACGAGACAGTATATGCTTGCATCTTTACTGCTCTACAAAACAGAAGGACTATGAAAAATTGCTGTAATTGCTGAAAGCTTAATGCAATAACTTTGCTAAACCCCATAAATTAAAAGTCTATACTTCCGTCACATCTTGATTGCTTAATTTCAAATCCATTGTGGTGGTATACAGTGAGAAAATTACAAAAATTACATCAATTTCCAAATGCTTATGAACCTAACTGTAAGAGAGGGAACAAAATCGGAGCAGATGAAAGGAGAACATAGGAGTATTTGTGAAAAAGTTGTCATTTGAGAAGATGATGAAGGGGTAGATTAAGAAGTTAGTCGATCATTAAGACAGGGATAAATGTGTGATCCCAGGTAGAGAATAAGTTTAGCTTCTTCTCTTTTTCTTTGAAAAGTATACTGAAAAAACACAAACAGAAAAATCAGCGTGGCTATGATCAAGGGATGTGAAGCGTTCTACAATAGGCTTTGTGAGGTCTTTGATTTTAACAGCACAAATGTGGTTCCTGTTTCACCTATGTAGATGGCTGGACATTTTCTATAGGAAATGCAGTAAATAATATTTTTAGACTCTAAAGAGGCCTGTTGTTTTATATTGAATTTGCCAGAGGGACCAGATCTAGGGGTATTGTTGGTGACATATTTGCAAGTGTCACAGAAGCCCCTGTTACAACTGAGGAATGTCTGGTGAGGAATGTGACTTTCTTCTGTGAAGTGAGCAGTGGATGAAAAAGTTTGCATAGGTTAGGCGTTTGACAGAAGGAGATCAAGGGAGGGCTAGGAAAAAGGGTCTTGTGGAAGGAACAATTTAGAAAAAAATTTAAATTTTGTTTTGAATACCTATAGGAGAGAGAGATGGTGTTAGAGTGGAATGTGCGGACCAGTGGAAAATGTGTTTCATTGTTGGAGTTCTTCTTAGAGTGGATGTTATGAGATCTATTCCTGGATTAATTGAGTGCCCTGTCCACAATGTAAGAAATAATATTACTCTAATTATACGTTTCTTTAAATAAAAAGGTATGAGGTTTCGTTGGCTTTGCTGCCAAAACAAAAGAATTCATTTGATGCATTAAATGATTCAGTTTTACTATGTTTATTTTTTTACTATGATTATGATGCATTGTTGGGAAGCATAGTGAGCTAGGAACATTTTTTTGCCATATTATTAAAATTACATCTATATTTTCTGGACTTGCCAAGCACCAAAGTTGCACATTCCTAATCTTAATCAGCCAAACTTTGTGTTGGTGTGAAGTGTGCCTGCGTTTTACAACGATGCTGTTTTATGGCAGCCACGCTAGTCATTTTCTGTTTTAACATTCTCTTTTAAAATAATTTTCATTCTCTGTTTCAGATGGTTCTTCCTGTTGATGAAAGCTTAACTGAATCATTAGGAATTCGAACAAAATATGCATCATTATGCAAAGACACTTTATTGAAATCAGGTATGCCAACTGTCAAAGTATTTATAAGATTACTGATTTATTGTGTGTCCATAACCATTTTAATATGTTAAAAATATATTAGTCTGCCTTATTTAATGATAGTTGTGTTTTATTCTCATGTAACAAAACTGTTTATGAAAGTTGCTTACTTTTACTTCTTATCTGCTTTTACTGGTAAGGGTTGAAGTGGCACTATGTGAAGCTAGATACACTAGGCCACTCAGTATTCAGCAACAGTCTTCAGCTCCCATTGGGGAATTCTCAGCCACCTATAGGCTAGCAGTGATATAGTATAAGCCCTCCTAAATATTTGAATCATTTCCCAGCTGTCTGTGCCTGATAAACGTCTTCAGACAGGGCAACAAGGTACATCATAATGAAATCTTCAGACCACCTCAAGCATTTCTGTTCATTAAAGGACAGCAAGCACAACAAAATTGCACAGCCACTGTCTTTTTCAGTCACTGCACAGAGCCAATGCACATTTTTCAGAACAGGAATGTGGACTAACTAGTAATTCAAAAGAACTCAAAGGACAAATATATATAAATATAAGATTGTGCCCTCATCATAAGGTTAAAATAACCAGTTTGTCTAGACTTTGCCTTGTGTTATTCTGTTCATGGTATTTTATGTTTGTATACACATGCCAGTATTCTTCTTGTATAATCTTTGTGTTATTAATAAACTATTTTGTTTGTCGAATAAGTGTTTTTGTGTTAAACTTTGAAAGAAGAGTTGTTGATTTCCCAATAGATCTCAAAAAGTACAATCCTTTACACAGCACAGTAACTGAGGGAAGTTAACACTGAACACAAGTCCTACTTATTTAGCTTCTCTGCTTCCCTCGCCATTAGTGTTTTCAGTTTCCTTGTAGCTGGCTCCACTGCTCTGGTCTTGAATATCCATTACTGTACCAGCACAAAGTCATTAACTGTTTGAGTTTTCCATTTTTAAGGTCAATGATGATGGAAAGGTAAATTGTATTTGATATTGACAAGATATTTTTAGCATTCTACAAGAGGTCCCTGATCCTTTCTTCTCAAAGAAATATTCCACGTCCCTAAAGTTGGCATCCATTGCCAGGGTCTACTATGTACAGATCCATACCACCCATGTATCACTCCTGATACCCAGCCTTCTTCTTATGTAAAGCCTTTTCATAACAAATATTTATATATATATATATATATATATATATATATATATA
>JANRMT010028174.1:77721799-77742829 GCA_026402145.1 Polypterus bichir lapradei
AGAGATTAATAAAGTATATCAAATTTTATATATATGAGTGAGTAGGGCGCTGCCCAGCTCCCTAATCTTCACACCTGCAGCCTCTCAGATTAGCGCCAATATATCACTCGTGCAAGCGAACTATGATTCTTAGCGCGATGAGAGAAGTCACAAAATCAACCAGAATGTTTAAGCAAATTAAAGAAAAAACCCAATCTAAATCCATTAAGTAATTCTCTTGTGAAAAGCGAACAGACAGACAGATATATATGTGAGAGAGAGAGAGACTATATATGTATATATGTTATAACAACAACAACATTTATTTATACAGCACATTTTCATACAAAAAATGTAGCTCAAAGTGCTTTACATAATGAAGAAGAGAAAAATAAAAGACACAGTAAGAAATTAAAATAAGTAAACATTAATTAACATAGAATAAGAGTAAGGTCCGATGGCCAGGGAGGACAGAAAAAACAAAAAAAAACTCCAGATGGCTGGAAAAAAAAAATAAAATCTGTAATATGTTTATTTACTTTAATATACACATAGATAGATTAGTAACGAACTTTGGATTGGATTGCTCATTAGATCAGTTTCCCATGCTGTTAGATGTCCTACCAGAAATGCAATTCTACTTGTTGTTAAAGTACAGAAGCCCCTTACCACATTAGTTCTAAGAGGTAATGTATGAAATTATTTAATTCAGTACAAGTTTGCTTGTAGCATTCTGTATTTATATTACCAGTCTTTTCTTTTAATTATAATAGCATGTTCAACGCACCTTTGAAATTGTATGAAGAGTCTGTCAAATGAGTAGTTAAAAGCAGACTAGTACCATTGGTGCTTTTTTCATCATATGTCCATATGTATATTCTCAAAACCCACTTTATTTGTGGATTTGGGATTTCTATTTTGCTTATGATGTACTGTGTGCCTTGAAGTTACTAATTAATAAGATTTGATCCAATTTTGCCTTAAAGATCAGAGTAACTTTTTCATATTGTTATTCATAATTTTTTTTTTTTGTTAAATTGTACTTCTTTTTTTCTAATAATTTTGCTTTGACATTGCTGTGATTATTTATCATGTTGATCAATATGCTGTAGTATACATTCATCCTTTTTTTGAAACTGCTAGTGTATTGCAAGGTACACAATTGCCTTTTTGGGACCATATTTTTTCTGTTATTTTCCTTTCTTTTTCTTTCAGATGTTTTGGGTAATTTGTTTCACAACATTCACATTTTATTTTACCATACAGAAAAAGTTAAGTAGATGGAGAGATGGATAGATTAATGGATAGATGGATGGATATGCAAGTACTGTGTATTTACCAGTTGGCAAGAAGTTGTCAAGGGCACCACCACACAACTGTCGAACTGCTGCCATAGGTCCCATAGAAAACCACCAGGGAAAAAAGAGCCAGCTGGGCATCTTCAGAGGTCCTGCACTTGTCATTGTGAGAATACTGGTGCTGCCTAGGGAGTGTCTCTTATGTGTCATATATATGAGTGAGGAACATTGCATTTTCTCACTAAAGCGGCATCTTTATTAAATTTGAATGGTTGCCTCATCTATTGTCATTTTGGAGCATTTTACATATACCATATACAACAATATTAATATTTTTACACCCATGTTATGGTTTCAGATATTTTTATTGTATTTTATGTTGTGTTTTATTTTAACCATTGTGGCCTGAAGGGGGCACTCCAGCTTCAAACTCGACACAGACAGACACAGGCACAAGTTTAGCACAGCACATAAGCACTTTTATTCTTTGGAATACCCTTCCCAGATTTTTCATACCAGCAAGCACAGTAAAAAAGCAGAGGAATAAACAAAGAAACAAGAACCATAGCACTTTGCCTTCTCTTGCTATGTCTTTCTTCTCTTTCCTTCTCCTCCGGAGCAGTGGCAGTGGGGTTCTTTTATGTAATCCCTGAGAGTACTTCCGGTGTCCCATAGGATTGATCCAGAAGCACTTCCGGGTAAGGTGGGAGCCCAATGTAATAGGACTCAGGAAATCCTGTAGCACCCCCTGGTGGCACCTCCGGAAACCGAAAAGAGCTGAGCCACCAAACTCCAATTCCCAGTATGCACTATGGGAATCCAAGGTACTGTAGCAACCTGGGGTGGCTGCCACCTTGAGATCTGGGGGAGCGAATGCCCTGAGCATACTCTACACCGGTCCTTTCATTTTGGAGGCATCACAACTAGGCAAGAGTGCTGACTGTCTGCCACGCCATTATTGTGAAGTGTATAGCATTCTTTGTCATTAAATAGGAAGTATAATGTATAAAAATAATGATTCTAAACTTCGATATTGCTCTACAAGAATCTTCCATACCCATACCCCAAGAATCATCTTAATTGTTTTAAATTTCAAACGTTATTCTAAAGAATTATGCAGGTCTAGGAAATATATTTTCAATGCAACCATTAGGAGTCACTACACCCACATTGAGAAATGATACCAAAAACACATCCTACAATGCAAAAACAAGGATTTAGTTTAGTCCTGGTTCACTCTTTACAGTCTCCTTTGCTGTTTTAACATTTGTCAACATTTGACAAGTATCCAAATCCTCTTAAGCCTTTCATTCTTCTTTATTCTTATTTGCCTTGTCACAAACATACAAATTTTTATTTTTATAGGAAATTTTTAAATTAATTAACAGGACTGAAGTTCAGTTTAATACCTGACTAGTAAAGTTTTTATTTTGCAGCATGTTTATAATCTACATTTCCTGATAAATTCCTGTCATTTAAGATATTGCACCCATTCTTTCTTCTGTCTTTTTTCCAAGTTTTTGGTGGTACCATGTCTAGGATGTATCGATTCCCAACAACGGATGGAAACCACCTGCGGGTACTTGAACAAATGGCTGAAAGTGTTCTCTCTCTGAACGTCCCACGACAGTTTGTAAAACTCCTGCTTGAAGAGGATGCAGCTAGGTAACTACTGATAAATAAATGAAAGACCACAATTCCGAATGCTCTTTTTGTCCTGTTTATCCCAGTGTGCTTATTGCTCAATTATTTTTCACATGCCATCTCTATTATTTAAAATGAACTCAGTTCTTGTTTAAAGAACAGAGGTGCATATAACAATAACAATGTTGTTCTATGCAAGTGCAGCAAATAGAATTACTCTAATATATCATCTACTTTTTTTGGAAATAAAATGTTTTTTCAGTTTACAAAAGCATTTTGTTATTTTACTTGTTTTTTTAGAAACTTACAAATCACACTGTTTAACAAAAGGCAGTTCAAAATGTCCAATTCCTTTCACATTATATAAGTGAAGACATGTGATTGTTTTATATATAATCAAAAATAAATAATTTAATAAATATATTCAGTAATTTTCACAGTAAATCAACTTCTTGCATGAGTGTTACTATTACTGACAGGGGTATTTGTAGCCTTCATAAGTACAGTCTGTCAGTCCTCCCATGCCTTGAAAATCAGAGGTCTATTAATGTTTGGCGAGAACATACAATAGTAAATGTCCTTTAAATATGGGAGAATGCAGTTGGTTAAATTTATTTTTATGCTTCTTTTCATTTTATTTGTGGTTAAAAATGAGAGATGTTTAAAGGAGTTAAAATATTTTAGAAGACTGAGTTAGGAAAAGAATTACAGTATATTTACTTTAATGTGATGCCTTTTTTGTACTTCAAGTTTTTTATTTCAAAATAGATAAACCAAGCAATTTGAAGCTGTTTTTAAAACAACAAAAATTGCAATCTGGTACTGCCTGCGATTTGGGTAATTTTATGTAAATACTCATGTAACATTCAAATTACTCAAATCATTTAATGTCTCATAATCAAAATAACCTAAATATTTGATCTCTTGATCATTTACATAAAGGAAAAGGATTTAGCCTTTTTGTTTTTATTTTGAACAGAGTGTGTGAACTCGAAGAACTTGGAGAACTGTCTCCCTGCTGGGAGAGTCTTCGTCGTCAGATTGTTACACAATACCAAACTATCATTTTGAACTATCAAGAAACTCTAACAAATTTACATCAGTACAAAGGTTAGTGGTATACAAAATAGTAACTAGAGCTACAAAAAATATTTTGAATATGCACCAATACACAATGCCTTCAAAATATGAATTCTACATATTTGTTTTTAAAGAACTTTGCATTAGCACTTAAGAAGTGGGTTTAGAATTCTGGCCAAGACACTGTCTATGTGGAGTTTCAGATTACTTTATGTCTGTGTGGGTTTTCTTTAGTACTCTGTTTATTAGTCCCCATAGATATGCTTTTTGGTTAACTGATTACTTTAAATCAATCCCATATGAGTGAATGTGAATATGTGCCCTTTGAAGGACTGCCATCCAATTCAGAGTTGGTTCAAACATTACATACAGTGCTCTTCTAATGAGCGTATGTGAGTTCAGTAAATTGATGATTGTATTCTGTGGCAAGAAAAATTAGTTTTGACTTAGAAACTTTTGATTGTAAAAAGGAACCTTAATTTTTAGGTTCTGGATAGTTGGTAGACTATTATTACAGAAGTGACCAGATATCAGATAATAAGATATGATCATCAGAATGATAAAAAAAGCAAAAAAAATTAAAGTTCTATATACAGTATATATAAACAATAATATAAGTTAAAAATCATATAATTACATATTAATGTGCCTACAACCCAAACACACAGCCAGCTCTAAAATATAACACGCAGAAAAATGTTAAGTTGAAAAATTAGGCTGCTTATAACAAAGACAATAAAAAAGCTATGATTATAAACAAGATATTTTTGTTTACCTCTGTAACTATAGTACTAGAAAATACACTTTATTTAATCCTCATAAAGTGCCTCAGTCCCATATTTCAAAAACTGTGAAATACGTGGACATAATGGTGAGCATATAAAAATTCAAGCAGAACTGAAGAAGAAGATACTAAAATGTGAAAATGCTAGTTCAGTAGCGACAGGCGTCAATATTAATGTACAAAAGTCAAAGGTTGTTATAAGCTAATGAGTTCCTTAGCACGGAAGTGCCTACTAGAGGGGTAAATATAATCAAACTCCGGCTATTAAAGAAAAGGACAACACATAATCTTTATAAATAAAAAGATTAATTTAAACAAAAATCAGATTTGTAAAGCACATAGGCACTGCAGGCATTGTGTTCAAAATAGTCAATCCAGACAGAAACAATATCCAAATACACAACCCAGAAGGCAAAGTAAAAAAAAAACTGAGCAAGGGTTCAAAATATTCAGAAATCACATAAAGCACAGAATAAACTCAAGAGAACTCACCACACCCTCCATGAACCGCAAGGGACCATGAGTTTTCCTTGGCCTTTAAAGGGCTGAGGGCAGTAATGATAGGTGGTATTGAAGAATTTGGTGTCTGGTTGTATGGCATGAGGTATTTGAAGAAACTCAATCTGATGCATTTTTTTTCCTCAAAACTGGGTGCCTGATAGATGTTGTGGTGTGATGGCTAGCCTCCAGGGGGCATTTGTAACCTTTGTTTATTGAGTGTGTGAGAGGGATGCAGACGGAGGTACAGGTACAGCAGTGATAGCCAGAGTAAGAGGTGCATGAAAGAATTTCTGGGTCTCTCTGGCATTGCAATCTAAAGTTTATGAAAACCTTGTGAGGCAGGAGTATGCACTATTGAGAGTTAGGCATGGTTCAATCAAAGTGGAACATGAAGCAAAGCTGGAAAGAACAGAGATTAGAATGATAAGGCAGATGTGTGGATTGTCACAGAGTGAGAGGAAGATGAATGCTGAGAATGTTAAGAAAAATACTTTATGTGGAGATGATAGGTTTTATGCTGAAGAGAAATAGACTAAGGTGGTTTGGGTATGTGGAGTGAATGGTTCAATGAAGAGGTGCACCAAGATGAAGATGGAAAGGATCAGGTCCAGAGAGAGAGACCAAATAAGACTGAGGAGCAGGTGGTGTCTAGATAATGTGAATAGAATGGGATTCACCCCAAAGGATGCCAACATCCATGGAGAGTGGAGATTTAAGATTTGAATTTTTCAAGTCTTTACATTATCTGAGTACCTCTTTCTTCTTTATTGCTTCTGAATAGTATCCAGAATATTGTCAGTTTATTCACCAATTGGACTGCTATTTAAATCTCATTATTGCTTTGCAGGACCATCTTTCAAAGCTAGTAATTTGAAAGCAGAAAAAAAAATGGAATTCATTCCTACAAACCTTCACATACAGAGAATGAGAGTACAAGACGATTCTGGCTCAGGTGCTGAACCTTTTCTTGTTTTTCAGTTAACTTCATATTTTAGATATAATTTCGACCCTTGAGATTCTTTTCTACATTTACCTGTGACATGTACTTTGCATAATTTAAATACATTTTGAAAAATCTGATCTCAGATTTAGAAAATATAAATAAAGTAATCTCAGATAAGACTGTAGTTTAAGTGTGAAAAGTGACTGGTAAGCAATGAAACCAGAATTTGTTTTAAATAGTTCTTTTATCTTATGAAGGAAAATGTAACTTTTGTTTATTTCAGTTTTGTTTTATTTCAATTTACAGATCATACCTATGACATAGTTACTATTGGAGCACCAGCAGCTCATTGCCAAGGCTTTAAAAATTGCGGGCTTAGGAAGCTTATAAACAAGTTTGAAGAAGCAAAAAAACAGTAAGTTAAAGAGTGTTTTTTTTAATTTGGTTGTGATACTATCTGGGCAGTATGTGTTGCTTTCTTGCACAGTCATGCATGCACATTTTTTATTTTGTTTTTAATGATGTCCATCACAAAGTTCTTATGTCAGTATATTTTTGACCTGTTTTTGTTTTGCTATAATACTTTATGGAGTCTTAGTAAATAAATAAACAGATAAGCCATCTTTGGGAATCAAATGTTGTCAATGAGAGCACATTCATTCTGTTATACCCAGATGCTGTAAAACTGTCAGGATTTTTTTATGCCATATGTTTAAACAATAGTTTGTTTACTAATATTTATCCCAGGAATGTGTTCTTATAGTAATAATTGACTAATTACTGTATGCAGACATTTTGTATCACTACTCTCTAACATGGGCAGCACTGTGGCACAGTGGTAGAGATGCTGCCTCACAATAAGGAGACCAGGGTTCATGTCTCAGGTCCTCCGTGTGGGAAGTTTACCTGTTCTTCCCGTGTGTGCATGGATTTAATCCCACAGTTGAAAGACATGCAGGTTAGGTGAACTGGCAATCCTAAATCCTTAGTGTGTGCTTGGTGGTGTGTGTATGTGTGTGTATAAATCCACCACATCAAAATAATGTGAATAATAGTACTTCCAGTCACAGACTGAAATGGTATAGCACCAGTAGTTGAGCAGCTAACAAATAATATATTTCAATTTCTTTTAATAATAAGCCAAGCTTAAATGATTAAATATTAAAGTAAAAAAAAGAACTGGATTATGAATATGAATGTTTTATATATTTAATAGTTAAAAGTACATTTTTTTATTTGCTCATTCATTACTAAGATCACTTACTTTATTCTGCAGTACAGGAAGACTTACCAATGCATATATAATAGCAAATGGACTTTATTATAATATATACAGTTATCTATGGTAACTGTACATTCTTTAAACAATCTCTTTGAAGTGAAAATAATATGCTTTATTTTTAACACGTCAGATCTTACCATGAACATGTCTAATTAAAATCCTGCTGCTAGTGTCTTGTCAAGTCTTGATAAGTAATTGTGATTACCACCACTTAATGTCATTCATTGAAATATTACATGTTAATAATAAAACCAAACAAGCAACCATATTAAACTACTGAAAAAAATTAATTCTCCAAATATTTTAATTTGAAATAGTTTCTACTTTATTACCTTCTTGCATATTTTAAGCTCAAAGATTATTCTAGAAGGCAAATTTAATAACAACTTTGTGTTTCACTTTGATGATATGCCTACATTTTGTTTTCTTTTTTTGTCTAAACATTTAAAACATTTAGTGCAAACATTTTCTTATTATTCAAGGTGACACAGATTATTTATAACATAATTCCTTATTGTTAATTGGTATCAAGGGAAAGTGCATTCTGTATAATTTTCCATATATCAGAACAGCTCTACTTAATTTATTATACAACAGTAAAGTTAGATATTAGTTTTAAGTTTTGTTTATATTTATTCTGTTCTTTCAAAAATATTGATTATTTTACTCCATGCTAAGGCTCCTAATTTGTTTTAATTTTGTGTTTAAATTTAAATGTATTGTTCTGCTTTTACTTGTTTTGTTTGGTTTTAAATTTAATGCTGCTTGAAAATCCTGCTCTTTTGCTAAAGTATATGATTTGATTGCATTTTTATTGCTTTTTTGTTTTCTAATCAGCGTTTATGAGGAGGGTTGGTGAGTTTCTAGTATTTAACATATATGTTTTTGTTTGAGATTTAAGTGTCTTGATATTTTTTAAATGTATGTGAGTCTGCATGAAAACATGTCTCATTCTTTTTTTTTTAACGTGCAAATTTGCAGTAGTTCTTGACTATGACAGCAGAGTCTTTAATAAAAGTGAATGTGTCCCTAATGTTCCCTCAATCATTTGCAGAATACAAATTAATGTAGCATCTAATATTGTATTCTGCCAGTGAGATCAGTTCTTCAGTATACTGCTCTTCTCTTTAGGTGCTCATGAGTAAAACACAGCTTTTTGTTTAATTTATGTCTAAAAACTGTCTAAAACATTTAACAATATATTTTATATAACCGATGATGAATAAATGATGAATAAATACGACTGTTAAGAGCGTAAAGATGATTATAGCCGATAACAGTTTAACGTTTCAGATTGTCCACATATAAGAAAACACAACTTGGTGTTTTATGTTGTTTTAAGCAAGTGAGGGAGCTAACTTTGTGTTATGATTAGATATACTTTATTAAACCCTAAGGGGATAGTCAAAAGCATTCTGCAGCAAAACAGAAAAAAAACACAAAATACACAGATGTCTACTAAAAGCGAAATACAGTATACGACAATATAGTTAAAATATATAATACAGATATACTGTATTATGTTAAAAAAATTCCTGTAGTAAAGTCACTTCTGTACTGTTTTCCTAATGGCTTTTGGCTAGAGTAAAGGACAGTATAAAGGCAGCAGGCAGAAAAGATCCATAGAGGTGATTCTTATTGTACCATGGAGTTATGCATTTTAAAAAGCACCCCCCTAGTGGGCATGGTGTTCATGGTGGCATCCAATTTTGCCACCATCCTCTACTCCACAACAGTCTTCAGAGTGTTTAGGGTCAGACCTGTGATTGAGCTGACTTTACTGATGAGTTTGTTCAGATGTTTTGCATTACCTCAACTTAAGTTGTTTCCCTAGACTGGTGAAATGTTTCCAGCAGTTTGCTACAACACACTGTATACATCAAAAGACTTGAGTCTTCTCAGGACTTAAAGGTCTACTGTCCTTTTTATACAGCACTATTATGTTGTCAGGCCGGTGCAGTTTGCTGTTCAAGAGAGGCAGGATGGTTCCCGGAGGTTCCCTTGTGTTGTAATTAGTACCAGGGGTGTTCAATAATTTGTCTACTTCAGTAGGAAAGAAATAGTCCCCTGATAACTGCATAAACTTCATACACTTTTCCTGCAATGACTTTAGCCCCTTTGAAAAAAAATCTGTTTGACCTTCAAACCAGGACATCACAGCTACCGTGATGTCTTCTTCTCTTGAAAACTGCTGTCTACGGAGAGATTTCTTCAAAACTCAGAACAGGAAGTAATCTGAGGGAGCCAGGTCAGGAGTGTAGGGTTGGATGGTTCAGCTGCTGGCACCCACATTCTCGGATGGCAGCCTGTGATTGATGTGACATGTGAACCAGTGCATTGTCGTGAAGATGTTTACTTGATTCGCATGAGGACTCGCACTGAACCACAACTGTGCATGAGTAACCTTGAGACCTGTCACAACATGCCCAGACTTGTTTAAACATGGTTGTTACTTTTTTTTTCATACTCATACTTTTTGGACACACATGTGCACTAGTTATCACTCCACTGTTTTTGATCTACACATAATCCTGGAAATTAGGTAACATACAACAGAAAATGTCAACACTTTCCATTATAATTCATGCACAATTATCAGTTTACTTTGCTTGCTGTTGCTTGACTTCCCCTGCTGTGACTCTCACATTTAGTTCTGGGAGCCCCCTCTCGCTGCAGCTTTTTCTTACAACCTGTTTCACAATCTGTCAGTCTTTTACCTCTACATGATCTCATTAATTTATTAGCTGGTCCCTTTTTTATCTCTCATTCATTAGTGCAATATTTACAATTGCAAGAAACCATGTAATGTTCTATTTTTATATAACATTGTTTAACTCTCTTTTGCTATTTTCATGTTCATTTTTCTTTTTACTGTAAGTTTGCTCACTTAATTGCATCCTTATAATGATTATTAGCAATAATTGGAGTAGACAGCAGTGCAAATGATACTGAATACTGAAAGGCTGCAGCTATGCCAATGGCATACTCACTTAAATGCTCATTAGTAAACAAAAAGAAAACCAGGAAAAGCAGAAAGAAAATCAACAGAATAATAATTGTAATCTTAAAAATCAAGATAAAAAACACTGCTTCGTCCCCATGTAGCATACATACACAATTTCCATTTTCTAATAAAAATGATCAAATCTTGTTATAATTTCTGGATTGACACCAAAACACAAAACCTAGGAAACCATTTTTAATTGAGAGTGGAATACAATTAAAAGCAGGAATTGGTTGAAACTAAAACCTGCCACATCATTACTGCACACCACATTTTGCCAAGAATGCAACCCTGACCAAATGGTTAAGGGATCCTCTATACTGAACAGAACATTTTGTTTATGGCCTTAGAAGCTGAAGGAAAACTTTCAGAATAGCTTGGCTTCAGTGCTGCATAATTCGTCTCTTATAACGACATGAGGTACTGTTGAGCCTGCACACAAAAACAGTGCATTTCTCTAGTTAAAACAAATGGTTACTGAATACTAATACTTAACAGACTATTTCATGCTTGCAAGAAATAATCACAAAAGTTACATATTGATACTGTATGAGCAACAGGAAGTTGTGAGATTGGACAAAAGAACACAAGTGTTTTCTAATTTCAAACGAACTAATGATATTTCTCTTTGGAACCTGAAAAACATCAGCATAAAGGATCTTCCCAGCCTATGTAATGACAAGAACAGAGGCAAAAACTAAGAATTACTATAACTCATATTCATATTTAGATTATAGTTAAGTGAATGTCTGAGGAGCGGAGTATTTATGACACTTGGCTTTACTATGAACAGAAAATAGTAACTTATATTCCAGGTACATCTTTAGACCTCATGAGTTCTTCGGTTTTTCAGAATAGAGAGCAAAGGCTAAGGTTACAAGACTTAAAGCTCTCCTCCCATCCTTACTAATGCTGCTGTGATCCTGACACCGTAGCTTATGCCCCACACCATTTGGATCATAAACATTATTTTCAAAGGAATATATTTATAATATTCTGCTCTCCTTAAAGTCTTTCCCAGAAAGTGAAATAGGTAACCAGTCATACCAGATGTCAAGATTGGTATTGTTTTGTTTATTGTCTTTTGTGTTCTTGTATAAGCATATATCCATTTTCCCTGATCTTTGTATTATTAATAACTTGTATTGTTTTGTTTCTCAGAAATCCAAACACTTTCATTTTTCCTGAAAAAGGATTTAGAAGCCTAAGCATACTTATTTTATCCTGAAACTAACAACTGGCATTGACTATTTAGCAGTCATTTATATGATACAGTCATAAACCTCATTTGTTATGTGCCCAAAAATTATAAGAAAATATAAGTTTAATGACAAGAGTAGCAACATCCATGCTCATGCTGAAATTGCTTCCATGAAAAATATTATGGCCTTGATTACTTATAAGTGTAATTTCTTTCCTAAAAATATGGAATTAGAGAGGAATGTCCTGTATTGCCAATTACTGCACCTCTCGGCATTTGCATGTTTAAACAATCTGAACTGAAAGGTAAGGACTGGAATAGACGTCACAGTACTCTACAATACTCATCCCTACTAATCACTTAAATGTGCTGAGGGAGTTTTGTTAAATTTCAAGTGTCAAAAGGAATTTCACTAAGAGCATAATGCTACCTGTTAAAGAATTAAGTATGGTATTTTGCTAGTCAGTTATTTCTTCACAATTAAGGTATATATATTAATTTTCCACAGAAAGTTGCATCCTAAAGTAAAGCAATTTTCATAAATCAAAAAAAATGCCAATGGGAGTAAAGAGTACACTGGTCCATAAGCGAAAAAAAAAGCCTCAGCATTTACCAGATAGGAACTAATTATTTTTTTTTTTTTTAGATTCTTGGAACTTTTTTCTTGAATTAAGAATACATTTCCTATTCGCCTGTATGCTCATAGGTGTGACTCTGAGTGTAGTTATGACAACCCAACAAGCCCCAACACCAACGTATATTTTCTACTTTAAATCCTACATTTTCCTTAACAATTATGTTTCTTCAGTGGTTATGTTGTGTCATTGCTTGTAACAATAGACAAATGCATGTTCAAATAATACAGGGTGAGCCAGAATTGTACCACATTTCTCAAGGTCATTGCGCCAGGTAGAGGCAGCCGAGTGGGTTGCAGTGGGTGTTCTTTGATAGGCGATCCCTTATAGTTTTCAGTCGGCAACATGCCTTGGTCCAGTACACACAGTGCTTTCACTGTTCTTCAAAAACAACAAATCTATCATCACTATGCAACGCACCTTCCAAACGTCCTTCAGCATTCCTTCTAACGGTGACATCCCAAATCGGAAAATAATTCTTCAGTGGGTGACTAAATTTAGACAAACGGGTACAACATTGAACAGAAAATCTCCAGGCCATCCTCGTACTCTACGAATGCCTGAAAACATCCAAGCTGTAAGGGCATCAATTTTGCAGTCTCCTAGACGTGCAGTGCGCAAACATGCTTCTGCCTTAAGCATTTCCAACATGTTTTTGAGGAGGATTTTGCATGAGGACCTTACTTTTCATCCATACAAAATGATGGTACTGCAGGAATTCACTGAGAGAGACTGGGAGAGCCATAGAGAGTTTTGCATGATCATTCTACAAACCATTCATCAAGGTGCCATCATTATATGCAGTGCCGAGGCACATTTCCATTTGAATGGTTGCGTAAATAAGCAAAACTTTCACTATTGGGCTGAAACCAACCCTCGTGAACTTCATCAGAGAACCCTGTACAGTAAGCGTGTTACAGTTTGGTGCATCTTTGCAGAATTTGGCATTGTAGGCCCTTACTTTTTTTGAGTAGGATGGAGCAATGGTCACTGTCACTTCAGAACAGTTGCACTGAAATGCTAGAGAACTTTTTGTGGGCCCAGCTGGAAGAAATGGATGTGGTGGGTGCCCAGTTTCAACAGGATGGAGCAACAGCTCATACGCCGTGGAGATCCATGCAAGTTTTGTGGGAGATGTATCCGGGGAAGCTGATCTCCCTGCGCGGCAATGTCAGGTGGCCTTCACATTCACCTGATGTCGCTCCATGCGATTTCTTCTTGTGGGGCTATGTCAAGTTGAAGGTATGCACACAATGACCTCAAAACCTTGAAGCCCTCAAGGACACTATTCGCCACAAAAAAGCCACTATTCCCTTTGAAATGGCCGAACAAGTCATGCAAGCATTCAGAAATTGTCTCAAAGAGTGTATTGCTAATGATGGCCACCACCTTGAAGACATCATTTTTAAGATGCAGTAAAAAAATCTATTTTGTATACAAAATCTTGTGTCGTAATGAAATGTATTTTATCTTGTAGCGTTTTTATAGAATAAACATTTAAAATGTGGTACTTCTTTTTGGCTCACCCTGTATAATAGTAAACTGGTGCTGCTAAAGTGGCTTGTGTGCTTGTATTCATCCTATGATGGGCTGGCACCCTATCCAGGTATTTTTCCTGCCTTGTGTGCGATGCTTGCTGCCCTGCAGCCATGCCTTGGATAAACGAATTAGAAAAATGGATGGACTATTTTTAGCATTGTTATTGTGCTTATGGCAGGGAAAAATATATCCATCCATTATCCAACCCGCTATATCCTAACTACAGGGTCATGGGGGTCTGCTGGAGCCAATCCCAGCCAACACAGGGCGCAAGGCAGGAAACAAACCCCAGGCAGGGCGCCAGCCCACCGCAGGGAAAAATATATGAATAGGTTAATCATTTTCCTAGCATGTGTTCCACATTGAAGATTGGTCCACTTTTTAGCTCATCACTTTCTACATGTTTCAATCCAGGACATCTTCTTGGGGTGGTGGTGACTTCACACATATCATCCTTCAATCAGCTGAGCCAGTATTTCTCTGGGTGTCTGCTTGGCTGCCCTTCCTACAGGCCAAGGTTCAAGGCTGTCTTTGCCATTTACTGGTCGTTGCCTTGGAAAAAATGCCCATACCTTTTGGGATTCACAATTCTATTTGAATAGAATAAGAATGGATAGAAGATATTAAGGACAGCATTTTTTAATAATAATAATAATAATGTTTGTTGGCAGTGTGGATCAATGGTTGCACTGCTTTCTGACATTGAAGGAAACTGTGGTCCATTTGTGTATGTGGAGTTTGCATGTTCTTCCTAGATGCTCAGGTTTCCTCCCACATTCCAAACACATGAAAGTTAGGTGGATTTGTAATTGCTAAAGTTTGTGTGTTCTCAACCTGTGATAGACCGGCATCCCATCCAGGAATTGCACCTGCCTTGCCTCCAGTGTTTGCTGGGATAGGCTTCTGGATAAGCAGGTTAGGAAGATGGACAGATAGATAGAAGGATGCCTCTGTTCTTTTCAGTTCTTTTCAATTGATTACATATTATGTGCCTGCTCGATATTCCCTCTCACCAAAGCACACACGTCTTATCGATCTAGCGACACTTGGCAATCTTTGTGACATAAAGATATGTTTTTGTGTAGTGGAAGATTTAAAATCAGTCATAAGTATGCCTTTTTGTTATTATTGCCTGATTGTCCACAGAACAGAGACATCAATTCACGTCTGTGTATAAACATTCAATAATGTCAACAACGATGCTAATTGATGACTTTCTGAGATAAATCCATGCGCCTGGGGCCATGTACCCTCCTCCCTGTTCTGTAGGCTGGAGTGTAGATTCTCCATGGGGCTGAAACATCACTGTGGAGGAAGATGAACGGGATAGCTGGTGAAATGGCACTCATAGCCGGTCACCTTTAAAAATGGCTGAATCTCACAAAAATAGTTTGCTTTTTGCATTTTTACCTTCTTAAAATAACATTGCCATGCTGCATGCATTTATAATATTCAAATGCAGATTAATTCCTGATAACATTTTTGGTTTAGAAAAGGATGTATTTGGTAGGTTTTAAGCCTTTTTCATGTACCTATTTACCTTTTAGCCTTATTGTAAGCTGCAGGAACAGACAAGGTTATTTTCAAAATTTAAGCAATTCACATAATTTGGAATCATAGTTACATAACGATTTAAAGATCTGTTCAAATACAATTCATCTGGTCATTGAGTCATGTCTTATTATACAGGATAATTAATACTGTAAAAATAAAGATCCAGTCATATTTTTATATTGTTGGTATATTCCAATATTTATCAAAAAATAAAAAATTGGACACAAAAGTTCATTCATCTAGAACACAAAAATAAAAATAAGTTTTGAAAGATATAAAGCATAGGAGAGCATTGAACAACCTCAATTCCAATCCAATTGTTGTGTTGCAAATGTTTCCATTATGAAATTTTAGAAGAAATCAAATGTACATTAACTTGTACCCACTTGGATAGACATGAAGAACAATATTACTCTATTTCCTCCTTATAGGTTTATTCTATGCACCAGTTACCATTAATTACTCCATAATAGGAATTCTTATGGTTGACCCTTCTCTTAGTATATGAGTCTAGTGCAGATGCTTGAAGGCTGAGATGTTTTGTGCTCTTAGAAGACTATCAAAATTATTTCATCCATAAAATATAATACAGTATGTGGAATGCATTCTGCTCAATATTGGGACTTTATATTATCAAACCATTTATTTTACTTTGCACAAGTTAGAGAGTTTAGACATAAGATCAATGGTCCTGTTCCAACATTTTAGAAGGCTCAATACAATTTCCATTTTTCATAACTTCATAACTATTGAAACAGAAAATCAAAATATTTTCATAAAGCGATTTGTAGCCTTGAAAGATTTTATACATCTATTGCTGACATTCGCAAAAAGTCCTTTTGTTTATTCATACAATCTCAGTCAGAAGTGTTAGGGTTGATTTCATATTCCTGATTTTTATTCATGATACCAGTTGCACAAAGGTATACACTAACTAAGGTAGTGTAAATGGATTAGGACGATTTATGAATGTGGATTACTGATTCTGAAGGCAAGCCACAGATCAAGACGTGATAATTATATACCTTTAAATTCTGAGCTTTTTGACAGGATACTCTTGCATTGGATTTAGCAGATTTGCCGGGGCTCAAAAGATAATTTGTAAGAAATATACTGTAGTCCGTGCTAAAATGTTTAATAACTTCTTATAAAATGGATCTGCAGTCCATTTGAGTTTATTGGCTTTGCGTATGAATTACAACTTGAATTACTGCAACACTGGAACATATTGGTTGCCCTACAAGCATATTTCGTATTGTTAATCTGGATAAAATGTCAATTTACCTATCCATTTTACAAATCTGCTCTTTATTACAAGGTCAGAGAAAGCCAATCTTGTCAGCAAATGGCATAATTCATTTCAGTTCATAACATCATTTTTTCATACCTGCTTAATCTGTTTCAGTGTCATGGGGTGCCTACCCAAGTAGCAGACTAGGTGCAAAGTAGAGAACAGCCTTAAATGGAGTGTCTGTTCATGACAGGTTTCACTGACAAGACACACACACAAACACACGCCCACCCACATTCAAACTCACATTAACATGAGCCCAGTTAAGAATCTCCAATTAACCTAACATGATTGTGTTTGGGATGCAGGAAGAAAATGCACCATCTCCATACAGACAACTATCATCTGCAGAATTCAGATCTAGAAACCTGAATTTGTGAGGCAACACTGCAGACAATCCTGCAGTCCCTACCTGTATGTTTTTTACGTAATTACATCAATAATGACATATAGTTACAGCATATATAAAGTCTACGCACCTCTGCCAAAATGGCAGGTTATGTGTGACAAAAAAATGAAACCCAAGATAAATCCTGTCAGAACTTATTCCACCTTTATTGCAGAATTGCAATCTATACAAACAACGTGAAAACAATCAGAAACTGTTTAGTGAAAAAGACAACAAAATCATACAAAAACCTGGTTGGATTAGTGTGGGTACCCCCTAAATTAATACTTAGTTAAGGCACCTTTTGACTGTATTACAGCACTCAGACTTTTTATGTAAGAGTATATCAGTGTGGCACAGTAGCAACTGGTTGCAAGTTTTTGGCAGACCACAAGGTTTTCATCAGTCATAGTGAATTTCTATTTTGACCTGATTATTTTCAGGTGAGAGAATGCAGACTCACACCGATAGGTTGATTAAAAAAGGCAGAAAATTTAATGGGACATTAATGTTGAGATACTTTTAATAGTAGCTCCAAGAATCCCACTTCATCTTGTTCTCATCTGAATGTCATTTTCCAGACTAAGAATTTCATTTTCTGCTGCTGTTGTGTGAAAGTGAGGTGTGATCCCCTCAATACTATATCTTCCACATCTAAATTTGTTTAAAATGTGAAGCATGTGAATGTGGCAACAGGTTTCACCAATGTAATGTAAGAGAAACATGTTTTGAATTCAGATTAGATGTTCTGAATTTGATCAGTGCAATGTGCAGTGCTGAACATGTTGATAGCATTTTTACTCTGCGCTTGCAGCTTGACATTCAGCAGTTCAAAAAGGTCTGTGAGGAATAAAATACTAAATCAAGAAGCCACTTGTAATCTTATAATTTGGCAAGTTCATAATGTTTAGATGACTTGAAAAGCTATTTCTGGCAACATCTCTCAAAATTCTAACAAAGATTTATCTATACTGAGCAATCACACATCCATATGCAACAACAAGTTTGTGTCATCTGCCTCTTCCTTGTCCAGGTGTAAACAAACCAACCTGTGCTGTAAGCTTTTTTCTTGAACTGAGCACACACAAAGTTCACCACAAAGTCCATTACACTATTCATATTTAAAAACTTTCTGCACAATTTTCAGATTAATTATATAAAAATAAATAAAATCTGGAAAGATTTCACATTTGTTTTGCACAGTGTAGTAAATCTATTAGTTATCAAATTATAAGGAAAAATGCTTGCACGCAACTGTACTCTTTGTAGTTCATCATAGCTTCACATCACCTTGTTACAGAATCTTTGACAAATTAATGTTTTTATTTATTTCATTTTTGTGAACATGGATTACACAGAACTATGTGATGATTGTTACTTTTCTTCATGTATTAGGTCACATGAAAACTGACAACCATGTTATGATGCTGTTTATTCAGGCACCTTCAACACTTACAAGGCACTTGCATACAAGTGTAGAAAATAGTATAGCATTATATGCAGGGCATGCCCTGAATAGGTGATTAGTCAATTTAAAAAGTAAATAGTCAGATAGCCCATTTATTAATAATTTGGCACCAAATATGCTTGCATTTGACTGCCAAGCACTCCATGATGGACCAGATTTACTGGTTTGCCACCCCCAACATTGAGGGTTGGCAAGAGGAAGTCAGAACAGATTCTTGCCAACTGAGGGAAGTAGATGATTTCAAGCCTGAAGTGGAGTAAGGTCCAGAATGACAAGAAGGAGGCCAGTCATTGCTAAGTCTATACTAATAAAAGGCAAAGCCCTGACTGACTGACTGACTGACTGACTCACTCACTCACTCACTCACTCACTCACTCATTCACTCATTCATTCTCCAACTTCCCGTGTAGGTAGAAGGCTGAAATTTGGCAGGCTTATTCCTTACAGCTTACTTACAAAAGTTAAGCGGTCATAACGATCGACAATGTCCGCCATGTTGAACTTTCTTATTTATGGCCCCATCTTCACGAAATTTGGTAGGCGGCTTCCCTGCGCTAACCGAAACCGATGTATGTACTTATTTCGATGGTATGGCGCCACTGTCGGCCGCCATATTGAAGTTTCCAATGTCACTAATTTTCCAACTTCCCGTGTAGGTAGGAGGCTGACCCCATCTTCACGAAATTTGGTATGTGGCTTCCCTGCGTTAACCAAAACTGATGTACATACTTATTTCGGTGGTATGATGCCACTGTCGGCCGCCATATTGAACTTTCCAACGTCACTAATTCTCCAGCTTCCCGTGTAGGTAAAAGGCTGACCCCATCTTCACGAAATTTGGTAGGCGGCTTTCCTGCACTAATGGAAACCGATGTACGTACTTATTTCGTTGGTATGATGCCACTGTCGGCCGCCATATTGAACTTTCCAACGTCACTAATTCTCCAACTTCCTGTGTAGGTAGAAGGCTGAAATTTGGCAGGCTCATTCCGTACAGCTGACTTACAAAAGTTAGGCAGGTTTCATTTCGAAATTCTACGCGTAACGGTCATAACTGGAACCTACTTATGTACATATATACCGGCCATAGCCTGCAGCTCGGTCACCGTGTGAGGCAGAGTTACGTCCCTCATCATCACACCTCCCACGTAATTGAGTACCTGCCCATATAAGGCCGTCCGTCAGCGGCAAATTCAACTTACATTCCTACCAAAGATATTTCTGTCGACTAAATAAAAATTACTTATATTTAAAATTTAAATAGAACTTGAACAGATACGATAGTTCATAATACCCACGCAGCACTAAGTGCATGTAAGAGCGGAAGTCATCCGTTTTAACAAGCAGCATATTGCACTGATACAAAATACCCTGCCCATTTAATTATTTAGGAATGGATAGATAAATTAAGATTTTGTACAAATAATGTTTTTCATTTTTCTTCCTCGATGGATTCTTTCACCCCCAGCAACAGTTGCTCACACCCCAAAGGGTATATATATATATATATAGTTTGTGTGTGTATATATATATGTGTATATGTATGTATGTGTGTATATATATGTATGTGTATGTATATGTATGTGTGTATATATCTATCTATACTAATAAAAGGCAAAGCCCTCACTCACTCACTCACTCACTCACTCACTCACTGACTGACTCATCACTAATTCTCCAACTTCCCGTGTGGGTAGAAGGCTGAAATTTGGCAGGCTCATTCCTTACAGCTTACTTACAAAAGTTGGGCAGGTTTCATTTCGAAATTCTATGCATAATGGTCATAACTAGAAGCTATTTTTCTCCATTTACTGTAATGGAGTTCAGCTCGAGGGGCGGAGTTTCGTATGACATCATCATGCCTCTCACGTAATCACGCATTACGTAGAAAGCCTGGAAGAGCTACAAAACGTGCTTTAGAAAACATGCATTATATAATTAAGAAGGCAGCGAAACAATTAGAAGCGAGTGAGTGACATATAAAACCATATTCAGCGGCTCACGTGAACTGACGCAGTGCGCAGACAAAAAGCAACAGTTCCAAAGAGTGCTGAACAAAAACCGAATTGCACTGCTACACTCAAATAGATAAACCACACGCGGTGGCGCAATAGTAGAGCATTCGCCTGTAGCTCCCACGTCCGAAGTTCGATTCCCGAGAGGGGATGCACTAAGTATGTACGCGCGCTTCTCGATTTATTTTAACCTCGCATCCCCTTAGTTTGAGATGTATGAAAACGCATGCGGTTAACGCAGAAAGACAGATCACCTATTGAAGCTTCATGAATAATGGATACTTTATTCGCGATCAATGATTGTTTTGGTAAAGCCATACTCAGTGTATTCATTAGATGAACGGTAAAAAAGTAAGAGCGAGGGGACGGTAACTTACTGAAGCACACAAGCAAAACCACAATAGCACGCGGGCTCGATGTACTG
>JANRMT010028174.1:77743229-77767220 GCA_026402145.1 Polypterus bichir lapradei
TTTAACACACTACTTCTCCGCTGCGAAGCGCGGGTATTTTGCTAGTTAACGATAAAGGTACCTTGTTTTTATATTGTTTGATCATTTTGTATTTATTCTGGGTGTGCTATGTTGCCGCAAAATTCCCCTCCTATCTAATGTTAAGCTGGCTCTGAATTTTAAAATTATTTCCTAAATACATTCTTCCAACTTGTGCATCGTTTGGGGGCTGCATGGTAGATTCTAAACTCTTCAGTATCATTAAGTTATGTGAAACATCATTCATAAAATTTAGCACAAATAGAAAAGTGTATTACCAGAATTGCTGTGTTACCCATCTAATTAACATAGTAATCAACATAGACCATATTTGTTTGTTTTTAAAGTTGTGCTTGGTAGACTTGGTAGCATGTGATGCAGTTGGTGGAATGAGCTTCTTGTGAGTTTCTTCACTGACTAATTTTACCTTTTTTATATTGTAAATTGGTATTTTCCTTATTTGGCTAAATAATTATTGCTTACCTCCCACTTGAAAAATTAGATTGACAGAATAACAGTTGTTGAAAATATAGTCAGTGTTCTGCCAGTGCAGAAGATTTAAAGAAGTATCAGAATTGGGAAAGGACCAGGATATGAAATGTTTCAAATAAGAAAATTAGCCAGTAAATAAAGGAACTAAAACAAGTAGCAAGGTCCTAAACGTTAACTCTGACTTGCAGTCAATAACATTTCCACAGTTGTATTTTTAAATTAAAACCCAGCATCAAATCCTACAAAAATAAAAATATAGTCCAAATCAAAATATATTGCTAAAAAGATGGTTAAAGTAAACTGCATTCTGCTGGCTTAAATAATATCTTACAGGTGAAGTCACGCAGTGCACCTTCGGAGAACCAAGCTCTGCGATGAAACCACAGAATGGTGGTGTCTTATAAATCCAACATGGTGGCACAGGAGAATAATATAGAACAGCAAACAAAATAACATATAAAATTTATTAAGTCCATAAGTTAAGACAAAGAATATATTCAACAAAATTTCAAGTATCCTAGGCAAAAAAAAAATTTAAAGAATAGATGTATTACCCATCTAATCCACAGAAAAATCACGATAAACCTCACTTTTTTTTTGTCCATTTGTCTGGTAAAATAATATGCACTCAATCCCTTTCTGTTGCAGCAGTCTTTTTCTGTTCAGATAGAGCCACCCGTTTTCACCGCTTCTTCTTGGTGTCACTTGTTTATCGAACTGACCATGCTTGTAGCCAAAGTGTTCTGCTGGAAAAGAGTGGCAGTAGTCATTACTACATTGACATGGTTTAGCAACTCTAGGCTACTTGTAATGTGGCTTTGATTTCCCTATGTGCACATCAATTTATCATTATTTTTACTCATCCATTGCCCACCATGCAGTCGTTGGCATTACAGCTATAAACCTTGACCATGTGGCCTGAGTGGATGCTAAAAAGCTGCTGGTATATGCAATCAGACAACAGATACACACTAGTCCTTTTATTTAGTAGTACTAAGAAAAATTACTTGAGCTCGCAAAAAACGTTTCCAATAGAACTAGAATCATGATAGTGAGTAATACTGTTTTTGGTAATAATCATATCTTTCAGTCAGCCACATACAGTCCTTGAAACTTGAAAACCTATTCAATAAAGATTTATTTTATTACCTACAAAAGATGAAAACAATCTGTTCATATTACATTTGAGACTAACACGGTAAGTAAAGATGATGTGTAATTTGACCTCTATGGCTGTAATTAAAAAATCCCAATTTTATCAGTTCAATAAATCTAAATAATTAAACATTTTTGGCCAGTCTCTGGCTAAATGACATTGCTGTGAAACTTAAATGCCCAATGTTTTTTTTCTAGTAATTCTACTTCAAAGCAGCATCAAATTTATATGAATCATTTCTTCTGAGTTAAAAATGTGGTCACTTTTTTCAAAATATATATATGTATATATTTTTTGCTTTAGATGCAGATTTGGATGATATATTTGATACATACAAAATTTGAAAGCAACACATAATAGAGTAGTAAATTAAGTGTGACTTTAAATCAATTTTTTCTTTTGCTTTGTTTCCACATTCCACATCACAGGATAATTCAATTGTAAGCCCATTTTTAATAGTTTTGTGCACATATTATATGGTCACTGTTACCTGTCATTTACTTTTAGATCCTATACAGTACAATATGCTTAAACCTTGACAACTAGATCATACTTACATTTTATTGTTTGCTAGTGCACTGGGTGTAATTATTATCTAAAGAAAATGAAAATAACTGTTAGACTAGTAGAAAAGTACCATGTAGCCAGAATTTTAAACTATCACACAACAACAGATAATTTCAATATTTTTATATGATGAAGAAATATTCAATGAATTTTGTTAAGGCTGATTTTGAATAAGCATGCATTAAATATCAACTGCAATATTAGTAATACTGCATTCCAGCTCAATGGAATTGGGTCATTTTTAATTTTGTGAATACTACCAGTCATCCTAAAGTGCAATGTAGAGAAGTGTATTGGTTTCCACAATTACCTGGTACAGTTATGATCTTTGTTGTGAGTGCAAAATCATATTATAAATTTTATGACTGTTTGCCAATAAGTTGTATATAAACGTGTGACTGAATTCTCCTTATTTGCAGCAGTGCTTTGTCCAGCTCGCAGTCACTTGTGTACATCCCCCAGGACATTTTGAAGGCAAAGGAAATCATAGCTCATATCAATACTCTGAAGACCCAAGTCAGCTACTATGCTGAAAGGCTTTCCAGGGCAGCCAAGGAACGATCCTCCAATGGACTGGAAAGAACTCTTGCCATCTTAGCAGATAAGGTGTGTAACAATAGCCACATGATACGTTGAACATTCAAGGCTTCTAAAGTCTATTTGAACCCGTATCCTGTGAGCATTTTATTATCTGTTAAAAAACAAGTTACCTTACATAATATTATGGAATACCAGAAGCCACCTGCATGGAAAAAGAATAATTACCTCATACCCATAACCCCATTATTAATACTATCTCTAAGATTTTCATAATACTACATGCTGACTTTATTGTTTTAACTTCATAAATTCAGGATAGGGTACATACATTTTGTATTCTAAATATATAATAATGCAGTAAAATATGTCTGTAATAGAAGTATTTGCATGTGTAGAAATAATTTGGTTTATTTCAAATTCCTTAACATTTCTATAAGTAACTTTTCTTCAGTTTGCACAGCTTTACAGAGCCATTGCCATGTTTATTCTGCTTTGAAAAAACCTTCACATACACCATCACATTTGTGGAAAAGAGTTAAGAATCTCCGATCTATACTAAGTTCATTTACATAAGAAATTTGACTAATGAGAGGAGACCATTCAATTCATCAGGCTCATTTGTTTTTATGTAACAGTCTTGCTCATTTACCTGAACAATTTGATCAGCTGGGTCAAAATTTCTTGTTTTCCATCATTTGTACTGTACATTTATGGTGATGATTTTGAAATGCCTCTGATAGGTATGATTTTAAAAAAAGGATGGGACATTATAAAACTAGGGGACATAATGTACAATTTACTATGCATCTGAATCTGTAGAAAATTTTCAGGAAGACCAAAGGCAGTTACCGTCTGCATCCTCAAAAAGTCTCAGTAACAGTTCATTTTTTTGAGGAGGCTAAAGAGCATTGGGGTGTGTGCTAAAATGCCAGTGAACGTATAGTACTGCACCATTGAAAGTATCTTGACTGGATTCATCACAGTGTGGCTTGGTAAATAGACTTGTCTGGATCACAAGCTCCACGAACCGACTATCCATACTGCATCTAAATTCACTGGGACTGACCTTCTACAGCCTCATACCATCAGCTTTACCCAATGTCTAAGGAAGGCTAAATCCATCATCTCTGATGCCAGCCTTCCAGGTCATCCCATGTTTTCAATTCTGCCTTCTGGTAAATGCTACCAGACCCTCACCACTTACTCCACCTTCTTCAGGAATAGCTTCTTTCCTCAGCTGATCTTATCTGCCTTTTACTGCACCCACCTGCTGGTTTACAATATGTGTAATTCTGCAGTATATTACATATGTATTGCCATCTGCACTTTTTTTACTACTGTTAAACTGTGCAATTAATGTCTGTGCAGTTTTGTTTTGGACTATGTACATTGGGTCAGTCTTCTGCCACTCTTATTTTTTGTATTTTTTATGTATACATTGTCTTATAGTCTGTATATAATTCCTTGCTCCCCCTATCCTTCACTGTAACTGTGGCACAATAATTTCATTAGTGTATGTAAGTTCTAATCAAGTCAATGAAAATAAGCAGAGGAAACTGTTTAGTTTGAACAATATTTTTCTTGCAGTAAAAATATTTGGACAGACTTTGGTGGTAAACCTATAATCATAAAATATGTGTTAGTCCACCAGCATTCTGAACATTTATCCTTTAAATATCTTATATAGGATGCCCAAATCTGTTATGATATTGTTGATGTTCACAACTTTTCATTTTTGATGTGTAGACACGCCAGTTGGTTACTGTCTGTGACTGTAAACTGCTAGCAAATGCAATCCAAGCATTAAATGCTGGCAGACCAGAATACATTGCATCCAAAGCCTCACCAACATCTGGAGATGCAGACCAAGTGATGTTAAGAAATGATCAAGACACTCTGGTGGCTAAATGGACAGGAAAAAACAGCAGATCATCTCTGCATGTAAATTGGCATGAAGAAGAATGGGTATGTTAATTATTACCTCTGCTTTTACATAGAATTTGTCAGATCTGTTTGAAATATGGGTAAAATACACTATCATTAATCTTACATTAGAGGTCATCTGTATAAATGTGTAAATCAGAAATTGTAATCCTACATAGATTCAATTCAATATATTATTTTAAAGTGTACTTTATAAGACCACCTTGATTTACTCTATAACAACACCAAATTACACTAAACAAATACATAAACACAAAGCTGAGCACAAGAAACCAGATATATTAAGTGTGTATGTGTATATCACACTCATATATATATATATATATATATATATATATATATATATATATATATACTGTATATATATACTGTATATACGTATATATATATTTACTATATATATATGAGAATAGGGGTAACAGAGAATTGGAGTAGTTGTTGTACTGTTGCCATGGCAGAAAATAATAAGCCTAGGCTTATAATCTGTTCATCCATTTTCAATACCCTCGTATTCTAATTTATAGTGCAAAATCTACAAAGAAAGTGCCTGGACTGGGATTTGAATCCAGTCTTCTGGATCTGTGAGATAAATTAAAAACTACACCACCGTGATCACCACTTACCCTGAAGTTAAATTAAGAAAATACATATCTACAAATAAAATTTAAAGTTTTCTAAAATTTAAAGTTTTCTGGATACTGTGGTTTTAGAGTAAAATACCTAGAGGAAGTAACATCTGAAAATCACCCCAAGTAACGATATTTAATTTAAAAAAAAACTTCCATTGGGAAATTTGCAGACTTGTCTATCTTAAAACAGAGAAATGTTATCTGTGACTTTAACTACAAATTAGTTTACATAAGTTTCAATTTTACCTTGATAGTGGATATACAAACTTGTATAGTTTGTAGATTTTTCTCTTTTTCACCTCCAATAGTTGCTACTGACAATAAACATCCCCAATACAAGTTAATGAAAAATAAGCAGACTGGGTGCGCAGGGTAGGGTAAGTTGCTGTCACTGACAAGGGTTATAGAAATATGATAATATAAATATAAAAATATAATTTATATATTTATATATATATTTATATATTTATATAAATATAAAAATATGTCATAAAAGACACGATGTGGGACAGGCATGACAGAAAAACATACAATACAGAAAACGCAGGCTGGTTACTTGCTATTTAGAGTTCTAATTTATCTTGCCATAGATGAACAGTTTTACAATAAGAATAGTGTCTAATGAAACATGGAGTTGTTGCTGTTATTGCTATGAGTTCAAGTTGAGGGTTGTTCTTTCCCTGGAGTGCACTCTTTCTCTTTGCAATGGGGTCCTTTGTTCATGGTGTCCTGTGCTTTGCTCAGCTTTGCTTTGTCCCCTGCAACTTCATAGAGAAAAGAATTATTATTTCTGGCTCAATAATTTAGAAGTTCATGAAGTTTTCTTGTTGAGGCAAAAACTGCTTAGACTTCTCAGATTGAGCTCAGTCACTGGCATAGAGCTTGGTTTGGCATAGTGGATCTCAGCTTTCAGGTCCACAATGAGAAGAGATTGTAAGCTATCAGCTCATCTAGGAGAGAGTGGTTCATTAATCTATTGGATTCAGAGAAGAGTAGGTTTCAGGGAGTGCAGGGACATTTTTCAAAGAGAGAGAAGAGGTGAGTGTAGCTAGTTTTTGAAGGAAGGTGTGACCTCAGCGTCATCGACTCAAGGTTACTCTACTAACAGAACCAGTACCTGCTCATAGGCTTGATATTTTGTCCGTTAAGTTTGACACTCGTTGAATTATAACTCTTTGTTAGAACTTGGGTGTCTATGTGGTGCCTCCATGTGTCAAGGAGTCTGTAGAGATGTCAGTTCAGCTCCTGATTTACACCTTTATTTCCAGATGAAGTTCAGGTTTGGCCAAGAATGTTAGAGTTGCACTTAAGCCATTTTCTTAGGAATATAGGTTGGGGATAAAGTTGGATTTCTGCATCCCTGTTAAATCTACTGTCTTAACAGGCCTTCTGTGCCACTAAACATTTTAGCAAAATCGGCATTACCCATTATATCCTGTACATCACTGTGCCACTGGGAATCTCCAAGAAATGTCTAAATAAATCATAATAGTTTTTATATGTCTAAGATGGACAGTCTAATATATTCTAATATAGTGTCTTTGACTCATTATAATACTTGCATCTGTTTTATAAGAAGGCAAGTGAACATGATATATAGGGCTAATAAAACTGTTGTAATATCTGGAAGATCTGTGTTAAATTGTAATTTTATTATATATAATAATAAAATACATATGCTCATATACTCGGTTATTCATGTGGCAGTAAGGTTTTACTAATTTTTATTTTGATATTAATGACATATTATTCATTTTTGAATAGGAAAAAGTGTGGTTGAATGTTGATAAAAGCTTGGAGTGCATTATCCAAAGAGTTGACAAACTGCTTCAGAAAGAGAGGCTACAGAGTGATAGTTGTGAGGATGTGTTCCAGTGTGATGTCACCTGCTCAAACAAGAAAGGTAACCTGGACAATCGTGCATACTGGATTAATCCAGACTTCTTAGATGAACATAGTGTATCTCCATCCTCATCATCACCATCCTCTTCACCAGAACCATCTGCATGCCATTCTCTGAATAACACAAGTGCGTATAGGTGAACTTTCCTTTTTTTTAATTAATTTTACAATTTTTGCTTATAATATCTATATTTTTTAGTTGCATGAAATGGAAAATTACAAAAGTGCTGTATGTTTTATCCTAAGATTTTATAGATGTTTTTTTCTGTTAATCTTTGCACAATTCATCATGTTTTGTAAACAGTACTACCTGAGTAGCAACATTTATTGTAACAAATAGTAAGACATTAGTTAGTTTGCAGATCATTTGTTTATTCAGTTATTAATGTGTTTTTTTAAAACTTCACAGTAATCATGTGATGATATTCAACTATAGGAAAATGAATCTGCCACATAACATATCCTGCACGCTTAATGTTTTTAAAAATAATTTATCAGATGAAAGACGCATCAAGAAAGAAGCTTTGTTCTTTCTTTATTATCCAAATTTCCTACAGTTTATATGAACAGCGCTTAATGTAGGCATACAGTACAGGTGATTTTTCCATTTTTTTTCTTTTATTTGCATCTTTCCTAATATGCCACAAAACCCTTCACCTGACTGCATGGTCACTGCATGTATTTCAGTTGTAGTATAATCATTTTCATTTTCACCGAATAACTATCATCTAATTTTTTTGATGCTGGTCGTTTTTTTGGTTTTTTTTAACAAAGCTGATTTTTTTTCAGGGCAGCAATACCTGTCGCATCAAGGCTAAACTATGGGGCACTAATGTTTTGTTCATGAGTTTACTCCAGCAATGTTAAATTAAATTGTCTGATTATTATTTTGTCTTGCTTTACCTTTATCCTACAATGTGATTTTGGTACAATTCAGAATCTCCCTCTGTTCTCTTTTTTTCAGATGATCTTTTTTTGGTATTCATTTGTCCAAAAAAAGACAAATATTTATAGAGAATTTATCATAATTATCATATCTGTAAAAGGTAACACACACATTTAATGTCTATTTTTTTGTACATATTTTCCATTAAACATTCTACAATATTACAGGTGTTTACATTAATGTTTAATGTTGGCAAAGTTATGATTATTGGGACAAGACTTTATGCTGTGCTCTTTCAGAACTATTCTGTACCCACTTTTTCACTTAATACCAGATGAACAATCAAGAAATAACAATCATGAAATAGATTTGTTTGATGTACACTTTTATCATATGTAGTATATTATGACATCTCATGCAGCTACATAAATTTATGAGGTTTGAATATTAAGACAGGGTTCAGTATAGAAAATGCCATTCATGTCATGCCATTTTGCTGGAGAGATGGGCGAAAGGCTACATGTTTAAAGAACAATTACATTAAAATAAAATTTTATGCTGCATCACTGACTACACAGCCAAAAGTATTATGTGTGGGAAAATAAGGGATCTGTATGGATATCCTAATACAATATTGTTTTTCTGTTGCTAGAAGCATTAATGTGATCGTAATACTGAAAAAAATAGCCACTAAGATTTCTGGACATTAAATGGGAGGAGAAAAACAAACATTCTTCTAGGCTTATTTCCAGTATACTTCATTATGTCTGTCCTCTGTGCAAAAGTCTTTCATTGTTTAATGTTGGGGAAAAACTGACTGAGAAGAGTTTATGATTTTTTTGTCAACTAATGTACAGACTTAAAACAATCAGTAGCCCCATTTTGCAAAACAATCATTCAGAAGCTTAAATTCTCATTTTTAGAAACAAAGAAAAAGGCACTTAATATATTAGCCTGTCAAATATTACAGATTTACCATAGAAAAAAATTTGAACAACTTTAACATAGCCCTAGCTGCTTCTCTGAATTAGTGTCTGAGAGAAATGAACTTGCAAATATCAATCTGCTTTAAGTAGTAGGCACTACTAGCCAGCATTAGGCTGTTAAACTGAATCTAGAGTTTCCTCAGATTCCTCAGATTTCCTTGGTAGGCCTCAGCTGTTATATTTGGGCAATGCACATCTAACGGCATCTTTTTGAAGATTGGAACACCCCAGGGTTGTGTGTTTAGCCCATTGCTGTTTGCTCTGTTCACACACAGTTATGTTGTGAGCAAACTCTATCGGTCAGATATGCTGACAGCTAGGGGAGAGTTATATAGCCTCAAAATTATATCATGATATTTCAGGGAAATTTGCAATAATTATATTTATGCAGATATAGAAAAAAAATGTTGAACAATGTTTTATTGTTGATTGCAGCTTACAGGCACCAGGTTTTATTGGTGCAAACAAATTAAAGAGCATTTTCCATCCTTCTTTTCCAATGAGCTATTGTCATTGATGACAGACTACCTAATTCGCAGTGTGAATTAATTGCCACAAGGTGCCAGCAGCAGCAGGACCATTATAGTGCAATAGTAGTGACACAGCATAAGTCAAATGTAAACACAAAAGTAGCCTAGGTAGTGTTTTCCCAGGAAATATAAAGTAAAAGTATAACATAACTGTTGAACATGTTTAATTTAACAATAATAACTAAAGTAACTTAACCTTGTAACTCTTCAGCAGCTTACACAATATTGTCACCTAATAAAGTCAAGTCAAGTCAAGTTGGGGAGCATGCACTGGTACAGTGCGTTGCCACGCCCACTACACGACGAAACAACTCGGGATCGTGGTTGGTAACCCCCCCAGGCAGACATGCGGTCCAGTCCCACCCTCCGGAAATGGCCCTCTATCTGTTACATGGGCGACCCCTTGGCCTGGTCCAGTCGCTCGGGTCCCCAACAATGAGGATCTTACAAGCCGGATCACCCACAGTAAAACACACCACATGGCCATAGTCCCGTAACTGACGCTCCCTCACAATGCAGGTAACTCTTTCGGGGTTCCATGAGCAACCGCTCATTCGACACAAAGTCAAACCAACGGTACCTAAGGATTTTCGGGAGAGACACAGTACCAAAGGAGTCCAGTCTCAGGGCACTGGATAGCGTCCATGTCTCGCAACCAATATAGCAAAACAGGAAGCACCAGGACGCTAAAGACATGGACCATTGTCCATTTTCATAGATATCGGGAGTGCCACATACCCCTTTCCAGCGACCTCATGACCCCCCATGCTCTCCCAATCTGTCTACTGGCTTCATAGGAAGAGTCACCAGAGGCATGAATGTCACTGCCAAGGTAAGTAAACCTCTCGACAAGGTCGACACTCTCTCCGCAGACAAACACACTGCTGATGGTTGTGCCCAAGAGGTCATTAAAGGCCTGGATCTTGGTTTTTATCCAGGACACTCACAAGCCCAGACACTCAGACTCCTCACTCAGTCTCTCGAGTGCCCAATCAGAGCCTCCATTGACTCTACGAAGATCACAGCATCGTCGGCAAAGTCAAGATCCGTGAATCTTTCTTCTCCAGCAGATGCCCCACAGCCTCTGGACCCCACGACCTTGCCCAACACCCAGTCCATACAAGCATTGAACAGAGTAGGAGCAAGAACACACCCCTGATGAACCCCAAAATCAACCTGGAAAAACACAGAGGTTCTGCCTCCATTCTGCACAGCACTCACAGTACCAGTATACAGGCCGGCCATGATATCTAGCAACCCTTGAGGGGATCCCGCAAACCCTCAGGATGTCCCAAAGGTCAGTAAGATCAACTGACTCAAACGCTTTACGAAAATCGACAAAGGCTGCAAAGAAACTGCTGATATTCGCGTTTCTGCTCCATTGAAACCCTCAGTGCCAGGATACTGTTGATGGTAGAATTCTTAGGTGTAAAAACCAGACTGTTCCGGTCGCTGGTACATGAGCAAGTGATCACGGATCCTATTGAGGACGACTCTAGCAAGGACCTTACCCGGCACCAAGAGCAGTGTTATCCCCATGTAGTTGCTGCAATCCAGGCAATCACCCTTCCCTTTCCAGCTAGGGATGACAAGTCCCATTTTCCAGTCAGTTGGAATGATGCCAGTCTCCCAAATGGAAGCAAAGATTGCTTGCAATGCCAGGAGGACAGTCTTACCACCAGCCTGGAGAAGTTCACCCCGGATACCATAGATCCCTGCAGTCTTTCCCCCCCTCAGCTGGCTCACCACCTGTGCAATCTCAGTGAGATTGGGTGGTTCATAGCTAATTGGAGGATCGGCCTCTAGAACCGTTAACCCTAATAAACTAAACCTAATAAAACAGCAGCAATCCAAACATACCTTCAGTCAAAACATAAACACTCACTGCTTATAAAAATAAAATAAAAATTCTGTCAAAACTTAAATAACAGTTGCCTTGCATCCTTTTTTTGGATTATCATCAAATGAGGTAAAATATCAGCGCTGGACCTGTTGCATTGCCTCTTATTTCTTATAAAATGGATATACCATGAAATGAAGTAAGTTAGAATGTCAGTGCTGGAACTGTACAAGCAAACACTTTAAGAGTTAACTAGCCACCCTGCTAGCAGACACATCACAGTCACAGTTTTTGATCCTTTGTCAGGAACACCAGCATATTCACTGATGTTGGCTTAAGAAGTGATCTTTGACAGGCTACTACATTCCCTCCAGTGCTGAACAGCCTCTCGGCATTGCTGGTAGCAGGGATGCATAGGTACTGTATATCTTGGTTTAATGGTTGATGCAAGGAAAGTTCACCTCAAGTGTTTTCCACCATTTGAGAGGCATCACTCTCGCTGACCCATGACAATTGTTTTGGGTATGTCTGCTATTATGAATAGGCTGTGGGGTTATAACAGAGAGGATTATGATTTTTCAATTTGTCTTTACTTGATTTTTGGGAAAAAGTGACAGGCATTTCTCATAAAAATAAATTATAAGTTTTGTATTTCGATGGTAAATATAATTTACCAATACCAATTTGCAGACGGTGGCCAAATTTGTAACAGGCTGGTCCAGTTATTGAGAGCAATATCTTTAACAGCATTGGCCCTGTTGTCTGTTGTCACACACACACCTGTTGATCCTCTTCTAGATGCCATGAGTTAAGAAACTCCCTTAAACCGCTCACAATATTTTCTCCCATGTGATCCTCGAGAAAGAAACTTGTTTCAAGGCAGGAGTTGTATAGCTTCCAGTCATTGTCGATGTAGTGCATGGTCAGTTTGATATATGGTTCTGCAGTTCAGCTTCACCACATACCCATGGTTGAGGCAAAGTTTGCTTGTTTGTCGCAGAATGCTTTATACATCGCAGACAAGGATGTCTTTGAAAAATACTTTTGCCCAGGGATGTGGTAAAGCTTTTTAACTAGTTGCTTAAAGCCCTCCTTTTACACAATTCAGATTGGCATCATATTCTTGGACAAACAATATTTAACCGCATCAGTAATTTCTATCCACTGTTTGCTTTTCCTGTCATATGGAGTGTAACTGGTGAGTGCCCCAGCGATGCTCATTTAAGTCTACTTTTTGGCCTCACATCATCAGCTGCTAGTATCGCCTCGCATGCCTTCATAGCCTGGTTGTATTGGACAGTGTGTTTTTGCTTCAAGTGATGAAACAAGTTTGTTGTGTTTCCACCTTTAGTGGTAAGTTTTTTTGCATATTTTGCAAAGTATTGTGCTTTGTTGGAGGTTTGTCCTCTTGTAGCCAAATCACATCCATACTATTGAAGTAGCTCCCTTTTTAGGTGCCAAATCATTATCAGAGGTTGACACACTGCTCTCGCTCTCACACATGTTTGTGCTTGTGAGAACTTTTTTTTATCAAAAATGAATTCCATTCTTATCATGGATGCCCTTCTGATGACACAACTGTTGTGGATATCTAGAAAGATTTGACAACCTACAGGAAGGAGGTTATACTTCTTACTGAAATGTACAATAGCAGAAATGAGTCCATCTGTATCTGCAAAATGAAGGAGCCAATTGTGGAATTCAGAATGCTTAGGGGGTCCATAATATTGATAGTTTCTCTTGGTCCCTCACCAGCAATTTCACTTTTTAAGGGAACTGAAGAAAGTCCATCTTTCTCTGGATCTTCACTAAATGCTAGAAATGCCCAGTGGTCTAGGTGCGTCTCACTTTCATATGTCACATAGTCTTAACAGTGAGTATTTTAAATGGCTGTAATTTATGACAAAAGTTGAATGAATTGTTTTCTCCCTTGCATCCAGAAAGCAGCATTACCACCAGATTCTTAGAGTTTACATTTGGGACATCAAACTGTTATCTCATATATTGTATGCTATAGTCATCTATTTTGTCATGGCATTATTTAAGCACTAATCTTACCAATCAGCTTCCTCTGCCAGTTTAATATTAACTAACTATTGTGCAGCATGGTTACTAGAATTCCCTGGTTCTTACATCTGTCAGATCCAAATTATTTATTTTTCATTATGATATGTAGCCCTTTTATTGCTGCTTTTATTAGTATTGTTTTATTGGTACGTCTGATGCACTTTCCCCATGTACAACATTGTGTATTGTCTCTACATTTTTGACTTTTTTGCACCAGCAAGACTAGCAACAAATACTTCTCATTTTACTGTAAAGTACAAAGGCAATGAAATGAGTCAAACTGTTTAAACAGTAGAAACATCAGGCCTTGCAATCTTTGTGTAGCTGCACATGATCCATAAATATTTGCCTGTGTTCCTGCTTGATGATACATTATTTTAATTGTATGTACATACCTGCATTGTATGGAAGGCAACTCTTACTGTGGAATCATTAGTATAAGGTGATCTACTGTTTTCCAGTTGATAAACAAAAATGTATACTTTTATTACTACAATGTAACAAATTAACAAAGATTAGATGGTTATTCCTGAAAGCTAATTTCAAATACCCCTGTACCCATTCAGACTAAATGTATTTTCACTTTTCTATTTTTTACATCTAAAGTATGAATCATTACTGCTACATTCACGTTCAAGGCAGAATTAAAAAAAAAAGTAATCCATATACCTCTGTACTACCCTATGTGCCCCTGTTTTAGGCTTTAGCAGAAACTCGGGAACATGAAGTATCAGAACCAAGCATCAGTGGGACAATAAGGGAGGCAGACACAGCTAATATAACAAGTAAATAGGCATATTTATTGAAAAAATATTCCATAGAGAAAACAGAAAAAAACTGCACACAAACACTGCAATAATTAAGATAAAAAAACAAAAACATGCTACAAAAAATTACATTCAGCACATGGCACACACCTTAAAAAATCTTTCAAAGAAACAAAAATCAGTCAAGTAAAAAGAATGCTTAACTTGTTTTTCTCTCTCTCTATCCAAAAAAAGTCGGAGAGAAAGCTAGCTTGCCCTGGTAAATTGGAATAATGGTCCCTGCCTATAAATTACCATGCAGCCGCCATAATTCTTTGTGTATTGACCTTTTCCTGGTCTGAACTGAACTAACTCCTTGGCTGGTGAAAAGAGATCAGGTCAGCCATCACTTGACCCGAGTCTAACAACCCTGTCTCTCCCTAGTCACATTCCTAGTGTAAATGATATCTCTGCCAATTGCACCGTACGTGCGCCTATGTTGCTGACACTCTGCAGTACCCCATGTCACGTATGTCTCGTATACCCTAGACCGACATCTGTCATACACTAGTTACAACTTCCAAACACCATGGTCACACCAGAAGAAATCCGGGGCAAACCATGATGGGTAGCAGACATGTGTTTCCACCTGAGGGCTTTTTTTCTTTCATTATAAGGATGGTGCATGCAAAGATTTTAATACAAATGGAGCAAAGTACTTTTAAATTATCACATTGTGAGGTGTTTCCTCACAGTCCCTTAGTTTCAACTCTAAAAAGTTACTTTTTGCTTTTTTTAGTGTTCATTTTTAGTGAACATTAGCTTTAACTGTGATATTATTTTCATTCCATTTAACTGACAAGTCATCTGTGCACAATGCTTTATTTTTCATCCCTCAAAGCATTTAGTAAAACTTCTAATCTATAGCACATAAATCATACTTTTTACATCTGAGGAAGATGCATTCTAATTACTGACTGAAATACTACTTCTGCAAATGAACTGTGGCTATTAATGAAGCCAGGTACATAGCTAACATGCCAGGTCTCCACGGCACCCATAGAGGAAGTGGCAAAAAGCATTAGAATGTGCAGCAGCAGGATGCAAGGGATTGTAAATGTACCAAGTGTGAGGTAAATATATTACATTGATAGCCTAAAAGCCAATATAAAGGTTATCAAAGGCATACTCTGGGTTTCATCAAAAAAGTGTACTAAATTTAGATTTCTATGCTTCTATTACGAGTGTTTGAAAAAAAAGAGCCCATGGGCTGACCTAGGCTGCAAATATGAAAGGGGTTACATTCTTTGTAAGGCAGTAGCAAAATGTTTGATCTTAGAAAAATATGTAATCATGAAGCTATGACACATTAGATGCATTAATGTAAAGTATGTCACAATATATTTGTTTTAAACAACTGTAATTCTGTGTACTTAGATTAAAATCATGTGCATGGCTCCCTCTTGATCACGACCAGCATGGTGTAAAATTCCTTAGGATGTTTTAGTTTGTAACTGATGTTATTTTCTCTTCTTTTGCTGATAATTTGAGGCATGCGAGTGAATAACTGCTTATACTGTATTTCAGATTTACACCACATGCAGGAGAACTTTCATAAGTAATTGTGGGTGCAATCTGAAACAGCCTTCTGTTGCTTTCAAATACTTTAGTTCATAACAAAACATGGATGGAATCCTAAATCTTTACATTTATGTTTTATTATGAATTAAGTCTAATAATCCATCCTATCAAGCTTTTTTACCGGAATATATTTGTTGAAAATCTCAGCTTGCTGTTTGCTTTCCCATTGATTGCATTAGCTGAGCCTAGTTCAAATTGTCTGTTAAAAGTCAGCCAGCCAGCATTTTTAGGGTGCTTTAAGTGACAAAGCTGCTTCCTAACCATGCATGTTGCACCTCCATTTTTTTGTTTAGATCACAACACCCCTGCTGAGGAGACTGCTCCAGGTATGTGCTCTTTCCATTCACTGCCACTGCTGGCTTGCAGGTACCCTTTCAGTTGCCTCACTTTTCCAATGCAACACTTTATTTGTTTCACACCATATGAAACATAGTCTGCTTTCCCAAATAGTGTTCTAGTGGAGGATCATTGTTCACTTATTAGCTAATTTTGCCTTTATTGTATTGATTCAGCTTGAACACCTTAAAACATGGTTTAATAATTTGATGTTAAAATTTCAAAAGTTCTGCCTAAAGTATTTGTACAGAATTGTATGTACTGAAGCCATTTTACATTAGATGACAAGTAACTTAGCTAGCTCTTCAAAAAGAGCAAGAGAAGTTGGAGTTTAGAGATGTTTATTAGTGTTTGCTAAGAAATTAGGCTTAAGAAGAATATTCATAAATGCTTTGTCTAAAGTGGATCTGCATTTGCAGGAGAATGGAGTGAGGCCCTTTATCCTTTGCTGACAACTCTCACAGATTGTGTAGCAATGATGAGTGACAAAGCTAAAAAATCAATGGTTTTTCTACTAATGCAAGACACTGCACCAACTATAGCTATGGATCTGAGTTTACAGTACAGAAGGGATGTTGTTTTCTGTCAGACGGTGAGTAAACTACTTTAACTAAACAGCTGTAGCATTTTTAATCCCTAACAATAAACTGCAGCTATTACATTATTTTATGTATTTAAATAAAGTATGTATTTGCCTACTGAGATGCCGTCTTCTGCTGAATACTAAAAACGCTGATTTTATTAACTGCTTTAGATACTTCAAAGGGGGAAAAATGGGAAACAGAACAAGATATAAAGTACTGTGTGCACTTCATGTCTGTTGTTTTAGCAGTGTGTTGTGTTGCACTAAACGGCAGTTCCATTTACATTATCACATGACAAGGCTTTTGCTGTAATTTTCAGTCGTATCCTTCATTTACATGACTTCAAGTACAATCTCTCCACATTACTGTGAAAACATGTCTATGTAGTGTGACATCCCTAGCAACTCATAGTGCACTGAGATTAGCCATAAAAGTCAAACAGATTTTATTGTATTGCAAGTCACAGTGGCTTTGTGTGTGAGAGCTGACAGCCACTGATAGCTCAACCAGAAGTACAGTGCGTACCGTGTGACCACAAAGAAGGCAAGTGTTTGAACCACTCACACAGAAGAAAGGCATGTCTTTCTGATGTCTTATATTTGTTGTACCTCAGCAGAATTGAAAAAAAATGAAAAGATTGCCTGAAGTTGTGGCAAAGCTCCCAATACTGTACCTGGAAAACATTTGTACAGCCGCCAGTGTTGACACCCAGCACAGTTATCTGCCTGTCAAGAGGAGGAAAGCTCATGATAAACAACAGGAGATTTGAAACTGTGCTAAAATGTCATGAGGGCTTCAAGTAATCCAACATCCCCTGTTATAACTAGTCATGTTATCTGATATGCTTAAGACAACAAGATCTAGAAACTGCAGCCATTAAGTGAAATTTGCTGTCTGACCCAAAGTTGTGTAGTGTGATGCCTGTCTTGTTCTTGCCATTGTTCACAGTTGTAAACTAGCATCTTAAACCAGGTTTACCTTTTCCTAGTAACAGATTCCAGTTTTTCCTTGGGAAACATCCCATCCCATGTCAACCAAAGCATTATGTCTTTCTGCCTGATGTAACTTCATTGGTAGACAACCCAGATAATATCTTTGGAGAAGTCAAAATGATCTCATCTGGTTCCCCTTACTCTAGATCAACTACAGGAGAATTGCCCATTCAGGGGATTTCCATTGTAAAAGCTATTATTGTTTGGTAATGGTAAACATTTGCAAAAAATGTAATTACTTCTTACAGAACTTCCAGGCATTCATTCTTTCAACTGGCTACAGGTTTCTATAAGTGCTATTTAAAAAATACAAATAAGTTTAAACACATCATTATGACATTTTGGAAAAGTCTGGGGATATCTCATGAATACACTAATGGATATCTCACCTTCAACCTCAAACTCAAATGCATTATATAAATGGTGCTGAAGTACAATTAAATCATGGTGCATATGTAATATACCACCTAAAGCACATTAGTGCACCATTTCCTGTGCACAGACGGTTCCTTTGCACTACTAGCCCTCAAGCATGCTATATAAAGCTAGCCATGGGAGAAGCAGCTTGAGAGGAAATGAATGTTGGATATTCTAAAAGTTTGACCATGCATTTTATTATTAATAGTCAGGTTAGAGGAAGTTGTAGTCCGGGAACTGGGAGTGTTTGACATGGAATGGGTACTGTAGTCAGATGGTATGAAGGAATATTGTTTCTGCATCCCATCTAAATTGAATCCTCAATCATATTTTGGTTTCAGGTTTTAACTTTGTGTTGTTTCCTTTTGTAAAGTTTTTTGCAGGGTTTTAAATTGAGCAATAGGAATATCAACATTCCAGTTTTCAGGCCAAAGCTCACTAAATAGTTTTAAAAAAATTTTCCCAATGTTTCAATTTTTTTCTCCTTAAAAAAAAAAAAACAAAAAAAAACCTGGTAATCAAGTGTTCTATTACAATGAACATTGTTGTAAATTGATGACCACTACTCTTTTAAAAGAGTTGAACAGAAGATTTTGGTAGCCTATTTCCAAGTTAGCTATTGTACAAATATATAAAATTTCGTAAAAGAATCTTTATGTTGTTGCAGTAACAAACAGACCTACTTTACATGTAATTTATAAATACTGTATTACAATATCACATATCTCTAACTGTCATATTTATTGTGTTTATGTGGCATTTTTTCTGTACCTCAATTGAGATGTTAAGAATTAAACATGATCTTTATGTTTATCATTATGTATTTTCTGATGAATGTAGATTACTAAGTCAATAGTGGTCATATCTGCAAACACGTTCTACATAATAAACCATTTTCTCTTTTAGCTGACTGCCCTGATATGTGGATTTATAATCAAGCTTAGAAACTGTCTTCATGATGATGGGTTCCTTCGTCAGCTCTACACCATTGGTCTTCTAGCACAATTTGAAAGTTTGCTGAGCACATATGGTACAGAAATTTTCATGTATTATTTATTTATTTACATATGTCATGTATATTATGAAAGCTTAGTTGCAATGTAGTTACTTTTCTAGCCAAGAAAATATTTAATGAATGAACTTTAAATGTGGCATACCATAATCTTTATTGCAGACAGGTGCAAAAATGACAATGTAAAAGTAGACACTTCTAAACAACTTTGATCAGCGACCTTGTAGTTTAAAAGCGATTGAAACAGTTTTGTTAACATGAAATAAATATTGGAAACCTGTTCTTCTCAATAAAATTTAATTTCTCTCACAGACATTTTTTTCATGTTCATCTGTGTGACCCTACTCAAGATAAGCAGAGTGGATGTTGTAAATATTCTTAAAGCTTTAACGTGACCATGGCCAAATGTGTATTTTGGATTAATTCTTCAGTTTTAGAAGGTTGCTAGTATTTTTGTTATTCAATTTTAAGTGCATCACACTGCCATTTTAGAGTCTCTGCGTTTTGTTGCTAATGGTTCCACCATTGCTAACGAACGCATTGCGTCAGGAATGCCCCTATTTAAAACTTAGCACAGTGCTTTACCTCTCTATCCAAGATTATTGATTTGAACTTTGAACAGTGTTCATCTTGAGCTGAAACTTTTAGGTATGCTAGTTAATGACTCATAGCTTTATACTTCTCAGTTTAGTCTTATTGTTTTTGGTGATATTCTCTTTATTTTATTGTTTTGACTTCTCTAATGGTTTAGCCCTTTGGATTGTGTTTTTAATAATAATACTTCATATTTTAGAAAACTGCTTTTGTTCAGTTTCTTAAAAATGTACAACTTTTTGTCCATTTTTAATAACATTGTTGCAGTTGCTCACAATCTACTGTGCTAGCAGATAATATGAAGAGGGTGGCAGAAATCAAAAAAGCAGGTGGAGCAGGTCTATGCTGTAGTCCAGCCGAGCCAATTTTTGTATTTGTGACTGGCATAATAGTCTGATTCTCTCCTTATAAGCTGCTTATCAATGAATAAATGTTTGTGTAGAACAGGCATTATATATTGTGAACTTTTTGGAGCTCTCAAGACCATTCACGAACCCAGATATAGACCATGGATATAATTTCAACCATGGATAATGGCAAAAGTTCAAACAAGGTAGTAAAACATTCAAAGCCCTAGCCATTGGGGCTTTACTGAACAAAGGAGGTTTCTGAATGCCGTGTGGGGTAGCTGATCCATTAGTCCACTACCATATGCTTTTCTAGTTTTCATCTCTGGGCTTTCTTCCTTCCATTTGTTTAGTCTTTGTCCGTCTGACACCTTTCATTTTCAAGCTCCATGTGAAATTTCCCAGAATGGCTTTTAAGCCTGGGGCCATGATTACTTTAGGGATACCGGGAGTCCATTTACAAGCCATAGTGGGTCCTTTAAAGAGCTCTGCCTGGTGGCCTCAGATATTCCTGAATATGCCCCATGCGACCAAGGTTTAATGATTGTTCTCCACAGTAGCCTTTTAGGTGTTTTTAACAAGATTGTTTAATGCAATCTTGAAAAGTGAGAGGATGCCTAAGGAATGGAGAAGAAGGTACCGATTTTTAAGAATAAAGAGCTGTAGTAACTACAGGGGGATAAAATAAAACTGATGAACCACCACATGAAGTTATTGTAAAAAGTAATGGAAGCTAGGTTAAGAAAGGAGGTGATGACTAGTCAGCAGCAGGATGTTTTCATGCCAGGAAAGAGCATCACAGACGTGATGTTTGCTCTGAGGATGTTGATGGAGAAGTATAGAGAAAGCCAGAAGGAGTTGGATTATGTTTTTTGTGGATCTGGAGAAAGCATATGAAAGGGTGTTTAGAATGGAGTGGCAGAGAAGTATGTAAGGCATAAGCGGAAGGTCGGCAGTCCTGGAATTTTCCCAGAAAATGCACCATTTTTCCAAGAAAACTGTTGCAATTACAGATGTTTTGGTATACACATGTTTATTTCCTTTATGTGCATTGGAACAACACAAAAAAACAGAGAAAAAAGCCAAATCTGACATCATGTCACGCAGAACTCCAAAAATGGGCAGGGCAAAATTATTGGCACCTTTTCAAAATTGTGGGTAAATCGTTTTATTTCAAGCGTATGATGCTCTTTTGAACTCACCTGTGGCAAGAAACAGGTGCTGGCAATATAGCAATCACACCTGAAGCCAGTTAAAATGGAGAAAAATTGACTCAACCTTTCTGTTGTGTGTCTGAGTGTGCCACACTAAGCATGGAGAACAGAAAGAAGAACAGAGAATTGTCTGAGGACCAGAGAACAAAAATTGTGGAAAAATATCAACAATCTCAAGGCTACAAGTCCATCTCCAGAGATCTTCATGTTCCTTTATCCACTGTGCACAACGTAATCAAGAAGTTCACAACACATGGCACTCTAGTGAATCTCCCTGGACGTGGACGGAAGAGAAAAATTGATAAAAGCCTGCAACGAAGGATAGTCCGAATGGTGGATAAACAGCCCCAATCAACTTCAAAACATATTCAAGCTGTTCTGCAGACTCAGGGTGCAACAGTGTCAGCTCGAACTATCCGTCGACATCTGAACGAAATGAAACGCTATGGTAGGAGAGCCAGGAGGACCCCACTGCTGACACAGAAACATAAAAAATCCAGACTGGAGTTTGCCAAAATGTACTGGAGGAAGCCAAAATCCTTCTAGGTGAACGTCTTGTGGGCAGATGAGACCAAGGTAGAGCTTCTTGGTAAAGCTCATCATTCTACTGTTTACAGAAAACGGAATGAGGCCTACGAAGAAAACAACACAGTACCTACAGTCAAACGTGGTGGAGGTTCCAAGATGTTTTCAGGAGGTTTTGTGCCACTGGCACTGGATGCCTTGACTGTGTGCATGGCATCATGAAATCTGAAGACTACCAAAAGATATTGGGGCGCAATGTAGGGCCCAGTGTCAGAAAGGTGGGTCTGCATCAGAGGTCATGGGTGTTCCAGCAGGACAATGACCCCAAACATACCTCTAAAAGCACCCAGAAATGGTTGAAGACAAAGCACTGGAGAGTTCTGAAGTGGTCAGCAATGAGTCCGGATCTAAATCCGATTGAACACTGATGGAGTGATCTCAAAATTGCTGTTGGGAGAAGGCGCCCTTCAAATCTGAGAGACCTTGAGCAGTTTGTAAAAGAAGAGTGGTCGGAAATTCCAGTTGAGAGGTGTAACAAGCTTTTTGATGGTTATAGGAAGTGCTTGATTTCAGTTATTTTTTCCAAAGGGCGTGCAACCAAATATTAAGTTGAGGGTGCCAATAATTTTGTCCAGCCCGGTTTTTGAGTTTTGTGTGAAATGTCAGATTTGGCTTTTTTTCTTTGTTTTTTGTGTTGTTCCAATGCACATAAAGGAAATAAACGTGTATACCAAAACATTTGCAATTGCAACAGTTTTCTTGGAGAAATGGTGCATTTTCTGGGAAAATTCCAGGGGTGCCGATAATTGATGAGACCAAGATAAACTTATTTGGTTCAGATGGTGTCAAGCGTGTGTGGCAGCAACCAGGTGAGGAGCACAAAGACAAGTGTGTCCTGCCTACAGTCAAGCATGGTGTTGGGAGTGTCATGCTTTGGGGCTGCATGAGTGCTGCCGGCAATGAGAAGCTACAGTTCATTGAAGGAACTGGCAACATGTACTGTACTGTGACATACTGAAGCAGAGCATGATCCCCACCCTTAGGAAACTGGGCCGCAAGGCAGTATTCCAACATGATAACAACCCCAAACACACCTCCAAAACGACCACTGCCTTGCTAAAGAAACTGAGGGTAAAGGTGCTGGACTGGCCAAGCATGTCTCCAGACCTAAACCCTATTGAGCATCCGTGGGGCATCCTCAAACAGAAGGTGGAGGAGCACAAGGTCTCTTAACATCCACCAGCTCCGTGATGTCTTCATTGAGGAGTGGAAGAGGATTCCAGTCGCAACCTGTGAAACTCTATTGGACTCCATGCCCAAGAGAGTTAAGGCAGTGCTGGAAAATAATGGTGGCCACACAAAATTTTGACACTTTGGGCACAATTTGGACATTTTTCACTTAGAGGTGTACTCACTTTTGTTGCCAGCGGTTTAGACATTAATGGCTGTGTGTTGAATTATTTTGAGGGGACAGCAAATTGACACTGTTATACAAGCTGTACACTGATTACTTTACATTGTATCAAAGTGTCATCTCTTCAGTGTTTTCCCATGAAAAGATATAATAAAATATTGGCAAAAATGTGAGGGTTGTACTCACTTTTGTGAGATACTGTATGTGTGTGTATATATATATCGGAATCCGTGATTACCGCCATGGGGCGTTTGGACATTTCCAGGGCCTTATTTGGTCACGCTTCCACCACACCTGGAAGTGTGGTCGGAAGAAGCTCATTAGGCACCTAAAGTCAATACAGGTGCCTTATAAAAAGGAGCCGCCTCACTCCATGAGAGGCCAGAGTCGAGAGGAGATGACAAAGCCTGAAGAGGAGTGGAGGGAGAAGGACTGGCGGCAGAAGGGACTGAAAGGTGTTAGTGGTGCTGCATTGTGCTTATGGCTATTGTCGACTGGTGAGAAAACTGTAAATAAACGTGTGGTGTATGGCAAACTTGTCTCCTGCCAGTTTGTGTCTGGGTTAGGGTGGCGATGCCCCTCCTACTGGCTTACTATATATATATATATATA
>JANRMT010028174.1:77792220-77873846 GCA_026402145.1 Polypterus bichir lapradei
TGCGAAGCGCGGGTATTCTGCTATATATATATATATATATATATATCTATATCACAGCGACACTCATAACAGTGACAAAACAATTGCATTGACAATCATGTTACGTTATTTTCAAAATGTTTCCTTTTGTTTCTCTTTCCTTCTTTAACACACTACTTCTCCGCTGCCAAGTGCGGTTATTTTGCTATATATATATATATATAGATATAGATAGATAGATATATAGATATATATATATATAGATATAGATATGGGAAGAACACTCATATCAATGACAAAACAATTACATTAACAATCATGTTACGTTATTTTTTAAATTTTTCCTTTTCTTTTTCATACCTTCTTTAACACACTACTTCTCCGCTGCGAAGCGCGGGTATTCTGCTAGTATATATATATATATGACAGCAACACTCATCACTCACAACAGTGACAAAACAATTACATTGACAATCATGTTACGTTATTTTCAAAATGTTTCCTTTTCTTTTTCATTGCTTCTTTAACACACTACTTCTCCGCTGCGAAGCGCGGGTATTTTGCTATATATAATAAATGCTACAATTATATTCGTTCAACTGAGAACAGGTCTCGTTTCAACACAAAAGGATAGATTCTGCAAGGTGTTGAATTAATCTATACTAATAAAAGGCAAAGCCCTCACTGACTCACTCACTCACTCACTTACTCACTCATCACTAATTCTCAAACTTCCCGTGTAGATGGAAGGCTGAAATTTGGCAGGCTTATTCCTTACAGCTTACTTACAAAAGTTAAGCAGGTTTCATTTCGAAATTCTACACGTAACGGTCATAACGGTCAATAACGGTTGACAACATCCGCCATGTTGAACTTTCTTATTTATGGCCCCATCTTCACGAAATTTGGTAGGCGGCTTCCCTGCGCTAACTGAAACCGATGTACGTACTTATTTCGATGGTATGACGCCACTGTCGGCCGACATATTGAACTTTCCAACGTCACTAATTCTCCAACTTCCCGTGTAGGTAGAAGGCTGACCCCATCTTCATGTAATTTGGTAGGTGGCTTCCCTGCACTAACCAAAACCGATGTACGTACTTATTTCGGTGGTATGACACCACTGTCGGCCGCCATATTGAACTTTCCAATGTCACTAATTCTCCAACTTCCCGTGAAGGTAGAAGGCTGAAATTTGGCAGGCTCATTCCTTACAGCTTACTTACAAAAGTTAAGCAGGTTTCATTTCGAAATTCTACGCGTAACGGTCATAACGGTCAACAACGTCCGCCATGTTGAACTTTCTTATTCATGGCTCCATCTTCACGAAATTTGGTAGGCGGCTTCCCCGCGCTAACCGAAACCGATGTACGTACTTATTTCGGTGGTATGACGCCACTGTTGGCCTCCATATTGAACTTTCCAATGTCACTAATTCTCCAACTTCCCGTGTAGGTAGAAGGCTGAAATTTGGCAGGCTCATTCCTTACAGCTTACTTACAAAAGTTAAGCAGGTTTCATTTTTAAATTCTACGTGTAACGGTCATAACGGTCATAACGGTCGACAACGTCTGCCATGTTAAACTTTCTTATTTATGGCCCCATCTTCACGAAATTTGGTAGGCGGCTTCCCTGCGTTAACTGAAACCGATGTACGTACTTATTTCGGTGGTATGACGCCACTTTCGGCCGCCATATTGAACTTTCCAACGGTCTTTGTTACCTATGGGTCCATCTTCAAGAAATTTGGTACGCGGGTTCCCAAAGCTAACTGAATCCTACTTACGTAAATATATACGTCCATAGCCTGTAGCTCGGTCGCCGTGTGAGGCGGCGTTGGGTCCCCCATCCCCACACCTCCCACGTTGTTGGCTGCCTGCCTAAATAAGGCCGTCTGTCGCTCCAGTCTCTACATTCCCTTCCTTGCTTCGCCACAGGATTCACGTCTCCCAGCTGATAACTACAGCCTTTTTATTTAATCCACGGCTACTCCGCTGTTTTATTGTTCATTTATTACGATTATAGTTATTGTGTAGGTATTTTAGACTTACTTTACATTGTTCAGTTACCCATTTCCTTTATCGTTCCAACCGTACCCCCATTAACATGTCTATCGAGGTGATCACCATCGATCAAAGAACTGTCACTTACCAAGTGGTTTCCATGCCCGGAGATGGCACCTGCCTTTTCCATTCTCTTTGTTACATATTGCACGGCCATATCAGGCTCACTCTTGATATCCGGAGGAACATTGTGTCTTATGTATTGAATGACTGGGACAGGTTCAAGGTGTGGACTGATGACGGTACAGGAGATAATTATACTACACAGGAGCACTATAAGAGTGAAATGCTTAAGCCCTTCACCTATGGTTCTGCATGTGAGTTGATGGCTGCCGCTGAATTGTTCGGTTGTCGCTTTCAAGTGTACCGAAATGGCCACATATTTTACACCTTTCGACAACCGCCAATGCCTCTTAAACATATTAGATTCACAGGTGATGATTTGAGTAATGGACACTTTGATATTTATGAATGTTTAAATTCTCAAAAGCTGGATGCGAAGTTATCGATGAAACCCTTTGTATGCTGACAACGCTTGACAGATGCCGAATGTCACTTTAACACAACAAGTTCTGCAAATACTAACGTAATTGAAACAAACCATGAAACTCAAACCGACTATGACAGCAGCAATCCAAGCTTTGAGATTTCAGGCAAGATTGCTTTTCACATGGCCAACAAGCTTGGTCATATTACAACCGAAGGGCCGAAATGACAACGTGGCATACAAGGAGATCCTTAACAAATAATTATTGGTATATTTTCCCTCAGTTTAAAAAGGTTTACTTTACTTGTTAATAAAAATTTTAAGGCAGTACTTCGCCGCTGCGAAGCGCGGGTATTTTGCTAGTGTTTATATATACAGTTAGGTCCATAAATATTTGGACAGAGACAACTTTTTCTAATTTTGGTTCTGTACATTACCACAATGAATTTTAAATGAAACAACTCAGATGCAGTTGAAGTACAGACTTTCAGCTTTAATTCAGTGGGTTGAGCAAAAAGATTGCATAAAAATGTGAGGCAACTAAAGCATTTTTTTAACACAATCCCTTTATTTCAGGGGCTCAAAAGTAATTGGACAAATTAAATAACTTGAAATAAAATGTTCATTTCTAATACTTGGTTGAAAACCCTTTGCTGGCAATGACAGCCTGAAGTCTTGAACTCATGGACATCACCAGATGCTGGGTTTCCTACTTTTTAATGCTCTGCCAGGCCTTTACTGCAGCGGCTTTCAGTTGCTGTTTGTTTGTGGGCCTTTCTGTCCAATGTTTAGTGAAATGCAGGCTTAATTGGGTTAAGATCAGGTGACTGACTTGGCCATTCAAGAATTTTCCACTTCTTTGCTTTAATAAACTCCTGGGTTGCTTTGGCTGTATGTTTTGGGTCATTGTCCATCTGTATCATGAAACGCCGCCCAATCAATTTGACTGCATTTAGCTGGATTTGAGCAGACAGTATGCCTCTGAACACCTCAGAATTCATTTGGCTGCTTCTGTCCTGTGTCACATCATCAATAAACACTAGTGTCCCAGTGCCACTGGCAGCCATGCACGCCCAAGCCATCACACTGCCTCCACCGTGTTTTGCAGATGATGTGGATGCTTTGGATAATCAGCTGTTCCACGCCTTCTCCATACTTTTTTCTTGCCATCATTCTGGTAGAGGTTGATCTTGGTTTCATCTGTCCAAAGAATGTTTTTCCAGAACTGTGCTGGCTTTTTTAGATGTTCTTTAGCAAAGTCCAATCTAGCCTTTCTATTCTTGAGGCTTATGAGTGGCTTGCACCTTGCAGTGCACCCTTCTGTATTTACTTTCATGCAGTCTTCTCTTTATGGTAGATTTAGATATCGATACGCCTTCCTCCCGGAGAGTGTTGTTCACTTGGTTGGCTGTTGTGAAGGGGTTTCTCTTTACCATGGAAATGATTCTGCGATCATCCACCACTTTTGTCCAGGTCTTTTTGCGTTGCTGAGTTCACCAATGCTTGCTTTCTTTCTCAGGATGTACCAAACTATAGATTTTGGCACTCATAATGTTGTAGCAATTTCTCGGATGGATTTTTTTTTCTGTTTTCGCAGCTTAAGGATGGCTTCTTTCACCTGCATGGAAAGCGTCTTTGACCGCATGTTGTCTGTTCACAGCAAAATCTTCCACATGCAAGCACCACACCTCAAATCAACTCCAGGCCTTTTATCTGCTTATTTGATAATGACATAACGACGGACTTCCCACACCTGCCCATGAAATAGCCTTTGAGTCAATTGTCCAATTACTTTTGAGCCCCTGAAATGAAGGGATTGTGTTAAAAAAAATGCTTTAGTTGCCTCAAATTTTCATGCAATCTTTTTGTTCAACCCACTGAATTAAAGATGAAAGTCTGCACTTCAACTGCATCTGAGTTGTTTCATTTAATATTCATTGTGGTAATGTACAGAACCAAAATTAGAAAAAAGATGTCTCTGTCCAAATATTTATGGACCTAACTGTACAAGTACAGTCTTAAGTGTATTACAAATAATGCACAAGAACTACTGAGTTTCTTTTTGTTCAGTGCACATTAGTAAAAGAAAGTGCAAAAGTGTTTTAAGAAATGGCTGGCTGCTGTCTTTCAGATTTGTCGCCGACTGAATGGTGTCCGTTTTACAAGCTGTAAAAGTGCTAAGGATAGAACTGCAATGTCAGTGACACTAGAACAGTGCCTGATTCTACAGCATGAGCACGGAATGGCCCCTCAAGTGTTCACACAAGCCCTGGACTGCATGAGGAGGTAGGTATCAATGTGAATGGAACTCCTCATATGGGACAGTGCAAACTACAGAGTGATGTACTAGCTGCTTATTTAAGTTAGTTTTGTCCATCTCGGAATGGCTCTAAGAACTTAAAGGGAGATACATCTGTTTTAGTTTGCAATTCTCATGGGTACATTTCCTATTTCTGTCCCAATATAATATGTGTACATTATACACAAAAATGGTATATAGATAATAAAGCAGAAACTTGAATATTTTGGTAAAGCTTTGCAAATTTCACAAATTAACCTTACACTAATGTATTTAAAATGCCAAAAAAATCATTATAAAGTCAATTTAATGTATTTAATTAACATTTGCCACACAAGATTTTCTAATAGATTTTTCACAATGACCCATACACCTATAGCTGTTCGCCAGTTTCTTATAATAATACAGTTAATTTGTTTAAGGTTGTTCTGTATATTCCTACATTAAAAAGAATTTAAAAAATATTCACTATGTCTGTTTGTCGTAAAGGAAAAACTAAAAAATATTTTATTAGTCAGAGTAAGCTACAGCAATAAAACATACAGCTCTTTTCTAGTTGTTGCCTACATTGACATAACTTTATTTGTCCCCAGTGAAAAATTTGGCTTTTTACTGAAGCTCCTTAAATAAATAAATACATAAGATAAGAAAAAAAGAAAAACAAAAATAAGGATGCTTGCTATTTCAAATATGAAAGGTTATAATACTATGTCAGTCGCTGCATTTAAAGGTTAATATTAAAATAGAGATAATCTAGAGCAATTGAACACTAAAAAACAAACTAACTAAAAAAAAGTGATAGTACTTTGTATTTTCTATTTGCAGTGTAGCCTTGTTTGAATACATTTTAACCAACAAACTAAATAAAGTATGATGCATGTATCCTGTGCTACACAATACCTTTACAGCAGATATATATGGTGCTGTTTTATATTTCTGTCTAAGTTCTTTATTTTTTTGTATTTTTTGTCTCCTAAACAAAACATGCAGGAAATATACAAACTCATGAAAATCAGGATATAAAAATGTGTCAGCATTATTCACATCATACTGTATATTTGAGCAGCTTATAAATAACAAAGTGACAAATACATAGTAAAGATTGTGCCAGTATTAGCACATACACAACTAGATATATGTTAATATGTAAGCTTTTGTCAAATATAAGCTAAAGAAATATATAAAAAAAAATAGTCCTGAAGTCCAGGATAAAAATAAGAGAACGAACTATCACCTCCAATCAATGTTTGGAAGAATAGGCAAAACTATACCTAAAAGTGACAAAAAAGTGAAATACCTTACATGAATAGTCAAAAATTATAGTTCAAAGAAGAAAATGCAGAATATTTACAGAAAGCCCTCATGAAACAGCTCTCGGACAGGAAGTAAGTAAGGAATTTAAGGCTGACAATTCCTTGTATGATAATTTTATATTACTTGGAAAATAATTAAAAAAGAGATATTTTGAACAGTGAGCATATTTACTGAGAACATCTCATTATTCCAGTTACCAAAGTTCCGACTAGGTCATTTTATGTTAATGTGTATTCTTCCTGTAAGACCTTTGGGTTCCCTTAGCAGGAAAGAATTCTTTGTTCACATCAGAGAAATAGTAAGAGAGATCTGGTATTCTGAGTGAAAATGGCAACCGTTATCCTCGGTCATTAATTAGAATGCTTCTGATTCAAGATATAACCCCTACCTATTCCTTTAGATAAAGTATTATAGCACTTAGAGTGCAGTGCAGCAAAATTACTTTTAGAATTTGGATTTACCTGTACAGAGTATATAAATGAGAACAGGGATGTTAATGTATTTGAAATGAAACTGTGCTTTCAGAAAAAGGACTATCGCAATAAAATAAATGGTAATTCAAGTTTCAACTGACATTTTAGTTTTTGTATTCTACCATGTTTGTACCGCTTTAAATGTGAGTGAATCAAACAAGAATGTACACACACATTTAGCACTGCTTTGTCCAAACAGTCTAGTAGGCTAAGCTTATTTACACTCATACATTTATTCACACTTCAAGGGAATTGATCTGGTTTTACATAGAAAAAATCTAAATCTGTTTATGCATTTATTTGTTATTGGAACTTTATTGGATACTTTAATTTGAGATTTTTCAAATGAAAAATTCCTGGAATTTTTTCACATTTGTCAATATTTAAATAATCTACATCCCCTTCTATAGGTTCAGTTCTTATATTAAATGCTTTTATTTTATGATATATTAATCAGTATTTATTTTAAAATGCAGATGTTATTTCACTTTTATATCTGTACTAATATTCTTCAAAAATAAATCTGTTAACAGTATATATTTATTTATAACACACTAGCTGAAATACCCAGTGTTGCCCGGGAGGAAAATAAAGTTTTTTTTTAATCGTTTGAGAAAAACAAGAATAAATTAACAAACAATAGAGACTCACTAATGTTTTGTCTAAATTAACAAACAATAAAGACTCATTAATGTGCTTGTCTTGCGGTCTTGTATGTATGTTATCATCCAGTTGATGCTTGGAACCGGCCAACTCTATTTAATTTGAAAAGCAACAGGGGTGCAGTGCTGCACAAACATAAAGAATGCTGGCAGTCACCTCCAGTTCAACGTCTGGTGGTTCTTCCGAGTGTCAACTGGATGATAACATGCAAACAAGACCGCAAGAATGAGACCCCCAGAAGGGGTAGGTTAGGGCTGATTTCACCCTACAGTATTTTCAGAAATTGAGAAACATATGTACCAAGTATATATATATATATATATATATATATATACACAGTGCATTCGGAAAGTATTCACAGCGCATCACTTTTTCCACATTTTGTTATGTTACAGCCTTATTCCAAAATGGATTAAATTAATTTTTTTCCTCAATATTCTACACACAACACCCCATAATGACAACATGAAAAAGTTTACTTGAGGTTTTTGCAAATGTATTAAAAATAAAAAAACTTAGAAATCACATGTACATAAGTATTCACAGCCTTTGCTCAATACTTTGTTGATGCACCTTTGGCAGCAATTACAGCCTCAAGTATTTTTGAATATGATGCCACAAGCTTGGCACACCTATCCTTGGCCAGTTTTGCCCATTCCTCTTTGCAGCACCTCTCAAGCTCCATCAGGTTGGATGGGAAGCGTCGGTGCACAGCCATTTTAAGATCTCTCCAGAGATGTTCAATCGGATTCAAGTCTGGGCTCTGGCTGGGCCACTCAAGGACATTCACAGAGTTGTCCTGAAGCCACTCCTTTTGTTTCTCATGGTCTGAGAGTCCTTCAGGTGCCTTTTGGCAAACTCCAGGCACGCTGCCATGTGCCTTTTACTAATGAGTGGCTTCCGTCTGGCCACTCTACCATACAGGCCTGATTGGTGGATTGCTGCAGAGATGGTTGTCCTTCTTGAAGGTTCTCCTCTCTCCACAGAGGACCTCTGGAGCTCTGACAGAGTGACCGTCGGGTTCTTGGTCACCTCCCTGAATAAGGCCCTTTTCCCCCGATCGCTCAGTTTAGATGGCCGGCCATCTCTAGGAAGAGTCCTGGTGGATTTGAACTTCTTCCACTTACGGATGATGGAGGCCACTGTGCTCATTGGGACCTTCAAAGCAGCAGAAATTTTTCTGTAACCTTCCCCAGATTTGTGCCTCGAGACAATCCTGTCTCGGAGGTCTACAGACAATTCCTTTGACTTCATGCTTGGTTTGTGCTCTGACATGAACTGTCAACTGTGGGACCTTATATAAACAGGTGTGTGCCTTTCCAAATCATGTCCAATCAACTGAATTTACCACAGGTGGACTCCAATTAAGCTGCAGAAACATCTCAAGGATGATCAGGGGAAACAGGATGCACCTGAGCTCAATTTTGAGCTTCATGGCAAAGGCTGTGAATACTTATGTACATGTGCTTTCTCAATTTTTTTATTTTTAATAAATTTGCAAAAATCTCAAGTAAACTTTTTTCACGTTGTCATTATAGGGTGTTGTGTGTAGAATTCTGAGGAAAAAAATGAATTGAATCCATTTTGGAATAAGGCTGTAACATAACAAAATGTGGAAAAAGTGATGCGCTGTGAATACTTTTTGGATGCACTGTATGCATATATACAGGTATATGTATACAGTATATATATATTCATAGCATTCGTAGTCTGAAACACTATCTGATTGTATGGGTGGTTACCTACCCCGTAACGCATGTGGCTGGTCTGCAAGTCGGCAAACATCCGCCACGCCCTCACTAACTGTTTAAGCCCAGTTCCTAGAAAGTATTCAAATCGTCAGAACTACTCTGGGCATCTCTCTGCTATGAGGGTTTGTGTTACTGATGTGCTCGCATCGTATGTGCATTAGCAGCTAAGCGACTGTCTTTCTTAGGAGATTTCCTTTTGCCAGTGTGCTGGCCTCGCTTGTGTATCCTCTGAGCTGGAACCCTCACCCTGACTCTATATCTCACTTCCAGGCCGGACAGACACACACATGCACGCTTAGAACTCAATTTAATTTCAAAACCAACAGGGGCGCTGTGGTGCTCAAACATAAAGAATGCTGGCAGTCACCTATAGTTCGCCCTCTGGTGGTCGTTCCGAGTGTCAACTGGATGATAACATGCATACAAGACCACAAAATCACCCCCCACCCTACCCAAAAGGGGGTGAGTTAGAGCTGATTTCAGCCTACAGCATTTTTAGTCGACCATTGAGAAACATGTGTACCAAGTTTCATGAAAATCGCTCCAGCCGTTCGAATGTGATGCTGGAACATACATACATACTGTACATACATATAGGGTGGTCCAGATCTAATTATGGAATTTTCATTACGCTATAACTTATTAAGTTTATTACATAGAAAATCACCCGAAAAATCCCGGATCATCGAGAAGTGTGCGAACTGACGACATGTAGAATCGTCTTCCCACCAAACTGGAATCGTCCCCGAATAAATCAAAGTCATCTAGACGATCTGGATCTGCATAATTAGATCTGGATCACCCTGTACATACACACATTGACTTTTTATATATATTTTTATATATATAAAACACATCATATTTTGATGGGGAATTGCAAAAACATTCTTTTTGCTGGTCTCTCTGCGGAGTAACAAATAAAAGGAAAAAGAAGAGTCAGAGAAGCTGAATGGAAAGAGCACCACCAGTATGCAACTTAAATTGACACAGACTATATGCACAGAACTGTGAAATATTAAGAATATTCTTACTGAACTTGTCAAAAAATAATAATAATTTTGCCAAGTAAATGCCAATCTTGCAACTATTTTTATCAGTAATATGTGTGCATCATCCAAACATCTTTGAATTGTCATTGTGATAATGTCCTGAGACCATCCATGTTTGTGCACCATGCAGTACTGCACAAGCCATAACAACGGGGTAAACCTTTGTGGGTCTGTACAGCAGTATGCCACCTACAAGTCCAAACACTGCCATCTATCTTTTAATGACCCAATGGTCTGTTCTATCACCTATTATGTACGGTAGTGTCTTTCATTATTTTTTTCTCTTTTTTGGTGTACCAACTGTCACTTGAAAGATAGATTTTACAAGTTGTTAGTAAAGTACATAAACTTAATTGCAGTCTTATCGAATTGGAATCTTATCAAGATTCCAACCATCACACAGAGCATGGTAGTGAAGTCTGCTTCCCACATTACTATTTGATAAAATAAAGGAATCGTGGGTTGAGCCACAGTAATTTTATTCAGACACATCTGAGCATCACATATTTGTTCTATATTAATGGAATGAAAGTGCTTTCTTTTTACAAATGCAAATTGATTCTGGGATGGTGACTTTATCAGAATATGTGTACAGTAAATTACACCAATTACATTAGGAAAATCAGTAATCTCTGCAAATTGCCTTTTGATCTCAACTTGCTCACCCTGATAATATCCTAAGGATACTACATTTACTGTATGTGGGTAGCATCTTTAGTATACCATACCGTACAGATGTTATTACATGGCTCAGGGTGACTGCAAGATTCCTGACCTTTCAGCCAGTTTACACTAATAAGTTCCCATTTCCAAACACCTTACAGTTGTTCAAACCTGACACAGAACAGGAATTGTGCAACTTCTGTATGATGGTCTATGTAATGTGGGCATCAGTTCACCAGACAGCTCGAAGAGAATGACTTTAGAAAGTCTAAATTACCTTATAAGCCAGCCTTTATCATGATGCAAAAAAACAATCCCTAAAAACTCACTTTAGCCTGTCATTGACAATATCCTCTAAAAGAGCTAACACTGCCATTGCCAGTCTCAGTATGCTATATAACACACAATGCACCCTTTTTATAGGTAAGATAGATAGGCTACACACTAAAAGTAAGTGATATTAAGCATGTGCATTAGATGTTATTACCGAGTTTATGATTTATGATCCTGACTTTTGAGTAAGAAATGGCTCATGCATTTTCCCCTGAGCATAAGCAAGTTTTATACATGAGGTCCCTGGTCTTTTGAATATCTTCATTCTGTTTGAAAAAGTCAAAGTGTACATTAATTTGATTGATCAATAATGAGGATAGGATACTGCACAGATTTTGTATATTTCAGAGTACATCTGTCATTAAATTTATTGCAGTGATTGCTAGTTACATACATACCTACAGAAAATATATATGGCTTTACATTTTGAATCCCATTTCAGTAGCAGAAAATGGATTAAGATGTATTGCTAATTTTTATGCATTTATGGAGAGAAGCCGATAGATTTAAAAAATGCTGAAAGCAAATAGCCAAGCTTGTAATCAATGCAGTTGGTACTTTACAAATCCAACAACTAATGAATATAGGCCAGTTTTTTCTCTTTTCACACCTGATGTTAATCAGGGTGACTCACGAAAAACCGAACAGTCTCCGACCGGCTGGCTCAAGCTATTGTACAGGCGGGTGCCGTCACAAACGCGGAGCCTTGTGATCACGAACAGGTCAGAAGCCCCAAATGTGCATTAGTAAGGAAGCTGTGAGCCAGTGGGTACAGACGTGCGTGATAGAGATCCGGAAGATATATTCTCTGCAACAGATGATTGGAATAGTGGAGACATATGTGTCTACTGGTTCTTTTAAGGAAACGGGGGACAAATTCGCACAGAAGTTTCCTGGCATAAACCTACCAGCAAAGAGCAGCATTCCCGAGTTGGTAAAGAAGTGGCGTAAGACTGGGTCAGTTGCAAACTGCAAAAAGAATCCCCCATCCGTTTGTATACCTGCGGTCGTAGCAGATATTCAGAAAGAGATGGCCAGAGGCCTAAATCGATACATAAATTGGCAAAACAAGCGAATGTTTCGCGCCGGTCTTGTCAACGTGTGTTGCACTCACTACAAATGAAGCAGTACAAAATGACTTGTGTCCAAGAACTGAAGTACCATGACAAGGAAAAGCGTGTATTTTATTGCACGTGGTTCCTTCAAACAATTGCAACTGGATTTTTGTACTGCATATCTTTCGTTTCGTGTACGGGCTAAGAAACGTACGTCAACGTTGGGGTCGGAGATGGTTCGGTTTTTCGTGCGCCACCCGATAGTATTTAAAAAGACATTCTTCTATTATAGAAGAATCTTCTGTCATAAGGAGCAAACAAACTAAAGCTCAAACCAAGGCATTCACTGCAGAAGGAAAGTGGAGTTCTGCAGGAAGCCCAGATTAACAAAGAGAGAACATAGTAACTTCACACAGAAGGAATCCTGGCATGGCCTGGAATGTATTACAGTAAATGTTAGGCAGTAGCGGTTCATTGTATTCACAATATACATGACAAATATCTTTTCTCTAAAGTTGTCACTTTGTCTAATGTGGTTTTGTATATATTGAGTAGACATAACTTCACTATAAATTAAAACTTTTTAAACTATAACAAATATAATACAAAAAAGATGTAGGTAACATTTTAGTAAACTAACATAAAATATTTTGACCAAAAACTGTATTCTAAATGAAAAAGACTTTTGTTACCATTAAAGATGCACTGTTAGCCACATATCATTTGCAATTAATTGAGATTATCAAAACAAATGATTGGTTTACTTTTGCAATTACCTGATGATATTACCTGGAAGTTACAGGTGAATAAAGCATGTATACACTGTATTTGCTGATCAAAAAAGTTAAAGGTTGTGTTTTTTATAAATTATGAATGCAAACTGAATACCTAGAGGACTGCGTAGGCTTCAAAGCTTACAGACTCATGATGTCATGATGTTTATACAGTTTATTTAGAAGAAAACAGAGCAAATATAGCTAACTATATGAGTTAAACATGAAAGACACATTTTTCTTTGTACATCCTGTGTATCAAAAAAGCAAAACGTCACTGTAGTTGCTTAGGTGTTTAATGTATAATCTGACTGCACTAAATCACATGAAATGGCTTTATTGTGAGACAAAATTTTGATTTCCATAAAATTGAAACAATTTGGCAACAACAGTGATGTGCAAATTTGTGACTATAACAAAAAAATACCAAAAGGGGAAAAGTGTCATGCTTTATTTATGTTATACTGATCATAAAGTGGGCCACATAAAAATTAAGTTAAAAATTCTATTAAGCATAATCTCTGCAGTTAGCACTTGTTCCTTATGCTTATATTTTCCCAGCAATAACACTGCTTGCTGTCTGTCAAAAAAATGACAAAAGGAATGTTTCATATTACAGCAGATCAAGTTCATACCCGTAAATAATAACCATTGTTACTTTTGTTTTATTTTGTTTTCATTCATGATATCCTTTGTTTGTTGAAACACTGCTTTCTAATAATTAAAGTACGGTCAAAGCTTCAATGCCATATAAAGTATTTGATTACTCTAAAACTGTCACAAAAGAAAGGATAAGAACCTACATCTTCTATGCTGTAACACAATGCTGTTTATCTTTTGCCTATAGTTTTTGCTTTATTTTCTTTTCTTTTCTAAATGCTATTTGTGTGCTTTCACACATCTTCTTGTAGTGAATAATCTTATCCTTTCTGTATTTTGGCTTTGATTTTTGTGTGATTTGACCCTTCTTTCTCTGAAGTACTTATTGTCCAACTGAAGTGCCAGCATCAGAAATCAATTGCTCTAACCTGGAAGTCTTTAAATACGTTTTTTTTCTCTTTTCACTCCTGATGTTAATCTGAAAAATGAAACCAAAGTTAGCGTATATGTTTGGTTTTCTTGAAAACCTGAATGGGTTGCTGGTACTTTAGATGACAGAAGGTGAACTCTGGCATGGTTGTTCATGTTCACATTTTTCCAGCTGCTCACCTGTTGCACGTGAAAGCATGGAGCTGCAGCATGGCGTACCGATCGACTGACCCCAATGTACTGAACATGAAAAACCATAGCTGTTTTTACCTGTTTTTCTTTCAAAATATTACAGACAATTTCTCTTATGTTTCTCTTCTTTTTTATCCTCTCTCTCTCTTTTGTTTTAATAATTTTTACATGTTATGTTCCCTTTTGAATTTTAATTATTTTTTTCAATTATATTTTATTATTATTTTTGGTCATGGCATCATCTCAATGCGCTTTTATCTCTTCTTTCCATTGGTTTAATTACTTACTTTTTTCCTTTTCATCTTCTAATTTGATCTTTTTCTATCCCTGGCATGTTGCTTTCATTCTTCCTTTTCCCTTGCTCTCCTTTGACCCTCCAAATTTGACCCCTCCTTTTTCACAGCATTGGAACGCGGGAGATAGTCACGCAGAAGAACTTGAGTGGTCTGTTGCCCATCCGTGATTGCAGGCTGGACCCCAGCCTACTGTACTCTATCCCTTTGTTAGCCCTTAGCCCCAATTTACTTATTGTGTGGCTTTTTCTGAGCGTCGCCTATCTAATTGCCAAAATGCGTTGCAAATGAAATTGATCATGCACAGCAGTTTATTAAAGGGAAAATTATATATATGTGTGTGCAATGGAGATTGAATGTTGCAATGCCTGCCATATACCATGCCTTACAGTTATTAAAATAAATCTATATTATATATGAATGTAAATACAAATTTCATTATTTTAGCATCTACTATTAAGAGAGAGATATATGCTGAATGATCAGGTTTTTCATATAGTTTGCTTTAAAAACAAACAAGAGAAATAGAAATATGGAAACATCTCCCCAGTACCTCATAGTTTTAAACAGCTAACAAAAAACCCAGGAGTATTTAACCACTTCTTTTTCCTGCTTTCTATAAATATTTTCTCTCTTGTCTGTTATTTTAATGGATTTGTTGTCTTCCTTGTATGTACACAGTCATAAAATCAAGTTATATAAATTTTTATTGCTGTTTTTGCTAACTATTTTTATTATAAAAAAAATAGGTCATATTTCACAGTCTCTGCATCATCTTACAGAAATCTTGATTGACTTCACTTGAAACCAATATAATTTTCTTAATATTTTGTGAAGAATGTTGCAAATTGTGAAAGCTGTTGCTCTTTTTTATTCATAACCTTTTTAGCCCGATTTTTAATGTAACTGAATATTTTGAATCTTGCATTTTTAGATAAATACCTTAAAGCTGCTATAAACAAAATGGACACAACTATGCGCTCATGTTCCGATAAAGTTTTTCTATCTTGTATTTCTTCTATCTGAGATTCCTGGTAAATTAGGTGTTTCCTTGTTTAAATTTAATTAGAAATACAAAGAAATACTTACATGTAATGTGTAATATTAAACCAGTATATGGTAACACCCCTGTATATAGCGGTACAAACATACTTTAGTAATTAGCAATATTCATGCAAGATCTACTTTTTTGCTTTTGTACTGGTCATTTATATCATTTTGTACCCAATGTAACACAGATGAAGAAGAGTTAGTATTAAAATAGACCAAGCACAGTATGCTAAAACAGAAAATACCTTTCTAAGGCAGTGTTACAGAATTAAAAGGTAAAACAATTTATTCCACTCAAAAAGTAATGGTTATTAGAACTTCCACTGGCGCATAACATGTTTTCTTGATTATAAGGAACCATCAACTGTTAATCTTTCTTTAGTAACAGGTTTTCTGAGACGTCATAGTAAGATTTACAATAACTAAGTTTAATTTTAAAGTTGAAAGTAGTATGCATCTTTGACCAAAGGCCTTTCATTCTATGAAAATGTCAAAAATCTATTAGCAGGGCAGTGATTACAACATATACAATAAAAATGATTTTAAAATATAAACTTTGATTTAATTGGTTTTATTATCTTTGTATTATTGGTTTAATACATAACAATATTGATTTTGCTTAACCAGGGAATTTTAATTTCTCTAACATTTTGATTTTAAATTTAAATGGTGATGCTGTTTCCTCTTTATTTTGCAGTGTATGGTGGAATGATGTATACTGTTTGGTATTGTGATAATTATCTATTTATGCATTTACTGATTGCTACTTTTATAGTCTCAATCAGAATTATTCTGAAACAAAATCACTTTCTTTTCTTAAATCAGGGCAGTCAAGCTTACATTTTCTCTGTAAGCTATATGATTTTATGATCCAACAATTGAATTTTTGATGCAGCATTTTTTCATGCAATCTTCTTGGAAGCAGCCAATGCTCATTCTTCAAGTTTGAAGCCAGTGTCTTATTGATATTATACAATAGCATCAAAGTCTAATTTTTACTTGTTTAATGATCACATTAAGACAATGCACAGGTTTGCATTCCAGCCACTTTCTTAATTAATAACCAATTACTACTGCCAATGGAGTCAGCAGATGACCAGGGAACTCAATCTCATTTGCAACTGTGTGTCACACCATACAATATCAGTTTTAACAATATTTCAAAAGAAAAAAGTATGACAAACAACTTTTCTGGTCCAGAAAACATCAGGATTGTGTTCTCAGTAAAGAGAAAAACAACAGTTCTGGAAATGTCTGGTGTGGCATAATAAGATTCTTATCAAGGTATAATATCAAATAATATATTTCATTGAAAAAAAATAATTAAGAAAGTGCTTGGAGTTTAAGACCCCCTGAGTTAGCTGGTCACATTTTGGCTGACTCATTGGTATTTGGCTGCGGATTAAGAAAAAAGCAAAACAATCATTCTGAATCTTAAAAAGCAAGACGATTAAAATTAAGGTAGTTAACAGTATTCTCCATTGCCAGCAGTTTAAGGCTACTAATTAAGAAAGTGCAACCACTGTGGCATTCAAGGATCTCAGCTTGACACCCCTCCCCTAATGTTAACTAAATAAAATTCAAGTGAATGAAGTTCAATGTGGAATGACTTGGGTAGGTGATATTAAGTGCTATCTGTTGATGTTTCATATTGTTTTGATTTTGGTGGCTATTTCTCTTTCTGGGTGCCTTACAAAAGCACTGCATGATCACAGTCATTGCACTTGCACCACTCAATACAGAATGGAATAAAACCTCCATCTTGCACAGAAACCTTTTGCATTATTTTTTATTAATTTGGAAAAAAAGGCTCCCCCATTAACACAATGTTTTTCAGTAGTGTAGACCAGAGTTAGCACTTTGCATTAATTGACAGAATTTGCAACAGACTTACAGTGTTGCAAAAGATATTAAGGAACTTGGCTTTAACCTTGAAAACAGAATAGTTTAAAAGAATGAGAGAAGTGGACATCCACAGATTGCAGAAAACATGAACAGCCTTTTATTTGTGTGTAATAGATTTAGTCTTTCCTGTTGAAAACATCAATCCACTATAGTTGATATTCTCCTTCATTTTATTCAGAGGTTGTGCATTCTGTACCATCACAAAGAAAGAAAAACCAATAGATTTAAAGTATGATTAAATGATGTGGTCAACATGTTCTAATTTTCTGTGGTACTTAGCAGTTGTGTAAAGTGATGAAAAAAGATACTGTACATCTGTTGTGATGAAATGATAGTAATTTCTGTTTATAAAGCATAAGTACAGTAGTATTGATCTTCTGTAGTCTGCATAGTATACTGTTAATGCTGCAGTGATGATGGTCACCTACATTTTCCTGTGAAACCGTACATGTGTGACTTTCAGGCTAACACAAAATCCTAGTGTGAAATTGACTGTAGAACAGACTCTGATGTTGATTCTAAGATACAATATCCAGATTTTGTAAAGGTTTTATAATGTTTATCTTAGGATAGCAGAAATGTGCTATACATTAAATATTTTTATACATAGCATTCCAGTTCTACTTATATCCCATCTGATAAGAGTGATGTGAATTTCAATACATATGAAATTTCACTCCTTCATATGTTTCCTAGTAATGTTGCTTTGCTGGCGTCTAATCTTGTCCTGCACTCCTTTTTCATATTCTTTACTTTTTTCTTGACCCATATTTTGAAAAATCTTTAGTCCAAACATATCTTTGGAAAACTTTGGCATTGTGCAGGTCTAACACACCAAACTGGCTTTCATCAGTATGAATATTTTACTAGTCTACAAAGATACAATTGACCAATATGAAAGAGATATGAGCCAGAGCAAGTTAGCTGTATCGAAACAAGCAACTTCCACATTTCTTTGGATGCTTTTTAGGTAAACTCATTCTTCAGTCAAGAGTGATAATTGTCATTTTAAGATTGTTTAGCACATAGTAAGATTTAAACAGGAATAGAGTGTGTCAAGGGTCACTGATTTAAGATTTGCAATGCTGAACTTAAATACAATTTTAAAATTCAGAGAAATTGTAAAAAGAATACTGATTTTATATCCCTACATCAATTGAAGATAGCATATGTATTCCAACATTGCCATTTTTTTTATCATATGATTGGTGTTGTTCTGTTACAGATTTCACTGTTTTACCTTTATTGATCCAAATTCATTTTTTTTCATTAATTCTAAAGATTACCAACAAAATATATTTTTACATTTTTAATTTCATTTCCTCAATTACTGTAGTATAGGGGCAGATTTCTGTCTGAATTTTAAATTACATTTTTCAAAATTTTTTTAAAGAAATCACAGTTTTTGTGATACCATTTAAGCTGCTTAGATATGACCAGCTGTCTTTTCATGAAAGTGTTTTTGGTAACTATACAATGTCTCTTCAGAAATAGGAACCTTTATACTCCTATACGCCAGCCTGTTCCAATCAAAATTATTCTTCCCTTGACTAATAATAGTTCTGTGTTTACTGTACTGTAAAGTAACTTCTATCCACATTACATTTAACAACATGCTTCAAAAGTTTTGTTAGTTTACGTTAATGTTTAACTTAATCATATCCTTATATCAACACTACAATATATGTAACACCATTTCTCACAAATTTAGGTTAGGGAAATCTGATTGCTGCAACAAGGTACAAACATAATACATTGTTTCTTGAATTTAAGAAAATAAATAAGAATATTGATCTCTAAAAGTAACAATTCAGAATTAGTTTTTAGACTACTAGACTAATAGTCCTTACAACTACTAGAAATCAAAATGCTTATAAATTTGGGGATAAAAGAGTCCTCATATCTATTTCTCTTTAGCCCTGGGAATGAAATTTAATAAACAGAGGGAAACTACTGTTTGTTAGAATGGAGCAAGACTTCTTTGTAACTTGTATGAGGTAAACCTCAGCAACAGAGGACCCTGCAAACAAATAATTTTACTATTACTAAGAGAGGAGGAGGATAGAGAGATCTAAACTCTGCCACCATATCCTTAGTTTTAATTATATTGAGCTAGAAAAAGGAATGTTCACGTGACTAAATAAATTTATCAAGAAATGTACGAAGCCATCCGAATTCACTCTTTGGACTCAAGTGTGGTTGGTTGGAATCTATACTTTATAACTAATAGAATGCAAAGAGTGAAACACAAAGAGAATTTATCAGCTTCTCAACTAAACTGTTATATTGAAGAGTATTAAAATCGGATGAAAAATAAATAAAGTGCTAAATTATGTTTTGTAGGTTTGTAACCCTTATAAATGCTCATAAAGAGGATGCAGCAATGTTTCTATGGCATCCTCCACTCAACCTCTTTCATCGATATGGAAATTAGTGAGGGTCTAGACAGGCCTAATGTTTGCTTATCAGCTCTTAATCAATTTCATGATGTGAACTGTTAAAGCAACCAGTGTAAAGTCATTGAATGCTTTTGGATGTGCAGCTTTGACTATTGGAATACAGTCAGCCAGAAACATATCAAAATATGTAGTGAAATATTAGGCAAAGATGTTGTGCACAGGAATGAAGCAGGTTTCCACTTCAACTTCTTATCCAGGGCTTTTTTGGTTTTAGTTTGTTGAAGGGCAACAGCATTTTGACCAAACAAAGTCCAACTCTGAGGTCCCAAGTCTAGTCTTTTGCTGAATCATTTCTTAAACAAAATATGTGTCCCAAAAGTGAACACAGAATTTTACACAGAATTAATTGAATTTTGAGCTAGTTAATAGTTAACTTTACTTGCTGACTAATCCCTCTTGCTTGTTGCTTTTACAGTGAGTGGCAGCCATCCTTTTTATATCATTTTACAGTAAATCCAGGTTGTCAGTCCACAGCTTACTCTTAGTCCTACTCTTATAATTCAGCTTTGCACGGTTGATTTCACATTTCATCTTTTTTCTGTAAATTGTTCTGTTTACTTGTACTTCCAATTTGAAATGCCCTGTTTTTGCTTGTTAACAGTTCTTTTAAATATTTGGTTATTCGTGGCTTGTTGAGAGAATATCCTTTGACCAGTTTAAACAACATTATGGTACCCTCGCAGAATAATATAGAACTGTACTTAATGTGCCAGTCAGTTAATCCGTATCAGAATTTAACATGGTTTATCTAGTAAATTCAAAATAGCCACACAGACACTCAACAAAGTCATTTTCCTAGAATTGAATTTATTATATTATAAGCTCTAATGTTCCCTTAGCATTTCTCCACCGCATTATTCTGATGAGCTGTGCAAGTGTTTTATTCAGTGGTCACTGATTAAAATGGCTCCAAATAAAATTTGGGAAGTCTTATTCATTGAATCATGTTTTTGATAATGTCAACTGCTTCACTCACCATCACCCTCTCATCAATGTGTACAATCATAATGCTGGGCTGTTAAAACATTGTGTAATGCATCACATTAAATAAATGTATAGCTAAATTTTACTGGCTTAATTTCTTAAAGGCCAAGTTGCCCTACAGGCCTTTTACCAGATGTTTTGGGTCTTATTCCATACACATACTGCAATGAGAAGAGAAAAAGTTGCCTATTACTCAGGTGCAAGCACTGAAATAGACAACAGTTTAACTTTGGACAAACTCACACAATCTGCCACAGTGGCAATTTATAGTCTTCACTTGGTCTAACCTGTCTGTCTTTAAAATGTAGGGGGAAACCGTACTACCTTGACAGAGACAGCATGGATGGAGAGAATATGCAAACTCTACAAAGACAGTAACTAGACTATAATTTATTCCAGGTCATCTTGTGTTGTATGGCAGGTGCACTAACTACTGTGTCATCATGTCATCCATAAATTTTAGTATATTTATAAATTTACAATTGGTTCCAAAAAGTTCTTTCTGATATTAAACCACTTATTATTTTTTTTTTGCAATGATTATTTTATAATACTTTTAAGTTCAGAAAGGCAAATGTCTGGTACCTGATATTGTTTCACTCTGAAGTCTCCACAAACATATTAATGAAATTTTTATTTGGAGATTTCACCTTGGTACCAGGAACAGTATATGGTGATATAGACATAGTAGTAAATAAACATATATTTGATTCTATGGTGATAATATAACAAAGTGTTTTGAGTTTTAATAACACTTTAGGTACTGTAAAATGCATCCATTACTCATTTATTGTTATGAATTATTTTGCAGATCCTTGCATGAAAATAAGTTACATTTGGAACTATGCACAATTTTTAATTTATTTACATCTTAATTACTATACATCCCATAGCTTTTTTGAAAATGCAACCAATTATATTTAAATAAATGTAAGAATAAATGAGTCCTTGCTTTTCAATTCCAAACACAATTTTCACCATACAGCATTACATTACATAAAGCATACTAAATTCCTTTTCGTGATTCACTTTGAAAAAAATGTTTCTGTAACAAAGGGTAACCATTTAAAATCATTAGAATAGCATAATAAATAATGAATATTAAAATTGCCACTTTTCTCACTTTATACACTACTGTAGATTGTGATATGTTAGTGGAATATGAAATTTAAAAAAACAGATTGCAACATTTGCTATTTATGTTTATTTTATTTTAGGTTTTTATTATACTGACTACAAATACTACAGCTTTAGCTGTTCGTGTTTCATCTACTTTAAACATCCATTTGCTCTTGTTTAGTACCTGTTAAAATGGTCCATTTTGTCATTGTCTTAACAGCCATGGTTTCTTTGGTTTCCTTCACTGCTATCATTCTCTGTACTTGTTTTTCCCCCAGCGAGGGATGTCGGAGAGAAAACACCATGAAGAATGTTGGGTGCCGCAAGTATGCCTTTAACACTCTACAGCTCAAGGCTTTTCCAAAATATTACAGGCCTCCAGAGGGAACCTATGGAAAAGTTGAAACTTGATAAGAAACCTCAAAAATAGGATAATAAAACTAGATCACACTGCTAACAAAAATGGTTTTCATTTATAGATGTTTAAAGTTTGTAATTTATTTAAAACTTTATGTTCAAAAAAGAAGTACAACCACCTGTGGCAAAAGTGGTAGTTTTAAAGCATATCAACAAAACTGTTTTGTAGATATTTCATATTTAATCTGCCACTACAGTTTTCATGTATGCTGTAGATAGAGAGCATGCTTTCTGTTTAGTGGAACAGAAACTACAATTGTAGTTATAAAAAGTACTGTACAGTGATTCAATAAGAGAATTTTCTTTAAAAAAAAAAAAAAAAGATCATCACAGAAGGTTAACTAGATGTGGTTAGTGGATGAAATCTATTTTTCATATATACACAGTATATATTGAATTGGTATATGTGCTGTAGGAAGTCCATGACAAAATAACCATGAGAGGTTAATTTAGTATAAATTTAAGTCAGTCATCATCATATGGTTACTACAGGAAGGAAAGAATAAAATGTAACAGTTCCTGAAATCAAGAATAAGGTCATGATGACTCTTTGCAGTTTAATTTATTAAAAATAGAAAAATGTGAGCAGTTACTTTAAAGTGTAGAATCAACAGCAAATGCGGTAAAAATTCTAGTGAAATTAAATGAAAGGCCCTACTAAAAAATGTATTATTCAAATATCATTTGTTTATGTGAATAAATAATAATTCATTGACTGATCTCTAGTCTAGATTATATTGCCATTAACTCTGATTTTAAATAGATTGTTGGATGAGCTGATTATCAAAACAGTTTCTGCTTCTTTTTTTTTTTTTTTTTTTTTTTTTTAACAAGTATGTTGTTCTGGTGGCATTTACTTCTGAATGTTCTTCGTGCCTTGAGCTATAGCACATATGCCTGATTTTAGACTACATTATTGGTGAATACAAGAAACCACAAAGATCCATGGATATCATGTTCAGCTTTGTAACACAAAGATATCAAGATGTAAGCACCTTGCACAACAGCATTAGTAAATAAATAAATAGGATATAATTAAAAATAATGCCAACTAATTGCAGCATGTGAATTCACAAGTAATGTGCCAGTTTTATTTTCCACAGAACACACAATAATGTTGTTTATATAACAGTAATTCTGTATTAGTTGTTTCTGCCTGTGTAGTTGCACCAGCAGCCCTAAACATTAAGTCATTTATGTATATCTAGCTGGATGATGACATCCTGGACAGCTTATTTTGACCCTTGGTCTGGTTTTTTATTATTGAAGTGAACCTTAGATGAACACAGCCTAGTCAATTTAGAATCATGTGATACTAGCTACTGAGAACATGTCTAATATTATTGTCTTGACATACACTTTAACATGTGAAAAAAAATGTGTGGAAGGCATGTAGCATGCCGTCTAGACAGCAAAGCAACTGGAAGTAACAAGGGATTACTAAGACTAAGCATGGAAACATAAAAGTCAAAGAAATAAACAAAGTATCATGAAAGACAAATACTCCAGCACACAAGCCTTAGATATACACATGAAATTTAGAGTTTGGAGACGCCAAACACTTTAGATTTATATATATATATATATATATATAGACAGAATTTGTCACATTTTTTGAGCAATGCAAAATAATACATTTCTTATGTACAGAATCTTAATGTAAACGCTTTGTTTAGTTTCTATTAATTGCTGAGCTCCAAAATATGTGTGATTTACTTTGATGAAAGTCAGTTATTTTCGTGGAAAGGTATATTTAATGTGACAATTTGAAGCGTATTGTCTTGATCAGGTAATAAAGGGCTACAAAAATTACATTTTCACAATGCATTTTTGTGCTTTTTCTTGTTCACTAAAAATGTTTTTTGTCTGCTGCATGCAAACACGGCATACATGGTAGCAGAAACTGATGAATAGAAGCAGATTTCACGTACAGAATGTGTAGAACATGTACTGTATTTAATCCTGATATTAGGTTAAACCAATTAATAATTACAGTTCACGTGTTACTGACTAAACAATGTCCATCATTAAAATAATCCATACTTGCACAATGTTAACGCATTATTCTGTTTGTTCCTACTTCTAGAAATGAAAAAAATAAGTCAGATGCTGGCAGTCTCACAAGAAATCTTCTGTTAGATGAATTAACGGACAGACAAGTATAGTAGTGAATCAAAAAGAGTTGATAGAAATGAGCTTAGCTTACAGTGTTTACTGTGACAACAGATTGATTCAGAATTTACTAAAGCATAAAATAAACTTAAGATTTTTTATAATGCCCCCCACTGTCTAAAAATTTATAGCTAACACAAAAATAATTTATTAAATAACACAGCTAACCTGGCTTTGTGTGCTAGATTATGTACATCTTAACGTTTCCTTTGAATCCACAACCTCATTTTGTGCTACTTTCTAATTATATAGTATTAGTTATTAGTCTATAATATGTCGAGCTTTTTAAGTTGCCTTTTATAAAAGTCCGTTGAAATAAATGTCTCATTCTATGGGTTTTGAAGTACAAGTCTCCATCTGTACTCTGTTGCAATTTTGTACTTTCTTTATGCATTTTTCAAGAATAAGTTACTGTTCAATTTTCATATGTCTTTATGATATAAGCAATTTTAGAGATTAGGAGAATTACAGCTATAATGTCAAAATATTGTCATTTTAATCGAAATATTCTAAAGCGAATAATAGTTGAGTTAAAATGAAAACCAACCCACACAGCAGTTATACCAGAATCACTTTGAATATCATTGTTCTCCTTATTTCAAAATTAAATGGAAAGATCTAGGAAAAAGAAATAAATTTAAACAAAATTTCTCAATCTTTATTTTGTGAAATGGTTATTTAAAAGAAATTTAAAGTATTTTATAAATGCATTTCAAAATAACCTTTGTGCATTCAGAAGCTTTTAGTGAAACTTCAAATTATTCCAAAACATCATTTAAAATAAGATAAAAAATTAATTTTGTACCATATTTGTAACATGAGAATCCTGACTTTAGTCTTGAAATCAAATCACTAAATGAAACTGCCTAGTGGTGAAGGTTTATGTCAAGTTTGACTTCTCATGGTACACTTTGGCGAAACACATATTGATGCAAGTCATCATGTCTTGATAATTCCATATTAGTAGTCACAAGAGTAGGATTTTGAATTTTCTTATTAATGTCTGTTGGAAATTAGATTTAAGTGTGATTTAAAAACAGGTATAATAAATTGTTCTGCTCAGTGACCAGTAAAAAAAGGAAATTTAGAAACTAAGATGCCACTTTTATTATTTTCTTGCCCTAAATAGTTAGCAAACACTAATTTTTGAATTGGTAGCCCCAAGCTTTGGTGTTTTGGTAAATATTAAAACACATACAGGCAGAAATTCCAGTAAACAAAAACATTTCTTGCCAGTACTCCAACAATGTTTTCTTGAGTTTCTGTTAATAACAGGAGCATGAGCATAATACACCCAGGTCAATGTTGCAATAATATTTCAGACATGTTAGGCAAAATCAAACACACACATATATTTTATATATATATATATATATATATATATATAGTGTGCAGTACAGGGTGCTGGTTAGCACCTTTAAAGGGGATCTCAGAGTGAAGTACAAAACAAAGAAGTACAGCATTCACAGTACAGAATTCCAGTGTGGTGATTTGCCTGCCTTATGTTTGTTAAGCTGCCAGTCCTTATGGACTCCTAACACCTACAACAGTGTTTCCAGTTAAGCATTAGACTTAATCTTTAAACATTACAGTTTAATTCCTACCTGTGCAGCTCTTCTAACCTGCCTTTTCTCTAATTGTAAATAGTAAAACTAAAAATCTAACGGGGTCTTGTAAGCCACCCCACTCTAGTTACATTATAAAGTTTTGAAAAGTATTGAAACATATCCCAGTATCGGGCATAACATGCTTTTTGGATTGTTTCAAATAAATAACAGTTTTCTCTAAACTGTTCTTTTACTTACATCAAATCAATCTTCCATTCAAAGCTACAAATATTGTACTTGATATGATACAATAAAAAAGAAATAAAAAACAAATTATGTCCTTGATAGTCAATTACTTTGTAGTTTCTTTGGGACTATGTGTTATTGTGTGTTTTTTGCAGTAACAATACAAGATGCCTTCCCAGACCTTCACACTCAACTGGTAATATAAAGGAGGTCTAATCAGTAGTTTTGGTGAAATACAACATGAGCCGTTGGCTAATGAGAGCTGCTGCCACTAATAATATTACAGCACCTTTTTTGATAATAAAAATAATAATAATAATATCCTGACCCAGGCATATAAAAGAAATGTTATTGGTCATTCTTAAAGTCAAAACATGCATTTGATCTATTGTAATAAGCAGCATATATTTTTCAAATTTTGTGTTCATTAATAGAAATAAAATCAGCATTCACATGTGCTTTAAAAAGGATATATAAGAATATGTTTTACATGAAGAGACATGCCAAACAGTTGATCCTACCACACTGACTCCTTCATTAACTCAACACATTTGCAGATAGGCAAGGAATTGCACAAGGTAAGATTATATTGTACTGAGATCAGAGTTAAATATGTATTCGTTGATTTTGAATACAGTTATAAATAAACAACTATGTGTGCATTTTCACCATCTGTAGACCAGAAAGGCTTACGTATATGGTCATCCATGTGATATATTTATCAACAACTGAAGCACCTCCACTTAAATGCATGTAGCAAAGACAAGTCTATAGTTGAACTAGACAGTACTGAAAGACATTTTATTGAAGAACTGATGCGAAATGCACTTTGTTTTATCTGATCATACTGTGTAGTTGTTTTAAGCATACTGTAAATTATGAACATGTGTCAGAGCACCTTGAATTTATTTTGCTTTTATTTTTTATATATATGTATATATTTTAAACACTGTATTACAAGCCTTGGTCACAGTGCCAGCTGCAAGGTTTTATGCATTTGTTTATTTACTGTATTTATGTTTTCCACATTCACCTCAAAACTTATAATTTTGTTATGCTGTAAATGTGCTTTTTCCCAGTACTCTATTATTAAAATTTCAAAAAGTGAGCCAAAATCTTCTTCTCTTTCTTTTTGATTTGTGTGTACATCATCTTTAAAAGTTACATAAGAACACTGTTGGATGATTGACTTTATACTTTTGGGGAAGCAAAGTTAAAATATCTTAATACTTAAGGAAATAGAGTAGTGTAGCGCAGTACCTTGAGTATTGGACTTTGTGCAGCACTGTAATCTGTTCAGATTCCACTTTAGACCCACTGTGTAACCCCAATTGGCCACTTAACACAAAGAAGTAATTCTACCATAACTGTATATCTGTAAGAGTTTGAGCAAGGGAAAGGCACTCCACAAATAAGATGTATTAATATAATTTTAAGTATATTGATCAATACGACACGCTCTTGTATACTGCATGTACTAAAAACATAACATCTTAAACAATTAATATATTTCAGTGTGGATAGGACACAAGTCATTTATACAAAACACACCGAGACAATTTGCTGTCACCAGTTGTCTTAAGGAGTAAAATATGAGTAAAATCCACACAGATACAGGAACAACACACACAGCAGGAAAAGTGCAGGTTGGTGAAGATGTGAAGATGCAGCAGATACTCTATGGTGCCACTCCATCCTGTTGGCTTTCATGTTAAATAATGTTTACCCAAAGACCAGTTCTTAACTTGAACTTTTTTTCCTCCCTTACTCTTTTATTTAAATCATTTGCTTCAGTATTCTCTGATTCTAACTCTGATTTTAATATACTTTTTGAAAGAAAATGAACAAATGCACACTTCAGTTGTGACACTTGGTCAACTAAACTCTTCTATTTTCCTTATTTCAGTTGTGACTTCTTTTAAATCCCCTATTTTAAATCTTTAAACAACAAACAACTGCAAAAAGGAGTAAGAATTTCAGTGTACAAGTCTGAAATTTGTGCAGATTCAGTGCCTTCATTAATTAAATAAGTAATATCATTACTGCTTCACTGTTTGGTTCTCCTGTCTGAAAATGCAGTATTTTATAAAACCTACTATATACAGTGTAGCCAACCTTTTGTATGCCTACATTTTGTAACAAGGGCACTCCATTTTCTGCCCAACTTAAAAATTACTTGATTTCATTTTTTAATTACAAAAGCAAAAAAAAGCAAACATTTTAAACAAATAACTATTCTGATTAAAAATATTTGTGTGATTTTAGAAAAAAAATTATCATTGCTAAAGAACCTTCACACATTTTAATCTTATTTTCAGCACTACTTTTTTCCAGTGATGGTCACAATGGTAGGCTTAATAGGGAAGAGCAGACTTCACCAGTATCAGTGTCCACATCCTCCTACATAATTCCCAGACTTTTCTCCAGCATGTTCTGGGTTTTCTCCCTTGAAAACTTAAGTAAGAAAATCCAAAATTACCATAGCTGTCCAGAAAATCCAAATTAGAGGAAGATCTATTGTGAAGTCCACCCAGATTGTTGGGCTATTCCCTCTCTCATAAAGAGTGTGCCCCACACACCTCAATTCAAGCAGCTGGCACCTTCAGTTTCATTCTTTTGCTCAACTGTGTAGACATATTGCCACCAGTGAGGACTAGGCTGTAGGATGGCCTATTAAGTCAAGTGTTAAACCTGAGGCCTCGGAATCCACTTCACCAACATCATCCTGTGCAGTACTCAAAGTGTTACAACGAGTGTACCAATTTGTTTGCCATTGTAATTCATGAGGAAGACTTTGATATGCCTAAACCTCTTTAATTGGGACACCTAATGCCAGCTTACCTGAAGACAGCAAATCACTCTGCTTCCAGAAAGTACTATGGCCTTTGATTTGGAGATGTGGATTTTCATCCTACCTTTATTGCTCTTGGCAACACAAAATACGGATATGTGACCAGAGTAGTATGGCACAAATTCAACAAAGCAGGTAAACACAATGCTGGCAAAAACTTTCATGGAATGTTCAGTTTTCCAAAGATGTTTCTCATCTAATCATGCAGCCCATGTGACTCACGAAATAGAACCAGATTCGCCAGATACCTTCAGCACTGGGTCGTCATCTTCTTATGCAGTTCTTCAAACTTAACCTTTTGGCAATAATTCTAGCCAAGATATGTATTTACTCTGAGGGCCTCAGTGTCGAAAATTCTTGAGTCATAAACTGATGTTTTCTGAATTTAGTCAATCTCAATTTCTTCAAAGTTCCTCTTGGAGCCAAGTCTTCACTTCAGCCACTGCTGCCTCTTCTTGGCATGTTTGTTGTAACATGTACTAATCCCCTTTTGCAGCCACCTCCACTATTATCTGATTTCATGTCCTTAACTTTCCTGGTAACATCCTTACCACATGTCTTGGTCTCCTGACCTGTTCAGCCAGTGTCCAGCTATCTCTTGTCAACTCATCACAAGTGTTGAGCAGAGTTGACATTTTGGTGCCTTTCATTACTCGAGTTTCTAGAACACATAGTCTCAAAACAGATGACCCAACTTTAATGATTGCTGAACCTTGGTCCAAGGAGCACTGGTGCATGTTGCATTTGTGAACAATATTGTATTGCATTGTATTGTGTCTGAATTTACAGGCTAGAAGGATACATAACTAGATGGGTAAAAACTCAGATCAGACAGGCTGGACGTTCTATTCATGTCTTACCATGTTTGTTTGATTTACTATCTCAACACTGAAGGCTCATAGTTGACAAAGTATGACTTTTTTTAAGCATTACACCTATTTTATGAAATAAGGTCAATATCATGTTTATGTGCAAACACAGGAGTAGTTTGACTATCATTATGTCTTCCCATGCACTGATACAAACTCCAGTAGCAGGACATTCAAAGAGAGACGCTCTTGAGGATCATATCCAAAGCACAAGTGAAATCACCAGTGGCCAAGAAACCATGTGCTCAAAAGGTGAGTCTAGCTAGACGTAGCAGGCACGGTTCAGGGTTGTTCATTAGCTCAAGCTGCTTCTTTCCATATGTGAAGCTTATCAAAAAATTTCTTTTATTAGCTGCAGTATACAGTCGGAGGTGAACTTGGTTTTGAAAAGCGTTTTAGCTCATGAGCAGATTTAAAAGAAATCTGTGTTCTTGCACAATTTTAATTTTGAAAAGTCAGTTTCATTTTCAGGCTGTTTTAGTTAAAAAATTAACCCATTGCTGTCTTTCTTAATAGTAGTATATGATCTGCAAAAATGTTCTCAAATTATACTGTATACAGTATGAGTAAATGTTATATTTATGCATTGATCAGTTATAATTCTCAGACCTGTTCAAATCTTAGTTCTGCAATTTAAGCTTAAACATTGTAACAGACTATAGCTCATTGGGTATTTATTATAAAAAGATTTTTTTTATTCATTGGGTAAAAGATATGCGGTGTAAACTTGCACATGCACAATAAAACCAGATTCAAATTTCATGGAGGACTTAAATGGCCTGGGCTTCTGCTGTTTTTTGACGAGAGGTGATCAAACATTTTGAGTCCAAAGATGAAAAGGTTTTGTAATGGTAATTTTCTAAGTGCATAAAAGTTGGCTTCTAATTATTAAAATATATGAATGTAAATTTCTAGCATTTGTGGTTTATAATATATGTTTCTTATTTTAGGTCCAAATAATTGTGGAAGCCAAATTTGAAAAAAATCAAACATCAAGCTGTCGCTGAATTTGTAAGTTTAGAAGTTCATTCACCAAGTTCTGGTTGAACTTCTGTGGCATAAAAAAAAATATCAAACAAACAAAAAACTGCAGTGGAGAATTGGAGAATAATGGTGCAGGAGATAGCAGGCACTACAGAGATTACTTGTGGGTCAGTTGAATCCATTCCTCAAAGAATAATTTAAAAAAACAAGCAAATTATGAACAAAAATGTTGACAGCTGAAATGATGCATTATCACTTTCAATGTTCAGAAAAATCAAAGAATCTCAAGACTGTAAAAAATTGAAAAAAGTGTTTATAACAGGAGTTAAAAGTTGTGCACATCACTCACACCAGGAATTTGTGGTGATTCTCCAACACCAAACACATTCAAGGTCCAGGTCAGTGCTGGCATGATCATATGCACATGTTTTATGATGTTGAGAATGAAGTCCATATTGAAGAATACATTTGGCATGTTTCAGGTCAAGGTTATTTGTCTAATAGATAGATAGATAGATAATTAATCCCAAGGGGAAATTCAAATACTCCAGCAACAGCATACTGATAAAAAACAATATTAAATTAAAGAGTGATAAAAATGCAGGTAAAAACAGACAATAACTTTGAATAATGTTAACATTTACCCCTGGGTGGAATTGAAGAGTCGCATGTTGTTGGGGAGAAACGATCTCCTCAGTCTGTCAGCGGAGCAGGACGGTGACAGCACTCTGTCGCTGAAGCTGCTCCTCTGTCTGAAGATGATACTGTTCAGTGGATGCAGTGGATTCTCCATGATTGACAGGAGCCTGCTCAGCGCCCATCGCTCTGCCACGGATGTCAAACTGTCCAGCTCTGTGCCTACAATAGAGCCTGCCTTCCTCACCAGTTTGTCCAGGCGTGAGGCGTCCTTCTTCTTTATGCTGCCTCCCCAGCACACCACCGCATAGAAGAGGGCACTCGCCACAACCGTCTGGTAGAACATCTGCAGCATCTTACTGCAGATGTTGAAGGATGTCATCCTTCTAAGGAAGTATAGTCGGCTCTGTCCTCTCTTGCACAGAGCATCAGTATTGGCAGTCCAGTCCAATTTATCATCCAGCTGCACTCCCAGGTATTTATAGGTCTGTACCCTCTGCACACAGTCTCCTCTGATGATCACGGGGTCCATGAGGGGCCTGGGCCTCTTAAAATCCACCACCAGTTCCTTGGTCTTGCTGGTGTTCAGGTGTAAGTGGTTTGAGTCGCACCATTTAACAAAGTCCTTGATTAGCTTCCTATACTCCTCCTCCTGCCCACTCCTGATGCAGCCCACAATAGCAGTGTCGTCAGCGAACTTTTGCACGTGGCAGGACTGGCAGTTGTATTGGAAGTCCGATGTATATAGTGTGGACTTGACCCGGACACAGACAGGCGGACATGTTGTTCTTCAACCACCACACGTTTATTATTTACACTATTTACAATAAATGGTCACTAAGACCCAGTCCAAAAGTGCACAAACCCCAACACTCTCAGTCCTGGCCACAAATGCCTCTTCTTCGTGCCGCCTCCACACCTCTCTCGTGCCTTGTCCTGCTTCCACCCGACTCCAGCGCTGAATGAAGGGAGACTGCCCCTTTTATACACTCCCAGACGAGCTCCAGGTGGTTCCCGGCATTCCCCTCTTGGCCACGCCCCAGCGTGGCGGCAGTGCCGGCTGTTCTCCCGGCAGCTCTCCGGGTGTCCGTCTAATTCTTCCCCCCAGCACTTCCTGGTGTGGCGGAAGTGCTGAGGTCACAAGTCCCCAAGGCATTGGGGCACCTCCTGGCGGTGAGCACGGGCCCCTACAGGGTGGGGCTTCCATGCCCTGAACCCGTGGCCCCCAAAGCAACCAGGAAGGTGGCCCCCATGTGATCCTAGATGGGCACACGCCCACTTCTGGTCCTTCAAGGCGTCCCGGCCGGGTCGCGGCCCCTGGCATCCTCGACAATAGGCTGAACAGTACCGGAGAAAGTACAGTCCCCTGCGGTGCTCCCGTGTAACTGACCACAATGTCAGACCTGCAGTTCCTGGGATGCACAAACTGAGGTCTGTCTGTAAGATAGTCCATGATCCATGCCACCAGGTATGAGTCTACTCCCATCTCAGTCAGCTTGTCCCTTAGGAGCAGAGGTTGCATGGTGTTGAAGGCGCTAGGGAAGTCCAGAAACATAATTCTTACAGCACCACTGCCTCTGTCCAGGTGGGAGAGGGATTGGTGTAGCATATAGATGATGGCATCCTTTGCTCCCACCTTCTCCTGGTATGCGAACTGCAGAGGGTCGAGGGCGTGGCGGACCTGTGGCCTCAGGTGGTGAAGCAGCAGCCACTCCATGGTCTTCATCACATGCGACGTCACAGCGACAGGCCGGCAGTCATTCAGCTCACTAGGACGTGATACCTTTGGGACTGGAGTGATGCAAGATGTTTTCCAAAGCCTCGGGACTCCACCCTGTTCCAGGCTCAGGTTGAAGATACATTGTAGAGGACTCCCCAGTTCCAGCGCACAGGCCTTCAGCAGTCGTGGCGATACTCCATCTGGACCTACTGCTTTGCTGGCAAAAAGTCTCCTCAGCTCTCTGCTCACCTGTGCTGCTGTAATTGTGATGATATATATATATTAATTTGCTATTAAAAGTTGTGTTCTAAGGCAAATATTTTTTTTATATACTAAAAAGATCATGTCTGTTCTTGCAATTAAAACAGGTTTAAATCCAAACCTGAGACCAAAAGCTTTAAAATTTACCAAATGTGTCCTTTTTTTAAGCCAAGAGTATTATCAAGTATTGATCCACATCTTGAGATTGTACACATATTGTGAAACAGAGCATCCATGTTGTTTTAGGAAGTGTTTGTGGGACTCGACTTTTTTAAAAGGAGACCAGCTACCTGCTACCTTTGAGCCTTTTGAGTTTCCTCCGGTATTTCCTTTTCATCTCAAAACGTTCTCCCCTAGTACCATTTATGAATATCACTGCCCAGAGTGAATTGCTGCCTCTTTTCGTTAGATTACTTGACAATAATAACAGAAAAAAAATGTCTCACTTGCAACTATTTACCTTCTTCCACCATGTGTGATTAAGAGCATTATAGTCAGAACTGAAAACTGTCTCTGTAGTTGTTTCAGTCATGGACCACATAAAGCAGTTGCAGAAGGGGGGCAACTATGGATACAGAGAGATTGCTGCAGGATTCCATTTTAACACTAGACAGGACCAACATCAGTATTTGGTAATACTGAAAAGATTATTAAAAAGCATTCAATGATGATTTAAAATTGTTATGAAAAATAACTCAGAACTACCTCATTATATTACTGGCTCAAGTAAATGTCTACTAAAAAACAAAAGAGAAAGTTATTAATTATGTTTCCTTATTTGTTCTCTTATTACCATATCCTGAGCAAGAGCGAGTCGGTGTACACTAAAAGATTAGATAATTGATGTATGGTACGCAAATCATGGCTTAACTCTATCACATACAGTAAGCATTTTTATTTCCCCAGAATTTATAATGTGCATGTACAGGATAGAAAGTAAATAATGCTGAGTGCTGATTGGCCCTGTGAACTTAGTAACAACATGCAGGTGACCGTTCGTCTTTCAATAATCTAAGGCTTTAATGAAAAATGCAAGGTAGTGTAATTAGTTTAGATTTACTGTCAGTTGTACAAAGTACAATGAAACTGTTTATTTGCATGGCTGACCAACAATTACCACACTGCCACTCAGTGTGAATTGTGCTCTGTACACGATGTCAATTATAACAACACAGAATGTAATAGGCAATTGAGGCTGGGCACCTCATGGTTTTTGATTTTAGTTAGGTAAAACCATTTATAAAATCACTCAGAATGTCACTACAATGTCAATGCACAGACATGACAATACAGTTGTGCTTGAAAGTTTGTGAACCCTTTAGAATTTTCTATATTTCTGCATAAATATGACCTAAAACATCATCAGATTTTGACTCAAGTCCTAAAAGTAGATAAAGAGAAACCAGTAAAACAAATGAGAGAAAAATATTATACTTGGTCATTTATTTATTAAGGAAACTGATCGAATATTACATATTTGTGAGTTGCAAAAGTATGTGAACCTTTACTTTCAGTATCTGGTGTGACCCCCCTTTGCAGCAATAACTGCAACTAAACATTTCTGGTAACTTTTGATCATTCCTGCACACCGGCTTGGAGGAATTTTAGTCAGGACTTTGACTTGGCCATTCCAAAACATTAACTTTATTCTTCTTTAACCATTCTTTGGTAAAACGACTTGTGTGCTTAGGGTCGTTGTCTTGCTGCATGATCCACCTTCTCTTGAGATTCAGTTCATGGACAGATGTCCTGACATTTTCCTTTAGAATTCTCTGATATAATTCATAATTCATTGTTCCATCAATGAAGGCAAGCTGTCTTTGCCCAGATGCAGCAAAACAGGCCCAAACCATGATACTACCATCACCATATTTCACAGATGGGATACGGTTCTTATGCTGGAATGCAGTGTTTTCCTTTCTCCAAACGTAACGCTTTTCATTTAAACCAAAAAGTTCTATTTTGGTCTCATCCATCCACAAAACATTCTTCCAATAGCCTTCTGGTTTCTCCACGTGATCTTTAGCAAACTGCAGACGAGCAGCAATGGTTTTTTGGAGAGCAGTGGCTTTCTCCTTGCAACCCTGCCATGCACACCATTGTTGTTCAGTGTTCTCCTGATGGTGGACTCATGAACATGAACATTAGCCAATGTGAGAGAGGCCTTCAGTTGCTTAGAAGTTACCCTGGGGTCCTTTGTGACCTCGCCGACTATTACACGCCTTGCTCTTGGAGTGATCTTTGTTGGTCGACCACTCCTGGGGAGAGCAACAATGGTCTTAAATTTTTACACAATCTGTCTGACTGTGGATTGGTGGAGTCCAAACTCTTTAGAGGTTTTTGGTTTTATAACCTTTTCCAGCCTGATGAGCATCAACAACTCTTTTTCTGAGGTTCTCAAAAATCTCTATTGTTCGTGCCATGATACACTTCCAAAAATGTGTAATAAAGAGCAAGATCTTTAAATAACACAGGGTGCCCACTAACACCTGATTGTCATCCCATTGATTGAAAACACCTGACTCTAAAGTCACCTTCAAACTAACTGCTAATCCTAGAGGTTCACATACTTTTGCCACTCACAAATATGTAATATTTGATCATTTTCCACAATAAATAAATGACCAAGTATAATATTTTTGTCTCATTTGTATAACTGGTTTCTCTTTATCTACTTTTAGGACTTGAGTGAAAATCTGATGATGTTTTAGGTCATATTTATGCAGAAATATAGAAAATTCTAAAGGGTTCACAAACTTTCAAGCACAACTGTACTGACAATGTATGAAAATGGCATACTAAATGGTCATTTTCTTTTGGCTTCATGCTGACAAACATCCTAGATATATCCATGGCTGTAGATGGAAGGACCAATGCACCATGGAAGTTGACTTTATATGAAGCACTGCTTAGAAGAAAGTGAAAAAAGATGATTTGAGTATGCATTTGATGTCAAATCACTGTGTACTGTATGTAATTAAATATGAGCACCAGCATTACGTAGAAAAAAATATGATTGGAATATGCATGTGCAGCCGGCACATCCCATACAGTAACGACAAGCTGAAGTGCATGAATTCTCGAATCACAGGATTTCCTCACATTTTGACTCTATATCAAACACTCTGTGCACTTTTATGTAGAGTATCATTTGTTACAGGCTATGGCAGAACATAACCGTTGAAGAAACAGAACTGGAGATACAAAAGTAACAAAATATTCTGTCTGAAGCTATGGTGAGGCTATGGACAACGGGCGATTGGTGGTACACCCGTAACTGTCAAAACCCCACCCAAGATGGCCACTGTGAGCAGACACGGGAACGGGAAACGTATTATGACTTTAAGAGAATTGTACCAAGAATCTGTGATCAAATTTCTCACCTACAGGTGTCATAAGCATGCCTCAGAAAATCACAAGGCATATTCTCTTAAATCTTAACCGTTGCTGCTTCAAAGTGGACACTGATAATGCTGATTATTTGCAACAACAGAACTTTGAATGGTGCTTATCTCTATAAGTCATTAAACTCGACAACGTTGTCTAACTTCGCATAAAACCGAACTTTCACGAAAGCGACTGCAGGCCCGCGTATTCTACGTAATAATCCTGTCATTACCCCGCCACTTGAACAACTCGCCCTTCTGATCCGCTTGTGTCGAGTATAAATGTCATCTGGCATACGCGGCAGTCAGTCAGTCGTAGCACATCTACAACGGACCAGTTTATTTGGTTTGTTTCCTGCCTTGCGCCCTGTGTTGGCTGGGAGTGGGATTGGCTCCAGCGGACCCCCGTGACCCTGTAGTTAGGGTATAGCGGGTTGAGTAATGGATGGGTATCTTTATGATAAGGAAATGAGTTAAGATTATATCCACGCTAAAGAAGATAGAAAATAAGAAACACAGCGTTTCTGTGAACACCCTGTATTATGGGTATGCAGCCGAGACGCTAGTCCTTTTATATTCTTTCCTTTTCAGCGCGGAAATAACGTTTTCTCCTTTGCAGAAGGCGCTGTCGCAGCATGATGCTGTTTTTCCTGAAAGAGAAAAATGCACAACACATAGCTAAATAGACCCTAGTCTAATTTTTTCTACTGTTCGTCATATTTATTTTAAGAAAGCAATTTAAAGGCGACGGTCTCTCAGAATCTTAGCCTTTCGTGGGAAGTAAAATACCTTGCAAACGTACACACTAGCCACGCCCACTCATTTAAATTAAGGATCAATTGGCCTATCAGAGGATAGACATTTACGGTGTTTGCGGCTTAAAAGTGTTGCAGGGTATTTAGGTGGCAATTAGACTGCTTGAAATGGATTGATCAATATTCGGCTACATTTTGGGTGTAATTTTGACTCTGATTTGGCTGTAAAGTGTATGTAAAATCTGGCAATCCTGGCTTAAACCTGAATTTAAATAAGGAACTCTGCAGCCCTTGCGATAGCTGCACCTCAGCGCTACCCGAAACCGTATAATGGAACAATTCAATAAGTACAACGATAGTTAAAATAGGCAGTCACCTCAGATAAACATACTTATAACAATAACATTAAGAGGCACTGCTGCATAGTGGCGTAGTGGTTCGATTTTTCCTGTCTTTATATATTGCTCATACCTACTTTTGTTTTTCAAGTGTACGTTGGTTTTCTAACGAGGCTGAAGTTGGCAAATTATTCATCAGCTGTTTATTCGGATATTCCGATTGGGCAACTCTATATTGCCCATCTGTGAGTGAGTACAGTAATATGCTTATTGTAACTGTTAATGAAATGGTACCCATTGACTCCGGTCTTGGTGCCGATTCAGGCTCCCGTTACCCGTACTGGATTAAGCTAGTTTATTGATAAAGGATGGACGACATTTAGATTTTCAGCATATGACCGTAAAAAGTATGCATAAAAATGTAAACCTGACGAACAGTAAATGGTTTAAGTAATCTATTTTCTGTGTTAAAATCGGAGACTGTAAAAATGCGACTGCATAATGATAGATAGATAGATAGATCTTTATTTATCCTTGGGGAAATTTGCACTTGTACAGCGCGTTACCGCACCCACCATACTACGAACTGGACCCAAGTGCAGCTTGCGACGCCTCCACATCATTCCAGTCCCGACTGTTGGACAGGCCTGCGCCCATTGGCTGTCCGACGGTTTTGACTGTTCCGGGGATGAGGCTCACGAGGGCTTCTCCCCCATCCCCTTCATAATGTGAGCAGCAGAAAGGAGTCCTGTCTGACGTCTCGGAGCTGCGTGAAGTTTTTAAGGTGGCTGGAGTGCCAATCCTGCCACCAACCCCTAAGATGCACCTGCAAGTTGAAGAACCGCTTGCAGGGCCGGATGCAGTTTAACGTCATACCCAGGACACATTTTTACAGAAGCTCAACAAATAAATATTTCTTATATTATGACAAACAACAAACTTCATTTTAAATACACACCGGAATGACTAAAGAAAGAAAATTAAAAAGAATGGAATTTGTAACTTGGCTAAAGATAAAAGGCGCAGTCCCAGCCTTTATGCATTATGCAGATGTATTGCAGTTGGTATAAAGGAACACCCGTAACGTTTCTTGACCCACTTATGCTGAATAGTTAGTTGGCTGAAAGTCTTCAATGTTAGTGTGTCAAAGAGAGGATGTGCAGTTTTGTCTTCATTCTCCCTTCCTCTACTACCTCCAGTGGGTCAAAAGTGTGTCTGATAACTGAGCTTGCCTTTTTAACTACAATGCTGATTTGGTGGGTTTCTCGTGAAGTGATGTTATCAACCTAACACAGCACAGCATAGAAAATCATAGTCCACCACAGTATTATAAAAAATGTAAAATATGACACTTGTATGGAGCACAGTCTATATATATACAGTGCATTCAGAACAAATTCAGACCCCTGCACTTTCTGAACAACTTATTCTGTTGTAAATTTTACTTTAAATGGATACATTTCCCATTTTGATCCAATTAATCCACACTCAATAATCCATAATGGCCAAGTGAAAACATGTTTTTAGAAAGGTTTGCAAATTTATTAAAAATGAAAAACTGAAATCTGTCTATACAAGACCCTCAATTCAGTACTTTGTTCAAGCCCCTTTGGCAGTAATTACAGCATCATGTTGTCTTGGGTAAGTCTCTGCAAGCTTTGCACACCTGAATTTGGGCAGTTTATTCCATTCTTCCTGGCAGATCCTCTCAAGCTCTGTTAGATTGGATGTAAAATGTCTGTAAACTGCCATCTTCAGCTCTCTCCACAAGTGTTCTACGTAGTTTAGGTTTGGGCTTTGACTGTGCCACTTAACAACATTCAGAGACTTATCCTAGAAGCCACTCCAGTGTTGCTTTGGGTCATTGTCATGCAAATATGTGAACTGTTGCCCCAGAGTAAGCTCGTGTGAACGCCACAGCAGGATTTCTTTAAGGAGAAAGAGTTCTATTTTCATTTCATCAGACCAGAGAATATTTTCCTGGCAATCTTCAAACGGGCTGTCATATAACTTTTATTTAAGAGTGTCTTCTACCACACAGATGGAATGCTGCTGTGATGGGCATCCTTTCAAAAGGTTCTTCCGTCTTAGCAGGAGACCTCTGAAGCTCTCTTAGAGAGATTACTGGGTTCTTGATCATCTCCCTGCCCAAGGCCCTTCTTGCCTGGTTATTCAGCTTGGCCTGATGACCAGCTCTATAGGAAGAGTCCTGATGGTTCAGACTTCTTCCATTTCACAATTATAGAGGCTGCTGTGTTCCTAGGGACACTCACAGCTCTCGAAATAGTTTTAAACCTTTGCTTTGATCTGTACCTCACCACAATTTGATTGAAGATCTCTACACAGAGTTCCTTGGAGGTGTGTACCTTTCCTAACGATGCCCAGTCAATTCACTTTGCCACAGGCGGACTCCAGTCAAGTTTTAGACAGTCCCAAGGATAGTTAAAGTAAACAGGATGAACCTGACCACATCTTGGAGTGGCTCAGCAAAGGATCTGAATACATAAGTGAATGAGAGCTTTGTTTAAGTTTTTAATAGATTTGTATGCTTTTCTTAATATATGTTTTTACTTTTATGTTTTGGGGGTACTGAGTATATATTCATTTTTAAAAATGGTAAGTTTATCAATTTAAAATTACAGTAAATCTACAACACCAGAAAGTGAAGGAGTCTCAACACTTTCTGAATCTACTATAGTTCAGTTTCAAAATTAGCAGCAAAACTTCATCTCTGCATCCACCCTCTGAATAGTAACTGGGCGTGGAGGCTTTTTGGTCAAAGCCAGTAACCAATTCCTTAGTTTTGCTGATATTAAGTTGCAGATAATTCTTTTTGCACTAAAAAACTAAATCCCCCAATCGTCTCATCCTCCTTCTAAAAACTCCCCAATTAGTGCAGAATCATCAGGGAACCCCAGCATATGAAATGACCTCGTGTTATATTTTTAGTCTGAGGTGGACACAGTGTTTAAGCACAATAAAAAGGGATAAAACTATACGTATTATATAGGGCAAGAGTTCCCAAAGTGGTCGATATTGACCCCTTGGGGTCGATTTGAACTTTCTTGGGGTCGACAGCAAAAATAGACCCCCTTACTACTGCTATTTGCTTGTTACTTCAAAATATTTATGATTAGGTACCTAAATTAAGAAGTAAAATAATTCAAAAAACACTTTTTTGATAAAAGCACATTACATACCAAACTTGCGAACGAAAAGGTAAAATGTGTCATTAAAAGAGTCACACGTAAGAATGCATGAAATACATGTAGGATAAACATGTCTGTGTATTGTCTTATCAAATGTATCAAAGCAAGTGCAGACATGAAAAACCTTTGCATGTGACTAGGGGGTCGACGGTTTTAAACTTTTTGGTAAAGGGGTCTGCGGCCAAAAAAAGTTTGGGAACTCCTGATATAGGGCCTGACGTCTCAAAAACAAAATACACAGAATGACGGCAATTTCTGCCGAAAGTGTATACCTGCATACTTAACGGAAACAAGAACTGGGCTTCATGATCGGATCATTTATTAAGGTCCGCCCACATTCCAGTGATTGGCTAGTATCAGAATGCAGACCGAACGTGCCTGCTGTTTATCGCACATTGCCTGTATTCGTTTGTGTCACAATTGATTAACTGGTGGCCTGCCCACCCTGAACTGTAGTGATAACAACGATAGTGGCAGGGCTGACAGATAGAAGGGGACCTTCTTGATGAGCTCTGCAGGTGTAAGGTTAGTGACAAAGGTTCAATGCATGCGATCGAGGTGTCCGCATTTCACAACTGACGGGAAATTTTAAGCTTAATGGCACGTAAATAACTGAACCAGTTGTGCTTTTGTTATTCGTAAGTGATGACTATTGTGGTTCCAAATTGTGTGTCTCGTGACTTTTTTATTTTACAAACATGATAATAATTTTAACGTGGCCTCTTACATGACAGCGAAAACTGCGCAGCCTGACGTTTTAAAAACTTTCGATTTATCTTAGCAGACGAACGTAGCATATAGCGGAGGAAATGCCTTATTGGTGACTTTTGAGCCTTTCCCGGTGTTCTGACGATTTGTCCTACTTTGTCGAAGTATCCTACCGTAGTTTATTTCGACAAATATATCTGTTATATCCGTTTATTGTAAGTCGTAACATTAAACTTATAACGTTATACCATGGCATCATTTAACATGTTATATTTAGAAGTCGTCTATCAAATTTATGGAAATGTTAACATTTCTCAATTTATTCTATATGCATCATTTAATGCCCGAAAGAGACACAGCCTGATGCAAAGATTTCACAAGACGGTCATTACTCGTACATGGATACAATGGCCTGTACAAGATTAAAAGTCACACATGCAAAATATACAACTTATAAAATGCAGACAGTAAATACCTATGCAGTAAACTGTAATAAATGCATCTGCGCATGCGTAGTATCAGTGAGTAGATAATTTCGATGGGTAGGATGTTTCGTTAGAACACCGGCAATTTAAATCTCCAGTCACTTGTTGGCGCATGTGCACATCTTATATAGTGACCGTTTACAGTCCGAAATTCACAAAACTAAAAGCTTTTCGGGGAACAGTACCAGATATCACACAAAGATACAACGATGGGGTCGGAGATGGAACTGAATTCAACAGAGATCTGGGCATTAGCTATAGGAATTCATCTCCGTGCAACGGCGATGCCTAGAATGAGCATGCGCGACACCTTAGGTCGTGTGCAGAAGCTGCGCCGTATAGCCAGCCTGACGAGAAGACAAGGGAGTGCAGCAAAGAGTATGACCTGCAAAGAAGTCGCTGGTCAGCTCCAGAGTGGCGCTATAAAGAACTTTTAGGCTAAACCTAACCTGGCTTAAAAAAAGAGATGGACAGGAGAATATAAAACATACATTACCTAGGAAAGACAGAAACGAAGAAGTGGTGGATTCTAAATGTATGTAAAACATAACATCAACGCAAGGCTTCCTCTTTTAAATGATGAACCACAGCTTAGTGAGGATGTCTGGATTCGACTGGACAGAGTTTGGGATCGAGGCTTCATATTAGGAGTGTGTTATAGACCTCCCCATGCAGACAATTACATTTAAGTAATATTTAAAAAGTAGGTTTAGAGGGGGGGGGGGGGTATTTACAGCCACGGGAAACTTATTAACCGGGTTAGCCTTACAAACAGCGGACCAAAATAACAGGAGTTGGCAGACGTGTTCAATGACTGTGTTTTTAACACAGTACTGCATTGTAAAGCATCAGTCCTGGGGACTGTGTGTGTGTGTGTGCCTTATTTTGGTGATTTAGATCAGGGGTCCTCAATCACAGTCCTGGAGGGCCACAGTGGCTGCAGGTTTTTGTTCTAACCGGTAGCTTAATTAAAAAGCAATTCTTGCCAATAACCTAATTTCATGGCTTGTTAGTGCTTTAACTCTGCTATGTCAACTTGATTTTCTTCCCTCATCTAAGGATATCATCCAAATGATTTGAAGGCTAAAATGGAGGAGTAATTCTCAGTCCTTTACTTTTTTTCTCTTCACTTTCCTTCCAAGTATTTAATTAAACCCAATAGTGCATGATAAATACACACAGGTGTAAATGGTAACAAGCTAAATGGTGAAATGTTGGTCTCTTTTGTCATTTGCGTGTTATTGCTAATTAGGAGCCATTAAAAACCAAAAATATAGCTGTTTAAGACTAAAATAAGCAATAAGGGTTCAAAATCTTAACGAGCGAGACCACTAAAGTGAAGCAGAAGTGTTACTTGAGCAATGAGGGCTTCTTATTAAGCAATTGGGTTGGAACAAAAACCTGCAGCCACTGCGGCCCTCCAGGATCGTGATTGAGGACCCCTGGTTTAGATTTATTATGTTGTCATAATGAGGACAGAACTGAAGAGGTGAGGGTCATTGAAACACGAAGGTTAATTGAGCTTAATATAATAGATTTCAAAGTGTTTTCATAGAGCGAATATTCTAAAACAAAACCAGCTACATTTTATTTTAGCAGGGCATACTTTGAGCATTTGTAGCAAGGCCTCAGTAAGATAAATTGGGCAAAGCTATTAAGTGTGGAAACAGTGAAGAAGATGTGGGGCAGGTTTAAAAGGTTTTTTTACATATAATGCAGGACAAGTTCATCCCAAAATTTTAGCAGCAGTAAGAAATTAACAAAAACTCCAAAGTGAATAAATGAGGAACTACAAAGCAAAAAGAAAAAGCAGCTGCTAATGGCATGTTAGTTAAATAATGGCAGTGCTAACCAGAGAACATATGAGAGGAAACGTCAGAAAGGATATTTTGAATGCTAAAAGATAGTTGCGGAGAAATAGTACAGAAAAGATGACCCCAAGAAATTCTTTCAATATTTTAGTAGAAGTAGGAAGTGAGGTGTATTAGAAATCGTAAAGGTGAGCTAGAATATACAGACAGTGAAATTGCAATGGCTTTGAACTTGCATTATATTGAAGTTTCTACTTGTGAATCAGTCAATAACGTCCTAAGAGTAACAGGTACTTATCACTATGTACATCCAGACAGTGTACAGAAATGATCAAAAAAGCTAACAGGGTGTTAGGTGACATGTATGATGTGAGAAGTCCTAGTCAAGATAGTTTATGTTTAAATTATATAACGCAATAGTGAGATGTCACCTGGAGTACTTTGTTCAGCTTTTGTTTCCATATTACATAAAAGACAGAGCAGCGCTAAGAAAAAGTCCAGAGAAGAGGATGGAGGCTGATTCTGGGAGTAAGAGGTGTGGGCTTTGAGGAGAGCTGAAAGAAGTTGAGCCTTTTCAGAGAGAATTAGTACCGTGGATCCCAGTTGTTACTTTAAAATAAATTCATGGGTACACATGTGAACGCTTGTTAAGGGCAGGTTTCGCACAAATGTTAAAAACTGTTTCTTCACATAAAGGACCACAGACACATGGGATACATCACCTTGCAGAGTGGTGGGGAGTAGGACTTTAGGGACCTTCATATCTTGACTTTATGTTATTTTGGACAATCTAGATGAACTGAATGGACAAGTTTGTTGGGCTGAATGGCCTTTTCCCATCACATTTTCTAATGTTTTAAACCGTGCACATCCATTTGAAATAAAGCCTAAATAGACTGAGTGCAAATACTGCATGGCATGATTTACTCCATCCATTCCAAGGCAAGGTCATGGGTAGCTGGGGTCTATTCCAGCAATCATTGTGCACAAGGTAGACAACAACACCAATAGTTGTTAAAGTTCAAACATAGTGGCGCAGTTGGCAGTGCTGCCACCTCACAGATGCAGCATTCTGGTTTAGAATCCCAGGCTCAGTAGTTTTCTATTTTGATTTTTGATTTTTATATGTTTTATTTTTATGTGTGGTTTGTCCTTCAGGCATCTGATTTTTCTTTTACATCCTCAAAGTAGAGTTGACTAAGCTGGTGTTTCCAAACCAGGCCCTGCATGTGTATAAGCGGGCCCAGCCGTGGACTGGCATCTCCTCCAGGACAGTTTCCTGCTGCACACCCAGTCCCTTACCTGGACCAAGTGGGTTAGAGAATCTTTTGTTAAAGTTACAAAAATACTCAGTAAAAGACTTTAAAAAGCCTGGAGTGAGTAACTAAAGGAACTGAATGACTTTCTGCTCTCAGTTCTTCAAAGTTAGAACCGAGTTGGGGACAACTCCAGTGCTTTGTGTGTGCATGTGAACAAGAGTCTGCTTCACAGAATTAAAAACAGAGATTCCCAGTATACACCGTCCAGTCCAGTTTTTGTGGTGAGTGCTGCTACAGCTCCTAGGTAAGCAATGTGTCGGGCTAATGAACCTCGGTTTGCCACAGAGGAGTGATAGGTGCCCATTCTGAGAGCTCCTGGCACGCTTCTCTTTCAAGCTAATGTGCTTTTCTGTGGTCTGGTCAGTCAGAGAGAGGGGCTATCTGACAATTCCCAGTTGCACACTGTCCTCCTTAGTATGTAAATGTCATTATTGACTGTAACCTCGGTCAGTGTGTATTTTATGTTATCCTCTTCACAATGCGCACCATCACAAGAGGCTTTGCAAAGTAAACAAGATGAGTTACAAGAGCATTATAAAATGTGATGTGTTAAAGGAAGCAATCTACCTAAGTAAATGGGGTGGATGTACAGTGTTAGTTAATCATCAAGTAATACTATAATACTGTATGTCCACTCCCAATTACTCTCAGTGCAACTATCCAACCATCCATCCACTTCAGGGTCGCCATTCATGAAAGCTATCGCAACATTGCCAAGAATATTCAGTCCAGCACCGGGCTCCCTCAGTCCATCAACAAAGACTCCCCGAGATGTTCACTGTAAAAAAAAAAAAAGTTACATTTACGGTAAAATACTGGCAGCTGGGTTGCCAGAATTTTACTGTAATAAATAAGGTGACAATATTTTTAGATCTACAGTATAACTTTGTAGTAAAAACTATTTTTTCTTTGCAACACATTCCAACAGAAGGGAAAGTTTAACCATAACCAGAAATTCATTATTGACAGGGTCAAACCCCAGATCACAGCTTCCATCAGTAAAGTAACAACATCCAATAGTAAACACGTACCATTTAATTATACACACTGAAAACAATTCAATGTTTAGGGAAGGTATGGCACATTGTCTGGTGGAGAAGTAAAGTTTGCTTTTGTGGTATATGGTGTCCTACTTATCGAATACAACCCACCATAAATCAGCTTCTATAACCTCAAAAACCTTCAGCACGCAGGGAAAAATATGTCTGCTAACTTGGTTTAAGTTTTAGTACACTACTGTTCAAGGGTATGCGGTTCACCAGGAACAATACGGTCAAAGGGGGCGTGTCCTTATGCAAATATCGTAACTTCGCTTTTACTGAAGCAGCGCTTTACCGTTTTACATTTTACGGTTGTTTACCTTCGCTATTTAACAGTTTTACACTGTAAACTTAACAGATTTTTTCAGTGTAACTGTAATGCATCAGTAAACGGCATTTAGCATATTTTGAAGGTAGAAAAATATCGATTTTACAGAACTTGGCTGTAAAAAATAATGAAATGTATTAAGATATACAGGTAATTTTCAGTAGAACATAAAGTAACTTTCCTTTTTTCCAGAAAAGGTCTTTTACTTTCACCATTTACAGTATTTTTACCATTAAATTTACTGACATTTTTTACAGTGTTGTTACAGATTCAGCTACACTTACAAATGAACAAAACACATTTGAACACAGGGAGAATATGGACTCCTCGACGATGAGGACAGCACCTTGGTACAAGTAGTAAAAATGAAAGGACAAAGATACAGACATACAGTAGGTCACTAGAATCTAAGAAAGCAAAGGTGAAGTCAAGTCTGGTCAAGTGAGTTCATTGTCATACCATCGATACACTTACTTTGGTACATTAGACACTGGTAAGACATTATGTTTCCCAGGGACAGAGTGCAACATGTCGATAATGAATATGACAATATACCAATACAGAGGGGCTGGTGATTTTACATAAGGAAATGTAGAACAAGGAACAACATCTGTTCAATTATGTAGACAAACAGCAATCAGTGATGATGGGACATGTGCAGTGGACAAGGAATGCGAAGGAATTCAGAACAGAAGAGAGGGCAAGAGTCATGGATAAGGGGACACACACAAGGACAGGGGATAACATTGTGTTCGTGATTGTTCGTATGATATGCTCATACTTTTCATGTTCATACCTTTCAGTTGGCCAACATTTCTAAAAGTTCTTTTTTTGCATTGGTCTTAATTGATATTCTAATTTTCCGAGATACTGAATTTGGGACTTTCATTAGTTGTCAGTTCTAATTATCAGAATTAAAAGAAATAAACATTTGAAATACATCAGTCTGTGTGTAATGAATGAATATAATATACAAGTTTCACTTTTTGAATGGAATTACTGTAATAAATCAACTTTGTCATGATATTCTAATTTTATGACCAGCACCTGTACATTTGGACAATGGGCAGCAGGAAATGAAATGTTACATTTTTATTTTTAAATCGGTGAAGAATAAAGAATGATATACACTGAACAAACAGCTGCTTTTCATGTACAAGCTACAGACAAGAGCTAGGGGTATAAAATTGAATTCAAAAGTCAAAGTCTATCAACTGTGGTGGGCTGGCGCCCTGCCCGGAGTTTTGTTCCTGCCTTGCACCCTGTGTTGACTGGGATTGGCTCCAGCAGACCCCCGTGACCCTGTAGTTAGGATATAGCGGGTTGGATAATGATTTCTGTCCTTGTGGGATGATAAACAAAAAACAAGCACAGACATTTTCCATACATTATTATTTGAATGTTTGGTTCTTTCAGTTATTTTATGTAATTTTTTTTTTACTTATTTCATTTTTGCCATGTAATAGATGCCTAAAAAGTTGCTTCTGGTTGATGTTGATTGTGGGGTTGATGACGCACAGGCCCTCATGATCGCCTTAGCAAAGTCAGATGTTGAAATTCTTGGGATAACCTGTGTGCATGGGAACACGTCTCTGGATAACATCTGCCGGAATGTGCTCAGAGTTCTCAAAATGTGCAACAGACTAGAGGTAACTGCAGTTTATTGACAAAATCAGGGCCTAGCTGCCTAATAAAGATAATGATACTAATTCTGAAGTTTGTGACATTTCTTTAATGCATCAAAGCTTTATACACAGTCACAAACAAATGTTTAGGTAAAGCTTTGAAAATAAAGATGGCGAGACAGTTGCACTGAGACACAGTGACATAGCGGTTAATGGAGAGCTGTTCCATGTGGCGTTGGCTCCTACCTTACACACAAGTAACAGTCCTTATAGGCTGTGAGCCTTCATTGAAATCAGTGAGATCAGAGAATAGGAGTGGATGGGTAGAAAGGTACAAAACAAATTTGACTGGTAGGCTATTCAGCTAGTTCAGGGGTGTCGAACTCCGGTCCTGGAGGACTGCAGTGGCTGCAGGTTTTCATTCTGACCCTTTTCCTAATCAGTGACCGGTTTTCACTGCTAATTAACTCCTTTTCACTTCATTTTAATAGCCTGAACTGATTCCTTTCTTCATTAAATGACAGCCAAACAGAAATGAGATGTGAAACGAGCCAACAGACGACCAGGTAAACTGGGATTTCAGACACCAACCATATTCACTCCACTCTTAATGAGAAGCTGATTCGTATTGATAATTAAACCCGTTATTTAATTCCATGGCTTGTTGCTGCTCTCATTCTGCCACAGCAGACATTTCCAAAACTGTTGATTTTGAACAACGTCAAAATGTTGTGGTGACCTGAGAGATCAACCTTAGTGAGACCTCCACCTTTCTTTATTTTCAGATGTTGTGTAATTGGCACAAGTGAGCTGGTCGTGTGGTGGCTTGTTTTGTGTCTCATTATTGTTTGGCTGCTAATTAAGGAAAAAGAAATAACTATGGGGCTTGAGTCAAGTTAATTAAAACAAAAGCAGAAGAAGTTCATTAGCAGCAAAAACTGGTCACTAATGAAGAAGATGGGTAGAATGAAAACCTGCAGCCACTGCGGCCCTCCGGGACCAGAGCTCGACACCCATGAGCTAGTTGATTCATTTATCCATTGGTGATACCACTTCTTTCAACCAGAGATATTAGGGGGGCACATGCTGTTATAGCAGCAAAAGGCACAGAGAAGAAAACAGGTACAAGCAGTCGAGGTAAAAGAAAATGGTAAAGGGGTATCCATGGGAGTCAATCTGCTATCTTGTTGCAGGGGTCTGTAAAGCCTGTCCTGCAGGGCCATAGTGGCTGCGGGTTTTGTTTCAACCCAGCTGTTCAGTTACGAAACAATCCTTGCAAATAACAGATGTTATTAGTGTGTTCATTTTGCCATGTCAAGTCATTCTTATATCGGACATTTTTTCTTTTGCAAAGAGATCATCCAAATGATTTGTAGTCTAAAGCAGATAAACAACTTCCTTCTTTTCAGTTCTCCTCCAAATGTTTTACTAAACCAGATAGATCATGATGAACACACAAAGGTGGTTTCTTTGTTATTTGCATCTTATTGCTAACAAGAAGCAATTAGAAACTGTGAATGCAGCTGTTTAAAATAACTGACTAAAAAATTAAGGATGAAGAATCTTAACAGGCGACACAACTAAAATGAAGCATAAAAATGCAGCTCGAGCAATAAGTGTTTCAACAATAATAATAGATTTCTCATTAAGAAGTTGGGTTTGAATGAAAACCTGCAGACACTACGGCCCTCCAAGCCCTAATTTACAGACCCCTATCTTATTGTGTCAGTGTTTCTCTGAAGCACAAATCAATTAAAAGATTCCGATAATCAGATGATGTACAGGATAGTTTTGAAGTGATAGTTCCTGTAACTTTTTGATTTTCTGTTGACAGACAAATGTCTATTTTCAATGATACTGATACCATATTAAATGCAATGGAGTTCCATTAAATGGAAGTGATAACTGTTCAAATACACAGTATAGAAAAGGCAGCATATATATATATATATATATATATATATATATATAATATATATATATATATTGTGGAGGACTGCCGGCTTCTCATGCCAGTCCTCACCCCCAGGCCGCCAGGAGGAGCTCTCCCGACAGCAGGATAGTGCCCCGAGGTCCAGCAGGGCCTCATGGACTTTGTAGTGTTTATACACAGCCCTGCTGGATACCTTGGGGGCCACCAGGAGTCGCTGTGGGGGGGCTTATGGGCTCTTTTGTGCCTTATGACCCGGGAGTACGTCACGGTCACGTGATGGGAAGGAACGACGTGCTCCCGGGTTGAAGTAAAGGACTGATTGCCCTGACCCGGAAGGAATAAGGAACTGTGGACTGTTGGGACAGGAACACCTCCGGGTCAGGGGCTATAAAAGGACGATGCCTCAGTCCAGACGCTGAGCTGAGCTGGGAGGTAGAGGGGCGAAGTGTCTGGGCGAGGAGGAGAGGAATATTGGTGAATCGTTTTTTAATTATATGAGTAGTGTGGAGGGTGCTTAGTGCACAGTGTTAATAAGTAATAAAAAGTCTGGGACTTTTATCCAGTGTCTTGCGTGGTACCTGAGGGTTCAAGGGAGCACTAGCGCCCCCTACTGCTACAATATATATATACAGTATATATATATTCAGCTGACTTGATACAGAGCAGATGTGACAAGGAGCTGGCTGACATTTAACTCAAGGACTCTGATGCACATTCGTACATCTTCACTCACACCAGTGGGGCACAACCCATCCCAACTCACTGTGGTCTTTCATTTCAACATTTCTACAGATATTAGATTATCCTCTGATCATGTCCTGCTGATCCTTCCTGCATCTTAGCACATTTCAAATGGCAAATTGAATTCTGTCACTTTGTAACAGATGAGCAGTGGCACTGCATGTGTAATAAATGACTCTCTCAAGACCAAACATAGTAAAAGGAGTGGACAATGCTTACTCCTCACAGTGTGTTCAGTGCATTGCCTAATATAAGAAATGATGGTGGCCATTACATATGATTTTGAATACTTCTATTGCTCATTGCTTGTTAATGTTAGCACTAATTAACTGGTACATTTCAAGGTCAGTACATAGTTAATATTGCAAGATGGTGTGAAGAAAAATTCAGAAGAGCACACAACCATTTAGCTGTTTGTGAAGCTACCAAATAATTAAAGAACAGTTTAGTTTATTCCAATATTAGTCAAAAATCCAAAATGTAAACTTTTATACTGTATGAAAAAAATACTCCTGAAGTATCTTTGGCAGAAGACTAGCAAGTCAAATGTAATATTTCTACATGGAAAAATGCACTGTAGTTCTGGCTATCCTAAGAGCTGTCAGTCTTCAGAAAATGTCTTTGGCTAAGGAAGGAAACGCATGGTGGACAAGTAAACTCCACACCTCAGACATGCTAGCCCAAGACCCACCAAAAGGCCACATGTGCTGTAGGGTGACACCACTAGCCTTTGAAATAACTCAGCCCTGAAAGCAGAACATTATCCAAGCATAGTCCATAGTCTGTGAAATATTGTATAGTGTGGCTTGAAATATCTGAGCTGGGGTGTGTCAAACGCTTGGGGGTGCTGTTGCCCCGTTAAACCCAACAGACAGACGTAGACACAAGATAAAAGCAATAAGATCTTTTTTAATTCTTCCTTTTTCTTTGTAGTGCCTCCAAAGCACCCAGCCACAATAAACAGGCAATAACAGAATACAAATGATGATAATAAACACAATAACTCTGTCCTCCACCTCTCAGCAAGCTCATCACATTCCGGCTCCTCTGCTGGGTTCCCATTAGTCCTTTAAATAGTCCTTGACCCGGGAGTGCTTCTGTCCTTCCGACCGCGTGACTGACTGGCACTCCCAGGTCTAATGAAGAACTGACATTTTCTTCAGCCTGGAAGTACTTTGGGGCTTTCGTCCTAATGACTACTTTGTATTTCCGGGCTAAAAGGAAATTATGAGCCCCCAGGTTCTTCGACAGTTCTCCCTGGTGGCATCCATGGCACCCAACAGGGCCAAGAAACCGAACTTCAAGTCCCAAGATGTTCTACGGGAATCCGGGGCACCACCACACTGCAGGGAAGCTGCCATCTAGCGTTTTGGGGGATGCCTTCCCCCATCCTTCCATTCCAGGGGCGTCCCGTCCGGGTTGAACTGCCGACCGTCCATCACAGATGCTATCTAAAATATCTTTTATATAACGTCCTGAACTTCTTTACAGGTCATTTAATAAAGCACGTTGTATGTGAACTGTGACTATATAGTATGGTTTGTGTTGGGGTAAAAATAAAGGTCAAGTCTAAAAATGAGTTTTGTTTTATTTGGAAATATACAGTTTGCTAAACAAATGGAAATAATCATTTTATTTTCTGGAGATTCCTGTGTTTAGAGGAGCATCGAGACCCATTGTTCAGGAGCCTTTGACTGCCTCCTTTTTCCATGGGAAAGATGGATTGGGAGACGCTCCTGACCCAGACGCTCCAGGACTAGAGCTACTGCAGAAAGAAGGTGCTGTGGAAGCCATGATCAGGATAGCTACAGAAAATGAAGGCCAGGTATAATGTTTTAGTTTTGTTTTTATTTATTTGTATGTATTTATTGAATTTTGTTGATTTAAATTTTCATGAATCAATCACCCTGTTTACTGGTATCAGTACTGATTTCAAATCTACTGCGTATTATAAGAAATAAGAAACAGCTAAGCATGACCAGGTCCTGACATTTCTACGGGGAGCCATAATGGCTACGGGTTTTCATTTCTACCAATAAAAGGCTTTTTAGGGGCCAATTTTGTCAATACATTGTAACATGTTTGTCTCTGCTTCCAATCTCCACCCCATCAGTGCTCTTGTCTGTAATTTTGGAAACAAAGGCTTCATACTTTATAATTGATCCAAGTTACCTGCATGCCCTAAAAGTACTGGGTTTCAAAGTAACTGGTCTTCCAGGTCTCCAGTAATGCACATTTATACTTTGCACAGAATCTTACATAGGCTTATATCTCCACATTTCTCATCACAGTTATGCCTTATTTTAGCCTAATGTAGTCCATTCCCATTCTAGTCCAATTAAACTCAGTACATCCATGCAGCCATTTTCTGAAGCCGCAGTGCCCATGTCAGCGTTGCTAACCCAGCATTAAGCTTGTCATTCAGTACAACATTTGCAAGATCAAGCTGTTTCTGAGAGAGAATGTGGTACAACTTTTGGTCCAGGCTTCACATCTGGACTAAAGCAACCCTCTGTTGGCAGAAGTACCAGCATGTGTCACCAAACTGCTGCAGCTGATTTAAAATGAAGCAGCACATCTGGTGTTCAACCAGCTGAGGTGGGCACATGCTCCTTCTCTTTTCAGATCACATTAGCTCTCTGTAGCAGTATGTATCAAGTTCAAATCCTCGATGCTTGCCTACAGAGACACTTCTGAGGTCCTAAGCTCCTTCAACTACTCAGGTCTGCTGATGAATGGCATCTGGTGATGCCACCTCTGCCTGGCTTCAAATCTCAATTTAAAGTCTTTTCACGTATAGATCTTAGCTGATAGAACGAGCTGCCTACCTCCATTCGAACCTCTGAGTCCTTCAATGTGTTTAAACGCTCTCTTGTTTGGGGAATTTCTGTGTAACAGAAAAGCTGTTTTTTTTCTAAGACTCTGTGAAGTGCCTTGAGCATAGGAAAGGCGCTATATAAATCAAATGTATTTCTATTATTTATTATTATTAGCTATTGGACTTTTGTAGCCTATGTACCCTTATCAAGCTTTGTTCTAAGCTCTTCACTTTTGATGACCAATTTGTAACCTTGATAGTGTAACACTTGTTTCCCAAGATTATGATGGCTTCCATTGTAAGTTGCTTTGGATAAAAGATTAATCTTTTTGCTTTTACTGAAAGCTATGCAGTCAAATACAGATATGTTAAAAATGTTCATCCATCAATGCATCTATTTTTTAACTCACGTTTCCCTCTTGCAGGTTTGTTTGGTTGCTACTGCACCATTGACAAATCTGGCATTAGCAGTGAAGCTGGATCCTAATTTCCCAAGCAGACTGAGTGGACTCTGCATCATGGGAGGCAACATGGAAGGTGAACTCTTAGACTGTTTACTGTACAAATTCGTCATGGTTTACATTAGAGCATGTATTGTATGTGTGTGTGTGTGTATCTCAACAATATACTGGCCAGTCGGTTATTGAGTTTAAGTAACTATATAATCAAATAGAAAACCCTTTCTAGCACAAGTCTTACCCCAAAGAACCAAGTGATCCACCTAGTTACCCCTCCCCATTCCACAACCATCTAACTACAAACAGAGAAATAATAATACTGTAACAAAAAGACGGAGTGGACATTGTGACACTAGGGGGCCTGTCACTCCTCAAACCCCACAGACAAACGTCCAAGGCACCAAGTAAAAGCACTTAGAAATATTTTATTTTCTTCTTTTTGATATTGTGCCACAGTAGACACCATTAACACCACCATAAACAAATAAATCAATAATCAAAATACAATAATACGATCTTCCTCTCCCACCCAACTCTGGCTCAGCTTGCTGGGTCTCCATAGTCCTTTATATAGTCCTTGACCTGGAAGTGCTCCTGTCCTTCTGTCCATGTGATTTAATAGCACTTCTGGGTCAGATGACGACTCATATTTTTCTTCAGCCTGGAAGTACTTCTGTTCTTCCGTCCCTGTGACTTGGGAGTACTTCCGGGCTATAGGGAAAATAAAAAGCCCTGCGTCTCCCTGCAGCATCACACTGTGGAACCCACGGACCCCAGCAGGGTTGTGAATCCAAACTCCATCTCCACTGATGCCCTCCGGGAATCCGGGGCCCCTCTTTGCTCCAGGGAGGACTCCATCTAGCGGCCTGGATGTGTCGGCCGGCCGTCTCTCACAACATAAATCCTAGCACCTGACATTCTTTACCATGTACATTCAAAGCTGCCCCACCTCACCCCCTCCAAGTACAACATCATGAGCTATTATCAAAGAACAGCATTAAACACTATGATCTTTTCCTCAGGAAAGATTCTCCTCCACTATATAAAGTAACAGATAATGTAAAAAGAAAAGGGTAGAGCTGCACTAGCATCATATGGATATGTTGTACAAGAATAAAGCCCAATTATGAGCATAAATATACAATTAATAATTAAGTCATTATTACAAAATAATTACCTAGAGGAGAGTCCAAGAGCAGGATCAACAAAGTCGATTCCCATCCTCATATTAAAACTCAAAAAGATGAAGTAAAAATCACCAAATATCCTCAATGTGTATAACCCATGTGCATAATAAGAAAGTGTATGTAATGTACCTTAGTAAAAGGCACATACAGTAGGTAGAAGCCGACCTCTACTTATTCACACATTGGAGCAATATCAACAGCAATAACTGCTCTAAAAGTGGTAATAAGTGAAGAAAAAAAACCAAAATGTAATCTAAATGGTTTCCTGAAATTTCCACAGGCCACATGCCAATAGATGAATGCGTATCCAATGCAGTTGGTACTTCATAGGGATCCAGTTTATGGGTGCTATCTTTGGAGAGCTTAATTATACTGGATAAAGAAGGAGAGAATTAACCCCACCAATCTCACAGGCTTTAGCAATAAGTCGATTCATGGTATGCCTAGCAGTTCTCGTTGTTTGGCTGTAGATCTGCCTTCAGGTAAACATAATCTTCCCTGGCTTTTGGGCTTCTATTTGAATAAGGTCGAAATCTAAAAAGAGGTGCATCTTAAATATATCTGGATAGGATCGAGACTGGTAAGTCATCTTTATATAAATTCTGTGACTCATTTAATCGTAGTTTCATGAGAAATCGATGGAAGCCATTTTGGAAGGTACTCTTTCAGAAAAGCAACCATAATTGAGCACTCTACAGATTCTTCTGTGTTTACCAGACCCATGTTTATAAGCCTTGATTTATTCTTGGGATCCTAAAGAACTTTGAATTTCTTATTAAGAGCACCAAGTTCTTCATTATGCTGTGTAATATCCTGTTTAATCAAAGTAAACGTCCCTGTCATTTTAACTTGGTCTTTCTTCAGTATGTTTTTGACTGTTTGCAGGTCTGTGTAGGTTTATTTAATAGCTAGGTTCAACTTCTTGGTCTGTTTAAGAACATCATTTTTTTGCTCTTCCGCAACCTTCCCCATCAAAGAATGTTTCATTGCTTTTGTAGAAGATCCACACTGTCTTTATAAGACGCTTTGTAAATACTTCAAAAATTATTCTGAATCCAATTCACCAAAACTCTTTTTTTGTTCTTTTCCTAACGCCTTGCCCATTGCTGTGTGGTGTTGGTGTTTGCTCATTAGGAGCTAGTTGGTAAGCATGTTTTCACATCTGGATACATCGGAATAAGTGAGTGAAGCAAGCCATTGTAAGCTCAGCCATAATGTATGTATTGTAGGGCCTGCTAAGAGTTATTCAGAGTCAAGGACTTTTTAGTCTCCATGTTGCTAAAATAACCTTAGGGATTTTGGCATGCTTATCCAAATATTTATTTTTTTCTTTTCATGCTAGCTGAGCTCTGACGATAACTCACTCAGAAGAGTGTGACTGGTACTGGTGTTGCTTTGTATACAGATGTGTTTACATCAAAACAATATGTTGTTTTTTATACGGTACAGAGAAAGGCTTGGAGCTCAGGGCTTCATTTCCAGTGGAATCCTGTTACAAATAACAAAGCAAAATTGCTAGTCTTAGGATTAAACTATTATCAACAAGTGTTTCATTTGATTGCCGTAGTATTGTTTTATTGATGTACTTATTTATTGATTTCTAAAACATATTTTGAAGTTTTTCTGGTAGTCTGATGTTGTGTTTCAAAGCACTTACAGACAGTATTTTACTGCATTTTCCTTTTAAAGCAAGAGGAAATACCACTGTCTGTGGAGAATTCAACTTTGCAGCTGATCCAGAAGCAGCTTACATCGTTTTGAATGAATACCTCTGCCCGACACAGATTGCTACCTGGGAGTTTGTATGTTACAACAAGCTGTCTTGGGTAAGGTTGATTAATCACTTGGGAAGTCTGAAGTTACTTGGGAATATATTATGGTCTGTGTTAATTTGCATTTAACTTACACATTCTCTCTTTTTTCTCTAACTTCCCAAAAACATGTTGTTACATTGATTGCTGCCTCTAAACCAGTGTGTGTTAGTGTGTCATGTTGTGGATTGGATGGATGGGCAGTCAAATAGATAAGAACTTTAATGATTATTTAGGAGTTGTGATAATATCAAAATATTATAATATTATTGTGCCCTTTTTTTAAAGGATGACATAATTTGTGAAATTCTAGCTTATGAATGTTCTTGCACACTGTATGTATAAGGATAAAAAAAAAAAAATTAAAGTAAAGATTTATCCATCTGTCCATTCATTTATTAAACTCACTTAATTAGTTTAATGGTTATGGGGATCTAAAGCATTGGCTGGACAGTTGGAACATGGCCTGGGAAGGACCAGGGTGCTCTCATGCAACACGCACACTGACTCACAGTGGACCAGTGCGCAATTGTCAGTAAACCTAACATAAACACAAATAATAACACAGCCTTAAATAGATGAGACGTGTAAATAAGCATCAGCCAGCACATTCTTTGTGCCAGTCTCTCTACCAAACTTAAAAGTGCTACATAATAAGCAGACAAACCGCCGGTCTGGAAACAGAATCCAAAAGGACTTTACTAAGGGTGATACTTCTTCTTCTTCTTCTTTTATCAGCTGCTCCCGTTAGGGGTTGCCACAGCAGATCATCTTCTTCCATATCTTTCTGTCCTCTGCATCTTGTTCTGTTATTACTAAGGTTGATACTAAATGTGTGTTTTTCTTTTCTTAAAACAGTTGCTGATTTCTTGACATCTACAACAGCACAAATATGTAAATATGCTCCTGAACAGAAGTGTGGTTATCCACACAGGTTATGTCTCTGTTTGCTGAGTACAAGTTTAGAGAGCATGCTGTTGGGCTGAAATGTATGTTGTGCAAAAATAAAGTATACAATGACTAAAGTGACATTGACAGTAGTATCCCCTCACAGGTTATTAACCGTTTTCTATCAGTGTAGCTTATTTCCCACATAATGAGAAGTGACAAGATTTACTTATCAGTAACAGACTTACTCCTGTTTCACGCAGGTGAGTTATGGTGTTTAGTATTCTTGCACATTCTTCTCATATTTGTACTACTATTTTCTACCACACTTTTTAGCCCAAAGACTGTGGGAGAAACATGCATGTTAGATTAAGGTCATTTCTAAACCTATAAAGGTTTAATTGGGTGTTATGCTGTGATGAACAAGTTCCCAGTCCAAGACTGGTTCCAGCTTGTGTCTGATCCTGCCAGGTAAGTCTCCAGCTGATCGTGACCTTGTAATGGAAGATGGCAGGTTCGTGAACAGATGGGTGTTATTAATTATTGAAATATATTTAAAAAATCCTGATGGAATGTATTTAAATTGCAACAGAAATACCCAACATTGATGCAATTTTTGAACATATTGTTACTTAAGTAGTTACTTAATTTCTGACGTTTTGTAGATTTAGAAAAAGTATGGAGATAAGAGAAGGCTTTTTGTGGCGTCTCAGATTCAGAAGGGTGACAGGGTGAGGTCTAGGCTGTTCCCAGAAACGAAGGGGGAAGAAGAAAAAACCTTTGAGAAACAACAAACCTAAATGGACATGACCTCCTCAGGCAGGCTTGGTTGGTTTTGCCCATTCCTATGGATGAGATCAAAAAGATGTTTGGGAAATTAAGAAGTGGCTGCCATGATTCATTACATTTTTTCCTTATTGAAATTTGTTTGGGCAGTGTTTTGTGGTTTACCAATTGTCCTTAGTAGCCCTAATACATACAGTATGTGTTACCATATTATGTTTCATAATTCTCTGTTCACAAAAAGTTGGAATTATTTAACCAAGATCAGGCTTTTTTTGAGTTTGCACAAAGTTTGTTTGGGGAACTTGCAGATTCTAATGCGATGCGGGAGACCTTCTGTGACAAGACACTAAAGGTTGCTGAGGGTTGTGTTGGTGTTACCGGTGTTACCAGAAGGAGATGTTTCATCCCGCAGGGCTCCCCGGATAACATTGAGAGGAGTCATAGCGCATGGATTGATGGCAACTCCAGTCTGTACTAGGATCTAAGGACAGCTGTAAGGGCTCTGAGGGCAGATAAGGAGGAGTTTGTTAGAGTTAGCATTGCAAGCAATCTTTGTTTCCATTTGGGTGACGGGCGTCATCCCAAATGGCGGGAAAATAGGACTTGTTATCCCTATATAGAAGGGAAAGGTGATTGCCTGGATTGTGGCAACTACAGGGGCATAACACCGCTCTTGGTGCGAGGGTACATCCTCTCTAGGCTCATCCTCAATAGGATCCATGATCACTTGCTCACCTACAAGTAACCTAAGCAGTCTGGGTTTACATCTAAGAGGTCCACCATCGACCAAATCCTGGCACTGAGGGTTCTCATTGAGCACAAATGCAAATATCGGCAGAGTTTCTTTGCAGCCTTTGTTGATTCTCATAAAGCGTTCAACGTAGTTGATTGAGCTGCCCTTTGGGACAACTTGAGACTTTGTGGGATCCCCCTGAAGTTGCTGGATATTATGGCAACCTGTACACTGGTACTGTGAGTGCTGTGCAGAGTGGAGGCAGAAACTCTGCATTTTCCCCAGTTGATTCTGGGGTTCATCAGGTGAATCTTCCTGCTACTTTGTTCAGTGCTTGCATGGACTAGGTGTTGAGCTGGGTCATGGGATCCAGCAGCTGTGGGGCATCTGTTAGTGAAGAGAGATTCACTGATCATGAATTTGCCGATGATGCTTTGATCTTTGTGGAGTCAATGGAGACTCTGATCGAGGCTCTTGAGAGACTGAGTGAGGAATCTGAGTGTCTGGGCTAGCGAGTGCCCTAGATAAAAAACAAGATCCAGGCCTTTAATGACCTCTTCGGCACAGCCATCAGCAGTGTGTCTGTCTGTGGATGGAATGTTGACCACATTGAGAAGTTTACTTACCTTGGCAGCAACATTCATGCCTCTGGTGACTCTTCCTATGAAGCCAGTAGACAGATTGGCAGAGCATGTGGGGTCATCAGGTTACTGGAAAGGGGTGTGTGGCACTCCCGATATGTTCAAGTCTTTAGAGTCCTGGTGCTTCCTATTTTGCTATATGGTTGTGAGACATGGACGCTATCCAGTGACCTGAGATGAAGACTGGACTCCTTCTGTCCTGTGTCTCTTCAGAGAATCCTTGGTTACCACTGGTTTGACCTTGTGTCGAATGAGCGTTTGCTCATGTTGTCCAGACGTGACACTTTATAAGCCAGGGCCACTTTGGAATCAATTTCCAAGTATATGGATATGCTTTAAAAAGAAAAGGAAATATTTTGCGTGTTTCAGGTTAACAACTTAGCCGTGTGTTTCTTCAACTAAAATTCTTGCTTTATGTATTGGGTTTTGTTTCACACTCACTTTTACCTTTCCAGTTTTGACATCTGCAGGTGATTTTGATTATATTTGATTTTATGATCCTTCTCTTGCATTTTGGTCTGCCAAATTTCAGTTTCTGGCAGAACAGTGTCAAGACTCAGTGACTAATGCACAGTAGATTCATATAAAAAATTCTGATGGTTCTGAATGTCACTGGTGATGTTATTTTTAACACTGGATTTGTTTGGACCTGAGGAAATACAGGAGAAGACGTCCCAAGTGGACGAGTAAATGAATTTACCAGTTAATCTACATCTGCGTCTTCACCTGTGGTCATGAACTTTAGGTAGTGATTAAATGAGTTAGGTTTGCAGGACTAACTATTCATGAAAGGCCATCAGAGAAGGGCTGCTGTTATTGTGAGAGATGGGATATCTGGTGGGAATGTCCCCTGGGTGCATCTTGCATAAGGTATATCAGGTGGGATGGATACCCAGGATCAGATGCACACATAACAGAGAGAGGTTCTCTATTAGCTGGTCTAGAACAGCTGAAGATTTTTGTCTACCTTACTCAGCTTCTTCATAATATAATCATAATCACATGTACAGAGTAGTGTTAAATGCTTACTTGCATGTGCTTAATGAACATGGTACATGTTGCCACTTTCCATCATCATGATTGGGGGGTATAACAATCTACCACTGTGATTCTAAGCAAAATAGAAAAGAAGATAGAATGGGATATTATAGCAATAATTCCATTACATTTTGCTAGAACACATTAAAATTGTGGATTCCATAGTTTGCAGTATTTGGAGCAACACCACCATCATCTATTCAATAGAAACCTCTGTTCTGTTCTTCAATGAATATTACATTAGAAACAAGCTGAGTGGGGTAGATTGGACCTTTCATTCTTCAGGAAAATAGTCCAGCTCTACCTTGGGCCTTGTTATGCTGTAAGAGATCTAATTCTTCCAGAGTGTTCTATGTGCAGTATGTCCAATTGTGTCTCCTAAAAGGTACTAAAGTTGGCATCCTCTCAGATGACTAAAGTTTCTCAGACAGCTAAAGAAATAACTAATTTCCACATCTTATAATTTGACCTTACAGTTTCTAATCATGGCCAAGGAAGAAATGTAGATTGATCAGTAAAATGATAGTTTAGTTCAAAACTTCTCCAAAATTACCTTAAAAAAATCATTAAAAAGTTAATTAAAATATGAATGATGTACATTTTTGAGAAGGTTATGTCATGTATTAATATAACTAACTATGTTTCAACTATTTACAACTCCTTAGGAATTCTGTGAAGAATGGATGGACCAAGACACTGAAAAGGCCAGATTCATGAGAAGAATTTTTGCCCACACTATGCAAGCAGCAAAGAGCAGTAGAGGTGAAAAAGAAGCGGTCAGTGGTCCAGGATTTATGTCTTGTGACTCCTATGCAATGGCTGCAGCTGTTGACGATACATTTGTGACAGCATCCCAAAAGTGTGCAGTGAGTGTGGAGCTGACAGGGACGATGACAAGAGGCATGATGGTGGTGGACAATATAGATCTGTTGAAGAAAGACCATAAAGTCTCATTAATGAAGAAGTGTGATCTGGAAAAGTTCAAGAAGCTAATGATGGACGCTTTGAAGTAATGTAAACATTAATATGTACAACTAATAACTGTTACATTTCTCTATACAGTATTCTCTAATTGCTTTTTTTTAAACTGCAAACTCCTGCCTGATTTATCATTGGTGCCCCCTTTACATTCCAAACTTCATAAATATAATTTATTTTGTTGGTTTTATGAAGTCGAAAATTAATATACTTGGATAGGTAGCCACCCTTGTGCTTTGGTAGTTCTCCTAATATAATTGCCTTACCATTGATCTCTGCCTGTGCACCACCGAAATCATGGTTGTTTCTGGGTCTGAAGGAGAGGTATGAAGATGAAGACTACAGAACATTCTAAGGAACTTGTAGAAAAAATGATAAAAATGTATAGGTTAGGTGAAGGGTACAAACTATATAAAAGTTCCAGGAACTCCATTATTAGTGTCAAGAAATGGAAAATGCATCACACAACATAGACACTACCTAAAAAATACACTGCTTTAAAACTGAGCATCCACACAAGGAGGAATCATTTGAGAGAAGGCACTGAGATGCCAATGGTCACCTTAAATGACCTAGAGAGTTCAGGGGCTAAAAGGGAAGAACAGGCGTTTAAGATGACCGTGTTAAGAAATCTGCATAACACTGCATAACTCCAAAAAATATGTCATGATTCCTGGTTTGTGCATATCTGAAAGGTTTTGAGAAATGTCCTTGTTGACAGAGGTGACCAAGTTTGAGTTTTCTGGCCAAAATGCAATGTGATATGTGTAACTCAAGTATAGCACTGCTCATGCTGTAGAAACGGTATTCCCACAGTGAAGTATGATAGTGACAGGATTTTACAAGTTGGATGACTTATCAATAGAGACTAGACCTACAGGAAAAATGACGGAGCACAGTGCCAAAAATAATAAATGAAAGCTCCTTTCAGTTTACTAAATAACTAAGCTTGGGAGAAGATCATCCTTTCAGCAAGACAATGAGCCAAAGCACAAGACAAGACTAGCAGTGAAGATGCCCAAGAGTGAAAAAATATTGTTGAGTGGCAAAGTCAAAGTGCTGACTTCAACACCATCAAGAATCTTTGGCAGAATCTGAAAATGGCCGCCCATATGTAAATCAGCCTACAAGTAACACCAACAATAAAACAATGTCTTAACCAGTGTGCAGACAGTAACCCCAAAACATTTAAAAACGAAAAACAAAACTATAGATGACACAGGCGCCGCCGCGAGTGGCAGCCTTTCCAGCAGCTCCGTGTACGACTTTATTTTTCTACCTTTTTTCTCAATTTTACTGATCACTACTATCACTTTCTTTTATGTGGACTCATTCCCTGGACACTTTTTACTATTTTTTTACTACTTGGACATGGATTTTTACACGCCAAGACTCGTCTATTCAAGTAGTCATCTTCAAGCAATGAGAACAAATGCCCGCGCCGGTGTGGTTCCCCATTTACCTGACAAGGTAAGAAGGCAGTATCGTGGCAGCAGAGCCGGCGCTAAGGTAAAAGCGAAGCCGCTTGCAAGAAAGTGGCATAAACCGTCGGTACCTTCTGTGATCCTGGGAAATGTGAACTCACTACCAAATAAAATCTACAAACTGGCCGCACCGGTGAAAAATGTCAGGACCTACAGAGAATGCAGTTGATTGTGTTTTTGTGAAACGTGGCTAACAACTACCATCCCAGATGCTAACATGGAGCTACCCGGGTGTAGCACAGTTAGAGCGGACAGAGACGCAAATACCTGCGGCAAGCGGAAAGGAGAAGGACTTGCTCTCTATGTAAATACAAGGTGGTGTAACTCTGGACATGTAAACGTTAAAATCTCCATTTGCTGCAGGGACATCGAACTGTTGGCTGTAAGTCTGCATCCCTATTACTTGCCCAGAGAGTTTGGACACGTCATTGCTGTTATTGTTTACATCCCTCCTCGGCTGGATGTGGAGATAGTGGGTGACATCATCCATTCCGCTGTTGCTAAATTACAAACACAGCACCCTGAGGTGCTTGTGCTAATCGCTGGAGACTTTAACCATGTGACACTGGACAAAACATTACCTGCCTTCTCCCAGTATGTTTGTAACTCCAGATTGTAACACCAGGGGAAATAGGACTATTGATCAACTGTATACAAACGTTAAAGATGCATACAGCGCCACCCCTCTGCCTGCGCTTGGGAAAGCAGATCATAACCTGGTTCTGCTTCAGCCTCACTACAAACCAAGAGTGAGGGAGCTACCTACAACCACACGCTCATTCAGGAAGTGGTCCTCTGAGGCAGAGCAGGCTCTGAGAGACTGCTTTAGAACTACGGACTGGGATATGCTGCAGGGATCACATAGTGAGAACATTGAGGAGGTTGTTGACTGCACTACTGACTACATCAACTTCTGTATGGACATTGTAGTTCCAGTACGAACAGTACACTGCTATGCTAACAACAAGCCATGGATTACAAGTGACATCAAGGGCCTTCTGAACCAGAAGAAAAGGGCTTTTAAAGGCGGTGATCAGCATGAGCTCAAGCGCATGCAGAAGGAACTCCGAGTCCAGCTCAAGGTGGCAAAAGAGCAGTACAGGAGAAAGCTGGAGCAGAAGTTGCAAAATAACAGCATGAAGGAAGTGTGGGATGGGATGAAGATCATCACTGGCTGCAGCTCGACGCAGGGTGCCACCATCGAGAGAGACGTGGAGAGAGCAAACCAAATGAACAACTTCTTTAACAGGTTTGACCACCCTAACCCACTCTCACCTCGGAGTACTGTACCCTCTACCCATCCTTCTCCTGATACCAGCATAGGAGAGACATCCCCACCCACAATTACAGCAGCCCAGGTGAGCAGAGAGCTGAGGAGACTTTGTGCCGTCAAAGCAGCGGGTCCAGATGGAGTATCGCTATGACTGCTGAAGGCCTGTGCGCTGGAGCTGGGGAGTCCTCTACAGCGCATCTTCAACATGAGCCTGGAACAGGGGAGAGTCCCAAGGCTTTGGAAAACATCTTGTATCACCCCAGTCCCAAAGGTATCACGTTCTAGTGAACTGAATAACTTCTGGCCTGTTGCTCTGACATCACATGTGATGAAGACCATGGAGCGGCTGCTGCTTCACCACCTGAGGCCACAGGTCTGCCATGCCCTTGACACTCTGCAGTTCGCATACCAGGAGAAGGTGGGAGCAGAGGATGCCATTAGCTATATGCTACACCGATCCCTCTCCCACTTGGACAGAGGCAGTGGTGCTGTAAGAATTATGTTTCTAGACTTCTCTAGTGCCTTCAATACCATCCAACCTCTGCTCCTTAGGGACAAGCTGACAGAGATGGGAGTAGATTCATACCTGGTGGCGTGGATCATGTCTTACAGACAGACCTCAGTATGTGTGTCTTGGGAACTGCAGGTCTGACATTGTGGTCAGCAACACAGGAGCGCCGCAGGGGACTGTACTTTCTCCGGTCCTGTTCAGCCTATATACATCAGACTTCCAATACAACTCGGAGTCTTGCCACATGCATAGGTTCGCTGGTGACACTGCTATCGTGGGCTGCATCAGGAGTGGGCAGGAGGAGGAGTATAGGAACCTAATCAAGGACTTTGTTAAATGGTGCAGCTCAAACCACTTACACCTGAACACCAGCAAAACCAAGGAGCTGGTGGTGGATTTTAGGAGACCTTGGCCCCTCCTGGACCCCGTGATCATCAGAGGAGACTGTGTGAAGAGGGTACAGACCTATAAATACCTGGGAGTGCAGCTGGATGATAAATTGGACTGGACTGCCAATACTGATGCTCTGTGCAAGAGAGGTCAGAGCCGACTATAGAAGCCTACTTAGAAGGCTGGCATCCTTCAACATCTGCAGTAAGATGCTGCAGATCTTCTATCAGACGGTTGTGGAGAGTGCCCTCTTCTACGCAGTGGTGTGCTGGGGAGACAGCATAAAGAAGAGAGACGCCTCACACCTGGACAAACTGGTGAGGAAGGCAGGCTCTATTGTAGGCATGGAGTTGTACAGTTCGACATCCGTGGCAGAGCAATGGGTGCTGAGCAGGCTCCTGTCAATCATGGAGAATCCACTGAACAGTATCATCTCCAGACAGAGGAGCAGCTTCAGCGACAGACTGCTGTCACCGTCCTGCTCCACTGATAGACTGAGGAGATCGTTCCTCCCCCACACTATGCGACTCTTCAATTCCACCTGGGGGGGTAAACGTTAACATTATACAAAGTTATTGTCTGTTTTTAACTGCATTTTTATTACTCTTTAATTTAATATTGTTTTTTGTATCAGTATGCTGCTGCTGGATTATGTGAATTTCCCCTTGGGATTAATAAAGTATCTATCTATCTATCTATCTAGTTTTTAACTCTTGATCAATAAATGCGAAAGATGCAGGTCTTCAATACTAAAGCATCATTCTGTGTGACTAGGCTTTCCTGTCTGTGAGCTAATTTCATTTTCTAGAGTGATGTACTTCACAATATTGTAAAAATACACGTGTTTTGCACGTTGTGAGTATATGACTAGAGGACTTGACGTGGGTTATGCAGCATGAGTAACTTGAGATTTTTTCATAGACGTTTAAGATATGTTTGTTGTTATTTAGTGCTAGTTACCAAAGGCTACCATTCTATCTGAAACACTGATTCCTCCATTTTTCATGAAATCACGACATTAAAATGTTTCTCAGCTACCAAACTACATGTGGTAAGTAACATATAAATAAATCTCAATTTTGAGTGGAGTATTCATTTAAATGATTTTTTCCGTATGCTGCCCATCTATTTCTGGTAAAGATGCTGGACCAGTCAGCCCTGCAGTGACCTCCATTCCCTTTCCACTTGATGAGGTGTGATGGTCACCAGCCATATTAAAATGAGGACTGCTTGTTGTTGCTGTTTTTAATTGAGCATTTTAATTTTTTTATTTTCAGTTTCAGTTTTTCCTAATCATGGTCATGCCAGTGAAGAAGTCCAGCACATTTTGCTCCACCTAAATATTAGTTGCTACAGTAATTTGGAAAAAAAAGGAGATCAATGTCAGGAATGCATTGTTCACAAGACATCATGCTGCATCTTGAGGTGGACCATGCTAAATCTGAAAAAGCCACCAAGGAAGCCCACATGTGCTACTTTTTCATGGAAAAGAAATCAGCAGTATGATGCTCCAGTTTCAAAGAAATGCAGAATCCTGGCGAGAAAGCAAGCAATATGTACGTAGAAAACTGTTTCTTCAACTGTTTACTGGTCTCTCGCTGGCCAGCAAACACGTGTCTGAACAATGGTCATCACTGCTGTTACATGTGCAATGGGTGTTAGCCGTTTCCTTGTTATTGTGACTTGTCCTTTTTCCTGTTTGACTCTGTACTTGAGATCTTGCTGTCACAATTTAGGCAGTTCATAGCCAATGGATTTTCTTGAGCAGCAGTTGATATGTGAGGAGCTCATTTTACATAGTGTTTAAAACTATATAGCTGTGTTTTGGCACTGGGTATCACTATAATCTGGTAGTCAATGAGACAGACCAATAATCAGCATCCCATTATTTAACTGATTTTGTGAACTTGCTTGTTTTGCTAATCATAAGGAACTCAGAGATAGGAATTATTAGATAAATTCATGTAAATGTTAGAGAAATCTAGGAAAATATAGACATGGTCCCATTAGACTTTTCCATGCCATAAACTCTGCTGCTCTTGGGAATGCAAATAATATAAGTGAAACAAAAAAAAAGTGTCAAAATGAAATGTGATGTAAGGATATAAAATCTAAACAGAATAACAGAAAACAAAACTACATAGATAAAAAGGTAACTGCACGTGTAATTTATAGCAGCATGTCATGGTATGTCAGTATCACTTAAGGCAGGCATCAGAGTGAGACAGATCCTAATTTGCATGTCTCTATTTTAGGAGGAAACATATTCACAAGCTCTAAAAAAGTATTGGGCACATCATCACGAGACAAAAAAACTGAAGCTAATAACAGTTTAATGTGCAGGTTAACATTGAACTCATTATTGTAAGTACCGACTTAATGAAATTCCACTGGCTGTCTCACCTCCTCCTTTGTCCCATGTGTTTTTCTGTGTACCACAGAGGAATTAGTTGCCATTACTTTAGGTTTATAGTGGGTGAACTTGTTATATATATATATGTGTGTGTGTGTGTGTGTGTGTGTCTGTGCAGATACTGTATCTTTTCAGTTCTAATTAGTCTTAAAACTCACAGCAATTCCATAGATCAGTTTCACTGTTGGAAACCAATCAGGCATTATTTCATTTACAGAATATTGGCTCATATTTTTCATTTTTGTGGGGTTCTGCACAGTCAGAGATTTCCTGAGGAGGCCGAGGTCGTTTGGTGTATGTAGGCCACGGTTACATGTTTTTAATCAGTCTGCACTGGCCAGCGTATTTTCTATGCAGTACAGTTCTGCGGACATGGCATCAGTGCTGGTGATGTCCACAGACTAAATAAACTGACCAAAAAGGCTAATTCAGTCTCGGGAGTCAGGCTGAGTGGTACAATGGAGGTCACTCAGGAAGCTTCCGACTATTCTGGACAATGACTCCACATCACCCGCCATAAGAGTGTTTGGATAAACAGAGGAGCAAGTATAGTAACTGAATGAGACCAATGTGTTGTTCCAAGGGCCGCTATGTGAGGTCATTTCTACCCTCAGGTATCAAGCTCCATAATGAGTCGCACTTCGGCTGATGTGGCATGTTTTTCACTGAGTGCTGGATGGTACTGAGCTGGTCTAGCAGACATCTTAACAGACAATGAAGCAATATACTGTAACTTGTAAGTATTTATAGTTCTAATGACTTTACACACAGTAAATACCTACAATTTGTTAATCTACTTACAGATAATTCTTGCTCTATGTATATGTGTACCTTTTTTGTCTGCTGCAAGTTTAATAAAGTATCTATCTATAAAAGTACTGGAGGCAATGACGGGTTTGATTGCACTGAGTCCCAAATTTGTATGTGTGTAACTCATCCATCCATCCATTATCCAACTCACTATATCCCAACTACAGGGTCATGGGGGTCTGCTGGAGCCAATCCCAGCCAACACAGGGCGCAAGGCAGGAAACAAACCCCGGGCAGGGTGCCAACCCACCGCAGGGCGTGCACACACACACACACCCACACACCAAGGACATTTTAGGATCGCCAATGCACCTAACCTGCATGTCTTTGAACTGTGGGAGGAAACCGAAGTACAGTGCAAGTAAAATTCAAGGTTAATACTAAAAGTGCAACTGGCTGAAACATAGCTATCCATTGAAAACACCTTTAACAAACATTTGGACATGAAGCCAGCATATGCAGGCTTGAAAAGAAGAACATGCACATAATAAATAAGACTTTATGATCAACACCCTCCGAACCCCACCTCATCAACTGACATCCAGCCTCCTACCTAACCTCTATTTCTTATCTATACTAATAAAAGGCAAAGCCCTCAATGACTGACTCACTGACTGACTGACTCACTCATCACTAATTCTCCAACTTTCCGTGTAGGTAGAAGGCTGAAATTTGGCAGGCTTATTCCTTACGGCTTACTTACAAAAGTTAAGCAGGTTTCATTTCGAAATTCTACACGTAACGGTCGTAACGGTCGTAACAGTCATAACGGTCAATAACGGTCGACAACGTCCGCCAGGTTGAACTTTCTTATTTATGGCCCCATCTTCACGAAATTTGGTAGGCGGCTTCCCTGCACTAACCGAAACCGATGTACATACTTATTTCAATGGTATGATGCCACTGTCAGCCGCCATATTGAACTTTCCAACGTCACTAATTCTCCAACTTCCTGTGTAGGTAGAAGGCTGAAATTTGGCAGGCTCATTCCTTACAGCTTACTTACAAAAGTTAAGCAGGTTTCATTTCGAAATTCTATGCATAACGGTCATAACGGTCGACAACGTCCGCCATGTTGAACTTTCTTATTTATGGCCCCATCTTCACGAAATTTGGTAGGCGGTTTCCCTAAGCTAACCGAAACCAATGTACATACTTATTTCGGTGGTATGATGCCACTGTCAGCCGCCATATTGAACTTTCCAACGTCACTAATTCTCCAACTTCCCGTGTAGGTAGAAGGCTGAAATTTGGCAGGCTCATTCCTTACAGCTTACTTACAAAAGTTAAGCAGGTTTCATTTCGAAATTCAACATGTAATGGTCATAACAGTCAACAACGTCCGCCATGTTGAACTTTCTTATTTATGGCCCCATCTTCACGAAATTTGGTAGGTGGCTTCTCTGCGCTAACCAAAACCGATGTACGTACTTATTTCATTGGTATGATGCCACTGTTGGCCGCCATATTGAACTTTCCAATGTCACTAATTCTCCAACTTCCCGTGTAGGTAGAAGGCTGAAATTTGGCAGGCTCATTCCTTACAGCTTACTTACAAAAGTTAAGCAGGTTTCATTTCGAAATTCTACTGAACTTTTCAACAGTCTTTATTACTTACGGGCCCATCTTCAAGAAATTTGGTACTCGGGTTCCCAACGCTAACTGAATCCTACTTATGTACATATATACGTCCATAGCCTGCAGCTCGGTCACCGTGTGAGGCGGTGTTGGGTCCCCCATCCCAATGCCTCCCACGTTGTTGGCTGCCTGCCTATATAAGGCCGTCCATCGCTCTGGTCTCTACATTCCCTTCCTTGCTTCGCCATGGGATTCACGTCTCCCTGCTGGTAACTACAGCCTTTTTATTTAATCCACGGCTTCTCCGCTGTTTTATTGTTCGTTTATTACGATTATAGTTATTGTGTAGGTTTTTTAGACTTACTTTACATTGCTCAGGTGCCCATTTCCTTTATCATTCCAACTGTACCCCCATTACCATGTCTATCGAGGTGATCACCATCGATCAAAGAACTGTCACTTACTGAGTGGTTTCCATGCCCGGAGATGGCACCTACCTTTTCCATTCTCTTTGTTACATATTGCACGGCCATATCAGGCTCACTCTTGATATCTGGAGGAACATTGTGTCTTATGTATTGAATGACTGGGACAGGTTCAAGGTGTGGACTGATGATGGTACAGGAGATAATTATACTACACAGGAGCACTAGAAGAGTGAAATGCTTAAGCCCTTCACCTATGGTTCTGCATGTGAGTTGATGGCTGCTGCTGAATTGTTCGGTTGTCGCTTTCAAGTGTACCGAAATGGCCAAATATTTTACACCTTTCGACAACCGCCAATGCCTCTTAAACATCTTAGATTCACAGGTGACGATTTCAGTAGTGGACACTTTGATGTTTATGAATGTTTAAACTCTCAAAAGCTGGATGTGAAGTTATCGATGAAACCGGTTGTATGCTTACAACGCTTGACAGATGCCGAATGTCACTTCAACACAAGTCCTGCAAATACTGTCGTAATTTAAACAAACCGTGAAACTCAAACCGATTATGACAGCAGCAATCCAAGATGTGAGATCTGAAACAAGATTAATGTTCACATGGCCAACTGTACGTTGCATGCTCAAGAGTAAGCTCAGCGCACAGCTTGGTCATATTACAACTGGAGGGCCGAACTCACAATGTGGTATACAAAGAGATCCTTAACAAATAATTATTGGCATATTTTCCCTCAGTTTAAAAAGGTTTCATTTTCTTCTTAATAAAAATTTTAATGCAGTACTTCGCCGTTGCGAAGTGCGGGTATTTTGCTAGTTTGCTATATATTTATTGCCTTGGGTTCCCATAAGTCTAATCATTTTCCTCTGATGATGATTCCTGGTAGGAATCGAAAGCTTAGAAATAAAAACCTGTCTTAAGATATGTGATTCATTTGCTCTCCTTATGGATTTCCAGCTACAAATATATCATTTTTAATGAGCTTCTTTAAAAAGTCAAATGTCCCCCTGAGGACAAATAAAGCTCTATCTCTCTATCTATAAGGAGTACAAGAGGGATACGTTATGGCAAACTTAAAACTGTTGGGTTTGTGGGGAAAGAGGTAATAAGTAGAAGAAATTATTTTGACATAATTTAGATTTCAGCACAAAATGCCTAATTATTATTTATATCTTATTGTGTTGTGTAGCCTTGTCATCGATATAAAAGAGTAAATTAAAAAATGTAATGTGAAGTGGAAAAAGATTAAATAAAAAATGATTTGATATGCTTGGAGTTCTTAATAGTTTGCAAAAATGTTTAGGTAATCGTAGTAAATGTAACCTAATCGCAGGATTGTGTTACGTTATTGACAATTTAGAGTACAGTAATGTGGTTTTAAACTTAAAAGAAGGGAAGGGAGTTTTTAATGCCAACCTCCCGTCCACCTGGTGGCGGTATTCACGATAATTCGGTAAAACACAGAAGACGAAATCACGTGTACGGTAACGGTGCGGCTACATAAAGGGGAATCAGAAGTCTTATTAAAAACAACCATTAAATCAGTCTTGGCAACAGAGCTGGGATAAAGATGAAGAAAGGATGGCATTTATATGAAATTCAGAAGGTGGTGGGAAAGAGCAAAGTAGGAGGGAGGACGTCCTAATCACACGATTACGTCTTGGGCACACAGGCTGAAATTATTCACTGTTTAGAATAAACAAACATGGCACATGGATATGCAGAAAATGTATTTTTCCTGAAACAATAAAGCATATATTACTGGAGTGTACTACATATCAGTAGCAAAGAATACATTTTTCTAAAAAAATTTTAATCTGTGGGACATGAGGTTGTTACCACAGAAAGTATTATTTGGACAGTGTCGGCAATATAAGGTATCAAAATGATTATTTTAATTTTTAAAAAGTGTTGGACCTTTTCATATTGAGTTTTTTGTCCTTGTCGCCCCGCAGGTAGGGTATGCTTCCCGAGTCTCTGCTCCTCATCTCACTCCAGCTCAGTAGGGGGCGCTAATACACCATTCACGGTTTATCTGTCAACCGCCATAAAAAAACCTGAAGAAAAGAAAAAAAGAGGTAAAAAAAAAAGTCTGTGCGGCCCTGTCGCCTTTAATACTAAAAACGGCCATTTACATTGGCGCACGTATCCCTCTTCAGATTTAGCGCAGGTAATCCGCAGCGAGTTTTTCTTCGGGGATACCACGTGTATTTATTTAAAAGGGACAGTAAAGTGCGAAATGTCGCGTACAGTCGCTTTAATATTAAATCTCTGCGCAGGCCGCGTCGATAAGGTTATGGCATGTTTGAAAAACTTAAGTAACCATTGTTACTCCCCATTATCACTTTATTTTCCACCAAGAAAACCGTTCAAGGCGTGTTTGAGTGATTAAACTCAGTCTGATATTAAACGAATGGGGGGCGAGAGAACTTACAGCTGTGCGTAACGGCGTATTCATTACACCCGCGTTTTTTATTTTAGTTAACGGGACTTCCACAATTTAGGCATCAGCTCGTACCAGCCAATGGGGGAGAAGGCCGGTCCATTAGTTAAGCCGACGAAGCTCGTGATAAGGTCGCTCCCTGCGAGTGAATGTTCGGGTGGCCAGCGTGGTCAATGCCGCTCGAGCGAAGCGCACCTGCTCGTTACCACAGCCAGACCCACTTGAATAGAGGGCTCGTCTCGTTGTAAGTGGGGATGTGTGTTCAACAAGTTCACTTTGTACGAAGTGTGTCAGTTAGCGTAATACGCACGGCTTAAGATGACTTAAGTGCATAAATGGACGGTGATGTTGTTGTGTAAGTAGAAAAGACGCGGACCTCCCAAGTTCAGAGTTCCAGTCCCAGTAGTTAACATTTTCCAGCCACTCTCCGCCGTGGCCCTCCCCACACAGGCCCACCGTCTCCCGCTCAACCTCCTCCCAGGCTTTATTCCGACTCTCAATCAGCTCCCTCTCATTTCTTTTTACTAAATATCCATACCTTCTTAGTCTAGCTTCACTAATTTTCTCACAGATCTGTTTTAGTCTTTCAAATTTCAGCCTCTTCTGCTGAGACCCCCAAAGCTCACCACGGCATTTGCCTTTCAAGTCTTTTAAGGTTTCCACTCCACACCTTTCCTTATTGCCTTTCTCTTCAACTCTTCAGTCTACATTGGCCATTCTACCCTTACCTAGATTGTTACTTTTTTTTTGCTGGACATCCATTTATCATCTGTCCCTCCTGACATGTCTCCTGTTTTGACTTTATCTTCTCAAATATTTTCACCGTGTGGCCTCCCTCCTGGGTTACACCTGACACTAAACATTTAAACTTCTCTGTGTTCTTAAGATCTTGAGCCACACTATTTTGTTTTAACTGTCTCTTCATTCTCAACCTGCTGTTAACCAGGACCTCTGATTCCCCACCATTTACTTTCAGTCATTCCAGTTCCTTCACCCACCACTATTTCATCCTTCACTGCAATTCTTTCTCTGACTCTCCCATGATCTCAAGATCACCACCCCTGACACCCTCACTAAGGACTCCCACCAGTAGAAGACGAGGAAAGGGCTAAGTGCCAACCCCTGATATAAACTTACTGGCACATCAAACATTTGTGTGTTTCCACATGCGTTTCTTGCCGTTATTACTGATACTCCACACATAACTTCTAGTCTGGCAAGCTTCTTTGGAGCCTACTACGTCCGTTCTGTTTATACTATAAATCTACGGACATTGGCTTTCTTGGTAGGCCTTTTTCAGATATATAAGTGCACAAAATATCTTTTAATTTCTAACCTCTTTATCTGAAGATAAATAATAAATATTGTATCTATCCTATCTTTTCCCTTAATGAACTGATACTGTTTAGACACAAGTTCTGCTGATCTATCATCTATTGCTCTTTCTAACATTTCTCTTAAAATGTACTGTTAACTAAACCCTGTGGTAGTTCCCATGGTTCACTACATCTTCCTTGTTTCTAAAAAAGAGAAAGTTATGTTTTCACTATTTGCCCAGGATATTTCCAAACTCCATGCCACTTTCATCAGTGTAAGCAACCAGTTCTTCCCCCAGTGCTGTCAGCATTTCAGTCTGCACCCCTCAGGGTCCAAGTGGTTTTCCTGCCTCCATTCTATCAAAAGACTTCCTAATTTCCAGTCTTGGCATCTCCATCACTGGTGCCACTACCTTTCCAACTAAGACGAGATGCCCCCATCATACTCTGTATTTAAGAGTTGCTCACATTGCTCCCTCTCATAGAATATTTCTCTCATTTTGGAGAATCTTTCCATCCTTATGTGACAGACCCTTTCCAGATCATGTATTTATTGTCCTGTACAGAATGTCTTTTTTCTTTCTTGTTAACCTCCCTTCTCTCTTTATCGCCCCGTTTTCTTCTCTGTCCTGTTCTGCTCCCTTTAAATGCCTTTTAATTTAATCTTAAATTCCTATAAAAACAGAATAACCAGACTTGTTAAATTACTATACAGGGTGAATAAGCTTGGATTTTAATTTTTACATTGACGTGATAATGGTGTAAACTAGGAAACAGGAGCTTATTTAATTAAAATAGAATTTCTAGTAAGAACAGGAGTTGATTGGATCATAACCGGTAGCCTCTGGCCTCTTACACTCCATATTGAGTAGAAATCAGGAATACTGGTTGCCCATAAAGTTAAATGAGAAGTGGAAGAAAGAAGATAAGGAGAATATTAATAGATGGCCATGAAGGGTCACAAAAAAAGAATGTTAGTGCCTTAAAGGTGAATGAGGAACAGGATGTTAAATAGAATAATAAGACTACAAGTCAGGGGTCTCAAACTCGGGTCCTGGAGGCCACAATGGCTGCAGGTTTTCATTCTAACCCTTTTCTTAATTAGTGACCTGTTTTTGCTGCTAACTAACTCCCTTTCATTCCATTTTATTTGACTTGGTTTTTTAAGTTTTCTTCCCCTGAATTTCTTCATCGTTCCTCTGAATTGCTTCATTTCTTTCCTTAATCGGCACCCAAACAGAAATGAAATGTGACGTGAGGGAGCCAACAGAAGACCACCTAAGTCAGGGCCTCAAAGTCCAGCCAATTTCACTCCAACCAGTTGCTTAATGAGGCGCTGAGTCTTGTTGTTAATTAAACCCGTTCTTTAATTCCATGGCTTGTTGCTGCTCTCATTGTGCAAAAGCAGACATTTCCGAAATGGTTGATTTTCTCTTTTCTAAGAGCACTGTTTAAATGTTTTGGAGGACCTGAGCAGAGCAACATTCCTGAGACCTTCATCGTTCTTTATTTTCATATATCGTATGATGGACACCAGTTGTTTTGGCTCATTTTGCATCTCATTATTGTTTGGCTGCTAATTAAGGAAAACAAAACAAAGAATTGGTCAGGGTCTTCAAGAGCAAGTCAATTAAAATGAATGAAAAAGAAGTTAATTAGCAGCATAAACAGGACACTAATTAAGGAAAGGGTTAGAACGAAAACCTGCACCCACTGTGGCCCTCCAGGACTGGAGTTTGAGACCCTTGCTCTAAAGGGACGTTAAGACTGGCAAGGACAAATGGGAGCAGAATGGCTAATCGAGAGAGCACTACAACGTGATCCACTGGTTGATGCAACACATGACTTGTACAGACTGACATTTCATCTCCTTTTCTTTCTTGCAGAAACAGTTTTGAAGTAAATCAGTTGCAGACTGTAGTGAATATTATAGTGTCTGAGGAGTTCAGTAAAATACGGTGTATTTCACAAATGATAGCTTACGCTTTTCGCATTGTGTTGCAAGAGTTTTGCATGATAGGAAGTGAAGAGTCAATATTTTGCATTTTTTTCTTCATGTTACTGTAGATTTTCTTCCCATGACCTTAAAATGGATGTTTTAGGTTATTGACAACTCTAGTTTTGGCTCACTCAATATGAGTGAATGTTCCCTGTGTTAGAGTGGTGCCCTGTTTTTTGGTCCAAATCTGCTGTGATAGGCTTCAGCTCCCTGTGACCCTAAAACTGAACTGTGGATGATCATTACATGGGTGGATGGAAGAAAAAGCAACCAACCTATGCCAAATTTTTTAAAATTTTACTCACATAACACACAACCTTTTTGTTCACATGTATTTTAAAGCAATTACTCTTTTATCTGTTTTTTTGATCGTGTTTTTGTAAACTTCCTTTATCCGATATTAATTCACACATTTTTCCACTTGTAGCTTTCAAGCAATGTCTAAATTACTGCTGGTTGATGTCGACTGTGGGCTGGACGATGCTCAGGCTCTGATGATGGCCCTGGCAGTGCCTGATGTGAAGATTCTAGGGATAACCTGTGTTCATGGAAACACTTCGCTTGACAACATCTGCAAAAATGTGCTCAGAGTCCTCAAAGTCTGCAATAGACTGGAGGTAATTTGAACTGAGTGACGAGATTATACAATGTGATAAGGAAGCATGAAAAATGGGTCCAGCACATGTTGACACAGTCTGAAATGAAATGCCATTGTCTCATTATCAACAGCCAGTTGCTGGTCAGTTTTTTAAATGACCTAACAGACTACAGAATAGTATCAAATATGGTAGTTTATTATTTTCTAAGACAGCTCATGTATTGCAGCAAATTGAAAAAAATTGTATTGCATGAATTCAGTAAATGGATGAATAGATCTCAGTCTTCTAACCTAAATATCCAATTCAGCCAGCGTCTTTACTTGCAGTACCGAGCACAAGAAGTGAATAAACATCTCAGGTTAGATAATGCAGATGCGTTATCTAATTTTATTAGTCTTAATATCAATACTGCAAATAGTATTTTTTCTTTAATAGTGATATTTGGTAATGTGAATGGTAGATTTACTTTGCTGTTTATGAAAATTTAAATAGCAATAGGCGAGTGTTTTATAAAATTTTTCAGAGTGATTGCTTGTACTATTATATGAGACTTGCTTGTTTTATGCTCCTGCTTTTGTGTCAGTAGAAACGCTGTGTAGATTGAGTGCTAAAATAAAAGGTATCAGTTTTAAGGAACTTTAAGTAAAAATGTGCTGCAATACATTAAATTTGTGCAGCTGTCAATAGTACAGTAGGTATAGGGAAAGGTATGAGTTCAACACGTAATGCACATTTCTAAGATATCCACAACAGCAGCAGAATTCACTACGATGTGCAATACCAAGTAAAAAAGTATACATAATTGATATTGCACTTTATTTACAGTAATTATATTCATATCTATATATATAAATCCACCGTCTGTCTGTTTGTCTGTTCGCTTTTCACGAGAGAACTACTTAACGGATTTAGATTGGGTTTTTTTTCTGTAATTTGCTTGAACATTTTGGTTGATTTTGCGACTTCTCTGATCATGCTAAGTATCATAGTTCGCTTGCGGCAGCGATTTATTTGTGCGAATCTGAGAGAGACACATCGGGCCAAGGGGAGGGGGGCAGTGCCCTCATGCGCCACTCTCGGGGCGTATCTTACATCTGCTTAGCTAGCAAACGAGAGAACTACTTAACGGATTTAGATGTTGATTTTGCGATTTCTCTCATCGTGCTAAGAATCATAGTTTGCTTGCAGAAGCGATATATTTGCACTAATCCGAGATGGAGGCTACGGGCCAAAGGAAAGGGAAAGTGTGACGTCAGTAGTGTGGAGTTGGTCTACCTCTGTGTTTTGGAGCGTAACTTACCTCCGCTTAGCTAGTGATACCTTTTTGTTTATTGATTTTTAAAGTTTGTCCTGTTTCACTACTACAGGTTGGAGCTGTGAGGAACAGGTAATGTTTCATATAACTTCTCAAATCTTATAATTAAAGTTTAGAGGAGGAATTAAGGAGTTGGGTTTTAAAAATCAAGCTCTTATTTCTGCATTTACATTTTGTAAGCAAAGTACGGTCCTGATATTTATTTTTAGATCTGTCTTTTGTTCTGAATATTTATGCTTATATTTGCATGCAAACAATTTCCAAACCTGGCATTTACACAGGTTATGTTCTGAAAGGTAAGGTTTTCCAAAATTCAAAATATGAACCCAAGGCTAGTAACAGTGGTCAATGAAAAGGTATATATGATAGGAGCTAAGATTTTAAAGAAGGAGCCAAATGGTTTGAGTTAAAGTTTAGTGGTCATTTGAAACACTTTATGATTTGTGGTCTGCAGGAGGTTATTCACAAATGTCATTTAGGCAAGTAGTAAGTCTGTCATATAACAACAACAACATTTATTTATATAGCACATTTTCATACAAAAAATGTAGCTCAAAGTGCTTTACATAATGAAGAATAGAAAAATAAAAGACACTGTAAGAAAATAAAATAAGTCAACATTAAGTAACATATAGGGGATGTCCACCCAGTGGGTGCAGAATGGAGTGTGTCTCATCTCACTGCTAGAGAACAAGAGGTCACACTGTCCTGCTGGCAACATATGCAGTTGATGTGAAAATGTGGAGGATTGAGTACTGAAACACTGGGCACACTCATTTTTTATCAAACAAACAGACTGCAAAAGTCCAGAAGAGTTAGAAAGTAGCAGGAGTGTCTAGGAAGTGTGAAGTAGTTCTTCAGATACTGTAGTAGGATGTTATGGCCAACAGTATCAGTGGAAACCGTGAGATCAAAAAGGGACAGTGCAGACAAAGTATGGGATTGAATGGTGTTGGGTATCTGTTTTATATAATGAACATTCTTTGTTATTAGATTCCAGTTTATCGAGGTTTGGCAAGACCCCTTCTTCAGGAACCCTTGACTCCCTCTGATTTCCATGGGAAGGATGGATTGGGAGATGCCCCTGACCCAGATGCCCCTGGATTAGAGCTACTGCAAAAGGAAGGAGCTGTAGAAGCTATGATCAGGATAGCTAAAGAAAATGAAGGCCAGGTTTGATTCTTTCTTATCTCTAAATGAAATAAGTAACAAGTGTAGTATAGTGTATTGCAGGAAAGTTCTTGACTGATGAGGGCTCTTCCATGGCCTCATACCCCACCTAAGCACCATGCAGTGCCTTACTGTTAACACATTTTGCTGTTGATTTGGGAAGTATGTTTCATAGGGCCTACCTTTGTAAAACACAAAGATTAATATTAAAACCATGTTTAAGTGCAATTTTCTAATATTCTTGCATTACTTTTAATGCAGTGTTATAGCTGTTGACACAAACAAACAACACACAGTAACCCCAAGTTGATATTTTTAAGCTTATATGTTATTAGCTGCTTTATTTTCTTTATGTCACTCAGAATGCATTTTGCTTTGAGTGACTTCATTGCTGTTTGGTGAGCAAGTGAAGGATGAAGTTCTTTGAACACACATTATAAATGGTTCCTTTTTATTTTTTGGCATATTTTAATTGCGAATGTAAGTTGTATTTTGAGCACCTGTATTAGCCTTTGCTCTCATGTTATCAGATAGAGATGCTTTACTGGGTTTTATTTGAATAAATGTGTTTTAACTTTGCTTTAAAAATGTATTTTGCTAAACAGTATTATTTTCAAGTAAAATAATGAGTTTTAATATAAGCATGTAAAAACAGTTGTAATTCTGGGCCTGTTAAGTGTTTGAAAGCCTACTTTAGCTTTTTACTTTTGCAACCCTTTAAATCTGAGTATGTCTTTTGAATTCTTATGTAATTTTAACATTTTACATCCGCAAACTGATACATCTCACAACTGAAAATCTTTAGCCGAGTGCAGCCGCTTTACTCTGTTGTGCTGTAGTGCAGCCTGCACTAAACCCAACTGTCTGCTGAAAAAATATTTTCTAGATTCATGTACATTGGCCTGTATGCATTAGGGGGCAGAAGGTGATGCTGTATTATTATTGGCAAATACACTCACCTAAAGGATTATTAGGAACACCTGTTCAATTTCTCATTAATGCAATTATCTAATCAACCAATCACATGGCAGTTGCTTCAATGCATTTAGGGGTGTGGTCCTGGTCAAGACAATCTCCTGAACTCCAAACTGAATGTCAGAATGGGAAAGAAAGGTGATTTAAGCAATTTTGAGCGTGGCATGGTTGTTGGTGCCAGACGGGCCGGTCTGAGTATTTCACAATCTACTCAGTTACTGGGATTTTCACGCACAACCATTTCTAGGGTTTACAAA
>JANRMT010028174.1:77874246-77902464 GCA_026402145.1 Polypterus bichir lapradei
CACAGTCACCAGATCTCAACCCAATAGAGCATCTTTGGGATGTGGTGTAACGGGAGCTTCGTGCCCTGGATGTGCATCCCACAAATCTCCATCAACTGCAAGATGCTATCCTATCAATATGGGCCAACATTTCTAAAGAATGCTTTCAGCACCTTGTTGAATCAATGCCACGTAGAATTAAGGCAGTTCTGAAGGCGAAAGGGGGTCAAACACCGTATTAGTATGGTGTTCCTAATAATCCTTTAGGTGAGTGTATGTCATAAATGCAAAACCTTTCCAGCTTATCTATAGTAATGCATACTATTATAGAAGATGAAATTGAGGGATATATTTATTACATAATAAAAATTGGCATAACTACTATAAGTTTTAAATTGCCAGCATTTTTGTCATTCTGAAAATTGACTTGGAGGCGAACAAGATAAAAGGTTGAGTAACCAACCAAGACCCCCAAATATTGTTCAGATTATGTGCAGCTTAAACAAATACTGGGTAATTCCAGACAAATTTCAATTATTGATAGACTGATCCAGCTGGGCCTTTCTCTTTCTCCCTCAGGGGGCCTGTCTCAAGGACTTTCTGTGTCAGGCGTTTCTCATGGAGAATGTGGAAGTGCTATAGTGTCCTGAGTGAAGTGTGTGTCTCTCCTTCCTCCCATAAGTGTGCCTTTGTTCCTACTTCTTACTACTTTTGAGCAACCCTGCACTCCTGCACTCCCACACTCCTGCCAGCTTGGCTGTTTCTGTCAACTTAGCACTCCACTCTGCCATTTTTGGTGGTGTCCTTGACCTTTGCACCAGTTCGGCACAGACTTAACAGTTGAATGTTTAAGATTTACAAGTTATTTTAGTTAATGAGGCTGACTGAATAGTTATAAAATGTATTCACCTGTGTTTACTAAAATGTAAACATGAAGGCTTAAAAGTTATTTGACATGCATATAATGTTTAGCCTAGATGGCATTGCTCAAATAGAGTTTTTTTTTCTTTTTAAATATAAGGTTTGTTTGGTTGCTACAGCCCCGCTGACAAACCTAGCATCAGCAGTGAAGCTCGACCCCAGTTTTCCAAAGAGGCTGAAAGGGCTCTACATTATGGGAGGCAACATGGAAGGTAAGCCGCTCTTCTGTTTATACAGAATCGGATTATTAAATGGGGTATAGTGCCCAGCAGTTATCTTTACCCAGTCTGTCATCGAAGTTCTGCATTTTGATGTATTCTTGTTTGTCATAGCGCCTGAGAGTGACGATGTATTGCATATTTGTCAGACATGGAAGTAAGCATGTAACTGTACATGTTTTAATACTCGTACAATAAGATGACATGTAATTCATGCCATGTAATGACCCACCGTACTTACTTTAAAGGTTCTTGTTCAGAAAATTCTTACTGTTTTAAGATTAGGCACCTATTCTAAATTTTTAAGATTAGGGACCCTGGTGTACTTAGCCTTACCCCCACGAACCTTAAGTTCAGGGTTTGTAGTAGGGGTAGGCCAGTCTAAAACAAACAACAAGAAGGAGATGGCGTCCGCGTTCTGAACAAGACCCACTTTAAACACAAATAAACAGGACATTCATTTACCAAACCTGCCTATTCCAATATATAAAGTGAACAGACAACATATTTGGTTTTATGATTAGTAGTGGTTCACATTTTATTTGATTATGAAAACACTGCTCTCAGATTTACTGTAGAAAATCTGTAGAAATAAGATGCAAATTAAAAGCTAAAACCGGATATGGTGAAATGGGAATTGAGCACCAGCTCATAAGCTAACTGTGTGAGAGTGCAACGTGCACTGTAAAGAGATGTTGAAGAAGAAAAAAAAAAGCATTTTATGGTATAGAGATGTGAGTTTTTACAAAGCGCAGAGTATTCTCATATTTGTGTGCAATGTTCAATATTTTGTAAACTTCAGAATTTGAGAAACATTAGGAATAGATTTTTTTTTTTAATTGTTAGATTATATCTATCTTACACACAAATGGGTGTAAATTTAGATTCCGAAATAGGAAGGATGGAATTGTTTTAAACCGAAACATAATTTAAAATGTAAAAGAAACATTTACCTGAACTCAGCATTGATTTGTAAACAGTATGTAAACATGCATTGGTAACATATTTTGGGTCACTATTTATCAGTAGATTATCTTTATTTTTTAGCTACTTATAGCACAAAAAGTTGAGTAGTTCTTTGGCCATATTTCTATTTCTTATTAAGGTCCCATATATAGACAAGAGGAAAGGCAATAATGAAAAATCATACTCTTTATATGGAGCTTCCTTATACCCACCTGCTACTTCAATAGATGTCATACTTAGTATCGTAATATCAGTAATTGAAACAGAAAGAAATCATAAAAAATAAGCATGCTCAAGAATGTGCAGTAAATGCGTAAATATATGCATGATATGTTTTGTGAATCTGATGCTTTTAGTTGTAAAGTATGTAAAGTTTTCCATTTGGCACAATATCGGTTTTCAGTATGACAGGCTTAATATTCAGTTTAAAAATGTAATTGAAGTATTGTGTAAGTACAGTACATTGGTGTTTTTAAGATTTGACCATTATTAATCCTATGAAAGATGTAAATGTAATGTTTAATATAGATTGTCATCACTGTCATGCAAGCCGCGTGTTTATGTGTAGTTTTTTGTTTTCATTTCCAGCAAGAGGAAATACAACTGTATGTGGAGAATTTAACTTTGCCGCTGACCCTGAAGCAGCCTACATTGTTTTGAACGAATATCTGTGCCCAACCTACATTGCTACTTGGGAGTTTACTTGTTACCAAAGTTTATCCTGGGTAAGAACTATTTTTAAATTCAAAACACGAATATTTTAAATTCTTATGTTAAATAAAGAGTTTCTTAACCACAACATGACAATGTTCTGCACCAGGGGATTCTAAGTTCCTGAAGGGCCAAAGTGATTGCAGGTTTTCATTCCTACCACTTTCTTAATTTAGAACATGACATTTTGGAACAAACTTCACACCACCAAATTACATAGTTAAATGAATTAACATGTACCACTAACAACAAGAATCTCAGTACTTATTGTTAATAGGCAGATGGTTAAGGATAAAGATGAGCCAATCAGACTTTTGAAAATATTTTCATTTTTCTCTTTTATGGTGGTGGGAAAATGTTGGTTTTTGTTCACAAATCATGTATTAACAATTGTTCTATACATGGAAAAAAAAGCATTCAAGGTAAAAAGCCACAAAAACCAAATGTGTTCAGTATTTCCCGAAAATCAAGACATCATTGCAAATTATAAGCAAAATGTTGGTTCAGTTTTGCTTACGGTAGATTTGATTTGTAGACTTTATTCAAGATTAACTTGAGAACTTCCTCACAAAAAATAATGAAACTGAGTTTAAGAACAATACATTTTTGCTAAAATTAATGTTCTAATCTTTCACAGTCTCCATTCTGTCATGTTTTTTGAGAATATGAGATTGGTGCTCAATACAAAAAACATCTACTATTAGAAAAAACACACACACACGTCAGACCTGGTGTGTTGGCAGAACAACTTTAGGGGTTGAGTTGGGAATATATGTACTTAAAAACAAGCAATATTATGTGTGGGGAAGGGAGAAAATATTTTACAGTAGTGTCAGGTAATACTTACAGTATAGGAGTATTATTCTAATTATGTAAAAGCAAGATCATCATGTCAGAGTGCCATGGATATTCCAAGAAATGTATGTCAAAGCAATACTGAAAATATGACGTTTCAGTTAAAGTCATCGCTACACTGAAGCTAAATTCTAGCAAAGTTGTTAACTGACCGATTTTTTGCTCTATGTAACGCAGTTCATTGAAAAAGGGTAGATTAATTTTCCATAATGAGCTGTAGGCAAAGTAGGATTGTGTTTTTTGTGACACCTATAGATTTAAGAATCTGGATACGCATGCATGCATGTCAGTCAGTCATGTCCTGACCATGGTCGCTGGGTGCTGGAGCCTATCCCAACCAGTGTAGGGCGCAAGGGAGGAACAAACCTGAACAGGGCACCGGTCCATCACAAGGTGGACACACACACACCAACCACACACTATGGCCAATCTAGTATCGCCAATCCATCAAATTTGCATATTTTTGGACTGTGGAAGCACCTGGAGAAAACCCGCACTGACACGAGGAGAACATGCAAATTCCACCCGTGATGAGAACACTGGTCTCCTTACTGTGCCGATCTTAATAGAGTCTCCCAAAAATGATATCTTAGATACGAAAGAGCAACTTTACGGTGCGTGTACGTAGTGTACAAGCTACTTGTTTGGGTGTATTCCAAAACACCAATTTTTCAGGCCACTTTACGAGTGAGTATAAAGTTCTGCTTTCTCAACTCTGCCTTTGAAGTAGCATTTAAAACATAGCATTATATTCATACAGAAAAACAATTAACAATATTTTCGTTGTATAGTGATTTTTTTGCCTTCTGGTGGGATTAAAAAGGTATAAATCATTAGAAAGTAAGCATGTGATCTTTATTTAATAACCAATCAAGCCAAAGCTTATAAATAATTTGCTTCTAAAATGGATACGACGGAAATATTGGGTACATGCTGCAAAAAAAAAAACAGTAAGGAGCTTGTTCTTTTAGATGACATCAAGGTGGTGGAGTTTACTAAGGCATATGGCTGACATTTCGACAGCGTGAGGAAACATAAATGGGATGAGATGGAGAACAGAATTAGTACCTGCGATTACAACCTAATTTGATGCTCGTTTAAGACCCATATAGACATGATCTGTCTGTAGATATTTAACTGATTTAACTTGTTTTTCCCACAATTCTCATGAATACATAAATTCTATTATGCATTTAAAAAATTAACACATTTGTTTGAGCTCTGCAATGTGTGTTTAGGGGAACAAGGAATAGCTCAGTTATAAGGAAATTTAAAAAATGTAGAGAAAATGATAATAGGGAAAAAATTAGAAAAATAGTACTGATAAGTAGTGATGAGCGAATGTCACGGTGTTCACTTCACCTCGAGTTCGGAGAAATCATGTGTTTGCGAATATCGCTAAGCTCGGCGAAATGCATTGAAAGCAATGGGAAAGGATTAACTGAACTAGATTTGACTGGATTAATGGTGCAGTCATCTTTAAAATGTCTCTGGGCGTAGGGAAATGTCTGCCCAACTATACTAGACTGATTATTGTGGCCATAAAGTTGACCTGAGCTGTATGGCACTTTACAGCTCTCTTTACAGATCTCACCACTGCACCACCGGGCCTCCGTGTGATCAAAGAAGAAAGAATGCAGTCAGAGACGCACAATCATACTGTATATTTCATCAATACAAAGCAGAAATTCCGAAGTTGTAGTCAAAAGTTGCAAAAAATGTGTAGGGCTTTTAAAGACAGAAAATTCAAAGTGACGTCTCATGATTGTTTTTTTTGAAGTCACGCTGAAAGCTCTCCAAACTGTCTGTGCTGATGCTTGGCACTTTTTCTTCTATCAAAAAGATAGAAACATCTTGTAAATACAAAATAATAATAACAAAAGATTTATTACTAGAGTGTCCTGTGTTTGTTGGGTGTTAAGCTCCTTCACGATTTGTGTTGTATCTCCATGTGGCTAATTATGCATGCATAGGGCATCTGTCTGCTTCTCTTACACTCGCGTGGAACTCGAAGTTCAACCTGCACATTTCCCAGTGGCCAACCACCACCAAACTCTCCAGCGTTCTTATGCAGTGTTGAATTTGCCCAGATGAAGGCATCATGGATGTTTGTAGGCCACTTTGCCACTGTATCTATAAAACATCCTTGACAACTGCACATCACCTTAGCAGTGCACTCAAAGCAGTAAAACTGTACGGCAGATGTGCCTACGCTTGACGAGGCTGGGAGTCTGGATGGGTATCAGCTCCAACCCAATAACTGAACTTCATTCATGTGTAAGTGTTGGATTTGTGAGGTGGCAGTCAGGCACTGTATTCAAGTGTTTTTTATTTGATCTTTCTCTTTGCTTTTATTCCTTTTGTATTCTTTTAATTATTGGTGAAGGGGATTTGCACACAGAAAAGGTGGTATAAAAATACAATCACTATTATTATTACTGTTATTATTATTGTTACCTCGATGTGAATTTACTCTGGTGATGTCTGTCTGTCACTATGGTTTGTGCATATTTAGCAAATTTAAACAAAACACCCACTGATTATCAAGTGGGTCAGAGAGAACGCAGATTACAAAGGATATAAAATGCTACTTTAGTTATGGTGGGTTTTGGGGAATTGTCATGCTTATGTTCTTAGTGTTGCAGTGCTTTTGGGATACTCATCCCTGTATAGCAGTATCTGCTGGGATACTATGAAAATGCTGAGTGTTACATTACAGGGAAACAAGAGGTAAGGTAGAATACCAAACAAAACAATGCCTGAAAATGTAATAAGAAATACAGTAATGATAAAAGATTGTATACTTTACCATCAAAAGAATGTAAAATTTCCATTAGCCGTAGTTCAATCACTATGTACAGTATATAATCTAAAGCTGGCTGACTGACTGACTTATCAACTACAACACCATTTGGTTAAAAAGCTGAGATTTGGCAGCATTTCAATATATCAACAGAAAATGTGAATACTCCAAATTTGATTGAAATTTTGTGATATTATAGAAAAAAAATAGCCAACACATGTTTTTTTTGTTTTATTTGTTACTATTTGTCAGTAACAATGCTGTTGTGAGTAGGGTATTCATTGGTAGTTTGTCCTTTTTTTACCTCAGCGCTGACAAGTGATTGCCTGCAGAAATGGGGCGTGCAGCTCATGCAAGTAAACGCCACAAGCAGAAGCATGCAGATGGTTGAGCTGAGGCAGCAGTGTCGCAGGAAAATGGGGCTGGTGGTTAGTGAAGAAGAACACACAAATATGCAGCCTGTGAACGTCGATGCTGCGTGTAATAAGTTAAAGGAAACCCGACTCGCTATACACTGCTTTTGATCTAAACCTTACAAAACTTGGTAACGGTACAAGTTTACAGATCAAAATGTTACATTCAGATCTGACCAAAGCTACCACTTTTACAAGATCTGCTACAAGTGAAACTACTGTATATTTATGCCAAAAATTTCCATTATTCTTACTACTGTAATTTACCTGTTCAATTCAAAAGAATAGTTTCCATCTGAAACTGCATTTTTCAATGACCATCAAGAAAATGAAATGGTCTCCAAAGCGGGACACTAATAATAATAAAAAAATGGTAATAGGGAAAAATCCCAAATACAGAAACGTGCTCGTCAGTTACATAGAGCTGAGACCCAGTGTTGTTTTAAACAGCATTATGTCAGTAACTGCTGATTTTTGCCAAACTTGTCTGATTGGGTGGGCAAGCAAACAGACCGAGGAAGACTGTACTGTGTGTGGTGGCTTGGCCACCAATCACTGCTACTTTCACCAATTTCTGAAATTGTCCTACTTTTCTGATATGAGTTTCAGATTGTCATAAATTCTTAAGATGCAGATAGCAAATTTTGCTGTTGAAATTAGAAATACTAAAGAAATGCACACCTGAATGTACAGGTTTCTGAAGCTGTTATTTAAATGTCTGTCTTTCCTAAATCTCTTAGGAATTTTGTTCTGAATGGATGAACCAGGACACAGACAAAGCCAGATTCATGAAGAAAATCTTTGCTCACAGCATTAAGCATTCGGAATGCAATGAATCAGAGAATGAAATGCTTGCCGTCTGCGGGTTTATATCTTGTGACTCCTATGCAATGGCTGCAGCTCTCGATCACTCCTTTGTGACGCAAGCCTGCACGTGTGCCGTGAGCGTGGAGTTGTCAGGAAAGCTGACAAGGGGAATGATGGTAGTGGACAACATCGGGATGCTGAAGAAAGAGCACAAAGTCACTATCATGAGGAAATGTGATTTGGAAAAGTTTAAGAAACTAATGATGGCTGCTTTGGAATAATTGGTGTCATCTGAAACATTCCTAAGCCTGGGATAATCAAGTTCTCTAGGACTGTTTCAAGTATGAAGGCATGTTACCTCAGGCTCGAGAATTAATACATTTTAATTAAATTAATCAATATTAATTTTTCTTAAGAAAAGCAGGAAAACTGAGGAGTACATGAAAAAATGTGCTCTGTTTTGTGACACCTTTCAGACATTCATCCGTCCCTTCATATTTGAGCCCACTTATTCCAATAATGACCTTCCATATTGCAGTGTGATCAATGGATTATGAGTGGCAGAAGGGCACATTGGTTAGCACTGCTGCCTCTCGCATCAGGCATACTGGGTGGTCTCCACCAGCCCAAAGAAGTGTGTGTTAATGGGTGATTCTGAAAAGTGCCCCCCGGTCTGTGGAGGCCTGCCATCTCCTTCAGGGTTGTGCCCGGTGCTGCCAGGACTAGTCATTGGGCCTTGTGTGCTGTCTTGTGCCCTGAGAGTTAATAGATCGTGCTTTAGGAATTCGATTCTTGTCATGCTATGTTTTCTATGTCTCGCTGACTGTAAATAAAGGCCCCCGTGTTTTTTGCTTTCATTTGGATCACATTCATATCTGTAAATGCCCACACAGGAGTGGAGCGGGTGTTCAAATAATGATCTTTTGTCCACGTTTTCCCTGCTCAACATTGATAGTAATTGTATTTGTATTCTTACATGCACAGAGCACAGTGCGATTGCCTGTCTGGCCAGCATGGCCACTCTCTGTATATGGAGGGGAGTGAGGATTGTCTTTTTTTTTTTAATCTACAGAGTAATATCTTTGATTGTCTCAACTCATGGAGGGCTATGATTAAACCTGCCCCAGAGTTAGAGTGCAGTGTACACTTCTGAAATTCAGCTCTGGACACTGGTACAATGCATAATCTGCTTCAAGTGAATGTCTCGCCCATTACAGTTGTTCTTGCAAATGGAGACCCACTTTAGTGTGTCTTGTGACTGTGTGTCCGACACGTGCTGCATATGGAAGCTCACATTGGCACTGAAAACCTTACAAGACATACTCTAAATCATGTGTGCGCACAAACGGTGTTTAAGATCTGAGTAACATTTTTGTTTCTTTAATGTATTCTTTTTTTTAACCACTAATTTGTTTAACTTCATAAACTGTTACTTGAAGTGCAGCTTAGGCTTCTATAATCTTATAATTTTGTTTCTCAGAGGAAGCATTTGCTGCTAGAAAGCAATGTTAGGCAGCGGGTTGATTAGACAACTAACAACTTTTTTGGCTGTGGGGAGACTGTCCAGTCCACACTGTGACGTTTTTGACGTTTATCATCATCTCTGTGCCTCCTAAGCAGCACCATTGCTAGCACCCAACACAAAGGTTTACAGTATACTGATTAAACAAACCATTTAGCAGGTTGTGATTACAGGCTCAACTTCCATCCAAAAAGACTCTCAGAAGGCGAGGAGTTGAGGTGGTGCGAAGTAAGCTCAGTTATGTGTCTGGTCCCTTCCTCGAGTGAGCACTCTTCCTAAGGGCTTTATTCATGGCACAGAAATAATAAAGGGGGACATTTGTCATTTGCTGCCAGCTGTTACCAGGGAAACACCCACTGCCTTGGTACTCGAAAAGGAATTTCCATTTTCTTACACAGCAGCTACTCGGCCAGCCGTCATTTATTTGTATACTTTTATCAGGTTGTTTTTTTGATTACTTTTAAAATTGTACTGCTTGTGACCCCCCTTTAGTGTTCAGGACTATTCTTGTTGCAGTTTTCCATTTTTTTTTCTGCTACACGTGAAAATTTCATCTTGAATGAAGCATAGAAATCACATACTGAATTTACATGAAACCAGCAGAAAATGTTGATTATGCTAGCTCATAAATGTAGCATTTTCTTAGAGTTCTTAACTATTTGTTAGTTATACCTAGTACAAAATATTTGAATGTTGATTGTTTCATTCCAGCAAGTCTAATAATAAAAATGTACTTTCAAAAGCATACTTTTCCAAACTGTGTTCTATAATTTGACAGTGTTATTTTACTTGCAAAATTCTAAAGAGATTATCTTGGGAGTTACTTAGATATGCAACATGCATTTTGTGTGTTTATTGTGATTTAGCCACCACTTAAAAATAAACTTCTTCCGCATGATGACGACTCCGTAGCCACCCTACAGAACATAACATATAAAGGTTATTTGTCCCAAGAGGGAAATTTGGCTTTTCACAGAAGTTCTGTAAATATTAACTCAACAAATACAGACGAGAATTACTAAGAAATAAAAATGAAAATATTGATGAATGAAAACTTCTCACTTGGCTGTCACCGTCACAGTGAGGCATTAGACAGGCACCATATAGTGCTGTTGGTGTAGAGCCCCCCAGTAATGTTTCTTGACGCACTTCGTCGGCTTCTTTCAGAGGTGGGATGTGCAACCTGCCTCACAATGGCACGCAGTTTTGTTCTACACCACACTGTCCAATCGAGTTACAGAACACGTAAAAGACGCCACAGTCCACAGTAAAGGAAGAGCCTCTTTAGAAAAACGACAGCCTGCTCTGGCCTTTCTTATATTGTTCCTCAATGTTAGGAGACCAGTCCAGCTGACGGTGATGTGGTCCCCCAAGTACTTGGAGCCGTGCACTACCCTGGCATGTAGCCCCTGTACGGGGGTGTCTGGTGGAGTGAAAGTCAATAATCGGCTCCTTAATTTTGTTGATGTTAAGATGCACAGAATTCTCTTTGCACCAAGAAACAAAGTTCTCCGGCAGACTCCTCTCTTCTGTCTCATCCCCCTTCTCAATACAACATGGAAACCCCAGGAGCATCTGGCGCTGGTCACCAGGGAATCCAGTATAGGATGTTCTTTATCACATACACATTTCATGATTGTATTCCCTTACCATTTGAGGCAGATGAGAACATGTACACTTCATCTGACACCCATTCTTACCTGAAACAGATTTCTTCTGGCACGTTTCTGATGTTTTTCTTCAACTTATGCTAATACCTCATTGTTTATAATTTAAATTAAAAGTTGTATCAACCACTTCCTTCCCAGCAAACACATTATAAGCCTGTAAAACTGACTTACAAATTACAAAAAAAGCAATAAAAGTTGAGAAAGACAAGCAGTTATCTAGTGCAAGAGTGGCAGAGGCAGAGTGGCATCAGGGTTTCAGCACAGCCAAACATCAATGCTCTTGCTAAGCCATTGGTTATCATCTGGCTCAGGATGTGAGGTGTTGATTTCAGCTGTCAAGCAGAGCTGTACCAGTGCCATTGGTTCAGCTTGGCTTTGCTGCTTTCGATTATTCAGTCTTCACTACCCCTATGGAAGGCCCTGCCTGAGGAAACATTGAGAATGGAAAATGACAAAATAAAAATGGAATATAAGGAAGAACGGTCACAGTTCGAGTTTGTACTTGTACTTAGAGTTGTGCAAAGCAAGTAGGAAAAAAATGTGTGTGTGCTGCAGTTGTGTGGTCCTTTGTCATCAGAGAAATACTTTTCCAGTGTTAAGAGGCCACAATAATTTAGAATAGTTACCAGCATGTTGAATTTACCTGGCCAGACTTTAGCTTGAAATGACAATGACGATGAGTGATCTGTCAATGCACTGAACTTGCCATATGCAGACTATGTTTGATAAATGGGTCTGCTAAAAACCATCTGATGGCCATTTTTCATGTTAACTGGTTACCCTCCAAAGATTTTTCTTGGTGTTCCTCAACCCTGGCCTTTCACTAGAGTGAGGAGCACTCTTTTCAAATCATATCACATCACCTGCAAAAAAAAATGACTTCATTGACCTCCTACACCCACCCCCTCTCCTCCATCTTGGTACCTGACTTCACTCAGTCAGCCGCTGTCTTCTGACCCACACGCCCAAACCACCATAGTCTGTTTCTTCTCAGCACAGCACACATCGTCTGGATACTAAGCCTTTCTCATTAATGAGTGTTCACTCTGTGACACTCCACTCATCCACCTGATCATTCTTTGCAGCTCTGCTTCATGTTCCCCCTTTATCGGCCACATCACACTCCAAAAGTGTGTGCTACCCCATCCTTGTATCTCATCATCACGGGGTTACTGGAGCAGAACTTTTTAATGATGTTCCTGACAAGAAACTCCTTTAGTCACTTTTTATGACAAACAAAAGGGACAGCAACCTTTGTCTAGCTCCAGAACAATAAGCATAACAATGTAAGTGACACGACATACAATGAGTTTAAAATGTTTGTGACCAACACAAACCCTCTCTTTAAACTAACTCACCCTTCTTCAATACATCGGACCATTTCAATATTCACTTGAAAAGTGGCACTTGAATGCTAACATCTTGTGAAAAAAATCTGCATGTGGCTATCTTTTCATTTTATAAAGAACAGACCACATAAACAGCTTGTTTATTTAGTACACTTTTTCAAAATGAAAGTTAAAAAAAAAAAAAAAAATTATGTATTTACAAGTATTGCAGTTATTAACGCAAGTGATAATCCTCCAAGATAAAACCTGTCATTCTGCATGCATTTAGGTATATATTAAAATAATAAACAGATTGCGATTGCAAGATAGATTTGTTTTTGAAAGTTTCACGTTTGGATTTGGAGCTCTGCTCTTCAGTGTCCTTGTTAGGAAACTGAAACTGTAGCGCCAAATCTTCACTTTTTAGTGACTGTTATGGTCTACACATCTCAGTGCATCTCATTTCAGTGGAGTTCACTATTAAAGTACTTGGGCTGCTGCTTCAGTTGTCGTGTAGTTGTGTTTGATCCATGATACGAGTTCAGATGTCAGTAGCCTTTTCTTCCCCTGAATCGTGCTCTGTTGTCCAGCTTAAAAAAAAAAAAGCAGAATATCCATTCATGTCATTTATTTTTTTTAGTACCATATAACTAATTTTTTTATGACAAGAATCATCATGAGGCAATTTAAATTGTAAACAAGATTACTTTGTAGCACAACCATCAAGCAACAGCTAATAAGGCAAACCCCAATGTTCTACAGACACTAATTACAAATGATAGGCACAAATACTACAAGTTGATCAAAGCAGCAGAAGAATGGCTGTCTAACAAGCCAGACAGAAGAACAATGAAGAAAATGTCAGGTTGATAATTTACGTTAAATAAAGTTTCAGAGCCTTTATACTTACCATTGACCGTTTACATTCAAAGAAGGAGACTTGTAATGCTTTGCAGTGGCCTTCTTTTAAGCACTCTGCTGCACTTTTACCTTCCTGAAAATTATAAATAAAAAGGTCACTTTTCATTCCCGAGTGCCAGAATGTTTTAAGTGTGTTAGGTAACTACACGTTGTCTTTTATGTTCTAGGGGAGTGGGGGCTACTTTACTTCTCTGCAAAATACTGAGGAGTGTTCAAATCATGGAGTGCCACCATTGGAACTTTACTGCAGTGACACTAAAAATGAGATGCGTTGTAAAAATGTGATGCATCTTCCGTTGCAGAAGTCACCCACTTATCCAATTCTGCGCATGACAATAGTCTGCACGTTATCTCAGTCCAATGGATCAAAGCAAGAAGCAAACAAAAGAAAATACATAACAACCCTACAAGACAGGTCAACATGTACAACTGGTAAATGCAATCTTTATTACAAACATTGCAAGAAAGCGATCAATTTTCAAGATTTCTTAGCTGCAATATAGCAGAAGCAAAAGGTGTTTGACACATCTACAGACAGCTGCCACAGTCACCGCGTTCTCCAGCCTCTCCGATGGCCACGTATAATGGAGCATTGATTGCCCCCCAAAGGCTATGGATTTTCTTAGGCTGAATTTCAAGGTGCTTTCATTTAATTTCTAAACAGAATTCTGTGTCTAAAACATATTATTGGTTGTTAAAAATGTGCAGTGACTCCTTTGTCGATATTAACTATTCCACCTATACATGTAGTGCATATTATACACACACACACATTTTTATTTAAGAAATAATGCAACAAAACAGGAAATGTGAGGAAGAGAAAATCTTAGCTTACTTATGGTCTGGATCTTCATGTAAAAGGAGATATTATTACTGCTGTTATAATAATTCTGTGATTTTTTTCACTCAGTTCAGCTCCAATATGTAATATTTTGCTAAGTATTTATATACTAATTAAAAGTAAAAAGTACTGCCATTAGACCCTCTGAATGACAGCGAAGCTACAACAATGTGTTTATGGACCCTTTTCTTTATTTACCTCAAATACCTGATAAGTAGCTATAATATAATGGTTTAATAAAGTTAATCTACCTTTTAAATTGTTGGATGTATATATAACATAGGTGGTCCAGACAATGCTGTTAGTTTTTTATAATAGCAGGGGTACTCAGCACTAACTGAGGAGGAATAAAGTGCTGGTGCAGTCACTAATCCTGAATTAAAAAAAAAAAAAAAAAAATCAGAATAGTTCTCCCCATGGAATGGAGGCTCAGGGCAATGTAACAAGATCATCAATAAAATAAAATGGCAAACTTTACAAATTATGAAGTACAAAATACAGACATACTAAAAATTAGATAAAACATTCAGTAAAACAAAGCAATTTAAAAGTGAATGAGCAGAAAGGATCCAAACAATCTATTGTACGTTTATTAATATTATTGTTGAGATACAGTCAGTTGACAACACTGAAAAGGAAAACAAATATTGCAGAACTCACACCATCTCCCTGGTCTCCCTATTCAAAAATGTCTGACTTGTCACTAATCAATGCTTTAGTTGGAGGGGATCTTAACTGTCAAATCCCCTAATGAATAGAATTACCTGAGGCAGACTGACTTTGGGCTCACTTTCATGAAACAACTTACACAAATACATGAGGAGCTTTACACTCTACAAACAAAGAATGTAGTTTCCTTTATCAAATTCTCACAAATGTCACAAAATAATTATTTTTTGACCCAAAAACAATATTTCACCTATTGCTGTATAATTGGACTTAACGCTTTATTTTTGTTCAAACAACTTAAGAACCCCTCAATACACTACAAACATTGTGGATTTTTTTTTCAACTGATGAACTGCAGTTTTCTTTTCAACTTCATTTTTATTTCCTGTTTCTCCTTGCAATTATTTCCACTTTTCTCCATTAATGTTTCATCGGCTGACAACCACTGGCCTCAGTCACACAAACTGGGAAATACAGAATCTTGCATTAAATGCAGAAAAAAAATAAAATAGATTACTTTCCAATTTCTATTACATTCAACTTCGACACAAAATGTAGGAAGGAAAATGAGATACACTGGTCATCCGATAACTCGTTGAAGTGTCAGGAAGATGCCCAGCTAATCTTAAAATGGGCCAGAATCTCAGGCGGCTGATTACGTTGTTCATAGTAAAGGTGCTCAAATCCTTCATACTGAAACTATTAACAAAACGTTTAAGACCTTGTGCAAAAGTGTATAACTCTAAAAGGAGTACAAATGGTTCAAAATGATTTAATTTTAACAAAAACAATCTCCCACAGAAAACCAGTCAATCTGAAAAACGCTCTTAATGTGCAGATTTCCAAAGCGGAGGCAACTGAAGCTCACATATGGTTGGTTACAGGCTGGAAAAAATACTGAGCCCTTTGTATGTGGTTGTTTTATACAGAATTTCTGAATCTCTTTCCAGAAACCTTATTGAATATGTTTAATGATACATTTGGCAATTAACATGGTAAGCATTCAAAACATGATATGATGCACTATGTGACTAATTATGAGCCACACATGGCATCTTTTAAAAAGACATTTGTTCTCAGATTTTTGCATTCATTTATATTCTTTTTGATTTTTTTTATCCTTACACTCTCCAATTTAATTACAAAAAATAAGTCAGAAAAAAGGAAATAACAGGGTGGTGTATAAATAAAAAAAAAAAATTAGTGACTGAAAAAGTGGATTGTTAGCTCCATGGATCATTATTCATTTCTATGTGTATGCTGCAGACCGTCAGTATCAAATCGTATTAACCAAAAGCCAGGAGGCTACTACTCAAATCCTGGGAGATGCACTTAGAAACAACACAAATTTACCATAGCAGCTCTCCAGTATATCTGCGTCCACGAGCACAGTGTTCAGACTATAGTGCTAGATCACTACTTGGGTGTTGTCAATTTAACCATTACTCTGCCATTTTCTAAGCTTTCCTTACTGTTTTTTTCCTTCTTCATATTATTTTTACCTTCAGGAACTAAGCCCATCATCCAAGCACCATTTCATGAACTTCTGATTTACATTTGGTTTCTCCTTGCATAATTTACATTTTATTTAATACACTTTATAATCAAAATGTCTATTCATCATTATAAACGTTGTAAAATCAATACTGTGCATTATCCTGACAATTTTTCCATTTTCATATCAAAAGCCATTCTTTGGAATCTAGAAACTATGCTAATCGTCAAAAACAACAGTCAGTCCACGAATATCCCATTGCTACTAAAGTCTCCAAGAGACTCAACCTCAGTCCTTGAGGGCCACTGTGGCCACATGGTTTGGTTCAAACCAATATTCATTCTGCAAAAGTCAAGTCTTAAGTTTCTACCTACTTTGTTACTCAGGAAGACCGCTTACTTTCATGGTCTACCTTTCCAAAAATTCTATTCAGTTCATACTTCACTTTTCTATAAAAAAAAAAAAAAAAAAGAAAGAATATTTTGTAGACCAGAATGGATTACTGTCCCAGAATAAAAATAAAGATCCATTCCTTATTTTTTTAGGATGTCAAGGAATGTAAATTGGAGGCTCATGTTGTTAACCAGAAACCAGTAGTAACAATAGGCCATTCAAAAGAACTGTCTGCCTTTTACTAAAAGATGGGTTGAAATAATAACCAACTGCCTCTATAACCATCCAAGAAGAGAAACAGAGTCTCTTGTGAGAGGCTTACCTCATGGGCCTGTAAGAACTCTTAAAGAAAGTTGTGCTGTTTTTGGAGCAGATGTGTGCAAACACTTCCATGAAAATATTAGCTCATTTTGGATTTGATGACAGCAATACATATCAAAAAAATTGGGACGGGGCAACAAAAGGCTGGGAAAGTAAATGGTACTAAAAAAGAAACAGCTGGAGGAACATTTTGCAACTAATTCTGTAGAAATCTCTTGTGAGCAAGGGACAAGGCCGAAAATTAATATTGGATGCCCACAATCTTCAGGCCCTCAGGTGGCACTGCATTAAAAAATAGCATGATTCTCTCATGGAAATCACTGTATGGGTTCAGGAACACTTCCGGAAATCATAGTCTGTGAACACAGTTCACTGTGCCGTCCACAAATGCAGGCTAAAGCTACATCATGCAAAGAAGAAGCCATATGGGAACGATCCAGAAACGCTACAGTCTTTTTGGGGCCAAAGATCATTTAAAATGGATAGGGGAAAAGTAGAAAACTTTTTTGTGGTCAGATGAGTAGAAATTTTAAATTCTTTTTGGAAAACGTGGATGCCGCATCCTTAGAACTCCAGAGTAGAGGGACCATCCGGCTTGTTATCAGTGCTCAGTTCAAGAGTGTCCATCTCTGATGGTATGGGGGTGCATTAGTGCCACACAACTGGAAAGGCACTATCAGTGCTGAAAGGTATATACAGGTTTTAGAACAACATATGCTCCCATCCAGATGACCATATTTTTCAGGGGGAGGCCTTGCATATTTCAGCATGACAATGCTAAACCACATACTGCATCTTTTACAATATCAATTTGTTTGATTTTAATATTTTCTAATATTTAAACCTATGATTAATGCAAAACATTTATGTTTAACAGCTATTAATTACAATGAGCACTTCTGGTTCAAATGTGGGGACTGGAAAGTTCTGTGTACCTCAGTGGGTCACCAGTCAGGGCTTACAAAATTCCCACGTGAGAGTGGGGCAGCTAAGCCAAGAACTGACATTGAGTTCTGAAGGAATGGCCAGCTAGAGAAAAAGCTACAACTTGGTGCCACAAACAGCATCAGATGCAGCTTGGTGGATCCAGATAAAGTGCTGCTACCACCGCTTCATATTAAGCTTGGTTTAATGAAACAGTTTGTCAAAGCCCTATCAAAAGATGAAGGCTGTTTTTTGTACTTATGCTGAAAGTTTCCAAGTTAGTCTGAGGCTAAACTGAAAGAGGGCATTTTGCTGGACCTGATGCTTGTATTAGAAAACCGACTTCTGATGTAGAATTTGATGGTGCAATGAACGACCTGGAGCTTGGGTAACATTCAAAAGTAACAGTACAGATCCAAATTATAACAAAACTGTGAAATGTAAAGTTTAGTTTTGAGCTTCATGGCAAAGGCTGTGAATACTTATGTACATGTGCTTTCTTAGTTTTTTTATTTTTAATAAATTTGCAAAAACCTCAAGTAAACTTTTTTCACGTTGTCATTATGGGGTGTTGTATGTAGAATTCTGAGGAAAAATGAATTTAATCCATTTTGGAATAAGGCTGTAACATAACAAAATGTGGAAAAAGTGATGCGCTGTGAATAATTTCCGGATGCACAGTATATATCATTCAGTGGTTATATGTTTTCTTTACGCATTTATTTAAAAATAATATATCGAATAAATATAATCCATTTAGAACAATATTTTATACATAAACTTATTTTTTTTAATTTTTAATTAAGATTAAGATTCTTTTCAAATGATTACTTAAATATGACGTGATGGAACCATGCCAATTATATTTTAAGGCGATCATGAACGCAAAATAAAAACAACTCATATAAACAAAACAAAACAATTTTTATATGAGTAACTTTGCAGACCCGTGTTATAAATTCTAGTGAATAGGAACGCAGTTATTACAGGTGGTTACAGATAGATGGGGAAGCTTTAAAACAAATGCGCAAACTACTACGAAGCCTCAAAGATCAGTCATGGAAAGAACAAAATATAAAATTAACGTCAATGGAGTGATCATATACGAAAAGGTATTTTCGCCCCTTTAAAATTTAGCAACGGGTTAAGGTCAAGCACTTTACCGATAAGGAAACAAGTCAACCAAATGTAGAAACAACGCCACGCTTATCGTAAAATAAAGTGAAAATAACCGACCCGAAGAATACAGTCGTGCTGCAGCAGACAAGCCTTCAGGTCCTCCTTGACGCCCGCACAAGCTGCCTGCTCCTCCACTTTCCCCTCATAGTACTGCGGCATGACAACTTCGTGAGAGACTAAACAAGTGTAAACTACAGCCCAGAAACACCAGAGGATTGGTTCCTGGGGCATGACCTTTCAAAGTGGCCATTGGCTGAGGAACTACAATACCCAGAATTACCCGGGAGCAGGAAAAGCTGCCACGTGTGAGAGAGCGGCGTAGTAACTGCGTGACCTATCGTCGCTGAACTATTTCCGCTAAACTCCCTGAATTTAAAGAACAAAAGGTAAAAATCTTGTCATTGAGTACAGCAACATATTTATATAATTTACGTTTACATTATTAATTAATAAATGGGTAAGTGTGTATTACAGTTCATTAAATTGTTCGTGTTCATTTGCTTTTATTCCGTCTTAGCATTTATTTTGATACGCATCGTATGCGTGAGTAGGAAGTGACGATTACATCAGGGGCAAATCCTCTTGCTGAAGTGTGTCGCCGCCTGTGAAGTGTCTACATATTGTTAAACTCACTTGGGAAGGCAGGTAAAGCACCAGTCCCACCGAATGCGAGTACCCTGTTCGTCATGCACTGTAGGTCGAACGGCGACTGGTTATAGTTGAGGTTAAGATCAAGGCCGCCACTGCGTGTGTTCGATATCCCCGGACGAGAATGATGTTAAATGCCTTAGCACGGCAGTTTATTTACAAATAGCTACTGAACCTTTGGGGGCAACAGATGATCGATTCACTAACCCGCCCCTAGCTGATTAGTTAGTTGTGACTGATTTGTTGTGCCTGCTGAAACTGGTAATAATAAACTGATTATAGTTGTTTGTATGCCGCGTGCAAAGTATAGAGTTTTTCTGTCCGATTAAATGTGCTATTTGAAAAGGCAGGGTTTGCTGGAGACTTAAATTTATTATACTACAGGCATCGCTTTTTTATTATTTAAGCAAAAATCATATAGGTTTCTTTATGTTTCTTTTTTACGCATGGGTTTCACCTGTTGATAGATATAAACATTAATTCTCTACTAATTTTAATAAGTAACGTAGCTTAACCTACTTATTCTCAGTTGCTTTTGTATGACTTCAGGCTGCGACCATATCATCATGTAATTTGCAAGCTTCCTATGGCCATCTGCATTCAATCTGTAATGTCGGCAGGATGTCACCATTAATATGATGTTTTAGTGAAGGTGTTCATGCATATTCTCTGTAACCTTGAATAAGATTAAGCCGGTTTTAGAATGTTATGTTTTATAATGATGTGTAGCCATTCATCATTCTAACCCCTATCCAGTTCTGTCTCTCCTATCCCAGCAATTACTGGACGAAAGGCTGGAGCAACCCAGGAAAGGGCACTATATTCTTTTTTTTTTTTGTTTGTTTGTTTTATCCCACTCCTCTTCGAGGTGTGAGGCACATTCTGTGCAGCAGGCATAACTGGTGGCCAAAGTTGGTTACTGAGCAGATGATGTTTGGATGGATGAAAGTGTATTCTCAGAAACGAGGACAAAAAATCATAAATAAGGTGATTAAATAGAAAGCTTTGGTGCATATGTGCACATATTTTATTTGACACAGTCTGTATTTTCTATTCCATTCTAAATAAGTGTTCTGGAATATTTGCTAAGGAGACCGCATTAATGTAGCATAGTTTTGATTCCCTTACTTTATTATTCATTTTTGTAATGTCTGTTGTTGCCTGACAGGCTAAAATAATTTCAGTTCTTGCTTCAATTATGGAATTACTTTTAAAAAGCCTTATGTATGTATATTTTGAGCTCTATTATAATCTAAAAGATTAAATGGAAAATGAGCAGGCATTAGGCACCGTATAAAAAAACCTAGTAGTTCTGCTTCATTTATTGTAGTTTTTTTCAGCGTATGGAACTCGACAACCCGAAGAGCACAGCAAGACGCACGTTTGTCATGACTGGAAGTGAGACACGGAGTAGTAATAACTTATAAACTTGGTGGAATAACGAGTAAATGTGGGTTATCATGTTGATTGTGGTTTTTTTTTTTTTTTTTGGACTGTAACTCAATTTCCTAATACCAGTTGCCAACACAGTTTGCCAGGCTGACTACTGTGTTTATTTTTATTGCCCTCCTAAACAGATTTGAATCAAATTCTTGGTACAGTTTGGTTTTGTACCTTCTGGTATAAGAAGAGAAAGGCCTAAGTGAATGGATGAAAAGTGAAAATTATCCTTCTTTTGAGGTTATTTGTATTGTTTATTTTTTCTGAAGATCATTTCTGTACATATATTTGTTTTCCAATCAAATTCGGTATTGCTGAGATGATCTTTAAATTTGTTCATTTTGTGAACCTGCTTTGTGCTTCATGTTATGAAAGTCATAATTCTCTGATGCCACCCCATGATTTAGAAACTTCACTGCCAATGTCAAGATTTACTGTAACAGTATAGCTAAAAGATGCCAGAAATGCATCCAAATGTATATAACTGGTTACTCAAACTATTAATGAGACAGTTTCCTAAATGCATGATACGTCTTTTCTGTTTATTTTTTTTTCTCTTAGTCGTTTTGTCAGAAATGCTTGGTGTGCAAAAAATTTAACATTTACGGGATTTTAAATAATTTCATCTATTACTTTGTTTTCCAGATGTGCAGTGTGAATGCAGATGTTGCATGTTGAGAATTTATGTGAAGCCTGATGTTTTTTGTGTTCATGTTTTGATTTAATTAAGATTTTAGAATGTTGGCTCATTCAACATAATATCAAAGAGATTGAATGTTGGGCAGCACAGTGTTTTGTACCACTGCCTCATGGATCTGGGAGTTTGAATCCCATGCAAGGTCATTGTCCTTTTGGAGTTTGCATGTTTTATTTATTTATTTTTTTCTTGTACTCTAAGGATGCACATGTTTGGTAACTGATAATTAATTCCAGGTTGACCCTAATTTCTGTGGGTGTGGGTGTGCCTTGTGATTTACTGGTGTCTCATCTCGGTTTGTTGCCTGCCTTGTGCACAATGCTGCTGGCCCCACTGTGGCTCTAAGTTAGATTAGGTGGGTCTGAGAATGTATGTGCACTGTGTGTATGACATCAGTGTAGTTGAGCAAATTACTCTGCTGTGCACATGATCCAGAAACTAGAGTTGCATTTTAACTAATTGTTTGTCATGTTTAACTTTGGCAGTATGCTTCCCACCACAACCTATTCTCCCCAGAGTCATGGAAATGGCACCGTAAACTCTAGAGATGCTGCACGTCACACAGCAGGAGCAAAGAGATACAAATATCTACGGCGGCTCTTCAGGTTTCGGCAGATGGACTTCGAATTTGCCATGTGGCAGATGCTGTACCTTTTTACATCACCACAGAAAGTTTACAGAAACTTCCACTACAGAAAACAGACAAAAGATCAGTGGGCTCGAGATGATCCAGCCTTTCTAGTCTTACTTAGCATCTGGCTCTGTGGTAAGCTTTCACTGCACATTTGTGTTAACTGATTAATGCATAGCATAGAATACGCTGCAAAAAACAAAAAGGTCTGTCACTCTGAGAAGAGAGGAAGAGAGTGCAGTTCTTGATTTGTCTAGCACCGTTTGCCCAGAGTATGTAAGAATGCATGTTAAGTGAAAATAGTCATTCACTGGATCAGTTTATATTATTTCTTCATTTCTTCAACTCTGGCCTGACAGATCTGCTGAAAAGCAATATGTTTCTGTGTAGACCTTTAATTGTGCACTAACTTTAAAAATAAAGTTATAACTAAAACGGCTATTTGTAACTGTAACAATCAAACCATTTTGGCTTGCTACTTAATGTACTGTACTTCTTCCATTCTTATTGCACTATATAAGACCAAACTGAATAGAATATCTTAAAAATAAATAGTGTTGTTTTTGTCTCCCTGTAGTCTCCACTGTCGGTTTTGCTTTTGTACTGGAAATGGGATTTGTCCAGACAATTAAGCTGCTTCTGTGGGTTGTTTTCATTGACTGCATTGGTGTTGGGCTTTTGATTTCTACTTTAATGTGGTAAGTAGCAGCAGTTTCCCATTTCTTAATATTTTTAGTGGGTTTAATGTTCAACAAGAAGATGTCTAAAAGTAACCTTTGAATATATTTTTCAGAATAGGGTAAAACACGATAAATATGAAATGTGGTTTTGTTCAGTTTTATATAAACTGTATAATCTTGAAAACACACACTAATGCAGTAATTATGTAGTGTTATTATTGGTATTGTTATATGAATAGCTCTTATATTAAATCATTTTGTAATAGACAAAAAAGCAAAAATACAGGAAAAACAATTATCTGCAGTGCCTTAATTTCCAAAAAAATAGACTTAGTTTAAGGACGCAGCTGTTATTTCTGAAACCTCTCGCTTTGATGTTTTCAAAATAAATATCACTAAAAATCTTAGGTTCAAATACTGACCTCCATCTCCATATAATGCAACAAAACGAATTGATTTATTTCCATAAATATTTAGAAACTTGTCACAATAAGATAAATTCACAATCTAAATTTGACACTCTTCTCCTTCATTCAGTACTTTAGTGCAGATAAAAAATGTAGTGACCCTCCTGCATGCTGTAGGTCTTATTTTCTCAATTTGCTAAAGAATCTTTTTTTTCTTTTCTATTAAAGAATTATGCATTCCTCCTTCAGTTCATAGAGATGTTTGTGCCTTTTGAATGACCAGCTGTCAGTCATTCTGTGCAACAGGAAGTTCTTCTTCTTCTCTGTATACACCAGTGGATTCCTGAGAATCAGTTCTTTGAAAATTACATTTCTAGTGAGGCAGATACATCCCTTCCCCAATGCTACATGCAAGAAATTAAGAGAAGGAAACATATTGTTAAATTAGCAATACACTTGGTTTTCTTTTTATATCAGTGTATATTCCCAATTAAAAATAGGAAAATGAAATCTGCATGAAAAAGTACATCATGATCATGATGTCTTGGAGGAATATCTGAAAGTCATCGTTGTTCACTTCAGATGTGCAAGTGTTATTTATCATGAACAAGGGCAGCAGGGATTATATTTGTCCCTCTCCAAGAATGCTTGCCATTTTACAGGCATCGTCCACTGTTTTATATGTTTAAGGCAGGACCTTTCTTGAAATTGCACCAGTTAGATTAGAAACATTTGTTTGATGTTTAACTGATAGTTACACAATACAACATGTTCCCAAACAGCAGCTAAATGGAAGAGAAAATGTGCTGTCTTTTTACTTTGCAATGGAAGTTTTCATTTATATTAAATGATCAAGTGTCTTATGGCCACATTTACTTCATTAGGGATGCTCAAAAAGTTCTTCAAAACCTCAGCATAAATGAGGAAATGTTAAGAAGACTAAATGTAGGTGTTAACACAGAAATATTTTTCAGATTTTCAGATCATTTTAAAAATAATACTGTAATTCAAATAACAAGACCATTTTTATGGTGAAGGTTTCTAAAACTACTTAAATAAAAATAGACCAGAATTTTTTTTAGGCCACCTCCTTAAAGGATTGTGTTTTATTCCCTAAACTGAGTGGTTGGTATGAGTGACTTTAAATAGCTTTGTCCTGAATGACTCCCTGTTCTGCTATTTTTGTCTCATGGATGTAGCTAAGGGACATGTAGAAGCTGAATAAATGACAAATTAGACCAATGAATTTGGCACTTGTTTGAAGTTGCCACAACTGTCCATCCATAATTCCGTGTACTAATGAGCATGAGAAGAATTTTGTTTTAGCCGTAATTGCTCTCTGTTCCAGGTTTATTACCAACAAATACCTAATGAAACAACAAAGCAAGGACTATGATGTGGAGTGGGGATATGCTTTTGACGTGCATCTCAATGCTTTTTACCCTCTACTCATCATTCTGCATTTCATTCAGCCATTTTTTATCAATCGTAAGTTTGGTTGTATTGCAAACTATATTATCACATTTTATATAGATATTTTTAACCTTTGTATTTTGCTAAAGCAGTCTTACAGTTTGTCCAACAAAACAGTGGAAAGAATGAGAGAAACAATTGTAGTTCTTGGGTAATTTTAAGGAAAAAGTTATTCTTGCAAAGTTACTCTTTACACAAGCATGTCTTGCATTTTCTTATTTTAATTTCCTTATTACTTTTATTGTGTATTCCAGTCCCTGCTGTGCTTTTTAGTTTTAGTTCTCATGATGCATACTGTATATTCAGCTGATTTTAGAGGTGCCACTTTATATCATCCTATTGGGGAGCTCGTACAATTTTAGAATTGTGGCTGGTAAAGTTAATATATAAGTGATTTGATATTTAATTTCTATTTTAAAGATTTAAAGAAATTTTATTAAAAGTAATAAAACATACAATGTTCAAATGTAATTTTCTTTCTTTTATCCGCCCATCCATTTTTAAACCTGCTTATCCTGAGCAGAGCCACTGGGAAGCTGACATAGCTTTTTTTTTTTTTTTTTTAAAAAAAAGCTAAGAGCTATTTCATGTAAAACTTTACAATAATCAATGATTAAATAAATATCCAATTTCATCACTTATAATTATTAAAATAGTTTGTTGTTCCAGCTTAAACAAATTATATTTTAATTAATGACCATTTCAACATCATCAGTGAGCCATTATTTTTCTGATTTCATATGACAATATAATGAATCGCCCCAAAAATATCCCCCCCCTTTTCAAACACCTAATGTTTGGATATTGGAGTTCTGTTTTGTTTTATCAGCAGAGTAACACGGTTTCTAAACTTAAAGCATTTTTGAGCAAGACATGTTTTGTTTGTTTTCTTACTTTATTAAGTGGAAACAGCCTTTAGCAGCAGAGTGATTTGAGTTTATGAACAAATCTTGTGACAGCCAGACTACATCCCTGAATTTGAATAAGCAGAGGGAGTGACACGGGTACCTCGTCAAGACTCATTTAATCCTCATAAAGACTCTGCCAAGGTGGACTGCTCAAGTGGTCGCTTTCGGGCTTTAGTTGTTTTTAATTAGAGCAGTTTGTTTTATTTGCTGTACAGTACATTAATTAATTAATCACCACTAAATGACACAATTTTAATATTCCATACTGGTATCTTCTTTGTTGCAAAAGTTATGTTTTATTTGATTAAGTTTTACACCTTATTTGTTAGGAGACATTTTTCTAAATCCATGCCATTTCATTTCAAGAGAATTTCAAGACGACTTTTCACAGTGGTGGTCACTGCACAAGTTAGAAACGAGTCTGACATTCAAACAGACAGCAAACATGATCCAATGGCAGGCATGAACAGGAGAGGAAGGTTATTTTTCATCCTAGAAATCAGCTTATGGATTTGGCAACTGGCATAAAGAATCATTTTATGTGTCCATCATTATGAGGCACATTCCTGCAAGCTCACCTGCAGTACAGTGGATTAAGAAAGTATTCAGACACCATCACTTCCTGCATGCTTTAATATTGTGGTGTTGGTTTAATTTTTAATGGATATATTTGCCATTTCTGCCCATGATTCTACATTCCATAACCCATAATAAGAAAGTGAAAATGTTTTCCAAAAGGTTTACAAATTTATTGAAAATAAAAAAGAGAAGTTCTCATTTCTGTACAGTTAGGTCCATAAATATTTGGACAGAGACAACTTTTTTCTAATTTTGGTTCTGTAATTTACCACAATGAATTTTAAATCAAACAACTCAGATGCAGTTGAAGTGCAGACTTTCAGCTTTAATTCAGTGGGGTGAACAAAAAAACGATTGCATAAACATGTGAGGCAACTAAAGAAAGTCATTGGACAAATTAAATAACTGGAAATAAAATGTTCATTTCTAATACTTGGTTGAAAACCCTTTGCTGGCAATGACAGCCTGAAGTCTTGAACTCATGGACATCACCAGATGCTGGGTTTCCTCCTTTTTAATGCTCTGCCAGGCATTTACTGCAGCGGCTTTCAGTTGCTGTTTGTTTGTGGGCCTTTCTGACCGAAGTTTAGTCTTCAACAAGTGAAATGCATGCTCAACTGGGTTAAGATCAGGTGACTGACTTGGCCATTCAAGAATTTTCCACTTCTTTGCTTTAATAAACTCCTGGGTTGCTTTGGCTGCATGTTTTGGGTCATTGTCCATCTGTATCATGAAACGCCGCCCAATCAATTTGACTATATTTAGCTGGATTTGAGCAGACAGTATGCCTCTGGACACCTCAGAATTCATTCGGCTGCTTCTGTCCTGTGTCACATCATCAATAAACACTAGTGTCCCAATGCCACTGGCAGCCATGCACGCCCAAGCCATCACACTGCCTCCACCGTGTTTTACAGATGATGTGGTATGCTTTGGACAATGAGCTGTTCCACGCCTTCTCCATACTTTTTTCTTGCCATCATTCTGGTAGAGGTTGATCTTGGTTTCATCTGTCCAAAGAATGTTTTTTCAGAACTGTGCTGGCTTTTTTAGATGTTCTTTAGCAAAGTTCAATCTAGCCTTTCTATTCTTGAGACCTTATGAGTGGCTTGCACCTTGCAGTGCACCCTCTGTATTTACTTTCATGCAGTCTTCTCTTTATGGTAGATTTAGATATCGATACGCCTACCCCCTGGAGAGTGTTGTTCACATGGCTGGCTATTGTGAAGGGGTTTCTCTTTACCATGGAAATGATTCTGTGATCATCCACCACTGTTGTCTTCAGTGGACGTCCAGGTCTTTTTGCGTTGCTGAGTTCACCAGTGCTTGCTTTCTTTCTCGGGATGTACCAAACTCTGGATTTTGCCACTCGTAATATTGTAGCAATTTCTCGGATGGGTTTTTTTTGTTTTCACAGCTTAAGGATGGCTTCTTTCACCTGCATGGAGAGCTCCTTTGACCGCATGTTGTCTGTTCACAGCAAAATCTTCCACATGCAAGCACCACACCTCAAATCAACGCCAGGCCTTTTATCTGCTTAATTGATAATGACATAACGACGGACTTGCCCACACCTGCCCATGAAATAGCCTTTGAGTCAGTTGTCCAGTTACTTTTGAGCCCCTGAAATGAAGGGATTGTGTTAAAAAATGCTTTAGTTGCCTCACATTTTTATGCAATCTTTTTGTTCACCCCACTGAATTAAAGCTGAAAGTCTGCACTTCAACTGCATCTGAGTTGTTTCATTTACAATTCATTGTGTTAATGTACAAAACCAAAATTAGAAAAAAGATGTCTCTGTCCAAATATTTATGGACCT
>JANRMT010028174.1:77902564-77924271 GCA_026402145.1 Polypterus bichir lapradei
ATAATGACATAACGACGGACTTGCCCACACCTGCCCATGAAATAGTCTTTGAGTCAATTGTCCAATTACTTTTGAGCCCCTGAAATGAAGGGATTGTGTTAAAAAATGCTTTAGTTGCCTCACATTTTTATGCAATCTTTTTGCTCAACCCACTGAATTAAAGCTGAAAGTCTGCACTTCAACTGCATCTGAGTTGTTTCATTTAATATTCATTGTGGTAATGTACAGAACCAAAATTAGAAAAAAGATGTCTCTGTCCAAATATTTATGGACCTAACTAAGTATTCAGATCCTTAACTCTGTACTTTGTAGAATCCTCTTCAAGTTGTCTTGGCTACATCTCTACAAACTTACCCCCAGCGTATCCATTCTTCTTGGCAGGTCCTGTCAAGTTCTTTTAGAATGAAAGGAAAACATCTGTAAACTGTCATGTTCAGGTCCCTTCCCTGATGCTCTGTAGGGTTCAAGTCTGAGTTTAACGGGGAACTTAAGGACTGTCATAAGGCTCAGCCTGGGGATTTGGAGGTGGATTTGGGTGGAAATCTGGATGTCAGTCTGGATTCTTTGGTGAGAATATTGGTCGATAATGGGGAGGAGCAATTGGAAGGGAGAGAGTTGGGATTGAGGAATTTGGAGGGAGGTATATGGAGAGGATGATCATCGACTCCATTAAATTTCTCTAATTGGAGGGATTGGAATGGGACTTCTCAAAGCTACTACAGTGTCATCTCGGCTGCCTGCTTTGGGTCACTATTGTGCTGAAAGGTGAACCGTCGTCCTAGTCTGAGGTTCTGTGCACTCTGAAGCAGGCTTTTATGAAGGACCTCTAAGCAGATGGCTGCATTCATCCTTCCCTCAATTCTAAACCATGTCCCTGTTCCTGCTGCTAAGAAGCACCCCCATAGCATTATGCCGCCATGCTTCACCATAGGGATGGTATTAGGCCTGGTCTTCACCAGTCATCATATTTAGATGCAAGGGGTTCAATTTTTGTCTCATCAGACCCGATCACCTTTTTCCTTTAAACAATCATATGCCTTTTACTCAAGAGTGGCTTCTTTCTAGCCACTCTACTGTAAATGCGTGATTGGTGGAATGCTGCGGAGATGGTCATCCATCAGCCAGGTTTTCTCATCTTGGCAGAGGATTTCTGAAGCTCTGTTAGAGTGACAATTGGGTTTTTGGTCACCTTCCCCGAACAAGGCCCTTTTCTCCTGGTTAATCAATTTGGCCGGACAACCGACTCCAACAAGAGCCCTGGTGCTGTAAGCTTCTTCCATTTCACAGTTATGGAGGCCACTGTGCTCCAGAGAGCACTCGGAAGCTTTGAAATGGTTTAATAACCCTGCCCTGATCGATGCCTCACCACAATATGAATGTGGAGGTCTATGGAGAGTTCATTAGATGTCATTGCTTGGTTTTTGTCACTACATTTTGTTGATGTAGTGTGCATTGTGGGATACACAGGTGTGTGTCTTTTTAAATGAGGTCCGGTCAGTTCATTTTGCCATAGATGGACCCCAATCACGTTCTAAATGCATCTCTAGCGTCATTAAAGTAAACGGGATGCACCTGACCACAGTTTGGTAACGTAATGACGTCTGAATACTTGAGTGGATGAGAGAGTTCAGCATTTTGATTTTAAAAATTTGTAAACCTTTTTGAAAACGTTTTCTCTTTATCACTATGGGCTATTAGCTGTAAATTGATGGGCCTAAATGATAAATATCTCCATTTTAAAATGAAATTTATAATACAAAGTGTGAAGAAAGTGAAGGGGTCTTTATACTTTCTTAACCCACTGTATGTCATCTTTATTTTTATAAATACCAGTAAAGGCTCATGTCTTATTCTTTTAGAAGTATATTTTTTAATAAAAAAAAAATCAAAATCCGAGATCAGGACAGCCATTGTGGTTGAGAAAGCCTTGTGTTGTTTTATAACGGAGAGATTGGGTTCACTTCTTTTCACTTGCAGATTAACCTTAACATAATTTAACCAGAGGCACTCAAAGGGTCTCTACAGCTATTTTGCATGTTTATTAATGACAAATCTGCATGCTAGTGGTCAGCGGGATGAAGTATGAGACACTGACCCTGCACAGATGACACTTCTTAATGAGACAGTCTCTCATTTTCCTTTCCAGATATTGTATTTATAAAGGATGACTGGCTCCTTGGAAGCTTTGTGGGAAACACCCTTTGGCTTATTGCAGTGGGCTACTACATCTATATAACGTTTCTTGGATATAGTGGTAAGAATGATACTACTGGGCTTTAAGCTGTATTTAAAACAAATGTGAAACAATACACGACGAATGAGTAAGAGGAGGGCCTTTGTCAGCTTCTTGGTTACTTTGGCCTCTTTGACAACTGGAGATGGTACATTGGCCTGTAAATTGTGGACTTTATATACATTTCTGTGTGCTGGGGGGTTCAGTGGTTTCGGCTCGTTTCTTTAGGATAAACATAATGCTAAGGAGGCTGCATACAGTGGGGGAAATAAGAATTTGATACAAAGAAATGAACAGTCTCTAATTGTTACGGTAGTTTCATTTAATAGAAACCAAAAATCCAGAAAAAAACATTACATAAAAGTTATAAATTGATTTGCATGTCACTAAGTGAAACAAGTGTTTGATCCCCTACAACCCACAGAGTGGATGTGTGCTCACGTGGCACACAGATTACAATCAATCGATCGATCAATAACAGATGCATGTAACGAGCTGAGCTCAGGAGTATAAAGCACAAATGGCCACAGAATCAGTTTCTTCCATTCCAACCTCTCCACTGCCATGGGCAACACCAGAGAACTATCAAAGGACATCAGGGACAAGATTGTAGACCTGCACAAGCCCGGAGTGGGCTACAAGGCCAACAGCAAGAAGCTTGGTGAGAAGGTGACAACTGTTGGTGCCATTATTTGGAGATGGAAGAAATATAAAAAAGACCATCAGTTGCCCTTGGGCTGGAGGTCCAGGAGAAAGGTGAGGGATCAACCCAAACCAACACGAGAGCAGCTTGTTAATGATCTGAAGGAAGTTGGGACCTCCGTCGCCAAGAACACCATTGGTAGCACGCTACACCATAACGGATTGACATCTTGCAGCACCCACAAGATCCCCCTGCTCAAGTAGGCACAAGTACAGGTCCGTCTAAGTCTGCCAGTGAACGTCCGGGCCTGTAAATGTGCCTTCTTGAGCCAGAATTCTGGCTGGGTTGTAGGGGATCAAACACTTGTTTCTCCCACCGTATCTTATTAATTGGTGTATCTTACTGGTCACAGTTACAATAAGCGAGTTCATTTAAAACAGAAATGCATGACCGTATTTAAGAACCTCCATAGCTGTTTTCTTATCTTCACATTATGCAAATGTGGTTCATTTATAGAGAAATCAATCTCTATGATCACTGAGATTAAGTTGATGGCTATATTTCTGTTATATTAGCCTCCTTGCATTTCATGTGCTGTCTGTGCTTTAGGATCTTTGTCTGCGGACGTTTCAGTTGGTATTCCCAGACGTTTAAATTTATTGAGAGCCAATGGCTCAAACAGCACCATGAATTGTTGAAGTGAATATCACATTACCTCGAGAGGACAGTAATTTACACTGTAAACTTTTTCGATTACCATTGCATTTGTCTGATATCCTTTTTATTTATTTTTGAAGCATTACCGTTCCTGAAGAACACGGTCGTCCTCTTGTACCCCTTTGCCCTGCTGGTTTTGGTGTATTTCATTGCCTTTGGACTGAGATGGAACTTCACTGCTGCTCTTTGTAACTTCTATCGCATCCGAGTATAGAAGAGTCAAGACGCCGGTCACATTGGTGTTGTCTTTGACTTCACGACTAAGTCCAAGTGCTGCTTTAAGAGATTTTGTAGCAGCAGGGGTCTGCCCTTCCTGTAAATCCTGTAGATATCTCTGTATATTATATACATATTGTATTGTTTTCACTGTAAATGTATTTGGGATACTGGTATGATAAGGACATTTTGTATGGTTTTGAACTTGAGTGCCTCAGATTAATATATTATCCCATGTAATTAGTGTACTATAAGAAATGACCTTCCAGGACACTGTACATTCCTGTCAGTCACATTTTTAAGTTGAATAAAAATACATGTGACTAGTATGCAGCATACTGTGATTGTGTTACATGCACTCCATGGGAGCGCGTGCGGTGAGTGGGGTTACACAGCAGCATTTTCAAGAGGAAACGTCTTTTTAGCATTCAGTGCTGTGTAAACACACATCTAAAACTAAAAAGCAGAGCACATAAAATGAACTGCTGATTGGTGCTATAATAATATTTTGTGCCACCTTGAATTTGTATTTTAGGTTCTGCTAGATAAGCCATAACTCTTCATCTGCCCATCTTCCTCCTGGCGTGGGCACAGCTTACAGTGAGACTGCTAAATGAGCATCTTCTACACGACTCGACTGTTAAAGTTTAAATTGGGATACTTTTCAAAATAAAAATAAAAAAAATCTTGTTAAAAGGAGACTTAAAGACTGCAGTTATTTGAAAATCAGTTGTGTTGAAACTAAAATCAGATCACTGAAAATCACTTTGGTTTTTTTTTCGGTATGATAAACAAGTAACTGATGTTGGCAATGTGATCTCATTTAAATTCATCATGAACGGTGCTAGAAAAGCCGCTGAGAGAGTTCATAGTGTGCTGGTAAACCTCTCGCATGTCAGAGGGGGCAGAGGCAGAACGACCCCCAAAGCAGTCCTCCTCCTCCTCGGAGAACGCTGGCGTCAGGACGTCAAGCGGCCGTGTCTGTCATTGCGCTGAATTGCTTTGTATGTTAACTTGAAAAGAAAGAAATGAGATGAATTCATAATACACACTTGTATGCGTTCTGTACATTTCTAATGTGTTTAGAACATTCGGAGGTAAAATACAAGGACATCAGGCAGTTGTCTGAAATGTGGAGACGATGGTGGTGAGAATGACACATATGGCAGCCCCTCTAGTGTGGTGGAGAGTTAATGACACGGCTGCCATCACGTATACCAATGGGCTGCCTTGGCCAGGTGAACACACGACTATGAACTGGCTCAGGGGACAAGTCACTTCAGTCACACCCCCCACATTGATTGATAAAATCTCTCAATAAGAAGAGTAAAAGCAAACACTCCCATTTCCCATCAAATTATTAGAAAATATTGTACACGGACAGGAGTGGAGCACTTGGCACAAAGTAGCTGACCCCATGAAAAAATACCGTCTACAGCCCAAACTGTTACATTTGAGTGAAGCAGCAGTTCTCTCCACAGAATATAAGAATAGAAATACACAGAATTACCATCTGTACAGGAGGGTGAGAAGACGCCATTCAGCCCAACCACCTCCTCCGTCCACTTCAGTTGGATTGTCACGCAGTACTGTGTGTGAAGAAAGCCTTTCTGACATTTATGTGAACTTCGCCCCCATCCGTACCCCTCATGTATGATCAGTAGTGCCTGGTGCAAGGGCACCAAATGGGCTCCATCTCTGTTCTTAGTTACCCAGGGGAGACGATTCAACCCGTTCATGAGAAGAACTCCCAATAAATACCATGAAAAAAAAAAAAAAAAAGACTTGTTACAAGCCATTCAACATGTGTGTAAATACCGGGGGGTGACTGTGCGTGGAGTCTGCCTTCCTAACGTGAACACACAACTGCAATGACAAGAGTTTTATATGAAAGACTAACTGGTTTTAAATATTATAGTTGGCATCAGTTCATTTTGCTAGTATTGTCTTTGCTGTAAATAATATATTTAAGCCAGTCCATTTCATACGTAAGGGGAAATATGGGATAAAGTCCAGCGTCTGGCCTGTGTGTCATGGATTTGTTAAGAATATTTCAACATCTAAACCTTAAGAGAGGCTGCCATGGTGGTAGCGCTGCTGCCTCACATTAAGGAGACCTGCATGTTCTTCCCTTGTCTGTGTGGGTTTCCTCCGACTGTTACGGTAAATTGGCCCGTGTGGTGTGTGTGTGTATGGTGTGTGTGTGTGTGTGTGTGTGTGAGGCACCCTGTCCAGGGTTTGTTCCTGCCATCTGCTGGCTCCAGCACCAACCCCGCAAAAACGACCCTGGACAAAGCAGGTTAGAAAATGACATGATAAACCTTAACCCTTTAACCATTTATGTTAAAAGTAGTTTTAATCATATATTTTAGACCTTTTTCTTGGAGTAAACTTAATATATAAAACATCTAGTAATTAAAATGAGCAATCAGATGAACAAAATAACCAAGCATTCACCAGCAAGAAAGTTATGGTCACCTTATATTTTAATAAAGTACAAGTTAACTTATGGCACCTTGACAACACAAGTTGATGAAAGGCACATGACCCATATATTATGATATTATAGCAGCAATTTTTCCAATAATATTTACAAATTTACCAAAAAGAAAAAAACACTTTGTACAAAGGAGTTCAGGCAGTATAAAGAAACTGTGAAAAAATAAGAAGCAGACATTTATTAATTCTGTTCTAGAGCAGGCTGCCAACCATCTAAACCAATGAAATCAACTTACCCAAGATGCAAAGGGTTTCTATCATTTTTTTCCTGCCCAATCCAAAAAGCAGGAAACGAAAGGTTAAAATGATCCATGTTTTACTGAATAAAACAGAAATTGAAAAGCTTATCGTTTGCCTAGTATGTGGTAGAAAAGTCCACCTTGTGGCGAGCGTCTGTACAGAGTGTAAACGCGGCGAGGCCTTCAGTACAAACCGACTGAGACGGCGATGCACCAAGAATGGCAGTCGGCTCCACCAAAATGTACAAAGGTGTGTTAGAAATATCAAAACTGCTTATCATAAATACCGTGAGGACATATCAAGCAGGTTTTTTGTTTTCTTCAAATAGAATATGCAACTAACCGCCAAGTGCTGTATAATCCATTATTATATTTAAAATCGGACGCACATTACGTTACGGGCTCAAGACCACCAGACTCGGACTGCACACCGCCATGGCGCGTTAGCCGGACAGTTAAGGCACGTGTTTTCAAATATGCCTTCAGAACTGTGTAGCAGAGGGGCACCAAGCTTCAGTTTGGTGAAACATTTTAAAGTTATATATTCTTGCATTCATGTATATAAAATAAATCTTATCTGTCAAAATTACAGAAAATGAGGAATCATTGGTTTTATATTTTAAATAAATTAAGTCATCTGTATTGTTTGTATTGTACACTTTGAAGGTTATTTACAGTATAGACGAAAAGTAAATAGAGACATTTTACTATAGCTGCAACTGGAAACCAGTGGTGGGCAAAGCTCTGCCAGTAAATCAAGCCCTCGGCCCAGTCACTGCCATTGTACCCATTGTGCTTACCAAACCGTGCAGAGGAAGCGGATTGGAGGCCAGGGCCGAGTCTCGTCTCAGAAGGCCCAGCAGCTGTGACTGGCAAGGGTCCCCCGGCAGCCATGTTTGAAGTAACACACAGAGGCCCGAGTTTGGAATGATAAGCAAATCCAAATTTCGTTTCAGAAATACACCTGAGCTCAAGTTCATTTTCATCGGCCCACACGATAATCACGTCAAGGCCTTGGACGGTCTGCTCCACAGTGTCAATCCAGCACTGAAAGCAAACATTTCAGACAGAAGGTCTTCATTCTATCTGTCTTCTTTACAATAAAACTTTTTATAAAATCTTCCATATGAAAAGTAATACCAAAAGGACAGGGTTTACGTGATTCAGTTCACCAACCAATTACACCAATCTTTGTAATTGGTTAGGACGGGCATCTGCCTGGCATAACGTAAACACATCAAGTTTAGGTTTCTATTAGAAAAAAAATCTTGGATGGAGAGACGAGACGTGACTTTCTCAGAGAGACACTTTTACATCCTGCAAGACAAGACTTTGTGCCACGCCCGGGGCCGGAAATAAAAGACAAAGAGTAGATGACAAAGTAGAATGTCGTAAAGAATTCAAAAACGTTGGTGCGATACACATGCAAAGCAGGTTAGAGATAATGAAAGTACGAAAATTCGAAAGTCTCAAAAAAATGATAGTAAAGATCGCATTAGCGCAAACAAACGGAAATTATTACTCGGTGAAATAACGGAACAGCGAAAAACGATAGAATATATTGTTTGGATTTAAACTTTAAGTCAGAGACTCGTAGATCGTTTAATTCGTATTGCCATCAGGGACAAGTAGTGTGTCTTCCCAATGAAGAGGCCTATCCGCGAGAATTAAAAGATTTGTTGTTTGGTGAAAGTGAAATCCCGCAAAAGAAAATTTCAAGCCCCGCAAGACAACAGCTTATGCAAAGAGATTTGGAAAAGTCCTGCCCACATAACCACGCAGACGGTTCAATCATTTCTCATTTGTGTGAATGCTATTGTCAGACACAGTTCTTGTAGAAAGAAAGAAACAATATTCACTCACGGGCAGTTATACGTTGCGTTGTCACGATGTAATTCCAAACACGGAATCAAAATTCAATGCGATACTGACGAAAAGGTAAAAGTGAAAAGAGATCGAATATATGGACGCAGGTGATATGACAGAGGTGTGTAGATATTGCTTGGCTTTAAACTTTAAGTCAGAGACTTGTAGATCGTTTAATTCGTGTTGCCATCAGGGACAAGTAGTGTGTCTTCCCAATGCCTATCCGTGAAAATTAAAAGATTTGTTGTTTGCTGAAAGTGAAATCCACATACGCTAGCCTCAGAGACCTGAAGCGGCGCGCGCATAGCACGGGGGGTTGGGGGTTTGGCTCTTGGCAAGCTAGCCCCCTAGTTTTTAAAAAAATAAAAAATATTTTAAGGTCACAAACAGAAAATTGTTTATAATTTGCACAGTTGAAGGTGTTAGCATAGAGCAGATGTCAGATTACGCGACTTCTAGTCAGAAGGGACGTCAAACTTGGCGACTGCGCTCACTGATCTTGTTGTCTCATATCACACAATTAGAAATCACAGAGGAGGTCAAATGAGACGGCTGCATGACGACGCCACACTTCCAAAGCGTCACAAGCAAGTCCCTTTATCTGACGTGCCAGTGCCGGTGCAAAGGCTTCATGGGTAACAGCAAGTTCGGCCACAATCTCGGCCTCACCCTGTTTTCCATTCCGTCATGGTGTGTACAACATGAGACATCAGCTGGGTGAGCTTTTCTTCTTCGGGTTGTGAGGTTCACTGCACCCAAATTCCTTATTCCCCAAACTACAGTTTGTAATTCAGACACTGAAATTTCGGTTGTCGGTATTCATCCACGTTATTTTCTCAGGGAGATACATCACATCATCCTTATTAATGATAATATTCCTCCCTCTGCAAATGGGGACTCAGCAACAGAAATGACTCATTCTGTCACCAACACTTTAATGACGACTCACGCTGACCCTACAGTAATAATATGTGGTGACTTTAACCAGGTGACAAATTGTCATTTGTTCTACTTGAGGAAATAACAAGCTGGACCTGCTGTATTCAGATGTTAAAGATGCCTTTAAGTGTATTCTACTGGTTCATTTACACAAATCTGACCTCAACCTGATTCATCTTATTCCCAACTACAAGCCTGTCATTAGACGGCAACCTGTAACCATCAGAATAGTGAGGAATTGAAGCCTGGAGGCTGCATTGGCTTTGAATGACTGCTTGCAAATGACAGACTGGGAAATGACATGCGAGTCACATGGAAACAATACTGAGGGACTATCACTGCATCACAGACTATATAAACTTCTGTGTCGACATTGTGGTACCCATAATGACAGTGTGTTGCTTTCCAAACAACACACCCTGGATTACTAAGGAGCTAAAATGTCTCCTGAATGAGAAGAAGACAGCATTCATATCCAGTGACAAAGGGGCTCTGAAGGACGTACAATGTGTGCTAAAGAAAAAGCTGAGTGAAGGAAAGGAAGCTTACAAAGTGAAAATAGAAAACAAACTCACTCAGAATATAATGAAGGACGTCTGGAATGGAATGTATATAATTAATGGGCTCAAACAATCCAGGGCTCCGGTGCTAGAAGGGAAAGTGGACAAAGCTAATGACCTGAACCAATTTTTTTAATAGATTTTCCATCCCACTGCCAACCTTCAACCAATGACCAGTCTCCCCTACCACATCAACTGGAATGGCCAGTGATAAGCCCACCTCTGACCATCAGTGAGGACTATCCATAACTAAAGACCAAGTAAGGAGACAACTGAAGAACAAAAAGCTACAGGACCAGATGGAGCCAGTCCTCGAGTTCTTAAGGCTTGTGCTGACCAACACTGTGGTTTCCTCTGTCATCTGTTCAGTCTTTCCCTAAGGCTTCACAAAGTACCACTGCTGTGGAAAACATCCTACATTGTTCCTGTTCCAAAGAAGGCAGATGCCTCTTCACCTAATGACTACAGAGAAGTGGCACTTACACCTCACATCATGAAGACCTTTGAGAGACTAGTCTTGGACTATATGAGTTCTCCTGCGGTAGACCACCTAGACTCACTACAGTTTGCCTATTGGTCAAAGATTGGAGTGTAGGATGCAAATATCTAATTGCACCACAAGGCTTATTCTCACCTGGACAAAGCTGACAGCACTGTAAGGATTATTTTTTTTATTTCTCTAGCACCTTCAATACCATCCCCTTTAAGGGGTAAGCTTAAGAGATATACAGGGGAATGAGCCTGTGGTGTCCTAGATTATGCGAGGCTGAAGGACTGTGTTTCTGATATGAATGTGAGCAACACTGGTGCACCACAAGGAATAGTCCTGTCTCATTTTCTCCTCATTCTGTCCACCTACGACTACAAATATAACACCAGCTCATGTCACTTGCAGAAATTCTCAGATGACACTGCACATATGGAGTGAATTGACAAAGGGGATGGGACAGAGTATAGGAGTCAGGTGGAGAACTTTGTTTCTTGATGCAAAGAGAATTGCCTGTATCTTAACATCAACATAACCAAAGAGCTAGATATTTACTTCACCGCACCAAAGGGCCTCTACATCCCGTCACTGTTCAAGGAATGGATGTAGAGGTGGTCCACTCCTACAAATGCTTAGGGATCCTTATTAATGACAGGTTGGACTCGTCACGGAACATAGAGGAAAGAAAGGGCAGAGCAGGCTCTTCTTACTTACGGCATTCTTCACATCTTCTCTAACTCTGTGATGGCCAGTGTGATGTTCTAGGCTATGGTGTGCTGGACTGGTAACAGGGAGAATTAAAACAAAACTGAGTGCCGTTATGAACAAAGCTGCACATCCTCTATCTGACACGCCAACACTGAGGACTTTGAGCCAATGAATTATTCAACAGAACTTTGTCAAGAAACGCTACGGGGGCTCCATTACACCAAAAGCAATGTGTCTGCATAATGCCTCACTGGGACTGGGACAGCCGAGTCAGAACTTTTCTTTCTTTTTCATTTTCTGTCATTATAGACATTCTGGTGTGTGTAATTATTTTTTTATTCACCCATAGTACTTATCTATCTCATCTATGTATTTATTTATTAAATTTAAAGTGCTTCTGTAAAAAGCTCTGGGGACAAACACCGTTCTATGTATGTGTGCGTCTGGGCGAGCGTTCATTGGTTGTCAGCTCTCACGCTCACACACACAGCCCACTCCTACAACTAAAGACAAATCAAAGCGGTTTGATATTCTCGGGGCGAATCGCGGCCTGGTTGGACTGAAGTCACCGAGTATGTCAGACTACACAACGGGCCGTCACAGGAGCGCGACACAACTGCCGCCAACTGGCTAAGATTATGTAAAAAGTGCAGCTGAAGATCACCAGAAAACATGTGGAGAGTGTCACGGCCTTAATAGTCATGAAGTATGTGTGAAAAAAGAAAATTCTGTTCAAGCCTGGACTGTGCATCGCATCACTTGAGCAACAACAACAGGACTGCCAATCGTCACGCTAATCCACGTACCTCCCTACTTTAAGAACTGCGCGAGTGTATGTTGGCCGTCAGATTTCATTTCCGTGTTGGATTCTGTTCCCCAGTATGCAGTGCCCTTACTGTTTCTTATGTGGCTAGTTTTGGCGGCCTTAACCTTTTATAAAAAGCTGTACATATTATATATATTTATATGCAAGGTGAGCCTTGGATCAGCAAAAGTTCTGGAAAAGAATTCACAAGAAGGTGATCAACATTTTCCAAATTGGCCCACCAGATCTCTCAGATTATTCTTCAGATATGCCATCAAAAGGTCAAACACACAGTACATTGTTTTGTCCTCTCTATTAAAAAATGAGCATCCTGCCTCCGAGCTCAGGTCAAGCGACTGGTCTGGCACATATACTCTGGTCAGTTTCCATATTGGTAAAGTGGTCCTGTGCACCCCGACGGATTGGGTCGCCTCCTGCCTTTCACTCAAGGTTGCCATAATACTGTTGTGCTCCCTACAGTCCTGCATTAGAATAAGCAGGCACAGAAAATGAACAAGTAAGAGAGCAAAGGCTAAAAAAAATAAATGTGCGTGTTCATTTTCAAGCGTCATCTGCTGTGCTGTTTGAGATGGCGTCATCAGCAGAACATACGGACCATCTCAGGGTCACACGTGCAAAGCTGCAGCTGAGTTCAGCAGACCCTGAGAGCTGGAGACCCAGGCTACGGAGGGCACTGCTTGACTTGTGCGTGTGACATTTTTAGGGGCAATCTAGATTTACACCATAGTCCAAAAAGCCACGTTTGATTGTCGCAGGATGCTCTGTTACCAAGGAAATGCGTAAATTAACTGGATTGTTAGGCACTTGCCTTGATTTTTCATAAATCCGCAATCTGCACAAAACAGCAATTGAGTTGTCAAGTTCAATTTCAATTTTTTTGTTGTCCTGTTTTGTTAATTATTGCTGCAAATGGAGCTGTTTCAGCTTAATTACTGCCGAGGACGGCCATTTGCTTCTTCTATTTCTTAACCAACGGACAATTAAGGATGAGATATAAACAACATGATGAGTAACAGATACCCGTATCCTCCAAAGATCTGTGTCAGTACAAAAATTGGGAAATAAAGGGAAAAGGAGGACTTAAACGTACAGATCTGCTCCTCAAAACATTTTGAGAACATTCACGGAAAAGGAGCGTCTGTAAGGGTAAAGCAAAAAGTAAAGGCAATTTGAAAATTAAATGGCAACCACCTTGGATAGAAGGTGACACAGTGCCACATGTTTGCAATGGCTTATGGGTAGTTTGAACATACACAGTGCAGCGCTCTCCTGTTAGTCTAGTGGAAGCCAAGGTCAAATGAACACAGACACTCCACTGCGGGATTGCACCATTGCTGAAGTGAGAATCTTGAGCAAAGGGGTTGAAACCTGCTGCAGTTCACCTAAGGATGTTGGACTGTGCTGATCAGTAAGCTGTTTCGGTACCCATCATGCACAAACCTTACAGTACCCCCAAGTCACCATGCACTGTGTCATGTGCAGATCCATAGCTGATATCCAAATGTACAACAACAGTGGACAAACTGATGAAGGCCTTCTACATGTCAATGTGGGCTTGTGTGCACAATGCTGATGGTGACCATATCGAGCTTGGTCGGCTCCAATTGTTCTTTCCAACTTGAATCTTTTTACCCATTCATAAGCTTTTCGTTGAGTCCTTCTTTGTTCATTTCCATATTGAACCAACATCCTTTGGTGAAATTTCAGCAGGTTTCATTCCTTCTGCCCAAGAAATCTCAAAAGTAACCAACACAGCTTCACCTGGTCGGCCATCAGCATCACACACAAGGCCACACCTACACTGCGAATGCCTTCATTAGAGAAGACCGACAGATTATGTTGTCCACGACTGCTGCAAATTTAGGGATCTGCATGATGATTTGGGGTACCGTAAAGTCTGTACGAGAGGAGAACCCAAACAGCTTATTAATCTGCACAAGTCAACATCCTCCGATAAATTTCAACAGGTATCACTCCGTCGCCTGCACCACATTGTTCAATAATGGTGCGATCCTGCAGTTGATCATCCACGTTCATGTGATCTTGGCTTCCACTAAACTAGACTAACGGCAGAGTGCTGTGCTGTACATGCTCAAACTACCCATAAGCCTTTGCAAATGTGTTTGTATTGTGTTGACTTTCAACCGCTGCAACTAACGCGTACTTTTACTTTTTGATTTACACTTGTTTTAAATTTAGAATTTGCTAGAATCAGTCTAAATAAAATATCCATCCATCATCCAACCCGCTATATCCTAACTACAGGGTCACGGGGGTCTGCTGGAGCCAATCCCAGCCAACACAGGGCGCAAGGCAGGAAACAAACCCCTGGCAGGGCGCCAACCCACCGCAGGACGTGCATACACACACACCCCAAGCACACACTAGGGACAATTTAGGATCGCCAATGCACCTAACCTGTATGTCTTTGGACTGTGGGAGTAAACCCACGCAGACACGGGGAGAACATGCAAACTCCACGCAGAGAGGACCCGGGAAGCGAACCCGGGTCTCCTAACTGCGAGGCAGCAGCACTACCAACTGTGCCCCTAAATAAAATAGGAAATTCAATAAAAAGTAAAGACAACTAACTCCAATTTAAGAATCTGTCCGAAACAACAATCTGCAAGAAATTAATCCGACACCCTTGCTGTAGTTACCGCTGTGTGCATTTATGCTAAAAAGGTTTAGGATCAATGAGCCCAATGGTCACGGAGCAGAAGTGAGATGGAAATTAACCAAAATGGCTACCACCGCACATGACCTGGTTCTCCTTCACTTCTCAACTGTTAGTACCAGAGGTTTATTACGACTTAAGTATACTTTATTAGCCACATGATGTGACCTATCACAATGAAGTCATGAGTGTGTACAATCAGGCCAAAGTTTGTGACATTCTTTCAGTAAACCCCCGAAGATAGAAAAAATACTCGTCTAGCATCTGTGATGAGTGGCCACCTAAACTTTACTCGACAGTTAAAACTGGTTCTTTTATATTGCCAACAATATAATTTTGTGTAGGGCAGTAAACTAAAGGGGTCTGCAATGGGAAAAAAAATACTGCAGAGTTTATTGTTTTCATATAATTCCCAGAATTCTTCTTCCTACTTCAATGGAGTAGAATGATGACCGTTGATACAGTAGTTGCACGAGGTAGAGTCAAGAGAACACAACACTACAAGCCAGCACGTCAGCCTTGTTCTTTTGTAGGTGGTCTCTCTGTGTTCGGCAGGATCTGAAGGCATAACACTTACCACTAAAGCAAATTAGCCTGCAGCTTTTTTAATGTGAATCTGTAAAGAGAGAGCAGATGTGCAGATTAGTGAGAACGGCCCAGTGAAGTTTTATCGACAAGCGTCATATTAAACATGCTCTCTGTGATTCTAGTCTGATGGCCCGCCCCCCTTCGGTGCCGACATAGCAAGTGTGAGACATTTTAATTCTAAGAACACCACTTACAAGAATTTTCAGTACACATTCTTTCAAAATGTTCATATTTTGGCCCAGCATCCTAAAACCAAGGCACATCAAATCAGATTTGGATTTCCAGTATCTGTGGATTTTAACACATAACCTCCAAGCAAACAAATCCTCAAAAAAAACTAAAAATGATTAAATCTTAAAAAGAGAAAAGTAGGTTTATGGTGAAACAGCAGTGCGTTGACAGCACAAGGTTAAAGGTTGCAGAGTTGGGCGGCCGCGGAGTGTGCACGATGACTTATGATGACCTTTTCTGTTTAAATAGTCAGCTGCTACACATCAGCACTCCGCAGCTTGCAGGTAAAGCAAATGCTCCACCAATGGAGGTATAAGGGGTGAGCCTGAGTAGAGGAGAAAAAAAAAACAAAAGAGAAAGAAAAGAACAAAGATTAAGAGGTGGAAGAGGTGTCAGGATTGAGAGAGCGTGTGCAAAAGCATGGAGGCAAGAGGCCCTAAAAGGAGTGAGCAGCTGGAGCTTGAAGGAAAGTGAGCAGGAGTGACGAACCGCTCCAAGTGGGCTCCCACCTGAAGGCCGTGCAGTGCCGGCGGACAGGAGACGGAACTGGGCTCATGGGCCCCTGCAGATGCTGAGGGAAGATGGCAATGGACACAAGTCTGGCTTGGGGCACCTCAGTGGAGACTGACAGAGGTGACTGGGGTGAGAGCCATTAGAAGGTTGACTGCACTTACTGGTGTGCGTCTCTGCAGTCTGAGAAGATCCAAAGGAGTGAACAGCAGGGACATGGTTTTAGACTGATGCACAAAGGCTCAGAAAGGATTTTAAAGAAAAAGTCCTGACGGTGTTTCTATATGGAAATATTTATTATTTATTTATTTATCTGACTTTTTATCCTTCACAAAAGACAATGTTTTATGGAGAATACGCATTTACTTATAATGGATGGAGTACCTACACCGTTTGCTCCCTTTCTGAATTTGAAAATAAAAACACTGAACACTTTGCACCTACCTTTTGCCTGTTTGTGTCCTCATTAGCTCGGCTCATGCCGGTCATGTAATTGACGCTTCCAGGTTTAAGGATAGCTAAGGCACCTTCATCCAATCTGGACCATCACAAAGTTGGATAGGTACTCATGCCCTTATTAATTAATCCTTTTCTCTTTTTTGAACCTACCCCACGCCCATAGAAGGTCACTGAGGCCCAGAGCCTATCCCTGGATTTGGCACCTGCCTCTCACTGGGGACTCTCATTCATGCCAAAGCAACACTGAGTACTTAGTTAACCTAAAAGCAGGGCTTACTGATCGCTAGTCTTGTTGCGGACTGTGGAAGGGTCTTGACATCAGGGCCTAGCGACCTGTGCTGGTGGGCCTGGAGATCAATGGAGATTCTACGTCACAGGTGCCGGTACGTTAAATAATGCTGCCCGAATCAAGTTACATTGTTGTGCCCCCCGCCTACAGTATATGTTTACTAGGCATGAGTCGATGCACTTCGTCCACATACAATATGTGTATTGTAATAGAGGGTTCACAATAAAATACTCCGACTGATCTGTTACAAGTTCTGTTAGGGAGACTAGTTACGCATTACCAATTTTATATGTGCTGAATTGGCACAGACTGATCTAAACATAATTCATGTTCACTTCACGCCAGGCCACCAGGTTTGTGTTTCATTTCAGAATTTAAGGACAATGTATTTTTCTCATTCCTCTCTGTGTGGTATAATACGTTAATACAGTTGAAACAAATCAAATTTAGCCTGAACATTCTGAAAAGGTTAGTGTAGACTGGTTACCTTCACCAGATGCAGTGGACTGTTCTCCTATTAAAGTGTAGGCGGGCCTACTGTATGTACACCAGTGTCAAGAGGAATGAAAATGATCTGCTGATAAAAATAACTGACAAGTGACTCATTCCTCCAACATTGTAATGATAACTGCAAGATGCAAATCAATCAGATGTGTAAAACAAGTGATGTGTCACAATGGTATGAATGCTTCAAAGTGGGAACAAAGCATTTCCCAGTTGAGTTGCTGCCAAACAAACAAACAATCCACGAGACCCCAGAGCAGCAGGTTTTACAGGTTATTATTACTTTGTACAAATTAGAACCTAACTGACAAAGATCTAGCTGTCACCAAGTGCTAAGATTAAATACATTTGTTCTGAAGCAGGTAACAAGTTTTACTTTGATATTTTTTTATATTCCATCATTTTAGGAGGGGCAGCACAGTGGTTAGGACTGATGACTAAAATGCACATTACTGCATGAACTGGTGCTTCCATGATGGCCTTGTGTCATTAAGGGTGTGGGGGTATTTGTGAGTTAGTGTGCAACTCCTGTGATGGACCGATGCCCTGTACACAGTGTCTCCCTGCATGGTGCCCTTTGCTGCAGGGATAGCAAGGCAGCACACGTGGCTCCTCAGCTCAGTTTCAACTTGAAGGCACATCAGCCTCTCAAGCAGGCCAGAGAAGAGAGTTCTAGAGATGGAGGTAATGCCAGCCTAATCAGGCACTCCTATATCTGTCTTAGAACGCTTACACGTGTTAAGCTCTTGCCCAAAACTCAAGGTTGGCTTCCTTACATTTTTTTTTTAAATGAACCTGCCACACACTGTAGATTTCTTCACTTGAAACAGGCAGCCACTTTTCACCTTTAATGAAACTTCTTGGATTCTTAGAATCCTTCTGCTCCAAAAATGGGTTCTTTGTCTAAAGACTGAATGCAGATCATCACTTCCGGGACTGAGCCAATGGAAGTCGACCGCACCAGCTCCAGTTCCTCTGATGTCATGTCCGGCTATGATCCAATGGTGGAAGACCACGTGCTTGATCCATATGACCTCACTTCCTGTCTTCCCCTTTAAAACCTGCCCCTTTTCCCTTTTTTCCTCAGTCTTGTTTTGGACTCAGTTGTATGCACTTCAGTGCTGATTATTTTGCTGAAACGACTTTTGCAGCCAGGATACCACATTACACGGGTGGCTGTCCCAAACCTTTATCTGTCCATGTCTCGTTCTTGTGACAGTGGCGTAGTCGGCAGGATGGAGAAGTCCCAGAAGAGAAGGGGACAGGACCTGCAATACACCCAGGTGGGAGCGTACCGGGAGCGAGCATAAAAAAAGTTTGCCAGTCACTCAGGGACTGACTGGCATGCAAGTCGCAGTCCATCATTCTCCCTTTTTTTTAGTTTTGTCAAATCATGCAAGATCTATAAACTCCTTTTTATGAAGGTATTCTTCATCCTGGACTCTAATTGTATTATTTGCTTGGTTATGGCTCTTGTCATGGGTGTTTTGCTTTAAAGGCTGACCGATAAATGAAAACTCTGACATCTGTTCAAGTATTTACTTTTGTAATTTTTTTTGTTAATGCAGATAATAATTTGAGCAGAATGTCCCTTTTGCTCACCTCACTGAGAATCACCCAAACAGACGAGTTTTGCAAGAAAGAAAGTCGGAGCCCTGAAACTGGATTGAACTTGGGGTCAACAGTAGACTCTGCCACACCATTTTTAAATTTTCCTGCAGGGAAACAAACAAAAGAAAAAACATTCAGAAAATGTATTCCATAATGAATTCTTTAAATAAACCCAAAGGAACTAAAAAACCAGCACTTCTTCAAATCTAACACTTAAACACACTCTTAAAATGAACAATCAAAATAAAAAAACAAACTATATAAAGTGTGTACTGAAAGATGTCTCTTGATATTATGGAATCCCATTATTGGGCAGCATCAAGTATGAAATGTCACACGTGTGCACAGCCTCTCTCACCCACTCACATATCCCAGGCCAGGCTAGAGACGTCAGTTAGCCAGACCGATGTATCCTTGAGATGTCTGAAGAAACTGGAGACAAATCAAGTGTACAGTATATGAGGAAATCGGGCACAGTCCATAAAGAGTAAGCAGGCTCTGAACTGAACCCACATTCTCAGAGTGTTTGCATATGCTCTGCTGTATCCTGAAATGTAACACTTAAGTGTGTTAGTTAAGGATAAAAACTTCAATTGTAGGACGATCAGCAGTAGTACACAGTCACTGTCCCGCAGTCGACAGATTCTTCTGAGCCACATGGAAATCATCTCAAGACATCATCTTCTGTACTGTCAGGCACATTTGAGATGAAGGCTTTAATGTACTTAGAATTTTTCAAATCAATCTACTAAGCAATGACACGCTTTTTGAAGTAAGTACCACCTTAATTTTACTGTAACTTGTCAGTGGAAGGTTTTCTAGCCTCATATGCCTTTGCAAAGGAACTGACACACTGAGTGCTTGAATTTAGAAACACTTAAAGATCCACATCTGTTTCATTTGCTGCTTATCTCTGATACTGCACACTAAAAGGAATTTCAGCATAAGGCACATGGACAGCACAATGCTGCATACATCATAGTGTCCATTTTTTTCTCCTTTAGTAAGTAATGATCTCACTTCTAAGCCTTTTCTTAATATTGTTCAGATCATTGAAGGCATGAGCTACACAAATGGAATACTTAAAAAAAGACTTTAAAAAGGGAGGCCTTAACTTGAAATTTGGGCAACATAAATAAAAACAAATTTCAAATACCCACAGTTTCAGTACTGTAGATGCAGCATTTTATATTTTAATATGGTTCAGTCTTGAAAAATAAAAATACAAACTATTCCTGATGTTGCTTTATATAGTAATTCAAAATGGGGGATGTTGAAGCAATACTTTTGGTACCAGTCGATACTAATGTTTCAAAAGCTTTTTTTAGTATATGTATTATCAAATGACAGTCTTTACTGGACTCATGCGTGACTGCACATAGATACGTGAGAAAATGTGAATAAGAACTATATATAAAAATGGCTGATGGTGATGACGATACAGCACCGCATTACCAAATGCTGAAAAGAAAAACAGAAGCTTGGAAATACATTGTCTGCAAGAGAAATCCAAGAATCATGCTTATTATTATTATTATAATTTTAATTATTATTACTATTAAAATAAAAAAAAAAGCCAAAACACAAACAGTGCTGGAGGAACTAAGAGTTGAGGCGCGTCTCTAAATGAAGGGGCTCTAGGCTTGCCTACACCGAGTTGGTCCAATTGTTAATACTGTAATAAACATGTATTAAGTGCTGCAAAGCTCTGACAAAGCACTTTGCTAGTAAGCAAAATGGTACAAATGACCTACTTCAATGATAAATATGCATATGTAAACACTAAATTTGTGACAACCGCTTGATTTTTGTAGCCAAACTAATGCCCCTTTGTATAATCTCCAAAATGTGACAAACGCAGTGAAAGTGTACATGTCACGTATTTGATAGGCACGCTGGTGAGTGTAATGCAGTCTACCAATTAAACTGCAGGTACAGTTAACATTTTACTTCTGGACCAGAACACAAAGTAAGCAATAACAAAGTCCGATCAGTCATTTAAGATGCCTTTAAAACTGTATAACAAAAGGCACTTTACAGGAGCTCTGAAGTAATGGATCAATGTAACGCTGACCAGATGGATTGCACACAGAAAAACAACATTTTTTGCAAATGCAAAATAATAATAAAACAGGGGACAGATTTGGAAAGTTACAGTTCCAGGATTTAGTGACATTTAAAAATTGAATCAATTTGAATATAAATCTTACAAGAGAAAATGTTACGATGAGTTATTTTCTGACAAACCAGATTTGAAAAGCATGATGTTACAAAAACCTCTTTTTAGAATTACCAGAGCCTACGAAAAAACTCGTAGATCCAGCCCACCTTAAATTCCATCACACCTCTCCGCCACCATATTTTGTCCTGTAAATGTGCTGATAAAGACAAGCAGCAAGCAGCCTAGTATCCCATCCCCCCCACTGCCGCAGAATGTTTGCAAAGTTCTCCCAGCTCATGACTTGATTGATTATCTGGGAGTGAAGTGCTGGAGTTTTAGAGTGGAAATAATAGACCATTATTTGGAACACATGCATTTCATGTGTGTTCCGTTTCTACAATAATCTGTGTAAACACATTGTTAAAACAGAAACGTTTTTCATATTTTAGTAGTAAATGACAAAATGTTGGCATAAACTATATAACGTGTGAAGCCTGAAGTCCAAAGATCAAATAAAACTTTCACAAAAGGTTCAAGGACGATACAACAGCTTCCGTGGAGTAGCGGTAAGATTTGCTGACTTGTAATCAAGAGTCCCCGTTCGATCTCGACTGCCTCCTATATTTGCCGTTTTCAGTAGTGAGCTGCTCTTATTGTTAATATACAGTACACACATACGTTTGGCTTGCATCTGTAACAGACGGTGTACATTTATAGGACTTGTAAAAGTTAACGTTTTTTTTT
>JANRMT010028174.1:77924671-77954125 GCA_026402145.1 Polypterus bichir lapradei
ATATAGATATATATAGATATGAGAACAACACTCATATCAATGACAAAACAATTACATTAACAATCATGATACGTTATTTTTTAAATTTTTCCTTTTCTTTTTCATACCTTCTTTAACACACTACTTCTCCGCTGCGAAGCGCGGGTATTCTGCTAGTATATGATATTTGGAATTATTCATTTTATGACCTGTATAGTACATTTCGGAAAACATTGTGGAACGAATGCAACATTATTCAAATCATTCATATTGTGGGATATGGCCGGCCGTTCATCCCAGCCAATAACCCCAGGCCACCAGGTGGAGCCCTTCTTGCAACATAGAGGTGCCCCGAGTTTCAGCAGGGCATCATGGACAGTGGAGTTTTTCATCACAGCCCTGCTGGATACCATGGGGACCTCCAGGGGACGCTGCAGGGCGGAGCAGGGACTGCTATTTTCCCTATAACCCGGAAGTACGTCTTAGGCACAGTGACAGAGGAAATGACGTACTTCCGGGATGAAGAAGAGGAGTTTTCACCCGACCCGGAAGTGCTGGATAATCATGGACTGAGGGATCAGAAGCACTTCCGGGTCGTGGACTACAAAGGACTGTGGGAAATCCCAGACAGACGAGCTGAGTCGGGAGGCAGTGTGACAATGCGTCTGGGAGAGTGGAGGATTTATTGTGTATTTGACTATAATTGTGTTTATGAGTATAGTAGAGTGGAGGGTGCTTTGAGCACATTATTATTGTAATAAAAATAATAATTGAACTTTTATCTGGTGTCTGATCCGAGGGTTCAAGGGGACGACAGCACCCCTTATCTGTCACAATATTCATTCGCATAACATCTTGCGGTTGTAATCAGTGATCGCGTGTTTTTTTTTTCCCCCCGATCTTGCCAGTCTCCACGTTGCTGTATGGGGCTGTTTCTTTTGTGCACCAGGACATGCAGAAGAAAGAATAGTACAGAGAGGTCAGTTCAGCGTTATATGCAATCATCAAATTCAAATGTTAACAGTTCACACACATGCAAGGACCGTCCTTCCTACATTTACGACATGTGTGCCTGTTGCAATGCGCACACTTCTCTCTATGCTGTGGTTCCTATTACATTGAAAGGGCACCTGACACTGACTCAGTTTACTTTCCTGGGGAAAGCGGCTGTCTTGGAACAGAAGCTTGTCGATGTTGCATCCTCCTTTTCTTTTTCCATCACCTTTTCTAGTAAGATGCAACGACAAAGTTCTTCTGCAAGGTGAGCCATGAACACTCTTCTTTTCTCAGTGGACCCTATACATGCCTTGCACAGAACATGTGTGTTGATCTCTACCAGGTCAAGCTTGTTATAGCACACAGCAACTGGCCACCTGCGTGTTCCTGCCACACTAAATAAGCTCACGCCTTCTGGTGCACGATGTCAACGCAGCACAGAGAAAAAAAGAAAAAGACAAATACAGGGGGGTCCTTGGGTTACAACGTCTCGACATACAACGTTTCAAGTTTACAACACTCACTCTCATAAAAACATGAGACATGAGAAGGAATAAAGGTAAGGATTTTTTTACACTCATTTTTTCTGTTACTACAGTACAGTGTACAATACAATATATTTATGTCCTTTTCCTTTTTCTGAGGCTTAGATTTTGTGTTTTTATGTTCTAGATTATGATTTTACAAATGTGTTAAGATAGGTAAGTGACTTAGGCTAGAGTGTGTTTCGACTTACACCAAAATTCGGGTTACACCACTGTTGTAGGAACGGAACTGTGTCGTAACCTGAGGAGCCCCTGTATATGGGACATTGGATATAAATTTATGGTACTTGTAAAAGTTAGCTTTTTTCAGTTTTATTCTCTCAATCACGATCACGCTGTTATCCCCCCACCCAACCCCACCCCTCCTGATCTGACTGTAATTAACAGCGGCAGCAGAAATTCACACCCGATCTGACGCTGTTCGTTTTCAAATAATATTGCATTAGTGCGATGATGTTTTCTGATTGGTACTATTCAGGTCATAAAATGATTTCTTCAAAATGTCACATATATTGTCTCTTTCTTTCAGGTGTGTAATAGGAACCACAGCATAGAGAGAAGTGTGTACATTGCAACAGGTACACATGTCACAAATGTAGGAAGGACGGTCCTTGCGTGAGTGTGAACTGTTAACATTTGAATTTGATGATTGCATATAGCGCTGAACTGACCTCGCTGTACTATTCTTTCCTCTGCATGTCCTGGATTACAAAAGAAAGAGTACTGTGCACCCAAAAGTGGACACTGGCAAGATCAGGAAAAAAAAAAACAAAACAAAAACACGTGGTCACCGATTACAAGCACAAAATGTTATGTGAATGAATATGAATAATATGAATAATGTTGTATCTGTGCCACAATGTTTTCCGAAATGTACTATACAGTTTATAAAATGAATAATTCCAAATATCATATATACCTACGTCTGTGTTTTTTTTTTTTTTTGACATCATACACCATAAGGTGCATACTAATTCGGCGTGAGCAGGAACACTCAATAAAACTGAATAAAAAAAAAAAAATCAAGTGACGGTGAGATACGAAGGCGGCAGATTCACCAGCGTTTGTGTGTCAGCTTTTATCCCTCCAGATCAGAGAATGTCCAGTTCCATTGCCTCAAAACACCATTCACATCTACAGTTACTCCCAGTTTCAAATAAAAACTAACAGCGTCAGATCCCTAGGTAGTATGTATTGTTATAAAGAGTGACTGCATCAACAAACAGATCCACTTTACCTATTGTATAAAATCCATCCTTCTTGTGTTTCAGTTTCTCTTTGGTTTTCAGTCCAGATCTCTGTATTTAAAAAAAAAACAAAAACAGATTACCAATAATAAAAGGTTGAATGTTTAGCTTACCAAAATGCAATGTTGATCAAAATAATTAAATAAGTGCAATTAATTACAAAATTGATGCTTAATGTTTCTGGAGGAACAGGCCTAAAATGTACAGTAAAGGAAGATTGAAGTGAATTTAAATGGTAAGAGCAATTGGGCAGGTCAGGTCAGAAAAACTAAAATTCAACACAGCAACCAAAGCCAAAGAGTTTGTGACACCTTAACAGGTGAAGTTCAGAACAAAAAAGCAAAACCTAAAAAACAAAACAAAACTGCTCGAGATGCTTATCTTCTTGTCCTAGTAAGTTTTCTTCTTTTGAGCAGCAAAGTGAAGACACCAGGTAAACACGTCTTTTTAGAACATGAGAACACTCTACATGAGAACAGGCCATTCAGCCCTAAAAAGCTCACCATTCCTATCCACTTAATTCATCTAAAACAACATCAAATGGAGTTTTAAAAGTACCTAACGTCCTACTATTACCACACTACTTGGTAGCTTATTCCAAGTGTTTGTGGTTATCTGTGTAAAGAAAAACTTCCTAATTTTTGTGTGAAATTTACCCTTAACAAGTTTCCAACTGTGCTTAGTTCTTGATGAACTCATTTTAAAATAACTGTCTCAATCCACTGTTCTAAATTTCCTTCATTATTTTAAGCACTTCAATCATGTCTCCTCTTAATCTCCTTTTCCTTAAACTGAAAAGGCTCAACTCTTTTAATCTTTCCTCATCCCCTGTAACCCTGGAATCAGCCTAGTTGCTCTTCTCTGGACCTTTTCTAGCACTGCTATGTCCGTTTTGAGGCCTGGAGACCACCTGCTCCCCAACCTGACCTGTCCTGGTACGTAAAACACTAGACATCAAACAGACAAGCTTATATTCTGTTTGAGACATCTAAAAGCCCAGCATTCCTTATTCCTTGTCGCGGTTTTAAATTTGTTGCACTTTGGGATGAGCATTCATTGGTTATCAGCTCTCATGCATACAAAGCCCACATCTACGTCTAAAGATAAAAATCTAATCTGTAAATCTCTCCAATTCTCCATTTTAACAATAAATCTTAATATATTTATGTTTAACTCTCTTAGCTAATTTAGTTGTACTGGAAGCAGAAGTCAGAAAACTGGACAAAAATTTCTGTACAGGGATCTTGTTTTATTAATACCATACGGGTTAATAAAAATATTTTTGACATATATCATAAGGAAGGTATTGTGTTTTTCACACTGTTACCTCAGAAATTCAGCCTCCAGGTTTGACAGCTCTAAATTAGGTTTGATAACATTGTGTTATGTATCATAATGGGCTAAACAAATGCTTCCCATAAGGTTTGAAGCCTCCCACTTTAAATGAAATAAAGTGTCACAGTAAAATCATAACGTTATGTTATTTATTGTACACCAACGCAGGTTGAGCTATGAAAAAATAGTTTATCTTACAGAAAAAGGCAAACACTCCACGGTTGTGTTCTGTATTATGTCCCCCGGATGTTCTGTATTACCACTTCGAAAAACATATCTGAAAATGAAACATAAAAAAAATTATCAGAATGATTTGGTTTTGCTCTCTCTTATTCAAACAGAAATGAACAGGAAATTTCTGAGCAGGTTATATTGCTTATAATATTAATAAAAGGATGGTCATAGCTAGAAGGAACAAAATTCTGACTGTTCCATCAAGTTTTAACATTTGTTTCATGTTCTTCACATTTATGTTGTCTTTTTGCCTTTGCTTTATTTCCTTTGTGAATTTCCAGTCATTAGAATAAATAAATAGCAAAGTGTGTACTTAACATATGCAGATGTATTCTGTTTGTGGAAAGAGATAACAAAAAAGCTTGTACAGATATGAAACCAGAAAAATTATGCAAATGATCAAATTATTAAAATATCACAAAGATTCCAGAGTTCACACTGGTACCACTACAAAGAACTGAGCACTCCTGAAGACATGCTAATGGACAAGAGGAGGGAAACTGTGGCTGAGTAGCTTTTTAAATGCATAACAATTAATAATCGTGTCATATAAAAAGGGGGAATTTGAATAATCATGTGTGCAATCAAAAGAAAAGGTTTATTCAAAGATTATACTAAAAAACTGAACTTATTATTTATAGCAATATGTACTTCACTGTTATAACACTTCTCTTGTAAAGCCTGTTTTTGGGAAATAATTAAAATAAAAACATTAACTGTGTAGATAGTGTGCAAATAGGCCTATTGTGATACTAGTAATATCTGCTGTCTTTCTACTGCTTTTGAAAGACTGATAATTTTTAACTTAACAAAAAATATTTTCAAACGCTAAAATGAAAGTGTATGGTTTATTAAGCACTTAGAAGAGTAAAACACACCCTTGCTGAATAAATTTACTATTTTGTTTTAAAAATGCTTTAAATCTTCAACTAATTACTTAAATCCTCGCCTTTAGTTTTCTTCAGATTTTGTCAATCCTGTTGACCAGAGACTGAAAATAGTTTTTGATGGCATTGCAGAAGGGAGCAGCACCCTGCCCACTTCCAGTTAACCAGAATAAAATGGACTTCCTTTTTTTATTTCAAGACTAGGCCAGGTTTATGAAAGCACATTGGGAAAGACCGCGTTTGTTCAAGTGGGATGGCTTGCACCCGAATAGATTCGGCGCCCGGGTCCTCTCCGAAAACATCGCTAAGGTAATTTGTCTATCTTGACTGTCTGTTTCTACTTTAAACTCCCTCCGTAATACTACTGCTTTGCTAGGACAGAATGGCTTAAGAAAGTCTTCTGTAAAAGTACACACCATTAATACTTTAATAACCAGTCTTAATGCACGTAAAACGTGTAGGCAGTGCGGCATAAACACCAATAATTTAGTTGCAATTACTACTTTAGATCAACAATACATTAAAACTATAAAAACAGATTGTAGATTACATAAAAAATACACTCAGAGCGGCGCTAACAAAAATAATTTAGTTTCTGTTCCAATAACTAGTAACGCGCATAGAATTCAGCTCTGCCCCCCGAATCATTAAATATGGCGCTATTAAATGTTAGAGCTTTAACTAACAAGACATTTTTTATCAATGATCTTATTAGTGATAGAAACATTGATTTTATTGCACTAAATGAAACGTGGCTCAGCTCAGACGGCGCAGCTGTTTTAATCGAATCTGTGCCTCCGGATTACAGTTTTACTCGTGCAGACCGCCAGGGAAAAAAGGGGGGCGGATTGGCAAACATTTACTCGAGCCGGTTAAAATGTAAAGATGTTAGTTTTGGTAAATTTAAGTCCTTTGAGTATCTCGCCGTTGTTATTCATGGAGTTTCCCACGTTCTAGTTTTATCCGTGTATAGACCTCCTAAATTTAACGCGTCTTTCATTGAGGAATTTTCAGACCTAATGTCAATTTTAATTACGAATTATGACACACTCTTAATTGTAGGCGACTTTAACTTTCATATCGATAATCAGTGTGACCTAAAAGTAAAGGAATTTATGAACCTCCTAGACTCTTTTGATTTGAGACAGCTCGTTAATCAGCCTACACATAAAGCAGGTCATACGTTAGACTTAATTATCACCAAAGGACTAACAGTTGATGTGAAGCAGATCGTTGATATTGGTCTTTCAGACCACTTTCTTCTACTATTCAGTATAGAAATAATGATAGAAAACATTCATGAGAAGCATATTGTTAAAAAACGCTTCTTTGACTCCTCAGCAGCTGTAAAACTTACAAACATTCTAAGCAATCAGTCCGGTTATAGTGCCAGCTACAATAGCAAGGATGATGTTAATAGTAAGGTGGAAAACTTTAATTCTAAAGTGAGAGCTGCTGTTGACATAGTTGCACCTGAAAAGACAATTAAAAAATCTTCTAGCATTGTTATACCTTGGAAGACCCAAAGAGTGTCTGACTTAAAAAGAATATGTCGTAGAGCTGAGCGTAAATGGAGGAAAACTAACCTTACTATCCATTATGAGATATTGAAGGTTAAAATAAAAGAACACAATAACACAGTCCGTCTTGAGAGGCACTGCTGTTTCTCTCAGATTATAAATAACAATGCTAGTAATCCCAGAGTCCTATTTTCTACAATTGATCGTCTGCTAAACCCAGGTAACACAAAGGAATGCCCCCATAATACTTCCAGCGAAACCTGTGAGAACATTGCTATATTTTTCAATCAAAAAATGAATGATATTAGAAATAATATAGTATATCTCCCCAACACTGTGGAACCTCCTAAGCCCCAGTACTCCGTTATAAACAAATTCAATTCTTTCACCAGGATAGATTTACCTGATTTACATAGAATAATCTCTCAAATGAAACCCTCCACCTGCGTCCTTGACCCAATACCAAAAAGGTTTTTCAAGGAAGTACCAGACGCGCTTATTGATAATATCCTTGACATAGTAAACTCGTCATTAGATACGGGGGTTTTCCCAGACTGTCTTAAGACTGCTGTAGTTAAACCCCTACTCAAGAAAAATAATCTTGACCCCTCTGCTTTTGAAAATTTTAGACCCATCTCTAACCTGCCCTTCTTAAGTAAAATTCTAGAGAAGGCAGTAATTATGCAGTTAAACGACCACTTAAGTAAACATGCTATTCTAGATAAATTTCAGTCAGGTTTTAGAACTAATCACAGTACAGAAACTGCACTCGTTAAAGTAGTAAATGACTTGCGATTAAATGCAGACAGAGGCCATTTATCTGTTCTCATCCTCCTCGATCTGAGTGCCGCGTTTGATACCATTGATCACAATATTCTTAGAAATCGCCTTAGTCAATGGGTGGGCCTCTCTGGTAATGTCTTAAATTGGTTTGAATCCTACCTGGCAGGGAGAAAATTCTTTGTTAATTGTGGTAATCACAACTCAAAGACGCATGATATTCTATATGGGGTTCCACAAGGCTCTATCCTGGGTCCGCTTCTTTTCTCAATCTATATGCTTCCGTTAGGTCAGATTATCTCAAGTTACAACGTGAGCTACCACAGCTATGCTGATGACACACAGCTGTACTTATCAGTAGCACCTGATGACACCGACTCTCTCGAATCAATAACACAATGTCTTACTGGTATTTCTGAATGGATGAATAGTAATTTTCTCAAGTTAAATAAAGAGAAAACTGAAATTGTATTGATTGGCAAAAACGGATTCAGTGAGGTTATCAGAAATAATCTTGACGCATTAGGATTAGAAGTTAAGATGGAAGTAAAAAACTTAGGGGTAACTGTTGACTGTAACCTGAATTTTAAATCGCATATTCTTCAGACCACTAGGACAGCATTTTTTCACTTAAGAAATATAGCAAAAGTTAGACCTCTTATATCATTGAAAGATGCTGAGAAATTAATTCATGCTTTTGTTTTTAGTCAATTAGATTACTGTAACGCACTGCTCTCAGGACCACCCAAAAAAGACATAAATCATTTGCAACGAGTGCAGAATGCAGCTGCTAGAATCCTAACTCGGAAAAGAAAATCTGAACACATCTCTCCAGTTTTAATGTCACTACACTGGTTACCTGTGTCTTTCAGAATTGACTTTAAAATTCTGCTTATAGTTTACAAAGCCTTAAATAATCTCGCTCCATCTTATATATCGGAATGTCTGACACCCTATATTCCAAATCGTAATCTTAGATCATCAAATGAGTGTCTCCTTACAATTCCAAAAGCTAAACTTAAAAGAAGTGGTGAGGCAGTCTTCTGCTGCTATGCACCTAAAATCTGGAATAGCCTGCCGATAGGAATTCGCCAGGCTAATACAGTGGAGCACTTTAAAACACTGCTGAAAACACATTACTTTAGCACTTCCTGGTAGCACTGGACATAAGACAGATTCTCAACGTTGATCAGGGTGCCAGTCTATCACGGTGCACACTCAAACCCACACTAACTCTTACTGGACTGTACAAGAAGTCACAGCCAGCCAGTAGTTTTCTTGGCAACACTTGGCATAAGACAGTAGCCAAACATTGAAAGAGTGTACACCTACCACAGGGCACACTCTAAACCTCGCTCATTTCTCCAGGGCCAACAAGCACAAGTAAACAGAGGACCAGGAGAAAAACTAATGCAGACATGGGGAGAATTTGCAAGTTCTTCATAGGAATAATAATAATTAATTACATTTGCACAGCGCTTTTTCCACTATTCAAAATGCTTTACACAGACAGAGGGGAACCATCTGGGTGATGCAATGGCAGCCATTATTGTGCCAGTATGTTCACCACACATTAGCTGGTGAAGCGGTGAGAGAAAAAGTTACCAAATTAGAAACAGAGGATGATTGGGGGGCTAGGCTGACCAGGCCATGGTGGGCAGTTTAACCAGGACAGTGTGATAAACCATACTCTTTTTGAAAGGTGCCCAGGGATCTTTAAAGACAACAGAGAGTCAGGACCTCAGTCTTACATCTCATGGATGGTGCCATTTACACACACACACAGACCACAGGGTAAGCACCCCCTGATAGTCTCACCAATAGCCAAGCTTTTCCTAGATGGTCTCCCATCCAAGTACTGGCCAGGGCCCAAACATGCTTAGCTTCAGATGAATGACCTGTTCTGAAGCGCAGGAGGTATGGCTGCTGACAATTCCCAAGATGGGATTTACATTTGGGACACTTGAACTATGAGGAAGAAGCATCTATGAATCAATTGTCCCAAAACAAAAACAGTCCTGAATTTCTGTAGACTTGGTAAATGATAACAGCTTGACATACTGTACATACTTACTATGCAGCCTGACACATGAGCCTGCAAAGACTGTTGTGTGAGCAATTCTTTTCTGTAATGCAATTATTCTTTTCTTGGACTGAGATTGTACATAATCACATTTCTGCATTAAGCTAATACAATTCTAATTCCATCTTACTCAGGCGAGCCAAGGCATATTAACTGTGATTTGAAGAAGACATGCTGACTTTTGTGTAGGCCTGTGATGTCAGCTTCCTTCAGAGGATGTCATTCAATTCAGCCTATTTTGGTATGGCGCTTTTTGCTGAGTGCAGGCTCGAGCACTGTTACCTGTGCAGTCGTTCCAAAATATATCTATAAAACTATTCTATAAAAATGAAAGAAAATGTGAAGAGTAAAATATACATTTATAATGTGAATCTGCCTTCTATGGAAAATATTGATACTGTAGAAGCATTACCAAATTGGGAGACTTGAAGGAGAATTATAAAATGGCAGAATTTGCATGCATAATATGCCTATAGACTTTTAAGAAGAAATTATTGATTTACCTGCAAAATATGTGGGAAATTTTCAATTTACCAGTCTGTCTACAGTACATGTCCATCCTTACTTAGTCTGATAGAATGTGACCTCAAGTAAAAATGGTCAAAATAAGGTTTCCAAGTAATGCTGGGGGGCTGTCTGTGACAAAGTAAGGACCACAAAGAAAAACCACTGGATAGCTGGGCAGAGCAGACAATACTGAGGTGTTTTGAGAATTCAATTACTATGCATCTTGGGTGCTTTGTACAGGATGTGTACTTGGCACAGTCCATTTCAACTAAAGTCACTGGCAGCCTCAGGACACGCAGGTAGGTTAGGAATGTGTGGGAAGTCCCCAGTCAAACCTCAAGGCTGCATCTGTGAATAAGATAACCTGGCCTGCTCAGCTCACCATGCTGCCAACACAAACATCACCACCAAAAGTGAACTGGAAGTTAAGTGGGACAGCAATTTACTTTATTTGCTAGTTTACTTTCAGAACCCACAATGGCTGTTTTCTTAACTAGATACCAATGAATAACACAAATAACAAGGAAACTAGCATCTCATCGGTTGAATCAGTCTGATGTGCTTTCTTTACCAATAAAATATTTAAAAGGCAGAAAAAGAAGCACATTAATGTACTCTGAGCCATAAAATATTTAGATAATGTTGTAAAAAAAGGAAAGTGCATAAAATTAGACCATTACCAAGTCATGTGATTAAATAACATGTTTTCATTACTATACAATTAAAATGGATTTCCAATTAAGAAATTGGATTGAATAAAAATCTATGGTGGCATCTAGGAACAGTGTTTGACACGCTGAAGGAATAATGTTTAAGAAAAAACTTTCCTTTCATTTTAAACTAAAAAAAAAACAAACAATCTACCAAGGCTCGCTGATGGAAGTCAAAACCATGAAATCTCTAAGGTCACATTAATTTACTCAAACATTGTGAGTTTAGTAAGTAATAATGTGGAAAACCTGCGTCAGGGTGCCACAACCCCCAACTTCAGCTTCAGGCACAGGGTTAATGTGTATTTGCCGTTAACCAATATCAAAGATTTCTGACATATTCTGCACAGCCTTTGATGTTAACATATCGACTACTTACTACCCACACACAATCACTAACTCTTATTCACAAGAAAGGGCACAGAGCTAGGAGACATTTTGTCTCTAGATATCACATCCTTGAAGCCATAATTCAGAATAAAATAATTTTATTATAGAGAGCTGTCAAGCAATTTTATTACTACTGTTTAAACAGACTTGCCCTGGAATACTTTTCATATCCTCCAATGCAGAGTATTTAATGTTTGGAGAGCGGACCAATTCACTTTTTCTCTCCTTTTCAATTTTAGGTCCTAATCAACTTTCCTCTCAGAGTTTCAGGGAAGTGGCTCACCTTTCTATATTGACTGGTCTGTCAAATTTAAAGAGAATATAGTCCCCTGCAATGGGTGTGATGGCCCAGAAGAAATCTTCTCCCATATAGGTCTTTTCCAAATTATGTCCTTGGTAAACCTTCAAAGAGGTAGACACCTCAGCTGGGGGGTTCACATGAACCGTCTGTAGTAAAGGCTTCAGAAAGTCTTTATCCTGGAACAAGCAAATATGTCAGTTTGGGACACAACATTTTTGCTGGCAAACATTGACAGGTTTTGCTTAGTGAGAACAGCTGTTATGAATATCAGTACTTTTTACATTTTTCTTGAGTTTAGATTATTTTTCTTTCAGACTTCATTTTGTATTGGGGTTTTAGATCATACAGAACTTAGCTTAAGTTTCATTTTATTTTCTGACTTTTTTGTTTCAATGGTCATGTTCTGAAATTGCCAGAATGCCATCTCGTTTTTTAGTGGACAACGCCATTTAAAGTATTCATTGATATGACTGTCTTAAATGTTGGTTTACTGTTAGGGGGCATGGCTCCTGAAGTTGCATAGCGTGATGTTATTGGCACAACGACATTTAAGACTGTGCCACATAAATATCTCTTTTCAAGACTGTGGTTACTTTAGTGAAGACTGCAGCAAGCTTATCTTTTGATTCTGGGGTATTGTAGCTAGTTTTTCAGACTTTAATTTTGGTTCACACACTGGGTTGTGATGCGCAGTCAGTCCTTCTGGTTTCAACCTCTACTTGAGTATTTGATTTAAGATTTTAACTCCTGATTCTACTGCGTTAGGCTTTGTTTGCCAAATTTCAGTTTTGTGGCAGAACGACGATTATGCCAATGAACTTCTGTGCTCCGCCTTTCATAAGAAAAATATCTGAGATGATGTCTTTGTTCAGGAGTGTTTGAAGACAAAAACCTTCATGGACTGGAGTCACTGAATAAGGGAAGCAACAATGGATGCTGACGTGCAGACAGCTTTAGCCCCTCTTCTCTTTTAATGCCAACAATGAGGCTCGAGTAGAGAATATTGGAATGAGGCAGGCATCTTGTGTCTGGAGCCTCTAATTTTGAGTTAGGGATCAAGTGTGCAATGCACCTCATGATACGTGGTGTGTGATGCTGTGCTGAATTTAAATAAATAATCGCGGCTCTCAAAGTGCAGGCTCTAATTGGGCGCTGGTGGGTGTGTGGATGCATGTTGCTGCAGGGACGGATCAGGGGTCCCTGCTGCGATTGCGTGTGTCAGGCAGGAGGGAGTGGCATATGCACATCTGTGCCCCATTAGGAATAGCAGAGCTGAAAAAGAGCCTGCAAGGGTAGAGGGAGGAGGTTGGGAGCATGCACTGATTACAGCACATTGCCACACCCACCACACAACGAACCACCTGGATTTGGACCCGAGTGCAGTGGGTGACACCTCAGCACCACACTGGAACATTGTGTGGTTTTTTTTTTTTTACAGTGGCTGGAGTGTCAATCCTGTCACAACCCCTTGAAATTTCCCTGAAAGTTGGAAGACCTGCTTGCAGGGCTGGTTTTTATTCTTATTTTAAGCCTTGCTTTTAAACTCATGGACTGTCACTGTTTTCAATGGATTATTTATTTATTGATTGACTATTGTACTATACTGCTTTTGGACACTTAAATTATTTCTTTAATGGATTGTTTTAATAAAATCACTACTCACATTTGCACCTAACCCCTGCTTTGTATGAATGAGCATCCTCATTTGCAGGGCTCAACCCTCGGGTACGTTATCAGCAGTAGAGGGTTCAAGAGGCTCCCAGAAGGAACTGGCGGTGTGGAGCCAGCCCACACCTTAGCGCTACCAAGAGCAAATATTGAAGTTTGGGAATTAACCACTTAAGTAATTCAGAATGGCACATAACAAAATCTATGCATTCACACATCCACACTTTCACACTGGGGCCAAATTAGATTCATCAGTTAACCTAACCTGCAAGCTTCCAGAGTAGCCAAATGAAAACTCACACATACAGAAGTGCAAACTCCACACGGGCCAAGGATTCAAATGCTGGATCTGCTAGTCACAAGGGCTAAACTCTACAGTACAATGTCACCCTAGTGTGAAAAGGTTATTTATAGTGAGGCTGGAGGAAAGTCAGTGAGCCTTGTCCATCTAACAGAGAACATTTCTTTGTAGTAAGAGATAAATAACGTTTATTTGATATGCTGCCTTTCATAGCTTTAGAAAACTACAGTGATGCAAACTTTAATCTTCTAGACTGTTCTGCATTAAAAAATAATTAAATCCTAATTTTACAGTAGCCATGCTTCATTTTATTTAACTGTTAAGCCACTAATGTAGACGCTAATGTAAACCTACCGTGAGTTTCTGGATTTTTCCAGCCAGAGATGAATGAAGACCCACATGTTGAAAGAGGGATGGCCTGAACCGGACACGCAGACTGGATTTCTGACGCTCGCAGTGCTTCTACATTTAAGGCAAAAGAAAAAAAAAGTCAATGAATTATCCAAGCAACTATAGTGAAACTACCTTATGACGTCACAAAATAAATGTAACGTTTATGCAGCTGCATTACTACACTGCTGTCATTTCATCTTCAGACAAATAACCTGAAGTTGCATCTCTGCTGTGCTTGTGGGCCCACCAAAGGTGACAAAATAAATAACTTTTTTCAGGGAAAGACTGCAGTTCTTGGAGGTTTAATTGTCCGAGTGCTCACTTACTGTGCTCTATACAGTATCACCCTGCTCAGCACACAGCTACTAGAAAAAGGCTGGAAATTCAATGTGTTAACCTAATTTCAGAATGATGGATTAGTGCTTCCAGGAACCAAATCAGATAGATGTCAGCTTTAATACATGCAAATGTTCACTTGCATCAGAATAGTATTGAATGAGCAGGGCAATGTTATGCACATTGTGAGTGGAAGATGAATCTATACCAGCAGTAAAACAAAGCTACATTGGAAACACGTGAAATGGGAGCTCTTCTGGTATTGAGATGACATTTGCAATTAAATCAATGATCAATTACAACATAGGGCATCTGACATATCATTTTGGAATTTTTAATTTACTGTATGCTCAAATAGGTGTTAACAGGCAGGAAAAAAATAACTACTGACTAATAATAAAAACAGGAAATGAAAAAAATAAAAACACTGAGATTCCATATAGAGAGCTATACAAAGCATCAGCAGTTTACACTGTAATTTGTGTGGTTCAAACAATTCACTTAAAATAACAAAACACAGGTTCAGCAATGGACAACTCTTAAGCAGAATACTATACTGTATATATCTGTGACAACAGAGGATTTATTTCTCCTCTTCTGTTCAATAGAGTTTTCATTTTAATGGTGTAATTTCAAGCTGTGCATAAATCTTTAAAATGTCCATCAGTGAGAGGAATCAACATCAAGTCGATTTTATTGGATTTCAAAATTATGCAAACTAGAGGTGACACAATTGTAACAGAATTCTATAGTCCCAAGTAGCGTACTGTTAACAGAATCCCAAAGAAGGTCTTCATGTCGTGCCTTTAAAGTCAAGTCACCAAGTCTCGTAAAACCCATGCAATATGAATGGCAGAACAGACAGTTTTATTTTTATTCATTTTTTCATAATATTCATCTGGTTTCTGAACCTAATTAATCCAAATTCAGTGTTTCAGAGGCCGAAGTCTATCCCATCAATACTGGACATAAAGCTAGAGCCATGTTGGGACAAGAGACCACCTCATTACTGTGCACATTCAGGCGGTTTCACACACCGATTCAAGTATAATTTAGAGCTGCCGGTTAATCTAAAAATACACTTCTTGGCAGGTAAGAGGAAAGCCAAAATACCATAAAAAACCCAAACAGATGTAGAGGGAATGTTCAAGCTCCATACCAACAACAACCAGACTAATATAAATTAAGTAATTCAAATAATTAATTTATAATAATATTTGAAGAAATTTTGAAGTTAGGACTCCTAGAGAGTGACTGCTATTACTCTGCAGAATTGTTTGTCAAACCATAGTAAGCACCTTAGTGATTTAACTTTGTACAAACATACCGTCAGGGTTCACACAACCTGCTTGGGTAGTTCAAGATGAGACTACGGAGGAACACGGAGCAACTCTGGATGCATCAAGGCAGGTTTGGCTTTCTTTCAGTAGAGGACCAGAAGTCCAAGGAAGAAGGTTCGCCTTTAAAGCTCTCTGTAAGTGGACCAGGAGAAACAATACCTGACAGAAGAGCTGCCTACCTCAGTCACGATATACAAAATGGGACAACAGCTGATTATGGGAATAAAGCGGTTTTATGACTCAAGGACAGCCATAGTTAGAGGTGAGGAATATGTAATAATCAATGTGTTGGTGTGATCTGTGAGCCTGAGTGCATTATATACATAAATGATATTTATATATAGCATGTTTAGCTTAATATAAGAATACAACCATTAAATAATGATATTTTAGCAGTATTAGAGCCCACAGAAAAGGCCACACAAGGCTTGCAGATGCAGGAATTTGCCATATAAAAGCTGATAATTAAAGTTTTACTAGCGATCTGAAGGTCAAATGAGCATGAGTGGCAAGACTGAATGGTCAGGTGCCTGGACATACTGTAACCAAGAGTGAGTGCATACAAATGTTAGCAAAAGTAGCATGTGAAGTTTTAGTAAAACATATCAATTGCCATTTCTAAAACTATCCTGAGGTTATGAAATAAGTAGACATGTCCCATTCAGTCCTACAGTATTTGCTGGCACACCTAGAACAATGCCTCCTATGCTGGAAAGGACATACAAAAATGTCATGAACACCAACAGGACGTCATGCTGCTCCATGGGCTTCATTCAGCTGTTTTTATTTGGAAGTAAGAGCCAACACTAATGGCTAGCTAAGTGCATCCTCCTGTTAGAGCCATACCTGAGGGCTGAAATTTTAAATGAATATATTTCTTAGGAAGAGTGTGACTGCACTGCATGCTGAATACAACAGTTATAGTCTTTAGACACAGAATATGAAAACAATGTGCTTGTCATCTTATTGAGGAGAAATGCACAATCACAACATTTGTAACAACTCAACAACTTACCAATACTTGTAAAACTAAGTTACTACAAATGACATAAAACAGATTTCTTTTCCTTTGCTCTTCAGTATGTGCACTGTAGTAGTAATTACATAAAGAAAGAAAGTAATCCATTACAAATGAATAAGTATTTCTCTTAAATTGTAATGGGCTTACTTTACTCTTTACTTCCTGAGGAAACTCCTTTACAAACTGTTTTACTTTTATGTTACTCACTAAATCCATGTAAATACATACCAATAGGAAAGGATAAAAATGACACCCACAGTACTTCAGTATTTTAATAAGAAGGAAATAACCAATAACAGTAAACAAGAATTCAGTATTGAGACAAGTAAACAGCATGACTTATTCTAAACATATTCAACAGCTAGTAGAGATCTTCAGCTCACCAAAAACAATTGTTAATAAAAAAAATAAGTTTTAATAATTAAAAGCAAAACCGGCCTAACCATTTGGGCCCTTGCAGACATGGAATCAGTAAACCATAAAATTATTAGCATATATTCATTGAGTGATGCCAGGTATTTGTAGTCAATATTTATCATGTCCCTCTGTCTTTCCCCATTTTACACTATCAAAAAAGCATCTGGCAATCAAAGAGAAAGCACTTCTATGTTGTAACAAACTATCTTACATTCACTAACAACTAATGTCAGGACGGAGGTACAGTAACTTACATGTACAATGACTTCTCTCTTTGTGGGAATGTTAAAGAGATGTCACAGAAAAATCTGAAATGCATGATGGGATACACCATTGCATTTTTATGACAAATGATGCTTATATTTTTTTCATCTGATTGAATATCGAAGACTTTTTTGCCTCTGTCCATTCTCAATTCCATATAAGCTCACTGATCAAGAGGCTGAACATCACAATGAACATAAAAATAAATGCAGCTAAATGTTATTTAGAAAAGGTCCAGCATACAAATTGTGGTTCACTCTGCTCCATCTCACTTAAACTAGAATTAAATTCTCCTTATTAATCATATTCCTTCAATGACTTGTATAAATGAAATACTATTATCTTTGGAAGTACAGCTCTTTATTTCTCAATAAAGAGAAAGTCAACCCTAATACAATCTTGTAGTAAAAGCAACTATAATGTAATGCCATAAACAACACACACCTCCAGTACAGGTCCAACAGTGTCATAAAAATTCAGTGTTTGCATGCGCAGTGTAACTCGGGAGCGGGATGCAGATCTGCTAACCAAACTCACCTCCTTGAACATTACGTGAGATTACCTGCCCTTCAAGATATTTATGACACTTAGATTTTATTTGCTTCGAAACTTGTTTAAAACAAGTAACAAACCTTTAGTTATGTCATAAACTCTGTTTATGAGGATGTGTTCAGAATTTGAAATCCTTAAGTAAACATCCCAGAGTGTCCTGAACATTTTTATTTGCCGTTTTCCTCTGAAAAAAAGAACCATTATAGACTGTGCTCTCTAGTCGTACTGCTCGCCTTTGTCAGTAGGGGGTTGAGTGCTTGTTGTAACGGAAGCATACTATTGTACTTGTTCTGTTATTTTAATTTGCTTGATTGAGGTTGTGCTTCATTATTTTTTGTTTCCTTAATAAAATGATTAGGCATACTTCAGTTATTTGAGTAAATCAATGCACCTTCCAGAATGCAACAAATGAAAAATATGACAAAATACAGGAAACATTCCTTATGCCACTTACCGCATCCCTCTCAGGGTTGCAGACCTTCACCCAAAGGATATGATCAAGGAGCCAGTCAATTGGCTTCTCTTTATAGAACATAAATATGAACTCCACAATCAGATTAAGATCAGGCGCTTGGAACATCTTCCCTGTAATGTTAAACAGAACAGACTTGAACTTCACCACACTAAGTAAGAAAAATGTCTTTGTGAGTGGACATGCAGTGGCAAAAACATCAGCTTGCTCCTGATGAATTTTCCTTACAATAAGCAATTAGAATCTGCCTAGCATTATGGACCAGTTCATTCACACTGTACTAACGTGCACCTATCGACTTTCATACAACATGAATGAGCAAAGTCCACTGGCAAAAATAGTAACTGGTTCTGTGATTTGATTTACACAAACAAAAAGTTATTTTTAAATAAACTGCATAAAATAATTGTTTAATCAATTACTATAAACAAACGATATGAGGCAATTGAATACCAAACTGTACCAAGTAAATGTAAGCCCTCACTTTAAGCTTGTTCTTTCTTCAAAACAATTATAGTCTAATTTATCAGTCATGTAACACCCAGAGGCCTACATCCCCAGTGAGGACTTTGACCGAGCTCATGGAATGGCTACATCCTAGACCAAGGTGCGAGATACAGTGTCAAAACATTCTCCTCATGTACCTGTATGATGCCAGCTTTCTGACAGTTTTAAAATGTAATAAAACCAAAAGTTTGCTTTAAATTTAAAGAATCATGTTATTAATAATTGATATTTTAGCTACTTGGCATGCTATTCTATATACATACAGTGTGGCATATGGCTGGTCGTTCATCCTGGTCAATACCCCCAGGCCACCAGATGGAGCCCTCCCTGCAGCATGGAGGTGCCCCGAAGGCCAGCAGAGAATCCTGGGCAATGGAGTTTTTATCCAAGGCCCTGCTGGATACCATGTGGGCCGCTAAAGGACGCTGCAGGGAGGAACAAGGAGTATTTTCCATACAGCCCGGAAGTACGTCACAGTCACCTGGACAGGGGAAATGACGTGCTTCCGGGTTGAAGAAAAGGAGTTTTTTATCTTACCCGGAAGTGTTACCAGTCACATGGACAGAGAGAAAAACACTTCCGGGTCAAGAACTTTAAAAAGGACTGTGGGAGATCCCAGGGAGAACTGAGTTGGGTGGCAGAGGGACAACGCGTCTGGGAGAGGAGGATTGGTTATTGATTTATTGTTGTGATTATTGTATGAGTATTGTGGAGTGTAATAATAATAATAATTCTTTGCATTTATATGGCGCTTTTCTCACTACTCAAAACGCTCCGCAGTTGCAGGTTAAGGGCCTTGTGCAAGGGCCCAACAGAGCAGAGTCCCTATTGGCATTTACGGGATTCGAACCGGCAATCTTATGATTGCCAGTGCAGATCCCTAGCCTCAGAGCCACCACTCCGCCTAAGTGTAGGGTGCTTTGTGCACTGTATTATAATAAAAAGTCAAATTGTTGGACTTTTATCTGGTGTCTGGTCTGAGGGTTCAAGGGGACGACAGCGCCCCCATCTGTCACAACAGTTAATGCCATCAACATGCGCCTACAGAAGGCATTTACTTTTTCTTCTTTTTATGAATTTAAATTTTACAAAGTATTTCATAGTTCAATAAAAACAAATAAAATCTATCTTTACCAATAAATCCAAGCTGTGAGAATTCCAAAATCATCCAGTCCTCAGATGTTAGCTGCTGTGCAAAGTTTTTCATGGTCAGGAAATAGTTTGGTTTGGCAACAATGTCGTCTTCCAGCTAAATGAAAAGAACATACAAGTTAATTAAAAGCAAAAACTATCAAAAATAAAAGTGGTGTCTTACAGTTGTGGAAAAAATTGTGCATATGGATGTAGGTCTAGAGACTGCTTCCCCAGTATTTTTACATACTGTATTAACAACATTCAGTGCCAATGCCCATCAAATATTAGAAGCTTGTACTCGGCTGGCATTGCATTCCGTGTTTATTAACAACACCAAAAAATTGCATGCATAAGCAAGCTGCAGCCTTTAATAGAATATACTAGGTACTTAAATATTCATTTAAAAGTGATAAATATTTATTACCAACATGAAAATAATTTACTTGCAAAGAGACTTAGCTGTACTTTAAGATTTTGGGTGACTGCCCTCATTATTGCATCTATATCACTGCCAGTAATATGATAGCAACAGAAGACTGGCACCAAGCTTGAAAAGCTTGTGAGGTTTGATTTTAGTGGTTTTGGCATATCTTATACCAGCATTAGTGATAATTATTAATATTTCACTTTCCAAATTGCCACACAGACAAAACTACTGCATGGATATGCAAACAGTCTTTTGTCCTCCTTGAATTATACCTGTATTATTCTCTTTAAATTCCAAAAATGTGGGCACAGATTTAACTACAAAGCCAAAACAAGGTGATGTGAGTTTGTTTAAACACAGAATATACAGCTTCCATTTGGGCTTAAAGACTTAAGATATTTTATCCTTTCAGTATCGCATGCAAGGCAAGGATCACTAGTTGAACGGAATGCTCTCCTTAACTTCTCTCCAGTGGAGGCTCTTTAGTCATGGCCAAAGCACACATTACCCCAATACTACAACTTCATGAAGTGAGTACAAATGATACATTATGTTATCTTATGGTCAAAGAGTTACCATCAGCACCACTAAAATGCCTCTCTCTATATCTGTTGCTTGAATAATCTGCACTCAACTGGGCAGTAGTAGTTGTTATATTGCTATATAGCAATGTCATAAGCACAGTACCCATTAACATTTACATTTGATCTTCTCCAAAGACATGCTATAGTTAACAAAATTAAAGTATACATCAGCTAACAAAATTACCCACCTGCACATAATAGACTCCCTTGTTTACTGCATACATCATAAGAAAGCAATAGTCAAGATTCTGTTTTGTTCTCCACCTGCAGAATATTTCAAAAGCAAAAAAAGGACTTTCATTTCTGTTGTTCCACAGCTGTGTCCAGAACATCAATCCATCTATTTTTTGAATGTATTCTTTCCATTACAGGAAAACAGGAAGATTGAGTTTATACTAGTAAGAAAGGGCACAAGACATAGGATTGACATTGGATCAAATGCCCATCGCATTACACTCTTGTGCATACCCACACTGCTACAAGGGGCCCACTCAGACTCGGCAGTCAACTATAACAGTATAGTACCTGAAGAATACTAAACACATGGGGTGAATGTGTAAGATTGACACAATGAATCGACAGGAAAATGAACACAAGCAGCTCTAAACATTGCATCAGCATTCCAGGTCATCCTGACCAGACAGTTATTTTTGACAGTTCAGGGACTAAACAGCAAACAGAAGGTAAACAAATAAAAACTGTCCATTAGCTATACACCCCACTAAGCAAAACAGAATAAACTGTACTTAGTAAAAGAGCATGATTTTGAACTTCTCAAGACACCCACTGCGCCCTGCTAAACTGTAATGCATATTACAATTTAAATTGACCTCTGCACAAACGGTATCCTAAACTAAGTTTGACACCCAGGAAAGCATGGAAAAAATTAGTCTAGCAATTTATGATTTAGATCAGGAGCTCCCATAAGTCAGGGCTTCCTAAAATGTTGTACCATCTTAACAGAGCTCCCCAATGATATAAAGAAAATGCTGCAAAGCAGCCTTGGATCTTGGTTACTGCTCACAGTAGTCACACAACATGACTTTGTATAACAGTAGACCTATTAATCAATGTAAAGTATTAATGACAGCAGACTATCGGCACATATGTGATCAATTGCCACATGGTATCTCTAGGCCAGGGGCACTAAAGGAAATGAAATATTTTGAACTACCACCATTTGTCCTGTCTTAAGCTGTTAACTAGACACTACTTAAAAAACTTACTAGACACTACTAAAAGCTGTAATTCTTTAACTCACTCCCCTCCCTGCAATACAGCATTAGGGAATTGTAATAAGGGACAACAAAAAAAATAGTTTTTACGTTATTGTGTCTCTTTTCATTTTTCTTATATACACCAAATTCTTTTTAAAATTATTTTAATATGTAAGAACAGTAGTTTGTTTTGATAAGGAATATAAATTCAAAAGCCTAACATTACTGTGAATATACAAAAATATATAGTTAACATATATAAATTCAAACATAAAGAAGTAGAAAAATATGTGATATATGATTTCAGGCCAAAAAGAACAAACTCAAAGTCAATGTTATAAGCCTCATTCACAGTACTGTGCATCTTTATGCTTTACAGAATTAATATTGTTAATGGTGGGTCCCAGTTTTGAAAACTTTAAGCGCAGTTCTGTTTCTGTGTTCAGCAAGTTTCTGTATTATCCCTCTATAATTTTAAGTAAGGTAACTGAATACTGATGACTCTGTCTGAAACAATAGCTTTCAGCTGTTGATTAACAACACTAAAATGAAATGTTTGATATGTGTATTGCATTGTTAATAACATTTTCTTTAATTTTCATTGTATATCCTTCTGCATTAGCTCTGCCAATTAACTGGTCAAAACAGGATGGTACACTAAACAAGTTTACCAAAACTGAAAATATTGCAATGCTGGCATTTAGGATCTGAAAGTTCCACTGTGCAAGTTGCTCATGAAGGTGGCGGGGGCAACAAAGATGTACTCTTTTGCAAAAAAGTATTGATCTCGGTGCATGGCGTCTGGGCAGCCTCAATCCTGATATGGTTCCACTAAAAGAGGTGAAGATAAAGTGGGAGCCATTACCTTGTGCCCCATGTGAACGGTGGGAGACTTTGGAATGGTGGTGGACACGGAAAAGAAGAATGCAGCCAGTTAGGCAAAAACTGGAGTGAAGTCTCACACAGCAGGACCACTGTGAGATGGAGTGAAGGGACTAAAGCATAGCCAAACTGAGTAACCAATAGTCCTATTAAAGTCCCATTTTTTGCCCAGTTGTTTTTTGTGTTTCCTCAAGCACCACTTGACAGCTGCTTCCATAATCCACAGACTGGGAGCTGATGCTCTAGTCAATAACTATATTCATACATAGGACTACCTTTATGCAGCAATTGAAGAACATTTTGAGTTACCTGTATGTTTATTTGAAAACTACTTGAGGCAACTTAGACAGTATTTAAAATGTTTATGAATGTCAACTTCACCAGGACTGCTGCGATCCCACAGTTTCAAAACTTCTGATTTAGATGATTCAGAAAATATGGTCTGGCTTATCCAACTTGAATAAAAGAAACTGTACGCCAATTAGTATGTCCATTTGAGGGTAAAAATGTAAATTTTGTTTGCATGTTGACTTGGAAAAGTAGGGGCTTCGGAGAAGGAGAAAGTAAAATGCATGAATCATCTAAAGATAGGCTCTTGCTTGGTAGAATGCGGCATACAGTCCCAAATTGAGTGCCATGAGACCAGTTGATTTTTTTTTTTAAGATGAAGGCTTTCTAGAGACTAGCAATTTTTCTCCAGCCAGTCGAGTGGCAAAGTGGAAGGATTTTTAATTGAACCCTTGTCCTAACCCAGTGTTGACTCTAGACTCAATATTGTCTTCTAGCTAAAAACAGATTTAGTTCATGTTATAGAGGCTCTGGGCCACCAGGCTACAGTCTCGTCTCGCAACCTATGAGACCACTGCATTCATAAAAGTTTGACAGTCTTGAAAAGGCTAGGCTTTAAAATGTGGCTTCTGTGTTGTTGTTTTAAGAGGACCAGTCAGTTGCACCCCTTCCACTCAGGGACCATGGGGTACTATCTAACTGAGTAGTGGTGACAACCATTTTTTGCCATTAGTCCTCTGAGATTTTGCACTTAAATGAGCACCATGGTCACGACTTGTAAACAGAACCATTTGCTACCATGTACACCAAGAGGTGTTTTCAATCATTTGATTATTTACTTTGCTCTTACTTTAGTTTCCCCTTGCCTAGTACCCATCAGGGGCATAAATTAAACTGCTCTGAGCATTGCAGGATCCTTGTATATCGATAAAGCTATCAGTTTATCTAAAAGAATTTTTATAATCCGTATATACTGTATACAGACACAAGCAAGCATACTGTTACATTTAAAATATTAGCATTTGTGCTTTACTCTTAACTGTAAAAAGAAATGTAATTATATGGACAGTTGAGAAAAAAATGTTTTTTCACTTGAACTGAAGCAATTAATACAGTATATGATGGCATGGGGCAAAAACTGCTATGTAATCCTCACACTGAATTTGTGAAGGAGTTTGACAGACAAGAGGAGATTATTCAGTTTACGGAGCTCATTTGGTTAGCTAATAGCTAAGCTGCCCCAGTATCTCATCCAGATGCTTTTGCAAAGTTGCAAAGATGTCTGCTTCATCTAAGTGCCTAAGTAGTCAACTCCTGGACTCCATACAGAACGCAGCTTCCTTAAATTTCAACTGATTTCCTTGGGTATCTCATTCCTGATTGAACTACTGAATCCCCTTTACTTATGTCATTAAAATTCTGGAAACTTGGATCAGAATTCCACATAGCCTCCTCTAGTCTAAATACCAGCCAGATTTAATTCCTTTAGTCTGTCTGAATATGATATGCTGTCAAGTCGAGTGATGCTGTTAATCTCTAAAGAGGTGACAGGATTCAGTGTATTTGAATCCAATCTACAGTATTCATTTTCTTGTGACGCTTTACTGTGAATACTGCTTACATGAACAGTACTCACACTGGTGAATAACCTTCACACAAAAAAAATTAAAAACTAGTAATTATTACCAGAAAACAGACAGATCAGCTAACATTAGAATGGACCAGACAGTTTATAATGTTCATATTCACAAAATATGCCAGAGCATTAACAGAATGCTTACTTGACTCTCTCTTTTGAATCACCAAAGGTCTCCTTCAAAGCTGCAAAATCCGGATAGTAACTTGTTGGAGGTGAGATGACTTCTAACAGTCCAGAATTGATTTCTGTAGAAAACCTGTCAGACAGACGATCACATATTAATTAAAATAGGAATTCTCTCTTTCCTTGCTAATAGTTACACATTTCTTTTCAGTGCCAACCAGATAAACACCATTCGCCTCCCCAGGATCTCACAAGGCTACTCTGGCTACACAATAACAAAGACACTTTGCCACCATACTTGGTAACTTACATTTCAGTCTTTTAAGTCTTTTTAGCTTTGTTCCATGAACTAAACCCACATATTTTGGCTTGGTCTTGGGGACACCAGTCAGTATTGTCTTGAATGCTATAACTTCTTCCTGCTCATTAAATGAACCCAACTATTTCTCAGTTCAGTTTAGTAATATTACTAATATTATTACTACTAATAGAATGTGAAGCAGGGGTGTCAGCTCTCAGAAAATCCATCCATCCATCAACCCGCTATATCCTAACTACAGGGTCATGGGGGTCTGCTGGAGCCAATCCCAGCCAACACAGGGCGCAAGGCAGGAAACAAACCCCAGGCAGGGCGCCAGCCCACCGCAGTCTCAGAAAATATTAAGCTAAACAAACCTAAAAAAACTATAAAATGATTGTGCAGACCAATGAATTAACATGCTACCCATGAGTTGTTAAAGTCATACGTAGTAAATTTATAAGAATCTCTCTCTCCAATATGTGTTTTTAGTGTGGGCCTGGGCATGAGAAAGTCCTGAAAAAGACTGGCGCTACACTCGATGTTTGTTCCTGCCTTGTGTTCAAAACTACCTCTCATTCCCCTAAAAACATTTAAGCATGGCTTCAGAATGTTATGCCAGTGAATCTCTGTGGAGCTAACTACAGTACTCAATGTAAATATTGGCTCGTTTTCATTTTTTTTTTTAAACAGATGCTTCATTCAAACACTAATCATAAGCTGCTTCCTCTAGTGCCACCCCAGCAAGCTCGCATATATCCCCAACAGATAAGCACATTTCCTGTCTCAAGCAGTTCCTCAATTCAAGTTCTACCCTGTACTATACAGGAGTTAAACGGGTGAAAATAAACATAACACAAGAGGTACATTTTATTCAGATAAAGCTCAGAAATGACTTTTACACTCACTCTATCTTGGCATTTCTTCACCTGGAATACCATTTGGTTTAAATAAAATGTTTATATGGTTTTTCACCCAGTTGCTGCACATATTCTACATGTGAATGAGAAACTTGATGCTGCTCAAAATGTCAGTAGACGGAGTACCTGAAAATGGTCCAAATAATCATATCACACATTTGTTCGTCTGTAAGTACTAGGGTGTCGTTTTGCTTGACTTCTCACTATACACATTTGTTTAAAAAAATAACTGCCTATTACTTTTTACCTTTACTTGCTGCAACTTATTATGACTGTAGACTCCAAATAGCAAATCCTTTATGGCACTATGGTAACACTTTTTTGTAACAGTCTAAAGTTGAACTCTATGAGTAATCTGTTACTCAATTGATAAATCAGTTTGGTTGAGAATAATTATTCACATGTGCTTACAGAGACTAAACAAAAGGAATCACAGGACAGTCCTGAGGAATGAAAAGAAATATCTCAGTTTCCAATTCATTTTGCAAGTCATCAAGAGATCTGTGACCTCTGGCTATATCCACCTACATCTGTGCACTTTGCCTCTTCCATTTCAACTGCCTTTCTAACGAGGCTCCATAAGGCTTATGAGTCATTCACAGTGACTACAAGTAAAAGAGTATGTGTTCATAATATATTGTGCCTTTGGCGATGCAAACGATCTATTAACATACCTCAGCATTTACTTTCTGAAAAAAACTGAACTTCCCACGTTGGGACCCCAATCTGTCCTGTTTTGGATCTTACTTTTACAGTTTGAAGCTAGAGTTACAAAATTTACAGTAAGACTAACATTAGCTCATTTTTTTTGGGTCAAATCTTTGTTCAAATTAATGGAAGGTAGTGTCTTTGTGCTTTTTTTTTTTTTTTTTTTTTTTTAAATATTTTGCAGTTGGATTTCTACATTTAAAAGTGATGTGGGGTAATTAGAACAGAGATGGGCAATGTCAGTCCTGGGGGTCCACAGTGGCTGCAGGTTTTCTTTCCAACCCAGTTGCTTAAATAGAAACCAATCCTTGCCAATCTCAGACCTTATTTTATGGCTTATTAGTCTGTTATTTAATGTTCTTATATAATTGATTTTTTTTCCTTTCCAATGATATATTCTAAATGATTTGATGCCAAAAATGGATCACTTTCAGTGTGTCATAATTTTCTCTTGAGTGTTTTATTAAACCAAATAGTGCATAACAAATCCACATAGGTGTAAAAGGAAACAAAATTACATGTAAAACTGCTGGTGCCTTTGTTATTTGCATCTTACTTCTAATAAGGAGCCATTAAAACAGTGAATGCAGCTGTTTTAGACTGAAATAAGCAATCAAGGGTGGGGACCCTTAACAAGCAGCATCAAACTGTTACTCCAGCAATAACTGAAGTAACATTAAGAAACTGGAAACTCCAGGAACGACATTGCCCATCCCTGAGTAAGAATGACAAGTCTTTGAATGAAAGCATGACAGAACACAGGGTTTGTCCGATGCTGTCTGGATTGGTCCTGGCTCTCCATGACCGTAAAATGGATTAGCAGGTTCAAAATAAAAAAAATAGATGGATATATCCATTTGATAATTCGATTGATATTTTCGCACACTGACGTTTTAGAGCCCGCACATTCCTCCAGGACCCATCCTAAATCTTTGTGGTGCAGGACACACAGTTATTTCAGTGGTGTGAGTAGGACGCAGGCTGAGATTCTGAAAAAGCAGGCAGGAGCAAGGGTTTAAAAAAAAAAGATGTTGTGTAGTTGGATGATAAAATCTCTTTCTACTTTCTCACTACTTTATGAAATACACACATTATGCAGCAAGAAGTGTTAGAAGTTTTTAACCAGGCACCTATCAAAGAAAAAGTCATGGAATGTGAGCTATACTGTGTCCTCGCATTTATCTTCTCTGCTATAAGCAACTTGAAAATCGCATTCTTAGCCTCACTACTTTAAAGCTTCAGACCAATACTGATATGCTTTCTTGCTCATCTTAATGAATCTCACATGTTCAATTTGGTACAATTTATAAAGAAATTGTTAGAATGTTTACTGTAAGAGTCCCTGCCTTATGTAAAAGGTGATGTAATGAACATTTTTCACTTATGGTTAGCATCATATTTTTTTATATTTTTTAAACGTAAGGATAAAGGACTTGTATTAAGCAAGATCAATGTAATCGAAATTCTCAACAATACAACACTCATGAATTTTTTGATTTAAACATAGACATCACTTAACTCTTTCTTCAGGCTCCTCACAACGCTATGGACATAGTCAAGATCAGTCTGTAAGGGAAGGAAAAAACGAAGAGCTACATTAGCTATGCAAGATATTACCAATATAAATCCTGTTATGATTCTAAAAATAGCAAACACATTTTTTCATATTTTGTCATTAGCTGAAGGAAAAAATGAAATGTCAATCTAGGAATACTGTAATGTTATACAGGCTATAGCTTTCCCTCAATCAGCATTTGTCTCTAACTAATATATAAAAAGTAAATGTGATGCACATATAAAATAAATTTCTGGAGTATCTAGTCACCATTACAAAATATAGTATTTTTCAAAAAAAGAATCTCAACACTTAAGAAGATTTTTCTTTTTTTTCCCCTGCAGGTAACTTTAAAGCAAAGAAAAAGATGGTTGCTTGGATGAATTTATTTCTGTCTTTGTAGTTTCTTTCCATTTCTGTCATCTTAAAGGAAGAGAAAAAAATTCCCATTTTTGACGCATCCCGTATTAGTAAATTGTGCAGTTTTTCACTCATTACAAGATGTTTACAAGTCCATATATTTCATATCTTTCACACAAAACTAGTGTACTGCTGCAACATTATGCATTCCTTTCTAGATTTCAAGCAATATTGAATGCTACAGTTAGGATTCTCAGAGAGCAAAAAAAATAAATAAAAACCATTATATTTCTCATTTTTTATTTTGATATCCTACAGATTAATTTTATAGCTTTACATTTTACACAACCACTGAATGAACTGGATAACCAATACAGCTGATCAAAATTTAATACAAAATTTTCTCCACCTAATTAAATTAAACACATGGCATCTGGTAAGTGTCATGTTAGCCTCACTTACTTATAACTGGGACAGATAGATAGACAGATAGATAGATAGATAGATAGATAGATAGATAGATAGATAGATAGA
>JANRMT010028174.1:77954135-77978256 GCA_026402145.1 Polypterus bichir lapradei
AGATAGATAGATAGATAGATAGATAGATAGATAGATAGATAGATAGATAGATAGATAATGTACACATTAGACAGCAAAGGATGGAATCAAGTGAGATTATCAGAATAATTATTGTGATGTTTGTAATAACACATCAAAATGCTTAAGTTCTATTAGACTGTCTAGTATAGGGTGAGGGAACACTTAAGACACTTAATACTTGAATACTTTATATGGATTTTTTTTTTTATTTTAATAAGCCAAGACAAAATGGCTGTCCATTTACAGTGTCTGATTGATTTCTAGTTGCTGCAATCAGAAGATGCAAAGAATGTCTTACTACCTTAAACTTGGAAAGAGGCATGAATTACGCAGTGGGAAAATTATGTAACAGTTGAGATATTCTTTAAGCTGAGCCTTAAATATGCTCTCATTTATTTCTTTTTTTAGACAATAGAATGTGGACTTGGTTCATTCCTGTTACAGACACAAAGTGCAGCTCTTAGCATTCCTCTGAAATAGCTGGTGTTCCAAATTTAAATATAGCTCTTCTTCATATGCTTTCACATGATAAATCATCGACTAATTTATAACCAAGTGTTGTGCATAACCCATCAGAACAGCATTTCTAACCTGCAGTTTTCGTGCATCTCAAGTTAGTTTCCACCTACCTCTATATCAGCCTACTTACAAAACAGCAACAATTTATCTATGTGTAGGTGTGGAGGATTTAAGAAGTTGAAAGAAAACCATACCACTGACATGCTGTTGCAATAGGCATATTACAAGACAGCAACGGCATTAGCAGAACCCAGCACAAGCTTGAAAAAACCAATGCTCAATGGCAGCCCTATGGTTAGCCTATAACAACCTGCATAACTTGCAAGAGTAGACATAGTTAGTTCAATCACCGGCTAAGTTATCTAAGTTATTCCTAGTGAGCTTCATGAGCACCGATAAGCTAACATAATAATTAAACAAACAGAACAGGACAACACAACATAAGACAACCTGTGCAAAAATATATACAAACATACATTGTAAAACTACCTTAGTCAAATTCAGGTTTACAATGGGCTGGGGCAGCACTGGGTAAGAAAGTGGGAAACAGAATTACAAGTGTATTTGGGTCTGACTAACTACTGCAGATTAGAAAACCTGTCAGCTTACTTTTGTCTTTCTGACTCTTATGATGCTTTACCTTTACCCAATGTCATCTTACCTTCCGATTCTTATGTGAACACAGCTAGACGCATGGTCACATGAGCCACAGTGTGCATGGGGTACAACTGCCTCAGCAAACACATTACAATGATATGAGCAACACTGAATAAGGCAGAATAACTCCAGTTATCAAAATGGAGTAATTAAAGCAAAATAATATAATGTAACAATCACATTTACTGTAGCTGGTTCTAAAACCTAACACTGGACTTGAAAGCACACTACATTCATCATTGATAATCTGTGGTATTAATTATGCTTCAGTCAAGTCAGTTCAATTCACTTTATTTTTATTAATTAATGCTTAAACTCACACACACACCCAAGTATAAACTATTATAAAAATAGCTGAAATTCAAACACAAAATGACCTGCAACAAAGTCACAATGCTAAATAAAAACCATCATGCACCAAGTGCACAGAAACTTACACTTGCATGTAGATATTCAAAAACAGACAACATCATTGAATGTTAAACAAATTACACAATAAAGTAACAGTAAAAGTTCTCAGATTAGGATACTTGGCCCAAAGCAAATTCAGATGCTTACACACCTCCTTACTTCACACAGGAAGGGAAAGGATTAAAGAATTACTATATATTGGCGATCCTAAATCGTCCCTAGTGTGTGTGCCCTGCCCAGGATTTGTTTCCTGCCTTGTGCCCTGGGTTGTCTGGGATTGGTTCCAGCAGACCTCCCCGTGACCCTGTAGTTAGGATATAGCGGGTTGGATAATGGATGGATCTTCTACTATCTGCAAGGCTTTTGGAACTGAATACAACAATTTTTTAAAATTGTTAGAAGACAACCACTGCTCTGTATTTTTATGTTTACTAATATGATAGATTTTTAAAATTTTAAGTTGCATTATTTTTCAATAAACAGCCTCTGGATGCAATGCTCCTGTTGTGTTCTACACAGAGTCATATTTATTTGTATGTTTTCTTCACTGACACAAATCACTCTCTTATGTCACAAAAAATTAATTTGGGGTTTCAACTGGCAATGCTAAATTATCATAGTATGTGCTGAAAAAAGGCAGATTTGTATTGAAATGGATCAGGAGATGAAGTGCAGCCGTGTCACATAAGAGAGAGAGGAGAGACGTTGGGAGTATGTGACTGGAAAGAATCTTGCACTCGCTTTCATATTGTCCCAGCCTGACTGCTACAGCACTCTCTTTGCTGTTCTCCCTCTAAAGTTAATGCACACGATACAATATGTCCAAAAAGTGCTGTGTGTGCTCTTAGAAAAACAAGTAAATTCACTTTACAGTATTACTACAGTCTTAGGATCTTGAACCTTTCTTCCAATAAAGGAAGGACTCTTACGGATTGTCTCACAACTGACTAAAACAAAGCTTTCCTTAGATCTGATCATCCAGCCTCCTGAATGTTTGAGGGACAAAGTTATGTGGCTACAGCTGACCATATTCTTTGCTCATTTAGCGTCCAGTGGTATTGTCTCTCTTTCATTTTGAATGCTGTTGTTTTAGAAAAATAACTGTAATGATACTATGAATAACTTATCCAAAAAGGGTACTGACTACTTTATCCAACATCACTGGACACTGGTGAGCTTCTGCAAAGGTAAGTATGAGTAAATGAGGACTGCCACATGCAGCACACAGCTACTTGTTTAATGGCACTTAGCAGGTAGCTTCTCAAGGGGCATCAAAGTGACAAAGAGGTCACTGGGCACTGGTGGAGCACCAGAAAAGTTTTGCAAAAGGTCCACATGTGGGACAGGTGGAATCCTGACAAATATGTTGATGGGCTGGCAGGCAGACAGTTACAACACACAAGGGTATCTGTAAGTTTAACTGTGAATTGGGGATCAAGGCTGCAGAGATATCTGGAGTAGTGCTGTGTAGTATACAGATACTAAAAAAGTACAGCAGTACAAAATTGGGGGGGGTTCTGGACATCTGGTGACAGTAGCAAGGTTAGTGGGTCAAAAGCACTCAGTGTTGCAACCAGACTAACCAGTGATTTCAATCCCCAGCACGTGCACCACACTTGTTCTTCCATGCTTGGTTCTGGATGTTACAACACAGAAAATAAAGTAAATATGAGCATATAATCTGTTAAAAACATTAATTTTGCATTTTGCTTTGTGAAAAATACAGTTATCAGTTATTGGCTTCAGTATTATTTTGGTACAAGTACTAAGATGCGAAGGTTGGTACACGTAATGAAGTTAAAATTTCAGTATTGATCCAACACTAATCGGGAGAGGCTAACAGTAGCACAGGGAATGACTCCAGTGTTGCATTATTTTTCTAAATTAAGCACACAAAGTTGGGATGATGCGGGGACACCACAAGAATAAAAAGAACAGAAGAATAAAACAAACATTGCCTCCCTATAGTCCTAAACTGGAAAAGTTAAAACTCCTGCGTATCTAATGGTATGGTTCATTAAACTGCCTATATTCTTCAACTATACCAACAAAAGCGCCCCCTCTCAATGTTTGTGTGTCTGTCTTATGATCCTGGCCTTTCTACTTTCTGCTCTCCTTTTGTATCACATCACCTACTAACTTCATACTCATTGTAGCCCTGGCTTGGGGAGACTTTAAACTGAATCTTGAGGTTTCTTCTGTGACAGGGTCAGAGGCTGCTCTAGTGCTCACTAGTATTCATGCATCCCTAAGCACTCAGTGCACTTTAAAAGGCAAGAGTGAAATACTATGTGCTGTTTCCTAGTAGTTCGGTGAGAGGGTACTGACTTCCTGCCATTTCTTATTGAGTTTAAGCCTAAAGGAATAAAGTGATCCCTTCATGCAAGGCACCTTTTCCCGCCAGCATGTTTTTGTGCTCTCCTGTCAGCTTTCTGTAGGTTTTCCCCTAGTAGATGGTCAGGAATACCAGTATCTGATGGGTTTTTTGCCTTATGGCATAACTGATAACATTCTATGTCTCGTCACCTCTGTCTCATAGTTCCCTCTTCCTGTCACACTATCATGCAGATCTCCTCTGCTCCTACACTGGAGTAACTCTTGCTCCTGTGAAGACTTTCTGTGCCCTTTGCCATGCCAATGGCACACAAGCCCCTATAACTGGTTGCCAGCTACACAAACATGAGCAATATAACAAAAATTACAAATACCACAAATATGTATGTATTACATAATTTGTTTTATTGCTTGGAGATGTGTGTTTGGACTTGGTTTTTCTTTGTGTTGTAGCCATATATTTTATTTTTAAGCTTGCACAGGGCCCTAAGATAGTTTACAGAAAGTGGACTAAAAAAAATCAACTGAAAAAAAAAAACAAACAGTGGCAAAACACATACATGATAGCTTGTAAGCAACCAACAGTTAGCTAAATTACCTCACACTTTGTTAACATTCAAGATTGAACATTTTTCGGAACATACCTCTCCAACAAAGACTATTATAACACAGTCCTTTTGCTCTTCTGGAGTAAGCTTGTCAATTAAGGAATGGAGAGTTTCTGCAAGATAAGACTTGACTTTTCGTTTCACTGTTGGTATTCCCATCACAATAGAAACTGGAGACGGGGAAAAAAAAATCATGAAACTTACTGTTGCCACTCTATTCATCTACTTTTATATTTGGCAGTAAGACAAGAATTTTAAATGACCAGACAGTGTAAGTAGAAATCAATATGCCAGGGAAACATTTTAACTTAAAGTCATTAAGAGTGTTTATATATGTTTCAAGATCAATAAATGTATCATTATGAACACCATCTGAAATGTACTATTGCAACTCAAGCTAGAGGCTAAATAATTCTACATTTGAAGCACAGTCAGGTTAAGTGAGTTCATCAGAGTCACAGACAGGATTTAAACCTGCATCCCTGTAAATTTAATATTGTCTTGTTAACCACTAGGCCATACTGCCAGCAAGTGCATTAGGCTAAATGTAACAAAAATTACTTATTAAGTACAAGACTGGCTTCCATCTTCAATCCAATTCTGCCAAGGAGTATGCTGGTCTCCTTTACCTCTTAATTGTAATGACTGGTTAACAAAAATTGAAGTGTTTTTTTTTTAATATATATATATGTATTTATGGAACTACTAAAAGCATAACCCATCCTGAATTCTTACCTCCTCTTCTTCCTTGACCTGTCTGCACTGCAGGCTGAAGGCTGCCCTCATTGTTCAGTAAGTGAGGCAAATGGTAGTAGATATTTGGCACTTGTAATGGTTTCTTCTGGGAAAGTTCTTTCAACAGCTTTTGTGTCTCTGCTGTTTAAAAGGTAAAAGTCATTCAGTGAAATGTGTATTTTAATGGGTATTTTACAAGTTCTTTTGGAAAGCACTGGATGGTTCGCAAGACTTGATTAATCCTTGGAAGGGGAGCCAACCTCACAGACAATCAACTATAAATTGTTGTAAAACAAAATGTATTTAACTATTTAAATTTCCAAATATACATGTGTTTAATATTCTGAAGTTCTGATGTTTTAATGGAAGCACATAATCTCTGAGACACACAATTAGCTTGTGAGCTTCTGAAACAGCACACTTTATAAAAAGAATTAGCAAACACTATACTGTATTTGTATTGTTCATTGTTTTTTGAAACATTTTCATTAATTTAATGGTATAAAAGCTAAAATTTGACTAACTGTATATACTGTATGTCAGAAACATATTTGAATGATACAGACTCAAATGCAATGCCATCAAAAGTTATGAATAACTTCTGCACTTACAGAAGCTTACACAACAATACGCAATAGTAAAGTCTTAAAACTTATGCTAGGTAACAAATGCTATTTTATGAGAATTCTATAATAATAATCTTTTTTATGAGAATTCTATAATAACAACCTTTAATTAAGTTTGATTTCATAAAAGGGAGCCATAAAGTTGGGACAAAAAAAAAGAGAGAGAAAGATTTTGAAAGTTAAACTATCCAATGTGTAACATTTTTAAATTTGGATTCATTTGACTTGTGGATTAAATATTTCTCTTCAGTTAACTGCTATTAAGCAGCTAATGTCTCCTCCATGTAGTCACTCAACAGCAGATATCAGTAACCACACAAAATGATTTTCTGACAAACCTGATTTGAAAAGTGTATTGTTATTAAAGCAGCTTTAAAGAGTTTGTGTAAATTAAAACATTCTGACATCTATTCAATAATTCATGTGGCAATGACATAACAATGTTTGATTTTTTTAGTATTAGTTTTAAGCAGTTATCCGTTTCTCAGTTAAAGGACAGAAACTGTAAGTGAATAAATATAGTGCAAATGGTAAAGCAAATCAGATAGCCCTCTATGATCATATCATTCTTTACAAACCCCATGCTGAAATCCCTTAAATCCAATAAAATGTCCTCTATTTGTTGTTGCCCTGGGGAATAAATCCCCCTCCCTGCAATATCTGAAATTTTTGCTTCAAACTGTATATTTTGTGTAAATTAAAAATGAAAATTTTAGCTCCTTCAATTTTTTTTATTTTATATTAAACCACACTATTTTTAATACACAAAAAAATTAAAAAGAACATAATAAAAATTTTCAATGTACACACATGCACAAAACTCTTCATTACAAACTCCCCAGATACAATATTTTTGCATAGATAAAGAAACACTTATTTTTGTTTTATAATATCACATAACAATTCAATTCTTAACAATTTAAAAGAAAAAAAAACTGGTGATACTCTGGAACATTTAAACATCTGCGGGTGGTACACCAAAACAAAAAGGCCGAAAACCCCTGCACTAAAGAGATTCTTATCTCCAGTAGTAAGGGCTGGTGGCACGCACACTCTCTGTATTAGCTGTACCTGAGAAGTTGGCAAGGGAGTCTTTGCTGCCATTGGTCTCTGCTATGGCACGTCTGAAATGTTCTAAGATAGTGCTGAGTTCAGATGAGCGCTGCAAAGTGCGTAGTTCAGCCGCATGGAGGCGTTCTTTTAAGGCATGGCACTCTCGTTGGTAGGCAGTTAACTTTTCTACAAGAGAAGTAAACCAGTGATCAGAAAACTCACACACTTAACATAAATGGCTGGAATCCAAAACAAGAAATCAGCAAACAAGAAATAAGAAATCATGTAATATTTCTACAATGTGACACAGGAATAATATATATATTATTAAACATATTATTTATATATAACAAACAGACTTTAATTAACATAATCTTATTTATAATGTGCTCCATCTGTATGATATTTTAGTAGTGTATCCTAGTAGCTAAAGTAAACAATTTGACACCACAGGTATCATATTCAGGTACAGCAAAAATGACAAACCAAATAAGTTCTAAAGAGTTCAAAGTTTTTATTGAAATAGAAGGCAAGAGACTATACTCTTTACCCACAATGCAATTCATGTTGCGTTTCAGCCTTTAAGCTATAGTATTCCCACAATACTAGATTTTAATTAAAAAGAAGTAACAGTAGACATACAGTACATATTATTAGACTTTCATAAATCAAAACACTGCAAACAAAATTCAAATCAGTGAGCGAATACGCAAGTTTTAATGTCAGTCAGTCAGTCAGTCAGTCATTATCCAATCCGCTATATCCAAACACAGGGTCACGGGGGACTGCTGGAGCCAATCCCAGACAACACAGGGCGCAAGGCAGGAACAAATCCTTAGGCAGGGTGCCAGCCCATCACAGGGAACACACACACACCAAGCACACATTTGGGACAATTTAGGATCGCCAATGCACCTAACCTGCATTTCTATGGACTGTGGGAGGAAACCAGAGTACCCGGAGGAAACCCACGCAGACACGGGGAGAACATGCAAACTCCATGCAGGGAGAACCTGGGAAGCGAACCCAGGACTCCTTACTGCGAGGCAGCAGTGCTACCACTGCGCCACCATGCCGCCCGAAGTTTTAATGTATGCATTTTTTAATTTTATCTAAATTATTAAAATGAATTAAAATCTTAAATATTAAAATATTTGCATTACAGTAACACAAGACATCTTACAGTTAATTAGCACATGCAAGTAAGGATTTCATTGTACTCTGTACATCTGACAACAGTAACCTTATACACATACAGTATAATATACATATACCATAGTACAAAACTATTCAAATTTAAATATATCTTTTTGTCTTCTGTGTTAACGTCAAACATTGCCCCAACAATGGCTGCCCATTTATGTCCTTCTTGAATGCCTTACTGACCTGTGGATTATGAGTGAATCTATGAAGAACTTATGTTATATTTTCTTTTAAGAAAAATGAGAATGTCAACACTCTGCATGACGCCAACTCTTCTGCGCTTTAACGATATCCCCTGCAGTTAAAAACACATATTCATTGGGTACAGATGTAGCAGGGACAGAAGGATGATCTGACCAGAAAAGCAGGTATTGGGAATTTGGCTGTGTTCTCTCTCCACCACGCTAACTGATTAATATCGAGTGCAGCACAAGATCCACTTCTGTATAATTTCACTTCACTATAATCTACCCGTTTCTGAATCAGTATAAATGACAGGTTCATTGATTCCTCGAGCACTCATTCTTACAGCCTTGGTTTGTAAGAGCTGCAGTAGCTACAGCTTGCTGCTGCCAGTAGTGTTTCAGTATATCATGAGAACTGTTACAACATAAAATGTGTGTAGTGTTGGTTCCAATAGAGTTCAATCTGAACACAAGCCTGTGGGTGCAGAGGTGTATTCATGAAACAATGTTGCGATTCTGAATCAGAATTCCCTTTATTGGGCAGGTACACTCATATTGACTAGGATTTTGCCTTGATAGTATTGGTGCAATATACGAGGACAACACAGAATACAAAAGATAAATATAAGAAGATAAAATATAAAATATGATGCAGCATACAAGGGCAATACAGAAAGAAAGTGATAGCAGGATTAAAATGTCCAGGCACTCCACTGTGCAGGTATACAGTACATAGACACTGAGTAGAAGCTCACATCTGATTAGTAAGAACAACTGCATGAGGAAAGAAACTGTTAAGGTGACATGTTGTTTTAGCTTTCACTGCACAACGATGTTTGCTGGAGGAAGTCTTTGGAACAAGTGATGCCCTGGGTAGGTCAGATCAGCAATGATTTTTGTGGCTCACTTCTTACCCTGGACTCATATAGGACTTCAGTGTGCGGTACGTTACAGCCTATGATTTTTTCACACGCTTTGATAAGGCAGATTGGCCTGAACAGTTCCAGCACCAAACCAGACAGTCATAGATGAGGTCAGAATGGACTCGATGATGGCTGTGTAGAACTTGATCCATATTTCTTGGAAGGGAGATTGAATTTCCTCCACTGACACAAAAAGAACATTCTCTGATGGGCTTCTTAATAATGCATGTGATGTGATTGTGTCAACTAAAGTTTTTAGACAGCACACTGCCCAGAAACTTAAATGATTTTATCATTCCAAAGGTTAGGCCAATTATAGCAGTGATAGGTGAGCAGGAGATAGTTTCCTGAAATCTATGATAATTTCCAATTTTTTTTATGTTAAGGTCCAAATTATTATGGCTGCAGCACAATGTCAGATTTTCTACCTCCTGTCTGTATATGGACTCATCAATGTTTGAAACAAGGCCAATTACTGTGACGTCATCTGTAGATTTAAGAAGTTTGACAGGCAAATTCTCAGAGGTACATTCATTTTTATAAAGTGAAAAGAGTAGTGGGGAAAGGAAACATCCCTGTGGTGCACCAGTACTAAGGGTTAATGGGTCAGACGTGTGTGTGCCCAACCACATGTACTGTTTCCTATCTGTAAGAAGGTCCAATGGCAGATTGAACTGAGTGAGTTTCTTATCTAGGAGCTCTGGGAGATTGTATTGAAAGCAGAGCTAAAGTCCATGAATAAGGTCCTCACATATGCCCCTGACTTATGATAATGGTAAATGATGGTAAATAAAGCTCAGAACAAAATTCACTGCATCATCCACAGGCCAGTCAACTCTGTATGCAAACTGAAATGGGTCTGGTAAGTCTTTGGTAGCATTCTTGAGGTAATTCAGAATAAGGCATTCAAAGGTCTTCATTACCACAGAGGTGAATGCTGCTGGTTTGTAGTCATTCAGGCCTGTCACCTTTGATTATCTGCAACTAGAATAATGGCGAAGGTCTGAAAGCACGCAGGAACAGTGCACAGATACAGCGATTGGCTGAAAATGTCTGCAAATACTGTAGACCACTGGGCTGCAGAGTGCCTGAGTGTGGAAGGAGAAATAAGGTCTGGGACTGCAGCTTTAATATTTTAATTTTTGAATAAGATGCAGACGTCTTTTGCAGTGATGACAGAAGGATGAAGGTGAGGAGAGGAGAGGAGGAGTGCAGAGTATTAATACCAAGACCATCAGGTAGATTTATGTCTCATTGTCTTTCAAAGTGACCTTAATCACTATTAAGCATCCTTAATAGCTGCATAGCAGTGATCTAGAATATTTCCATCTCTGGAGGACATTTTATTTGTTATTGACATATAGAAAGGACCCGATTAAAATTGACATGTTTAAAAATCACCCAAAATAATGATTTATGAGGGTTACCGTTTATAATAAGCAGTTCTAGGTTAGGAGAGGATTATTTAAAAAGAACTCTCACATCGCTGCACCAACCTTGATTGAGGTAGAGACACACTCCTCCGCCCTTAGTTTTGTTGCAAAGTTCAGTAAAGCGGTCCGCTCGGTACAGCATGAAGTCGGGCAAGTCCAATGCAGAGTCGGGAATAGAGTCATTCAGCCACGTTTCAGTAAAGCACAGTCTGTTTTAGTATGTACTAGCAGCTGCAATTCATCTACTTTATTTGCCGACGAGCGCACATTATACAGACATATTCCAAGCAGTGGTTACTGCAGTCCTCATTTCCGCATCTTCTGCCTCTGCTCCTCCACCATCAGGCTACCTGTTTAGCTGCATAAGCACCTGTGCTCAATAAAGCTGTAAGATCCATGGATGTTGTTATAATATCTAGAGTCACATCATGTGGCACACTGTGATCAATTTTCACAAGCTCTTCCCATGTATATGTTGTATGACTTTGCATGGTGACAACAAATTTAAAACAAAAATTTAACACAAAACTATCATGGCTGCCATCCTGGGCGCTGTACTCCTTCAAATATGTGACTCACTTAACTTATGGTGCCAGCCACTTTCATGTACAGTGATGTCTGATGAGCACTGACAATTTTAACTTGATAATTGTATACAAGTAGTGAATAATGGTTCTGCCATAGTCAGTCAGTTTGCCATATTAAACCTTAGGACTGGTGTTTCAATCAGAATTTGAAATTCTCTGCTTTTGCTGCTTTCGGTCATTTGGAAATGTCATACAACATACGATACAAAGCCACATTTCATAATACCAGTATTTGGTATCTCAAAATTCAATACAATAAGATTTTATCTCACGCCTATTAAAGAGAGTTGTAAAAATGGCCTCAGGTAACTACAGTACAGCTCACCTGACAGTACCAGGCAAGAGTACTCGGGAACAGCAGCGGCAGGCATGGATAATGGTGTGCCGACCAAAAGACATGAAATTTAGTGTGTGAAAGATAAAGATACAGTAGAGTAGGAACGGAACCAACTGAGATAAGCTGATGGCAGTCCCAGACAGGTTGTAAGCTCATGGATGTGTTCTAGTAAATAATACAAGCAAACTAAAAAAGATTGGAATCAAAAAAGTTCAGGAAGAACTGAGCCACATATATGTATTGTATAAATATTAAAGTTATTCAAATATGTGTAAAATAGCCTAAGAATGTTCTAGCTAAAGCAATGGAAACTGTAATGGTGGAAAGAAATTAAGATCACTTTTAGAAATAAACTCTGTGTTCTGAGTCCAAAGAAAAATCTCCCACGCTGAAGGCCATGTGGTGGCTGGAATACAATGCACAAAGCGAATGCAACAGATGACTCCAATGCATCATTTGAAGTATTTGGCATTGTGTCAGTTTAAATAAGAAAAACAGGAAAAAACTGGCATTAAATAAGCTACAATGACATTGACAACATAGTTTAATACTTGAAAGACAATAAGCTAAACTGATTTTTAAAACAAATAATAATGTTTGCAAATGTTAAAATAATACAACAAAAATGTCTGTCTTAATACCCTGAAGTATTAACTACAATTGTTAGGATTGCTGAAACACCCTATGAGGAAACCCACTACACTATTGATTTCATTTTTAATTTACTATTTCTTAATGTTTAACTAATCAGATCTTTTTTAAAATCAGAGCACACCTTCATTTACTTACCTTAAATGAGATTTTCTCTAGGGGGCTGTTACCCGACTCAAATCTATACCCAAGCAGCTTACTTCAACAGCAAAAAAAATACCCAGCATGCATTATATGCCCTGTATAAGGACTCTTGTGTTTTGTTTCTGATTAGGAATTTGCAGCTCTGGCATAGAAATTTATAAATTTACCAAATTTTTCCAGCATCCACAGCTTCAATAAAGAGCTCAACTGAGACCTTAGATGTCCAGTTTTATTTTGAAAAACAAGCTCATGTTTATAACATTTACTAGACTTTAAGATCTCGATCTTTTAGCCACACCGTACAGTTACAGATTCATGTTCAAGATTACAAAAAACAAAAAAATACAAGCACCAAAACCACAGTATGCAGTCCTTGCAAATATCTCAGCCCCACTACAAAAGACGTACAGAGTGGCTCAGCAGAGATTAGTTTGGGTGTCATTTTTGTAAAATTTCATTCACCCATTTTCTAACCTGTTTTTCCAGTTTAGAGTTGTCCAGAAAAAGAAACAAGCGTTACACTTTGTTTAGTATGAAGAACAAAGAGCTTTATTGACAGAAAACGTTCAGACGAAGAAGATGATGTTATTAATAACCACACCCCCGCTCTAACCAGTGGTTAATGTCACTCACATATTGCACAATAAAAATGCAAATAAAACACTTGAAGACATGTCCCATTAGTGAACAATCTCACGATCTTATAACTTTACAGAGCATGTGGCTGTTTTCATGTTCAGTCTATGCCAGACAGAGAGGTAGGTGCAGCTTCAGTTCATGATCTTTATAAAGTCACCATTATTCAACCTAAGATACCCTTACCATGCCTCCAATCCCTCTGCCAGTGGTTTGGAAGCAACGGTGACTGCCCACTCAGTAACAACATCAATGACAAACCTATAACACATCATCTCAGGATGCAAGACTGTGTTGACACTGGGGAGTTTCAGCTGGCCACACAACCAAGTCCTGACAAAGCTACTCAGTTTCTTGACAGCTACAGGTAGAAGCGAATAACACATTAGATGCTGCAAAACTCAAATACATACAAGTAAAGGCAGGTGAGAGTATACAAGTGCGGCAAGAAAAGCATCATGCTTACCCCTGGCAAAGCATGGGAAATACACTTGTACTGCAGGAGGCAGATGGCTTTTCCCACAGAAATCACAACAACCACCCTCAGGCCAGACATCGTGATGTGGTCAACAGCTACACAGGGCGCCCTTATTATTGAACTGAACATATCCTGGGAAGAACGGCACACAAGCAGCAAAGATCTAAGTACTTGGATCTGGCAGCAGACTACCAAGAGGCTGGATGGAATGAAACTACTCCACCCAGGATGGACGCAAGGGTTTTGTCAGCACAGCTACCATCCTACACACTTTGCAGTGCTGGCATTACCAAATCAAAATTAAGAAAGGCTACTAGAGAGTCAGCAGAAAAAACAGAGGGAGCAAGTTACTGATTGTGGTTACAGAGGAAGGACAGAGTTTGGAGTCAACACTATTAATTTCAGCTACATGGGAAGAAGACAGCATATATGATACATTGCAGTAAACATCAGCTTTGCTTTTAAGGGCCACCTATTGACATTCACTATTGCCGTTGTGGAAAAATCATATAATTCATGAAATGAAACTACAGTACATGCTTTGATGTGATTGAAATCACAGGGGATTTCTCTTTCCCCCACCCCCCCCACTCCCCCCCCCAATCACCACCACCTTTTTGCTTTGATGCGATCGGGACTGTATTTGAGACACCCCAAACTACAACTTAGACACGATGTGGACTTGATGGCTATCAAGAGGGAAGCGGTGCATAACGTGGAGCGATGGAGTGGCACACCAGTGAGGCAAGCAATTGTCAAGCATACCAAGAAGGCTGTAGTAAGACAGGGGGATTTTAAAGTTATCCGTTACTTGCTTTTGGAACAATTCTGATACAGGCACCAAGGTCCAAAAGCTGGTATCAATGCTGAAGTCAAAATCTTAGTACCGATCCAACACTAGTAAGCACAGAGTTAAGTTCCTTCAGATTAGGGCCTTGTCATTTTATTTTGAGAAGATACTCCTGCCAATACCTTTTTTGCCCCACTTATATTTTTCTCCATTGTGTAGGCTCCCTCCTTCACAAACATATCCTTTCATTGTTTATTTAACTACCAATTATCCAAAAGCAGGTTAAGGAAGGATCAATGGTGGACCTCATGATGAGCTGTGGAAACACACATGTACATGCATTATTATTTGAGCAACAGCCTTATTGTAAAATGGTGCCTGATTTCTAGTTTGGTAAGCTGTGCCCTATATAACTCAGGAATTATTTCAGTGAACAGCACAACTGATCCTCCAGTTCAGGTAAACAAGCATTTATACTTCACACAGGCTAATCACCTGCATTTGCTGACATAAGCATACACTCACACAAGCAGACTTAGGATCTCTGCAGCCAGCTGCCTACACCAGACATACAACAAAACAGTGTTTACGAAACTTTAATGAGATTATTGAATCATCCATCAAGATAATGTGACAGTTAACAAAGTTTAGCCTAGGGAAGACGCCACCTCACAGACAAGCAAGATGTAAACAGGTGACTGAAGTGACTGGGTTTGCCCCCCTTTAACAACAAGTGGACAGAGGCACATGTTCATTAGTGTTTAGGGAGGTGAACATTCTGTACTGCTTAAGAGACACCTTCCCATTTTAAAATAAGCCTGCATACATCACAATACTTTGTTCACCTCTACCTTTACTGATATAAAAAAATCAAGGGCATCAATGCTCTAGAAGATCCTATTTGAAGGTGGTGTTTGGGAGTTGGGAAGCTGCAAAAAACAGACGGGCCTCAAGCTGATTAGATTTATATTTGGCAAAACCTCTGCATAATGTGTATGTCTAACAAAAAAGCATTTCTGAACCCCAGCAAGCCAGGTAAGGTGAACTGATGACACGTGTGCAAGGTGAAGGAAGCAGGGCAAATAACAGGTACTGCCTGTGCTTGAACTTGAGCCTGCCTTTGTTTACATTTTGTGAAAAAATGAGTAGCATTAGGAGTAGCCAACAAACGCACTGGTAGTTTTGTTAATTGCTAAGGTACATGTCTGTGTGTCTATTATTATTTTATTTTGCTTCCCCTGTTTACAGTCTGAGCATCACAAACTGTATGGTAAATGTTCTACTTTCAAGACGGTGTCACATATATGCGCAGAAGCTCTGTTAGCTCCCACACATTGGCAGTGTTTTACTTTTATTTGTGTTGTTGGTCTTACTTTATTGACTCTGAATGCTTATTCATTCTTATGAAGGTCAGACACAATTGGATGTTGACACAAAATGCAAAGACATACCACTCAGGTCATCTAATGGGAATTTCAGCGAGACCTGTGTCTTCAGGAATACAGACAAAGACGTGATAGGGCAGACTGTGAATGAAACCAAAACACAACCATAAAAAGATGGGGTTTGACTGATGTTCTCCTCACTAATGTGTGACTTCTAGAGAATAAGATGAATAACTGAAACTGAGGCTTTCTGTGAAATGTGGAATAGCAGACAGCTACACATTTATATTTATGTAAACCTGGTTGCACTAATGTGTAGCAAACTCCTTCATACAAGTGGACAACATCTTCTAACTGGTGGGTTAAGTCTGCTGTTCAAAGGCACTAATTACACTAAGCTGTTCCTCTCCTGATTTAGAACTTTTAATTATAAAATGCCAATTTTTAAATCGGCCTGGAGAATTCACTGTTATCCATCATTGTCATCAGAAGTGACTTTAAACAAACACATCTTGCAAGGGTTCTCCTTAATTTTCATTAACACACATTTTGTCCAACTTGGGGACTGAAAAGATAACTGCAAAACTTTTAATGCTAAGCCCCTCAACCACTTTCTTTCCACCAGACCATATAATAACTTTGAAACTGACAATTGCTAAAACAAGCAGAAAAAGAAAAAAACAAAAACAGAGGAAGCGTGGAAAGATAAGGCAGTGCTCCAGTAACACTTAGGCTGTACTGCCTGGAGTAAGTTCAAAACAGCGGCCACTGAATAAACACAAACTAAAATAGAAGAATATATGGCACCTGTTGTCTGAATACGAGGAAACATAATCATGGTGATGTACTGTAACACTGACAGAATAAGGACACTGCCTAATCAGAAGCTATGGAATGAAAAATGAAGTCAATAGAACCTTTAAATCTTGGCAAAAAGGAAGAACTGAGAGCATCCAGAAGCAAACTCAAAGATGATATCAGCATCACAAAGAACAATGCAATAAACAGATAACAAAACATTTTTTTAGGGACAATGCAGAACCCACAACAAAATGTGGCAAAATATTCAAGCAATACCACAGGATAAGGGCAAAGTCAGTATCACTAAAGGTTCCTTTCAAGACAAGATTAATACCATCTATTCATCATCATCATCATCATAACCATCAGTTTGACTGCCATTTGCCAAGGTTACCCAGGTTAGCCAGTTGACCACGATTGCTTTTCTTCCTTTCTCTTTGGTCCTTGGAATTCTTAAAGGGGAGACCTATTGTGTCATCCGACACAACCTGAAGCCACATTTTCTTCAGCTTCCCTCTTGGCTTCATCCTCACCACCTCCATCATAGTGTACTCTACCTTACCCAATTACCCTCTAGCTTTTGCTGAAAGCCTCTTTTGTTAGTTTCACCTCAGTACACCTACCTTCTTCTCTTAACTTGGCACTGTTTTCTTCTTACTCCAGGATACTGCACAAATCCATCTGATTATTCTCATCTCTGTGTTTCCAACTTTGCTACAATTTCTCTTTCACCACCCATATTTAACTCCCTTAGAGTATACTACCCCTCCTTACACAGTTATCATAGGTTTCCCTTTAATGGCTAAAAGGCTACTTTAGAATTCAAAATGGAGAATAACATGATGTTGCACGCAACTATTTCCATTGCTTTAGCAAACTCCAGAATCTTCTCACCCTCGGTACCCCTTGTACTGAAGCTTAGGCCCCCATGGACACTCTCCTAATAACCATCAGCACCTGCTCCAACATGCCCATTCAAGTCAACACTCATTACAAACACCTCCTGCTGAAGCCAAGGGATGGGATAAATAAACCACTGACAAAAAGCCATCAGTGCAGTAATTCCGGTAAATGACTAGGTTGTTCTGTTCATACCAGGGCCGTCAGATTGAACTATTTTAATATAATTCAGATTTATTATTTATAAGTCTTATTAAAAGGAATAAACCTTACAGAGTAATGGGGATTGTGGAAGGGAGGTGAAAAAGAGAGTGCAGGCAGGGTGGAATGGGTGGAGAAGAGTGTCAGGAATGATTTGTGACAGACGGGTATCAGCAAGAGTGAAAGGGAAGGTCTACAGGATGGTAGTGAGACTAGTTACTGTATGGTATATGGGTTGGAGACGGTGGCACTGACCAGAAAGCAGGAGACAGAGCTGGAGGTGGCAGAGTTAAAGATGCTAAGATTTGCACTTGGTGTGACAAGGATGAACAGAATTAGAAATTAGTACATTAGAGGGTCAGCTCAAGTTGGACGGTTGGGAGACAAAGTCAGAGAGGCGAGATTGCATTGGTTTGGACATGTGCAGAGGAGAGATGTTGGGTTTATTGGGAGAAGGATGCTAAGGATAGAGCTGCCAGGGAAGAGGAAAAGAGGAAAGCCTAAGAGAAGGTTTATGGATGTGGTGAGAGAGGACATGCAGGTGATGGCAGAACAAGATGCAGAGGATAGAAAGAAATGGAAGAAGATGATCTGCTGTGGCGACCCCTAATGGGAGCAGCCGAAAGAAGAAGATGATTAAAAGGGAAAAAAACTCAACTGTTATACATATACACACACACACACTTTAAATGTGTGTGTATACATACATATAATATATGTGTGTATATTTATTATATATATATATATATATATATATATATTTATTTTTTTTTTTTACCTTACACTACTTTTGGGATCATGTTACTCTAGATACAGTATGCAGTATTGCCGTATTTTATAAATCTGTTTTTACAAGGACATCCACAGTCAGGCTTTACAAAATGTAAAAATTTAGGCTAAGATGGCCATCTTTCTACTTCTTAAACATACATCTGTAGAACGCATTTTAGGACAGATTTTTTTTTTCTATACTGTTCTGCTTTTGGATCTCACGAAGAACAGACTTTTAAATCCTTCTCCATCACCCTAAAAGATTCATTATGTGGCTGATCCAATTTCAGACCATTCATGAAAATAAGATACCTGAGTGATTGCTGTCTTACGCTGCAACTGTTAAGCATCAGTTACAGAAAGCAAAAAACAATTTCCTCTCATTAATGACAATGGAAAATAAATATTACATTTTTGATTTTCTTTTTATTACTATAGAGGCCTTAAAAATCACCATTTCATAGAGCCTTTTTAACATCCTTAATCCTTATTTAACTACCCGAACCAACAAGAGATTTTCCATGCAGTCAGCATACTGCTGATGAACACAAACTGTCTAAAATTTATGTTTAGATAAAAAAATAAAATGTATTCCTGTATTACATTTTTGCAGCACCTCTATAAGGGGCAGAAAACACAAACTGAGTGTAGCTGGGTTCTACACACCAAACCAACAACCTAAATGCTTTGCTTTAAAATTGTGTTTTGTATTATTTGTTAACAGAGTACTTTCCTGATAAATATTCAACCTTATTTTTACATAATTTTAATTAGTTTCTGTGGATAAATACAATTGCCAAATAAGTAAAATATCAAAATGGAACATTTCATACATTCAGTCCTTTCTGAAACACAAGCAGGCTCACAGTGCCTCTGCACATAAAGAGAGAAGGGCAGTCACACAAGGTCTTCAAACCACTAGGAACAAAAGATATCATAGCTGGGGAAAAAATTAGGGCTTCTGTGATATCAGTAGCAAATCAATTTTAATGTCTTAATTTTTACCAGTTCTGTCTCGTGCCCATTGCATTTACAGTGCATCCGGAAAGTATTCACAGCGCATCATTTTTTCCACATTTTGTTAAGTTAAAGCCTTATTCCAAAATGGATTAAATTCATTTTTTTCCTCAGAATTCTACACACAACACCCCATAATGACAACGTGAAAAAAGTTTACTTGAGGTTTTTGCAAATTTATTAAAATAAAAACTGAGAAATCACATGGACATAAGTATTCACAGCCTTTGCTCAATACTTTGTCGATGCACCTTTGGCAGCAATTACAGCCCAAGTGTTTTTGAATATGATGCCACAAGCTTGGCACACCTATCCTTGGCCAGTTTCGCCCATTCCTCTTTGCAGCACCTCTCAAGCTTCATCAGGTTGGATGGGAAGCGTAGGTGCACAGCCATTTTAAGATCTCTCCAGAGATGTTCAATCGGATTCAAGTCTGAGCTCTGGCTGGGCCACTCAAGGACATTCACAGAGTTGTCCTAAAGCCACTCCTTTGATATCTTGGCTGTGTGCTTAGGGTCGTTGTCCTGCTGAAAGATGAACCGTTGCCCCAGTCTGAGGTCAAGAGCGCTCTGTAGCAGGTTTTCATCCAGGATGTCTCTGTACATTGCTGCAGTCATCTTTCCCTTTATCCCGACTAGTCTCCCAGTTCCTGCCGCTGAAAAACATCCCCACAGCATGATGCTGCCACCACCATGCTTCACTGTAGGGATGGTATTGGCCTGGTGATAAGCGACAGGTAGACAGGTGTGTGCCTTTCCAAATCATGTCCAATCAACTGAATTTACCAAAGGTGGACTCCAATTAAGCTGCAGAAACATCTCAAGGATGATCAGAGAAAACAGGATGCACCTGAGCTCAATTTTGAGCTTCATGGCAAAGGCTGTGAATACTTATGTACATGTGCTTTCTCAATTTTTTTATTTTTAATAAATTTGCAAAAATCTCAAGTAAACTTTTTTTCACATTGTCATTATGTGGTGTTGTGTGTAGAATTCCGAGGAAAAAAATGAATTTAATCCATTTTGGAATAAGGCTGTAACATAACAAAATGTGGAAAAAGTGATGCGCTGTGAATACTTTCTGGATGCACTGTACTATATATATTGATTTTTTTGTTGCTTTTAAATGTTACAGCCTGGTTTTAGTCATTTTCAGCTGCTATGCTGTTATTGTCGCTGTATGTTTCTGCACCAGTGGAAGAGGCAATAATATTTTCCATTGTACTTTGTGGCACAAAGAAATTGCACTAAATAAATGAATATTCAAGTAATTAAGTGTCTCTTTGCTCACATGAGTCATTGAGGGAACCCAAAAAACATTTTAAAAACTCAGGCACACAGTTTGATGTAAGCTCTGCCTTTAAAAATGGCTTTTAAAGATTATAAGGGGTAAACATCAACAAAGCTCTAGTTTGAATCTGAATCACAGTGAAAATACAGCCCAATGTCGAGTAATCAAGTCTAGGAAAGTATTAATTGTCAAACACACTATTCTTGTTCCTTAAGAAGTAAAATAAAAATAAATAAAAAAAAAGATCACCAATACATCCATCTATCCATTATGGAGTTCCATAATATTCAGGGCTGCGGTGGCTAGAAGCAGTCCTTGTAGCAACCAGTTCTAGATGGGCTGCCAGGTTACTGCAGGGTCCACAGACACAAACACTTATGCTTACGCTTGTTAATGCAGGGCTATTTTGAGTCCTCAAATACCCTAACATGCTTCTGGAATGTGGGAGGAAAACTGGAGTATCCGGGAAAAAACAGAATGTTACATAACCAGGTTGGGATTCAAGACCAGAACTCTGGGGCTATAAGGTTCCAGCAGTAACAAACATGGTTGAAAAAGAGGAAAAAAAGAATGAATGACTTCTTTTTAAACATATACAAAATGTATACTTAAGACATTAACTTCAACAAAGGACCTGAATCAATATTAGATTCACCATTCGCTTAATCCAACTCAGGCCCCACACCCACAGCCCTATCTCAGCAGCACCAGGCACAAGACAGGAATTAGCTGTGAACAGGACACCCATCTATTAACTGCCAGGTCCTGAATCAATGTGTTAAATTACATTTATTTTTGATATACACGTTTTCATCTGTAATCAATACTTTACTCTTTCAGTCTAATTAGCTTAAGTCTTGAATTCCTATGGGCAAAATGAGTAGTTGTGGAACAGATGTCTCAATTCATTATTCAAATAAAGGTCCAGTGGAGCATCTGTATGAACATCACATGTAAAGCTTTACTGTGCAATGAGCAAGACCTTAAAGAATTTAGAACTACTGCAAAAACTCAACTGGAACTAGAAGGATCAACACAGCAGATGTTGTCAAATAAAGTAAATGAAAGAAAATAAACTATGGTTAGAATACCCGAGAAGTAAAAAGGTATGAGAAACAATTTCTGTAAGTAGATTTTGCAAATCTTACGACACCAAGCTGTCGTAAGAAGATTATTTTTTTTATCCTGAATCCCCATACCATTCAAATTATGGTATGATGTGCCTTTCCATGTGTACCACAAATATCATCATTTAAGTCTTAAGCAACAACAAACTATAGTTGGCGCCTGTCACAGGTCACCGGTGGATGCTGATACCTTGCTAGTAGTCAGTACCGACTGGAACCAAAAGTATTAATAAAAGTCAGTAAAAGGTTGTCAGATTTTCTTCCTTAAAAAGACACACAGTTCATGGTGGAAAAAGTTACAGTGCAAAATACTTAAAAAAAAAAATAAAATAAAAAGTAACTGAAAATCAAAAAAAAATACACAAGTGGGAAAAACAAGTCTAAAAAAATTTCCCCAGTTTGCTATATACTAAACAAAATGTTTCTTAACTGCTAAATGTACAAGGAAATAGGTCATTTACCAGCTTCAAAATCCATACACAGAAACAGGCTTTTCAAAAGCCCAGCAAGCAAAGCAAAAAGATAAACCTTATCTGAACAGAAAGAAAAATCCGGAGCCTTTGCTGGCATACAGGGTGTCTCTGTCCCAAAAAGAGCAACTAACAGATGTCAGAGTGGAATGGCCAGGTTTATGCAGGTTGACAGAAAACCTGCAAATATTTAAATAGCAGCTTCTTATAAAAATGGTGTGCAGCAGGGAATCTCTGAATGCACAACGTGTTTGACCTTGATGTGAATGGTCACGCTGGGTTCCACTCTTGTCAGGTAAGAACAGAAAAATGAGGCTACAATTGGTGCAGATTCACTAAAAATGGACTATTATACATTGGGGGAAAAAATTACTTGAGGTCAATTTTTGCTGTCCCATGCAGATGATAGGTCTGAATTTGGTAAAACTTCATGAAGTCACATAGAATATTGGCTTGTGAAATGATTTCATAGCCCTCTTAATTCCAGTGTAGTGTCATCTGAGTGACTCAGTGTACCAAAGCATTGTTGCTGACAATCTGCATCCCTTCATGCACAGAGTCGTTCCTTTTTCAAAAGGCCATTTCCAGTAGGACAATGCTACGCTGTCATAAAACACACTCGTATCATCTGAAAGTGGCTCTATGAACGTGACAGTGGCTTCCGTTAGCCCCAGATGTCCACACAGCGTCTATATCTCAATCTAATAGAATACATTTGGGATGAGTTGGAATGAAAGGTTTGCAGCCTGAATAGGTGGCTAAAATCTGCAGGAACCATATGAAGCTATCAAGTCAGCATGGACCAAAATTCCCCTAAGGAATGTTTCTTTTTGTCAAATTTGTGTTTCAAAAAGTTCAGACTCTTCTCAAAGCAAATCTGGGTGCTACATAGGTGGAACCTAATGACATGCCCACTAGGGGAAAGACGCTGTACAAGACTACCAGCTGTTTAGAATCAGCTTACTAGGGTATTTTACTTCTTATTTTTGAAAATATTGAACAAAAAAAAACCAACACAATTTCTCATACTTAGAACCTCTCAGTTTACATTTTTGGAAGCACTGCACAAATTGGACACTGCTGTGTTAAAAGATGAATTATGCCTATTCATTCACTTTCAAGCAAGCCTTAGAACATATTGAGATGTATATTGTTTGTCATGAAAACTAAGATTACTGATGCTCCAATGAGTTTATTTCTTATTTTAAGGTTTACACAGATCACCAATTTCATGTTATTAGAATTACTGATTTCGATTTGTTTTCTTTATACATTTATTTTTGTTTCTTTACACTAAGCTTCTGCATAACTATCCATGTAAAAGCCTTATGTTTTACATTAAAGTGCTATTTTTATAATCAAACTGCAGAACAAAGGTTTTACCTGTTCATTTTTATTAAAATTAAATTTTCTAAGCTCATTGTTCAGTGACCATAAACAATTCTAAAATAAAATCCTCTTAAAACACACTTTTATAATTTAATAAAACATGTACAAAAATATTTATCCATAATACATATGCCATAAAAGAAAATATAAAAGTTTACAAGCCACAATTCTAATAAAATTTCCACATTTATCAACAAAGAATTATTAGGAACACCATACGAATACAGTGTTTGACCCCCTTTCGCCTTGAGAACTGCCTTAATTCTACGTGGCATTGATTCAACAAGGTGCTGAAAGCATTCTTTAGAAATGTTGGCCCATATTGATAGGACAGCATCTTGCAGTTGATGGAGATTTGTGGGATGCACATCCAGGGCACGAAGCTCCCGTTCCACCACATCCCAAAGATGCTCTATTGGGTTGAGATCTGGTGACTGTG
>JANRMT010028174.1:77978656-78009491 GCA_026402145.1 Polypterus bichir lapradei
GTTGTGCGTGAAAATCCCAGTAACTGAGCAGATTGTGAAATACTCAGACCGGCCCGTCTGGCACCAACAACCATGCCATGCTCAAAATTGCTTAAATCACCTTTCTTTCCCATTCTGACATTCAGTTTGGAGTTCAGGAGATTGTCTTGACCAGGACCACACCCCTAAATGCACTGAAGCAACTGCCATGTGATTAGTTGATTAGATGATTGCATTAATGAGAAATTGAACAGGTGTTCCTAATAATCTTTAAGGTGAGTGTACAAAGCTAATAGAGTTTAAAATCGACAGATTTGGCACTTAAGCTAACACACCAATTGTTCACTAAGCAGTGAAGGCTAATTCTCTTGACTCTGTTCTTTTTCAAATTAAAAATGTGAGCTGCTGTACTAAACTCACTCACTGTCCAAACTCAGACAAGGAGAGTCTCTTTTAGTACAAAATGAAAAGGTCTGAACTCATTCTCCTTTCATTTCTGACAAAGACGCACCTCTCTTTTCTTACACTTGGCCGTTGCCCTCCATGCACAGGACGATTCCTCAGTTTCCCTTTTCTTAGTTTATTACTCCACTTTCTTTAATATAAAGGCCAATAGTCTTACCTTCACTCTCTCCAGAAGACAGACTGGTGGTTCTCATTTACAGAAAGTTTGGGAGCAAAATGACACTTGATTACTCAAGTAACATAATGCATGATGTAAAAGAGTGCTACAATTAAATTATCATAAAGCTTAGAAATGTAAATATTGAAACAAAAACATTTTTTGAGATCAGCTAATTTACCAATCACCAGTCGAGTCATTTTAAGGCCCAATTTGCCTTAAAATGACTACAGCCGCATATCCAAATGATGAACTGCATGTCTATTTCACTCACCTCTGAGCTGCAGAATGGGCTCGCCATAAAAAGGTGAAAATGACACAGAGCTCGATTATGGCAACGTTGGGCTCCTTCTATCCACTGATGCTACAATGCGTGAAGACTACATTCATGAGACATCTGTTATTGCACTTACAAAGGGCTTGGCTTTCATGAGATCAAGTGGGCAGCTTGACTTAGTTGCTGACATTTCCTCAGGTCCCAATTATTCCTGGAACTGTATCAAAGCTGGAGTTTCAGGACAGGCATTAAAATTCAACTCTGACCTCATAAAGCAGGGACTGTAAGTACAAAAGTACACTATTTTGCATTATTTAACAAAGCTGACATTGGAATTTTAAATGGCAGATATTTTCCTTCAAAGCTCTGATGATTTTGCAAGCATTTTTGTGAATGATGATGAATGAGTTGTTTATCTGTGATGGGGTGATTCTGATTGCCTTTTTTGTGAAGTCATTGCTTTATTTCACAAGATAATTGATTATCCTGAAATGACAACTTTAATCCAGTTTCATGAACAACAAAAACCAGTGACAGTCAGGTCCACAAGTCCAACATGTGACATCACAAACAGGCTAGACAAATGATGCTGAATGATGCTGTTGATGGTGGCAAGATGGTAAGGGAAGCCCAAAGAAATTTCACCATATGAGAACCAGTGGATTCTGCAACATGCCATCACACTGACAATAGGAACACTTTCCACCAGCCACAAAATTATTCTCAACGTCCATAGATGATCAGACTATCGAACACTTTTAACATGTCTGTGTTGTTTCTCAGATTCCCGAGAAAAAGATTTAATCTCACATTTTCATAGAGAATGGAGATAATAAAGTTTATGAAATAAAGGGCTTCAAAACCATAATCCCATTTGAACATGCTTCACTTTCAGGTACTACTATGATTTTACAGTATTTAATATTTTTTAGGAAAAAAAATGCATGAGGTTTAAATGCTGTGAGCATACAGCTAGATAATAAATAATAATAATACATTTTATTTATACAAGGTGCCTTTCTAAGCACTCAAGGACACCAAACAATAAATAAAAAAGCACATTATAAACAAAACTTAAAACATCAGAAAATACAGAAAATATAAACATTAAAACCAAACAAAGCCAATGTAATCATAAAGAAAAAGCCATTTTAAACAGATGGGTTTTAAGTTTACTGTAAGGTAGCGAGTTCCAGAGCTTGGAAGCAGAACAGCTGAATGCTCTGCTCCCCATGGAGGTTAGACGGGCGAGAGGGACGGTCAGGTGGATGGAGGAAGAGGATCTAAGGCTACAGTAGGGAATGGCAACATTAAGAAGGTCAGACAGATATGGAGGGGCAAGGTTATGAATGGCCTTAAATGTTAACAGCAGAATTTTAAAATCAATTTGAAACTTAATTGGGAGCCAATGAAGCTGCTGCAAGACCGGAGTAATATGGTGAATAGATGAGGTTCGAGTAATGATGCGAGCTGCAGGAATTCTGGACTAGCTGAAGCTTATGAAGAGATTTATTAGAGAGACCAAAGAGGAGTAAATTGCAGTAGTCTAGACTAGAAGTAACAAGACTGTGAACAAGAATGGCAGTGGTATGGAGAGTGAGAGAGGGGCGAATGCAATTAATATTACGTAGGTGGAAATAAGCAGACCGGGTGATGTTATTAATGCAAGATTGGAAAGATAAGAGTACTGTCAAGGATGATGTGTAAATGTACTGCGTAATACACATGTCAAGTAACAACATATTTTAATGTTTGTAAATGTTTAGTGTTGGCCCCCAGTGAAGCACATGCAATCAGAAATACTGTTATTTCCATTTCCGATTAAAAAATTTGATTTAATATTTTTACTCAGCCATCACTACACACAACAAATAACAGATAAAAACTGATTTTGGGTAGAGTGTTCCTTTAAGGCTTTAAAACTGTTAAGTGGATTTTTATATGATGTAAAGCTGTACACCCAGGCAACTATGAAATTCACCAAGAGAAGCAGAATGCAATAGATGGATGGATAGATACACTGCATAAATAAATTACCATCACAGAAAAGATGAAAAACAGCATTACTGATTCAAACTGGTAGCTGTGATTATTACGAATCTACATGTATTTCTATCGTTTGAATAGAGATGAACTAAAATTCAATTTTGGTTCAATGCTGCTAGCTTTTCAGAGGAGTACAGTGCCTGGATGAGAGTTTTAATCTTGGCAAATTAGGAATACATCAGATTTCCACTTCTGTTGTCAGTGAGATGCAGTTTTCTGTTTCAAAGATGCAGGCACAGAAGAGCACTAGGCAACGATGAGAGAAGAGCAGCTGATCACTTTCATGCTGATTTTAGAAGGGATTCCATTTTTGTGTATTTTCCTTTTTGCTCATGTTTTGTATACTTACATTATCTATTGATATTCAAGGCAAGGGAGCTCTTAATACACTTAATATGTATCCATCCATTTTATTTTTCAGCTTATAAGGCCTGAAGGGTGTCAGAGTGCAACAAAGGGTGAAAAGCAGGAAGCGATTGTAAAAGGTCTACAGAGCAATTCATATGGGCAAATGCAGAATTCTCCATAGCTATTTCCATTCCTGGCAGACTAAAACACATTTACTTACACACTATGACCTCTGGAGCAATGAAAGACTACCATTATGAAATGCCCGCGATGCTAAGAATATCCTCCACACATAACTGATGAAGACTTGAGCCAAACCAGAAGCACACACTATAACATTCACACACAAAGAAGAACAAAAGACTAAAACTGCATTGTATTAATGCTTCCTTTTCCAGGCAGTGTACTACAATGAACTACAATATCAGGTTCATTTCCTGCTTCCAACCACCTGAGCAAGTCCCTTAACCTGCCTGTATGACAAGCGTCCTTATAAAGTGCCTTCATTTAGTGTTTGCTGTGTAAATTAAAGATTGCTTGTTCTATTATCTGGAAGTTATATCCTTATATCCAATGAGGAGCCAAACAGCTAGATTTCATTTCACACACAGTTTTGCAAGAGTGATGCCAAAATTAATTTTGTGGGACAGGCCCGCACCTAGGAAATTCTGGGCCCCAGGCAGATAACAGAGTTCGGGCCCTTTTCGTGTTTCAAATATGTGCGTATATTTTAAAACGCCACTTAATTTTGAAAACATGGTTTTTGACGAAGGGTTTTGAAAGTCAATGATTAACTAGGAATAGTTTATTCTGTAAAACTCAATCTGAATATAAAATATCTCTCCATATTGTGTAAACATCATGGTAATCAGCAGTTACTGGCTGGTGGGTTAATCCCTTAACGCTTTGCTGACCATTTTCTAATTTTAATGTTTGAAAAATCATCAATGACTTTATCAAAGCTTATGGTATTTGCAAGTTCATGTTCAATGGATAACGTTGCAAGACCATTCAGCCTCTGCTGGGTCATAGTCGACCGCAAATGATTATTTATAATTGCAAGTTTGCTGAATGATTTTTCCCCTTGTGCCACAGAGACAGGGAGACAACAAAATATCCTGAACGCTACGCATAGTTCTGGATATATGCCTTTAAGTCCAAGCTCAAATATCGAGTTTAGTAAATCAAGACAACTGTTACCACAATCTTTGAAAGTCGCAGCATTGAAAGAATAGCTTCCGCGATTCGCGAAGGCCAAGGTGGAGACTAAACATAAACATTGCCGCACTGCCACCGGCACTCATTCCGACTTGCATAAGTTATCTTGATGACGGACATGGGACAGCCTTTACGAGAATGCCGCTGAAGCTCTCGGTCTTGCATTTTCCCACAGTTCGACGGATGACGGAAATGGAGTTCAAACTCAAAGCAGCTAGATCCGAGATCGTACCCACCGGCGACCGCTGTATGACGTCAACGCGCCCCTTCTTGATAATAAAGGACCTTTCGAGAGGAAAAAAAAACCAGAAAACTTGAAAAAAGGGCGGGCCCCTGACAAGTGTCATGATTTTCCCCCCCCCCCCCCGGTGCAGGCCTGCTTAAGAAATTCACAGAGAGAAGCTAACATTGGTGAAATGTGGTGCTCTTTTTTTTGTGCTGCTCAAGACTCTGGCAATGCACAAACAGAGCAGGAACACAGTTCCAGACAAGGATGAAACACCTTTATTTGTGTATCATCTGTGTTAATATTGCTGGCTCATCACTACTTCTATCATTATTTATAACCTTTCTACAATTCACAGATATGATCCAAAGAACCTGTTTTTTCCTAATCAACTCATGATTTTCTACACTCACACATCCAATTTAAAGAAAGGTTTTGCTCGGTGCTCTCCTCATATTCCAGACTCATCATCATGCACTTTTTGAATCAAACAGGTAAAAGACCACTAACAATGCAGTCAACACAATGAGCAGTAAATAATAAATAATCAGTATGTCACTGTGAATTATGACTTAAACAAACATACAGTATATGCTGTATTTTGCTATATAAAAACATAAACAAGGCTTGGATTTACACATACCGTAGATACCGTAGATCCCAGAATATAAGCCGACTCGGTATATAAGCCGACCCCCTTTTCTACCTACTAAATTACATGTATTTGCCGATGACCGGTATGTAAGCCAACCCCCTTCTCCAAGCAAAATTTTCTAAATTTCCTTAAAAGTGCCTCTTCAGGCATATTTATCGGCGAGAATTTGAGACTGCTGGCATTTTTGATGGAAACCAGGAAGTGATTGGGGAGAAGTTTGGTAAAATGAAACCTTTGTGTTGAAACTATATACGCAAATACAGTACATCGGCGGGTGGATTTCCAGAGACTCATTATAAATTTGATTAACTTAAATACGCAATACAGTGGACCCTTAACTTACGAACTTAATTCGTTCGCGAGGGCTGGTTGTAACTCAAGTTGTTTGTAAGTCAAGACTATTTTTCCCATAAGAAATAATGGAAATACCCATAATGCGTTCCGAACCTCCCACTGCAACACTTACTTAACCTTTTCATAATAAAAAAGGGTTGTATAATGTGCATAATTTACCAAAACACCAATAATTTTTCTAATGTACTAAGCAAAAAGTTATAAAAAGTGCCTAGCCTACCAGAAGTAGGCTAGATTAAGCTAGGAGCATGGCGGCACGCATGGTTGCAGCGGCTCAGGGCTCTCCTTTTCAGTGCACTTTTTTGTTGTTTTTGTAGTTTTTTTTTTTGCTTGTTTGTGCACAATCAGTTTGGCAAACATCCACTACACCCATCAGAATCTTATAGACATCGGTGTCCAGAGCCAGACATCTGTTTCGAGTGTTTTTCATCACATGCACAACATCCCAGACAACATAGCGAGACCAGCGGGCTCTCCGTGGATTGTTGTCGGGTCTAGGAGACGGAGGAGGGAAAGGAAGCAGAAGCGGGGCCGCAGATCCTGCGTTATGCTAAGGCTAAAGATACAACCATACAAGCCCTATACAAAACTTTTTTTTTTGCAACTTCTATGCATCTTTTCACACCATTTGTTTATTTGTTTATTTACTTGTTGTATTCTACACATATGTCTGCACTGAAGGAGCTGCTTTTAATCTAATTGTACATGTGTATAGTGACAATAAAAGGCATTCTATTCTATTCTAGAAACAAAAATTTCATACTGTACTCACCATTTAATTTGACATCTTTGGGCTGCAGGAAGGGAGGAGGAGAAGAATGAAATGGAAGGTGGTTATTGTTTAGAAGGAGCCTCCTTATGTAAATCTTTTCTTTGTAAAATTGTCGAGATGGTGGATTTCAACATGCTGTACATATTAGCGAGATCGGTCACACGACCAGCACTCTCATATTTCCACACAATTTCCATCTTCGTTTCGAATGTGATCACTTTCTTTACCTTCTCTTCCTTTCTTAGCAATTATGTGTCTTGCTTGCATGGTCTTAGTGAATTATATATACAGTGGAACCTCGAGATACGAGTTTAATTCGTTCCAGCACTGAGCTCGTATAGCGAATTTCTCGTATCTAGAACAAACTTCCCCATTGAAAATAATGGAAATCCAGTTAATCCGTTCCGTACCCCCAAAAATATCAACATAAAAATCAATTATCCTAACAAATAACACTGATAAATCTATACTAATAAAAGGCAAAGCCCTCACTGACTCACTCACTCACTCGCTCACTGACTCATCACTAATTCTCCAACTTCCCGTGTGGGTGGAAGGCTGAAATTTGGCAGGTTCATTCCTTACAGCTTCCTTACAAAAGTTGGGCAGGTTTCATTTCGAAATTCTGCTCGTAATGGTCATAACTGAAAGCTGTTTTTCTCCATTTACTGCAATGGAGATGATCGTGAAAGCCGTGGGGGCGGAGTTTCGTATGACATCATCACGCCTCCCACGTAATCACGCAGTACGTAGAAAACCAGGAAGAGACCCAAAAAGCGCTCAAGAAAACATGCATTATATAATTGAGAAGGCAGCGAAACAATAAGAAGCGAGCGAGTGACATATACAACCATATTCATGAGTTCTGCTACTTCGGAAACAAAGCACGATGTAAACCTAAACTTTAAATTAAGTTCATAGACAGGCTGCCGCTGGCGTTTGTAATTTAGTGCCTGCCCATATAAGGCTGTCCGTCAGCGGCAATCCAATAGAAAACTGCCACTAAATATTCACGGGTGAAGGACTGTGCTTATGCAGAGGAAGATGAGATGGTCAGGGTGGTGTTTGGCACAAACTCAGCGAAACTGCGAGAGAAAGTTTTAAGTGCCAGGACTTCGGTAACATTACATACAGCCATGGACATAGCACGACATGGCACCAGCACAGCTGGGAAACTTCGATGCATGAACACCGAGCGGCTCACGTGAACTGACGCAGTGCACAGACAAAAAGCAACAGTTCCAAAGAGCGCTGAACAAAAACCGAATTACACAATTGAAAAGGCAGCAAAAAAATATGAAGCGTCTGATACATATAAGCATATTCATAAATGCAGCTACTGCGGAAACAAAGCACATGGTGGAAAAAGTCAATGTCCCGCTAAAGGAAGACAGTGTAAAAAAAAAAACCCGTGCATGCAGTGTGTCAGGTCTCAGATAAAGAAGACGACGAGCTGTTTATTGATGCAGTAAGAAACGAATCGATGAATGAAACCTGTCATCTTTACAACGATTGACAAACACGGAATGTAACTTGAACACAACACATCCTACAAATACGAACCTGATTTAAAGAAATAATGATAATCAAATCCTTGATGACAGCAACACTCAGTAACACTCATAAAACAAATACTGTATATTGACAGTCATGTTACGTTATTTTTAAAATGTTCCCTTTTCTTTTTCATAGCTTCTTTAACACACTACTTCTCCGCTGCGATACGCGGGTATATATATATATATATATGTATATATATACCCCGATCTACATACTCGAATAACGGATATCGCCATCAATGATTGTTTTGGTAAAGCCATACTCAGTGTATTCATTAGATGAACGGTAAAAAAGTAAGAGCGAGGGGAGGATGACTTATTGAGGCATGCAGGCTGTAGTGCGCGTCAACTCTATCTGAATTGCGCGATCACATTTGAAAAAATATATCTTTTCAAGTTCTATTTAGTCCATATGTGTCAAACTCAAGGCCCGCAGGCCACATCCGGCCCGGCGTGTAATTATATCCGGCCTGCGAGATCATTTTATATACTGTAATATTGTTATTAATGGCCCGGGGATATGAAGCGCTGGTAACACAATAAACTACAGATCCCATAATGCAGCGCTTCAGCTGCCTTGCCGAACACTCACCGCGTTAATCAAGTCTAGCTTATGATGCTGCAAGTTATTGCGAAGCTAGCCCACACGATGCCGAAGAGAAAAGGTGATTCTGAACATAGAGCCTTTAAAAACCGATGGGAGGCGGAGTATATGTTTACTGACATTGCCGGTAAACCCGTGTGTCTCATTTCTGGAGCAAATGTGGGTGTAATTACAGAATTTAATCTAAGACGGCACTATGAGACAAAACATCAAGATAACCTGAAAGACCTGAATGCAATGCACAAGATACAGAAAGCAGAAGAGTTAAAGAAGAATCTGACACTTCAGCAGACGTTTTTACCCGTGCAAAATCACAAAGTGATTTCAAGTGAAGCTACTTTTATGAGAGACACAAATGCACCAGTGCAACTTGCCCCACTTTCCCTGTTGCCGAGTAATGTTGAACCAAGTCGACACTACGGTGTTCCCAAATATGCACTTTGCTGATAAACTGAGCGCACTGCGCACTGAGTTTGCACGGCGCTTTGGTGACTTTGAAGAACAAAAAAAGAATTTTGAGTTGTTTCGCAACCCATTTGCTGTCGATGTGGAAACTGCACCTGTGCAGATTCAGATGGAGGTGATTGAGCTGCAGTGTAATGGCACACTGAAGGCAAAGTACGATATTGCACGGCCCGCACAGTTTATTCACTCCATTCCCGCACAAATGCTCCAGCTCCGTCTACATGCGGCTCGAACCTTGTGCATGTTTGGTAGCACATATCTGTGTGAGAAACTCTTCTCAGTCATGAAGACTAACAAAACAGCACACAGGAGTCGCCTCACTGATGAGCACCTGCAGTCCATCCTAAGAATCTCCACAACACAGAACCTCACACCAAACATAAACGAACTTGTTGCCAAAAAAAGATGCCAGGCTTCCAAATCTGATAAAATGACATAAGAGCAAAGACAACTGAATGATTTGATTTGTTATTGCTGAAAAGAACACATTTTATTTATATTTCCAGGTTTTGTTATGCACCATGTTCATATTTGAATTTGTATAATTTTGACAGGATATATTTTTATGGAGAGCAAAATCTTTTGGGATATTTAAAATTTAAGTTTATTTTTTATATAAAATTACATAAGAGTAAAGAAATTTCAATGTTTGTTCTTTTAACATTTACTTTATTTCTAACTTGTATAATTTAGACAGGATATATTTTTATGGAGAGCAAAATATTATAAGTTATTTAAGGTTTGAGTTGATTTATTCCGGAATAATATTCTGTCAACTAAATAAAAATTCCTTCTATTTAAAATTTAAGTATACGATAGTTGTGTGTGTGTGTGTGTGTGTATGTATATATGTGTGTATATGTAGATATATATATATATATATATATATATACATATCCATGTGTTAGAATGGCCCAGTCAAAGTCCAGATCTAAATCCAATCGAGAATCTGTGGCAAGATCTGAAAACTGCTGTTCACAAACGCTGTCCATCTAATCTGACTGAGCTGGAGCTGTTTTGCAAAGAAGAATGGGCAAGGATTTCAGTCTGTAGATGTGCAAAGCTGGTAGAGACATACCCTAAAAGACTGGCAGCTGTAATTGCAGCAAAAGGTGGTTCTACAAAGTATTGACTCAGGGGGCTGAATAATTACGCACACCCCACTTTGCAGTTATTTATTTGTAAAAAATGTTTGGAATCATGTATGATTTTCGTTCCACTTCTCAAGTGTACACCACTTTGTATTGGTCTTTCACGTGGAATTCCAATGAAATTGATTCATGTTTGTGGCTGTAATGTGACAAAATGTGGAAAAGTTCATGAGGGCCGAATACTTTTGCAAGCCACTGTAACTGACCATCATGTATGTTCTCCGTAGCCACTTTCCAAAGGTTTCCTTAAAGCAGCGTTTCTCAACTTTTAAGTATTTGTGACCCAAGTTTTCATAATAGTTTTAATATCGCCACCCCTAATGTTTTTTTGAAAGGAGCCCACTAATACCAGTTTGTTCTTTTTAATTAATGATATATCATAGATGCATATTTTATTATACCTACTTACCTTTTATCGTCATTTATCTAACTCTATATGTATTTTTCTAGTATCAGAATGTAGGTAATTAATTTGTTTTGGTTTCAATAGATGCATTTTTCATATTTTTGATTGTTTTCTTTTTTTCACAGCTTTGCGCCCCCCTTTTTGTTACTTCATGCCCCCCTAGGGGGGCCAGCCCCACAGTTTGAGAACCACTGCCTTAAAGTGACATGGTCTGCTGCAGCACTGACTTCCTAGAGATTTCCCACACTCTGGATGGTTTATTTACAACATGAAGTATTGATGGCTGAGTAGATAAGGTCCATAATTCATTGAAAGAGGTTAAACCAACTTTTGCTGAGTTATTCAAACCACTTTGCCACTTACCGAGGTTTGCACCTCACATAGTTACTAAAGTGCTCAATATTCTAACCATGACCAACTGCTTTCACTTATGTGACCCCTGAGCCACTCAGTGCATCCCACCATACAGATATGAGAGAATATGGCCCAAGTGTTGGCAATGTTAAAGAGTTTTTGCATAGCCTCTGAAATGGTGGCCTTAATCCGCCACAAACACTAAAAAATAGAATCATCTTCTTCTTTATTTTGCTCCCGTTAGGGGTTGCCACAGCATATCATCTTCTTCCATATCTTCCTGCCCTCTCCATCCTGCTCTGTCACACCCATTACCTGCATGTCCCCTCTCACCACATCCATAAACCTCCTCTTAGGCCTTCCTCTCTTCCTCTTGCCTGGCAGCTCTATCCTTAGCATCCTTCTCCCAATATACTTAGCATATCTCCTCTGCACATGTCCAAACCAGCGCCTCTCTGACTTGGTCTGCACTAATCATTTCTCATCCTGTTCATCCTCGTCACACCCAATGCAAATCTTAACATCTTTAACTCTGCCGCCTACCAATATAATAAAAACTGCATAACTATTATCAGTTGTAAGTAACATGCTTTACATTTCTAACAGTCCTTTCCTCTCTGTTCTTCCTACAGAAGCTCCTCCATATCTATTTTTGACCAATCATTTTTGAGGATCTGGGAACTAGCATTCCCCTTTAGTTGATGGTAAGAAGTATGTACAATCTACATCCTTAGAAGTTAGAGATTTAAACAGTGAATTAACGACTAATTCTCCACAGGACAATAATAAATAATAGTGACTCAGAAACTTCAGTAATCATAATACGAATTCCATAAGACAGTAGAAACATTGATTCATCACAAAAATGCTAGATGTTTCTGAAAGCAGACTGATTTCAACCAGCCAAAAACCTCACTCATGGTCACCAAGTCAAGTTCAAGTTCATTGTTGTCTCTTTGCTTGCATATCTTTTCAAATTGTTGACAGTGATACAATACCAATAAAATGACACAATGTGTTGGGCAATAATTTGACTTCCTTTTTAATATTTTTGGCAAAGCAAACATAAAACAAGAATACTAATATAATTATATACATAAAACTTGGAATGAAATGTAAAAAGTGTGCCCTTGAACACAGGTACCTAGCGTGTTTCTTCCTTTACAATTACTAACTTGTTCACCATACCTCATTTATACCATACCAACTAGTTCACTGTATCACAAACAAAACAATAATGATTACAGCTCTAGTGCCCTATACAGAGTTTAGCTAGAAATAAAAAATCTCTACTTATCAAGTGCCTATAATCCGTCAGCTTTAAAAACATCTCTGCTAAAAATCACAGGGAACTGAGCCTTCAGAGACTAGCTAAGGATTTACCTCCTACCAATGCTTTGTAGGCTAATAGGATTCACAAAGACACCTTTATAAAAAGGCAATGCACAGATAAAAAAGCTAATGGACCTCTATGAGCTGCAGATGCTGGCAGCTGCCATCGCCAATGGAGCCAAGAACTCAAAAAGTCATTTATGTAGTGAAGAAACATTCCTCACTAATTATTGCAATGCCCCAAATATTATTCTTGCCTCCTTCTTTGACCGTCTATTCTGTAAAGGCAGAACTTTTACTATACTAATAAATATGTGAGGCAAAGGAGTGTCTGGTCAAAGTTTGCTTTTAATCATCTGCTTATCAAAACTTAGATAAGACACACACACACACACACACATCTTAAAATAGGAGACTGCAGGAAAGGACTCCATGGGAATCTTAGAATAGCAGAAGCAGCTCCATCTGTTTTCCGTTCTGCTTCAAGCCAGCAGTGCTTAGAGGAAAACAGACAAACTTGAACAAATGAACACCAAGTGTGCAAAGGGACTGCAGTTTTAGTCTAACAGAAAGCGTGTTTACCAAATAATCAAAAGGAAATAATTAATTATAACAGTCTGACCAAAGTCACAATTAAGTCAGCCAACATCAATGTGCACTTCTGAGAAAATCAAGAAAACCCACTTAGAACCAGCATGAAGTCTAGCCTAAAAGTTAAAGAACTGTGCCTGAAATCGCAAAGACACAGATTTACATCCCACTTTCTGATCTTGGGTATGCTCAAACTGGAAGATTTTCTACTCTGATTTTCATGACAGATTAGTTGGAAATCAGTTTATATGTTTTAGTTTTGAAGTTAATATGTCAAATATATATTTTTTCTTATGTTTTCTCTTATGCATATGGGTTAATACTGTATGTTCTCTTTCAGACAAAAAAAAAGATTTATTTCAAAAACTGGTACTCATTTGACTTTAACACTCCACCATTGTATGATACAATGACTGGACTTAGCTGCAGGCTTAACTTTACTCACTTCAAATCCTACTGTGCTGAAGCAACTTATTGCCGAGTGTTCCAATGGCTCCTTTCTTATAGATCACTTATTCATTCACATCCGACTTGAATCAGAGACAATCTGGCTATGATTTAAAAATGACTGAGATTCATGGAAAAATACTTGAATTAGATGACTGTGTAATGACGACAGACATCCTTCAGATCATCATTGGGTTTAGTAACCAATGCTTTCAAGGGTGTACAGAATAAACACAAGTACATATTTTGTTTAATAAAAGGACAATAGCAAATCAAAAGAATGTTGGCAAGTTTCCCTAACTAAGAACCTGAAAGAAAAGACAGTCTTCAGCTCCCGTACAGCTCATACTCTTATTCTGAACACCTATGTCTTTGTATCTCCTTCAGCCCTATAATCAATACAGTGTGCCTTCAATTTGTGCAGCCTCATTTAAGAGTCCAACACAATGCATTCAGTGGCAATCTTCTAATGCCAAACAATGTTTCAACACAATGAAATGCAAATATGGCTTGTTTGAAGTTAATTATATTGGAGATGATGTATCAAATGTCACATACAAATGCTATACTTGACTGGCCTGGTCTCAAAACTCCCAAAAACAAGTGTTGACCTTTTTGAGGCTAATAAGATATTATCAGAGGTTTGTACCACCCACTTCCTGAAACAGCTGTGCTTTTAACATAATTGCTTGGCGTTCACTTTCTTTGCCTAAAATGACTGGGATGAATTGTTATAAGACCATTTATCCTTTCATGCATCCCCTAAATGGCAACAGGCCTTGGTTTAGATACAAAGTTTATGTCAGGAATACTCAAGCTGATTAACAAATGAACATTTATTACCTTATGGTGGAACACAACTTTGATCGAGACTAATTGAAAAATTTAATTGCATTATTTTGTGATTGCTTTAATGATATACCTTTTTCATTATTTAACACGTCACACTGAAAAGAAAACGGAAGAACTAGAGACTGCATGTATTTTTAACAGCCCATTGTGAAAATCCAAACAAAGGAACAAAATGAACAGCAAACAAGAAGCCATCATCAAATTTAAGACACAGTGTCAATTTGTTAAATACACAAAAAGATGTACATTTAAGTTGTCATTTTGCCTCAGGCCTCAATAAAATGACAAATTTATATACAGTATGTGACAATATATCTTCTCATATAATGTGCTACCGTGGCTGTTTGTTTGTCTGTCCAGGATTTTAAATCACCTGTAGCTCACAAACCATTTGACCAATTGACCTGAAATTTGGTACATATATACTACGTGATGTCTACTATCCGCTTTCGGGGTGATGATTGACCTCCAAAGTTATTCCTCTTTTTATTTTTGTTTTATTTTATTGTAGAATCAACCCTCGGCAGCACCAGCAGGGCGGCAGTTGCAGCACCTTTGCCATCACTTCCCCTACCTCTTCATAACTTAAGTGACAGCTTAAGTGAAAAATTAAAGAAAATGTACTAAGTAATTGCAACACAAACACTGATTTAATCAGTTTTAACGTGAAAAGATGCCAACGAAAGAAGAGAAGAAGCGGGCCGCTAAGGTGGAGAAAAGAAGAGCTGCTCAGGAAGCAGCAAGCGCATCAACTGCTGAGCAAACAAATGCTAAACGTACAGAGAAACAGTAAGAAAACTATGAATGATGAAGTGTATTCACTGCACATTATCGAGCAGTGTGCAGTTATTGGTTGCTAATGTTTCACAATAACAATGTTTCCTCTACTTTAGAGTTACTTGCACTTAAAAGAGGAAAGGGGAATAGAAATAGAGGAGAAGGAATTAAATTAACACGTTAAACTTTACATTGTTCTTAACAAAGAATAAACTTTTTCAATGTTGCCTATATCATTATGCACAATCTTTTGTTTATTGAAAAAATATCACATTTGAAATCCACAACCAACTTGCTGAACACAGCAGTATGAAAGGTCAGGACAGCACGAATGAGATGCTCATCTGTAACACCATTACTGCGGCTAATCTTTATCAAATGCATTGTGAAAAAAACACATCCACATACTGTACATATATCGGCAGTGCAAAGATGTCAAGCACGTGGCTATTTTTACAATGGTCTCTGAATACAGCCTTCCACACATCAGAGATTTGGACATGCTCCAGCTCCAACCGAAATTCAGCCTCATCACGTATAGTGGACCTTCTTTTGACCTCACCTAAAAACGCCTGTCAGGTGCAACTGAGAAAGAAAACCCTCACAAATCAAAGCAGGTCCTACAGACTTTCAAATCTGTCAAATCTCTCGTAAACGTTGTTGGCTAGTTCTATCAAAAAAGCCTCCAATGCTGAACTGCTGCTGTGTTGGCCTCATGGTACCAGTGCAATGAGAAATGTGTCTTTCCCACTCTTTAAACCAGATCTCCAATGCATGAACCATCACGCTGAACTGGCAGGTTTTAATAATTCTATTAACCAGCAATGTCACACAGAAAGGCAATACATGCAGTCAATGTAGAGTCTCTCACACATTCTAACAAAACTCACAAAGATCAGTGACCTAAATTCTGTTAGCTAGGAAGTGAACGCACACCTTTTGAACGCACACCTCTTTCTAAGCCGACATACTGTGCATCATTGTGTTCCAAGATGTCAGGGTATTCTTTCACCTACTCATACAGCAGTAATTTGAACGTCTGAAGGTGACATGATGTTCTTTACAATTACAGTTTCCATTGTATTTTAAGATCTCCCAAATATAATGCATATGAAACAGTCTGATGAATGATACAGTGAACCATATTAATTGTGAAATTTTCAGAATTCACTTGCAAGTCAAAGCCCTTGTTTTTTCCAACCACTGAAGACATTAAATTTAAAGCACTCACCTCAAAACATGCCACTCAATTATGGTCCACTTAAAGTGGAAAATAGCCAAGGGATTTGAGACCAAACAGCATTTTGAAAATGCAGTCATCGTTCATTATTCCCTTTGCTATTGAGACTAACAGTAGAGCTTGCTCAACATGGTTGACATTATTTCCCTGTTTTTACAGGTTCTGCTCATAAAATTAGAATATCATGACAAAGTCGATTTATTTCAGTAATTCTATTCAAAAAGTGAAACTTGTATATTAGATTCATTCATTACACACAGACTGGTGTATTTCAAATGTTTATTTCTTTTAATTTTGATGATTATAACTGACAACTAATGAAAGTCCCAAATTCAGTATCTCGGAAAATTAGAATATTGTGAAAAGGTTCAATATTGAAGACACCTGGTGCCACACTCTAATCAGCTAATTAACTCAAAACACCTGCAAAAGCCTTTAAATGGTCTCTCAGTCTAGTTCTGTAGGCCACACAATCATGGGGAAGACTGCTGACTTGACAGTTGTCCAAAGACGACCATTGACACCTTGCACAAGGAGGGCAAGACACAAAAGATCATTGCTAAAGAGGCTGGCTGTTCACAGAGCTCTGTGTCCAAGCACATTAATAGAGAGGCGAAGGGAAGGACAAGATGTGGTAGAAAAAAAGTGTACAAGCAATAGGGATAACCGCACCCTGGAGAGGATTGTGAAACAAAACCCATTCAAAACTGTGGGGGAGATTCACAAAGAGTGGACTGCAGCTGGATTCAGTACTTTAAGAACCACCACGCACAGACGTATGCAAGACATGGGTTTCAGCTGTTGCATTCCTTGTGTCAAGCCACTCTTGAACAAGAGACAGCGTCAGAAGCGTCTCGACTGGACTGCTGCTGTGTGGTCCAAAGTTATGTTCTCTGATGAAAGTAAATGTTGCATTTCCTTTGGAAATCAAGGTCCCAGAGTCTGGAGGAAGAGTGGAGAGGCACAGAATCCACGTTGCTTGAGGGTCAGTGTTACGTTTCCACAGGCAGTGATGGTTTGGGGTGCCATGTCATCTGCTGGTGTTGGTCCATGGTCAACGCAGCCGTCTACCAGGAAGTTTTAGAGCACTTCATGCTTCCTGCTGCTGACGAACTTTATGGAGATGCAGATTTCATTTTCCAACAGGACTCGGCACCTGCACACAGTGCAAAAGCTACCAGTACCTGGTTTAAGGACCATGGTATCCCTGTTCTTGATTGGCCAGCAAACTCGCCTAACCTTAACCCCATAGAAAATCTATGGGGTATTGTGAAGAGGAAGATGCAATACGCCAGACCCAACAATTCAGAAGAGCTGAAGGCCACTATCAGAGCAACATGGGCTCTCATAACACCTGAGCAGTGCCACAGACTGATCGACTCCATGCCACGCCGCATTGCTGCAGTAATCCAGGCCAAAGGAGCCCCAACTAAATATTGAGTGCTGTACATGCTCATACTTTTCATGTTCATACCTTTCAGTTGGCCAACATTTCTAAAAATCCTTTTTTTGCATTGGTCTTAATTGATATTCAAATTTTCCGAGATACTGAATTTGGGACTTTCATTAATTGTCAGTTATAATCATCAAAATTAAAAGAAATAAACATTTGAAATACATCAGTCTGTGTGTAATGAATAAATCTAATATACAAGTTTCACTTTTTTAATGGAATTACTGAAATAAATCAACTTTGTCATGATATTCTAATTTTATGACCAGCACCTGTATCTCCTGCAAAAAGCTTTTCTGTTACTGCCATTGTGAAATCCCTGGCCGTCTCAGTATCCAAAAAATGGCTTTTATCTTTTCTCAAAATGGCTCATCCTCTTTAAGGACACTAAAGTAGCTTTCTATGTGACAGTCAAAGCTTTGGATATTCTGTCACGTTATGGCTTATCTACATTATCGATGTTCTCTGTTCTGGCAGAGCAACCAGGAGGATAGGCCTTGCTGCAGGATGTGTGTAAGCTGGAAAGTAAAAATACAAACATTGACATCTGCTATCATACTGCGTTTACCACTTGTGTATGTTGGTGAAACAAAGTAATAGTTTTGTGCCCATTGTGAATTAAATAATCAATTTTTGGTATCAGCTTTCTTACTCTTAATGCTCAAGCTTTCAATGCACGGTCTGTAATTTTCTATTTTCTGGCTGAGCAGCTGGTAAAATGTATGCAAATACATAATACATACTTTTATTTATCAATAGTTGGCAATGCTTTAATTGTACACTTCCTGCAAGTAATGGATTCGGACTTTCTTGAAAGAGTTTTGTGTAGATGAACAGTACAAGTCCATATGGCAGGCCACCTCTTAAACATAGCTGGCCTAAGTGGTGCAGTCACTGCCTGGACTGAACGTTTTCAGCTCTTTCCCATTCTGTTTTGGAATCATAATCCGCAAAGGCATTTACTGCAATCCATGATATCTGTGGTTAACACTGAGCAATGCTGGCCAGCAGAAGAGATGATAATAGGAGGTGGCCTAGGACACTTCTCTGTGGTAGGGACAAAAAGACAAAATACCCATCCAGTACACGGCCATTCTAGAAGATGGATACAGCAGTAAGAAATTATCTGTGAAGGGAAAGACAGATATACACAACTATAGCCATGTTGTTTAGAACATTTGAATAATCTAGATGAGAACAGGCCATTCAGCCCAACTAAGGTCATCAGTTCAATCCACTTAATTCTTCCAAAATAACATCAAGTCTAGCTTTGAAGGTTGTGTTAAAGTGAGGTCCGCGGCTAAACTGCACCATTTTAAATAAATAATCACCGCACTCATGTCTTGGTAGAAGGTGGTCTTGGTAGCAAGGCGAGAGCAGTTCCCGGGCGTGATGTGCGAGTGGGTATTCTACACTAAGTGCCGCTAATCAACATAGTTGTTCCACAGCCCCATTTTAAAAAGAGAAGCGTGAGTGCGAGCAGGGGGTAAAAATGACAAGAAAACAGAACGGAGGTTGAAAGATGGGAGAAAAAGCAGGCAGGTGAACGAGAGAGAGGAAACAAGCTGATGAGTGTAAGGAGGTGGATGGGATTGAAGCCCTAGGAGGAGCGAGAGGCCATTGCTCAGGAGGGTCTGTGGGTCACTCTTGTTGAGCATTTTGGGAGCAGGAGCGAACATTGCTCAGGGGTACTTTTGCTGGGTGCAGCCTGGATTGGTGGAAGTACAGATGGCCTGCACAGGGTGGAACCCGGATTGGCAGCGGTTCGGGTGGAGAAGGGCTCAGTGGTTGTCCGCGAACGCAGTGGGATTGGCAGCGGGGAAACACGGGCCAGACGATAAGGGAGTCTGCACCTGCTGGTCGACATCTCTCCAGCTTATCCTATCCGGACCTCGAGGCCCAGAGAGACGTCGACCAGCAGGTGCAGACTCCCAAGTTTAAAGGAAGGCACCAGGGCTTGTCGGATTTTAAAATGAGTTTCCTGCACTGTGTTGTTTTAACCTCGTTTTTAAATTATTTTTTCTATTTATTGATTTTAACCTCCACAAGAACACTTTTTTATGGATTATTTTTTTATTGATAGTTTGGGGCAATGCACTTTTGGAACACTTTGGTTTTGAGTTGTTTTAATAAAAGCACTTGAGCACTTTGCACCTTACCCTCGCTTTAAATGGTGTCCTCATTTATAGAGCTCATCCCAGTCATGACTATCGATGGTGTCGGGTTCAAGAGGCTCCCAAATGAGAAGAGTAAGCATGGAGCTGGAGCCAGACCCGCACTATCACAAAGGTCCCTAAAATTCTACTGCCTATGACATTACTTGGTATCTTACTCCATGTGTCTGTGGTTCTCTGTGTGAAGGAAAATGTCCTACTGTTTCCTAACGTCTAAATGAGACCTTTAATGTTCCTGTTGTGTTAACTCCTGGCTCACAGACACACTTGCACAGCGGCTGGTCTTTTGACTTGTTCTACCTAGATATAGGAAAGCCAGGAGATGCAGTGCCCATGAGCGTAGCTTACATTATATTTTAATTATAAAATAGAGTAAAAATTGGCAAATTATATCCCAATCTGCCAATTATGCATAATGAGTGAAAACTGGCCATTTCCAATCCACTGCCAAAAAAACAGCACATAACTAAAGTGGTTGACATTCTTGGCAATCACGAGCAAAAACTGGTTGCCAACTGCCTGAAAAAGGTGGCCAGTGGCAATCTGGTAAACATTAAAGACGAACACCTGCATAAACATCCAAACACCTCCTAACTATACTGAAATAATAAAAACTACTACTGAAAATAGTGCTGCACAGAAATTTTTATTTTTGCAATAAATCTTCTGATTTGGAGTTCACCCTAAAACTTTTCCCTTTGCCCTTCTTGCCCGGATATTTAATATACACAGAGTTCTTTCAGGGGAGTACAGTGGTTAGAATGGCTGCTTCACAGACCTAAAATTCAGAGTTTGTGCATTATTCCCGTGTCCGTGTAGGATTTTCTACAGGTACTTTGATTTTCTCCCACATCCCAAAGACAAATGTGTTAGGCACCCTAGCAAGTCTAAGTTTGGGTGCGTCTTGTGTCGTAATGGATGACCCAAATAGGGTTGGTTCCTGCCCTTCACTGGATTCTGCCAGAGTAGTCTCTGGACCAACCAATCCCAGAAGTTAATAAAGCAAGTATAAAAATGCATGACTAGAAGAATTACTGTACATACTTTCCAAAGATTAAACAGCTTTCACATCACTTGGTTACTGCTGCCAGCCTCCAAGCAATTTAACCACTTGGATGGATGCCTTCCAGGAATTCTGATGAATAAAAACGTTAGGGAACTGTTGGGCAAACCAGTTAATGACTGGTGCCAAAAAAAAGATACAGCACCAAATGTACTAATCTAACACATCATCTTTAATCCAGCCGCATATTTTCATACCACTATTCCTGTTTTTAAAAAGGAAAGCCTGCTATATTGTTATTATAAGGGCAAAATGGACCAAACCCATCTAGTTTTTCCAGTGTGCCCATAAATTTATTACCAATAGTATCTGCCATAAAAAGGCAGATGTGTTTTTCTCAACTACCGCCTTTCTTTTTAAATGACACTACTTTATCAGGAATGCCAATCTGTCACTGCAAGTTACTTAAATTAATCACCAAATAGTTACTGCATGTACAGAATTTTAATCAAATATTTTTAATAAATACATAATCATTTTTACAATTTAATAAAAACATATACTTAAATGAAGCTGCAACAATGGATTAAAAGCATAAGGAAAAGGAATGAAGGTAACTAAAGGGTTAACTAAACATGGCTTAAAGCTTGGGCATGTGAGGGTTGCCTCATCTAGAGGAGCCACCAAGATAGTTGCTAAGATTAAAATGAAGTAGATGTGTAATGAACACCCCCTTAAAAAGCGAGGACAAACTACTGAGAAAGTCCAAACACTCCTATCATGAAGCTGTGATAAGATCAATGGGAAAACCCATAGGACACCCCTATGAACAGGGCGGTGTTTTGAATAATGGAAGAACCGACAGGTATACAAAGTTACTGGTGGCTGTTGTCGACTAAGATGATAGAATTCTGCATATTAAGAGTCAGATGACATGATCTATTAGAGAAGGTAATGGTAATAGAAAAGTTCAATAGGGAATGAATTGTATTAACGATTGCTCACTCCTTGGACTGAGACATTTGTGCATATCTATGTGCAAATAAAGAACCATTCTGCATTTTCAACTGGTCTCGTGAATGACGACTTTCATAATAAAGGGAAGTTTTTTTTTTCCACTACACATGCACCATTTGTGGACTTTTTCCAAAATCTTTATAAATAAGAAGAGGGATGAACTTTAAATACCACCTGTCTTGAGATAAAGGGGAAAAGCTTATGCTGCCACTATTCTGAGTATAAGTGTAGCGCCACAAGGAACAGCCCTGTCTTCTGTTCTCTTCACCTTGTACACATCAGGCTTTAAATATAACTTTAGATCATCTCACTTGCAGAAATTCTCAGACTGATTTTGCACTTATAGTGTGTAATGTTAAGGGGGGCCAGACAGCATATAGGAGTCAGGTGGAGAACTTTGTTTCTTGGTGCAGTAAGAAATTTCTGCATCTTAACATCAGCAGAACCAAGGAAATGGTTATTGACATTTGGCGCACCAGAAAGCGTCTATGACTGATCACTATTCAGGGAGTGGATGTAGAGGTGGTTCACATCAATGACAGGTTGGACTGGTCTACTAATAATAAATGACAGGGTACAGCAGACTCTTTTTCCTTAGGAGACTGCATTCCATTAATGTAGGAAATGACACCCTTTACATCTTCTGTAACTGATGGCCAGTGTGACTTTCTATGCTGTAATGTGATGGGATGGGAACATCACTTCAGGAGGAGAACACCAAATCAACAAACTAATTCAAAAGGCAGGCTCAGTTAAGAGACACACTCTCAATCACTTGGAAGTAATAGCAAAGAAGAGAATGAAAAAACAGCCGAGTGCCACTGTGAACAATGCTACACATCCTCTCTCTAACACGCTAACACTGAGGATTTCCAGCAAACAAAACATTCGGCAGAAGTGTGTCAAGAAACGCTACTGGAACTCCTCTGTACAAACGGTAATTCACCTGTTTAAACGCCTTACTGTGACGGTTTTCTTTTTTAACTTTCTGTTGTATATTTGAGAGGGTTATGTTGTTTGTCACAATACGTATTTATTTACTTATTTATTGAGCTTCTGTAAAAAGTCAAATTCATCTCTGGGGACAAATAAAGTTCTATCTATACATCCTTGCTCTCCTTAGCATTTATTGCTTTTAGATTTCTCTGCCTTTTCCTTTTCTGTTTTTTCATCAGTGAGTTATGTGATATGTTCAATTGCTGCCAAACTCTTGTTGATGTTCAGGTGGAAGAATCCAGCTAGCACCACATTTAATGCGTCCTTTAAATGCACAGTAATTATCTTGGTTACCAACAGCATGAATAAATGGTCCTACTGAGAAGACAATTATCGATTTGGAGCATATTGCTTCATTGGCCTAAGACTACAAAAACTCTGGGCCATTGTCTGTTTAATATATGCATCTTTGTTCTTTTATTATGTCCTTGGGGGACTAAAGTTGAGAGGAGGAAGCTGACCAGTTTCTCTTTCTTGATATTATGGTACCTTTCTTAATGTACATCCTTTAAATGATCAGATACCTCAAAATTAATTTCAACTTCATAAAAAATGCTTTAAAAATGCTTTAAAAATGGGTACAACAGAAAAACTGCTGAAATTATAGAGATACTGGAGAGAATCTATCACCGCTACATAATCAAAAAAAAAAAAAAAAATGAACAAAACTTAACTTTATTCAAAAGCTTATTGTAGAGGGTCTGGATTTCTATATCAAATTATATACCAAAGATGCAGTCACTACCTCATATAGCAGATGATTTTCTTCATAAATGCGTCCTTTTTATATCACAGACTGTGAACCAGCTCACCATGACAGACCTTAGAGCCAGACACTGTGCCAATAGTTTCTTCACCAATCCCACTATGGTATGGTGTCTAGACCATGTAGTACAGCCTTTTTTAAATTTGTCACCTGCCATCCTGTTGAGGACTGAGGTCTCTATTGACACTACTTATTTTTTAAAATAATTCTCTCAAAGCCAGGAAATATGCCAATAAATTCTTCTCCAGTCCAGGCATGATATAGTTCCTGATAGAAATCATGTAATCTGATGATCTGAATGGTCTCCCCTCGCTTGTCAGATTTTGTATCTTCTTATGTTCAGAAAATAATCTTATCCAGTACAGCAGTGCATTAGCAACTTCAGAAATGTCCGATTAAGTTGCAAGACCATCAATCATTAGTAAGCACATATACTCATAAACTATGTCAGATCGCCTCCCTATTTTTGATCCCATATAAAGGCTTTGGTCCAGAGATTATCATGTGTTAATTGTGCTAAAAATGGTGCAAACCAAATTTCTATACATGTTTTGAAATTGTCCTCCTGCTTACTCTTTCTGGATTGTTATCAAATATGTACAGTACTTTTCTTTGTAGGTGCTATTACCTCTTACCCAAAGTATTTCTTACATTCAGTCCATTACCTATGAATAGGTTCTGTTCCAAGAGGCTATCTGCAAGTCCATTTAGTTCATAAGTCCAGCATGTTTTGGTACGTGTGGATAAATGTTTTAGTTTTGAACAGCTCTGGATTAGGACATATAAAAATGTTTTTCAGTGGTTTTTAATGTCCTTTGAGCAACTTACAAGTACTGTACATGACATAAAAGTTTATAATAACAAAAATAAGATCTTCTGCCAGCACTCGGCAGACGTGAATTATCCTAAAACACTAATTCTGGACTTGAGGACCACTTTGTTCATATGTATCAAAGTTCACAACTTGAATATTCGTAAGCAGGGGCCTATCTGTCCATCCATCCATCCTCTTCCGCTTATCCGAAGTCGGGTCGCGGGGGCAGCAGCTTGAGCAGAGATGCCCAGACTTCCCTCTCCTCGGCCACTTCTTCTAGCTCTTTCAGGGGAATCCCGAGGCGTTCCCAGGCCAGCTGGGAGACATAGTCCCTCCAGCGTGTCCTGGGTCTTCCCCAGGGCCTCCTCCCGGTTGGACGTGCCCGGAACACCTCGCCAGGGAGGCGTCCGGGAGGCATCCTGTTCAGATGCCAGAGCCACCTCATCTGACTCCTCTCAATGCGGAGGCAGCAGCGGCTCTACTCTGAGCCCCTCCTGGATGACTGAGCATCTCACCCTATCTTTAAGGGAAAGCCCAGGCACCCTGTGGAGGAAACTCATTTCAGACGCTTATATTCGCGATCTCGTTCTTTCGGTCACTACCCATAGCTCATGACCATAGGTTAGGGTAAGAACACAGATCGACTGGTAAATTGAGAGCTTTGCCTTACGACTCAGCTCCTTTTTTTTACCACGACAGACCAATGCAGAGCCTGCATCACTGCGGACATCGCACCGATCTGCCTGTCGATCTCACGGTACATTCTTCCCTCACTCGTGAACAAGACCCCGAGATAACTGAACTCCTCCACTTGGGGCAGGATCTCGCTCCCAACCCTGAGAAAACACTCCACCCTTTTCCGACTGAGGACCATGGTCTTGGATTTGGAGGTGCTGATTCCCATCTTAGCTGCTTCACACTCGGCTGCGAACCAATTTAGAGGGGCCTATCTGTATACTAAATATTCTGTAAACGTTCATTTACATCTTTTAGGTGGACGCCTCAAAAATAGATTCATAACAAGAAAGGGCAGCACCACTAGCTTCTTGTAAAAACAGAACATCACACAAAAGTTTTATTTCAGTAAGTAATTCACAGTTAATTACCCTACTTACATTAGACAGAATATCTTTATCATCACTTATTCAAATCTTCACTACTTTATATTTCCTTTAATCTCTTCTACTATGGTGATTTTCATTATTTTTGAATTGTCTTTTTCTTATTACTTTCTGCTTTCCAAACACAGATTATATTTTGAGACGTGTTCTTTGTAGATTGCCTTTTAGGCGGTTTATTTATCACTTACTGTATTTGAGCATTTCTTTGTTATTTTGCTAATTTATCAACAAAACCCTCATTTATAACAAGTTGTTACAGTTTCTTCCACTCATGAGGTGTTTTTGGTATTTTGAAGATTATGAACTTTAAAAGTCTATTTTGGGCCTGGTCAGGCTGAAGCCTGCAGGTAGTGGCTGGGGTGCAGATTGTTCAGAGGTTAGCCTCTTCTGGGTTGGCCAGTGAAGGTCTTGGCCTGCTTTTGCTGTGATTTTTGAAGGCGCCAAACCCTTTCACTATGGCTGAGAATCTAGATTACAACATTCATCTTTAACATTCAAAGTTATCTCAGTCTGCTGCTCCACACTATGCCAGGTCTACAGCCAGCAGAGTGTTTTTGCTCATTTGGTTTAATTTTATTATTTGGTTTTATCATGTTTCTGAAAGCTATGCAGTAATGTTGCCTAGTGGTTACCATTACATAATATGCGGGAAATGATGACTTGGGTCAGACTATAATCATGGTGACTGCATTCCCTACAAAACAAGACTAATTGATATAGTAAGATGCTAGTTCTTCTAATTTATCACTTGGAGGCAAGGATGTATATTTGTTTACATCTAATATTTATTCTTTGTTTCTTCTGTGTTTCATTTTTTACACTTTGAGAGTGTTTCTATTGTGCTGCTTTTGACTGTTTTGTTTTCCTACAAAGATACAGTTGTGCTTGAAAGTTTCTTAACCCTTTAGAATTTTCTATATTTCTGCATAAATATGACCTAAAACATCATCAGATTTTCACTCAAGTCCTAAAAGTAGATAAAGAGAAACCAGTTAAACAAATGAGACAAAAATATTATACTTGGTCATTTATTTATTGAGGAAAATGATCGAATGAGACATATTTGTGAGTGACAAAAGTATGTGAACCTTTGCTTTCAGTATCTGGTATAACCCCCCCTTGCAGCAATAACTGCAACTAAACGTTTCCGGTAACTTTTGATCATTCCTGCACACCGGCTTGGAGGAATTTTAGCCCATTCCTCCGTACAGAACAGCTTCAACGCTGGGATGTTGGTGGGCTTCCTCACATTAACTGCTCGATTCAGGTCCTTCCACAACATTTCGATTGGATTAAGGTCAGGACTTTGACTTGGCCATTCCAAAACATTAACTTTATTCTTCTTTAACCATTCTTTGGTAGAACGACTTGTGTGCTTAGGGTCGTTGTCTTGCTGCATGATCCACCTTCTCTTGAGATTCAGTTCATGGACAGATGTCCTGATATTTTCCTTTAGAATTCTCTGATATAATTCATAATTCATTGTTCCATCAATGAAGGCAAGCTGTCCTGGTCCAGATGCAGCAAAACAGGCCCAAACCATAATACTACCACAACCATGTTTCACAGATGGGATAAGGTTCTTATGCTGGAATGCAGTGTTTTCCTTTCTCCAAACATAACACTTTTCATTTAAGCCAAAAAGTTCTATTTTGGTCTCATCCGTCCACAAAACATTCTTCCAATAGCCTTCTGGTTTGTCCACGTGATCGTTAGCAAACTGCAGACGAGCAGCAATGTTTTTTTTGGAGAGCAGTGGCTTTCTCCTTGCAACCCTGCCATGCACACCATTGTTGTTCAGTGTTCTCCTGATGGTGGACTCATGAACATGAACATTAGCCAATGTGAGAGAGGCCTTCAGCTGCTTAGAAGTTACCCTGGGGTCCTTTGTGACCTCACCAACTATTACACATCTTGCTCTTGGAGTGATCTTAGTTGGTCGACCACTCCTGGGGAGGGTAACAATGGTCTTGAATTTCCTCCATTTGTACACAATCTGTCTGACTGTGGATAGGTGGAGTCCAAACTCTTTAGAGATGGTTTTGTAACCTTTTCCAGCCTGATGAGCATCAACAACTCTTTTTCTGAGATCCTCAGAAATCTCCTTTGTTCGTGCCATGATACACCTCCACAAACATGCGTTGTGAAGAGCAGACTTTGATAGATCCTTGTTCTTTAAATAACACAGGGTGCCCAATCACACCTGATCGTCATCCCATTGATAGAAAACACCTGACTCTAATTTCACCTTCAAACTCACTGCTAATCCTAGAGGTTCACATACTTTTGCCACTCACAAATATGTAATATTTGATCATTTTTCTCAATAAATAAATGAGTATAATATTTTTGTCTCATTTGTTTAACTGGTTTCTCTTTATCTACATTTAGGACTTGAGTGAAAATCTGATGATGTTTTAGGTCATATTTATGCAGAAATATAGAAAATTCTAAAGGGTTCACAAACTTTCCAGTACAATTGTATGTTATTATATTCACTTAGAGATGCTTTTTTGGCAGGTCCTTTGGCGAGTACCAGGATAGAAAGCAAGATCTTGAGAACTCTATATGATATGATCTTTACAATCTCAACTCTAGCTCCATTATTCAAGAAAGCACAGGATATATACATGTTGAGTGTCCCCGTCACAGGTCATTAAGACACACACCAGTATCTTCACAACCTTTAAGATTTAGGACTATTCTGAATGTAACATAATAAAAATTTTAAGCTCCTTCGGGTGCCAAGACACCAATACTTTTGTGCAAAATTCAGTGTTTTTTGACATTGAAGAATAGAGTAAATGGTGCTCTTTAGTAAACTGCCAGTATGACGCTTAGCGCTAATGTGGGCCCTTGCCCCACTTTTTTTATTCAGCTTGGTTTCTGCCACTTGTTTCTATATCAAGCATCCTGTTTCTCGCAAATTAATCAACCTAATTAGCATTTTGAATTAGGTCAGTACCACAGGGTTAATTAATCTAATCAAGCAAGATAAGTGGGAAAGACAACCCTGGTTTTTTGCATTAAAAGAAATATACTTTGTGTTTTTGCTGGTTTCCAAAATGTTCTCCCGATGACACAATTGTAAATATCATAGTAAACAATAGTAATACACAGGCATTTGTTATGAGTTTGCCAACTCGTATAGCATTTTGAAAAGACAAAATAGTAAACTTTAAAATCATTTTCATGTTTACCTCATACAATGAAATTCTTTCTTACAAGTATCCCACATACAATAAAAACACTACAATACCAACAACAGAAATGGAATATGACAACATACATTAAAAGTAACAGTAAAGAAACACTCAGGAATCTGTCAGTGTAAGTGGCTGCTAAGCAGCTGTATGACCTGTGAGAAAAACAACTGTCCCTGAATGCATCGGTGTGAGTGCTAATTGTCCTGTATCATTTGCAGGAATAAAGGAGTGATACAAGTCATTTTACAGGCAGACTAAGGTTTTGTAATATATTTATAACTGCTCTAATATAATGTGCTGACTTTACCTTTGTGGTCCTGAGCAAAGCAGTTACAATACAGCCAGTAAAGAAACACTGATATGCAGTGACATATTGATAAAGTCTTTCTCCGACATCTGCAGAAGTCACTGATAAGAGTTCTTGACAACAGCCAAGATATTATGTGACCCATTCATGTCCCATTAAAGCTACCCATTAAAGCTGCTAAAACTGTGCTTAGCCTCCTCTAAAATGTAGATGTGTGGTCTGCCGTCAGCTTCTTGAAGCCTATCACCAGCTCCTCAGCTTTGCTTTGTAAACCTTCACATTATGGTTGTTCAGGCCTACAACGTAATAATAGCATTGGAGCTATGTTCGGACCTGTACTCCTCAGTTCGCCAGTGACTGCAACATGGAGAGAAGCACACTAACCTAAGGGATAGCTGTATTCAGGATCAGTGTAGATACATCAAGCACTGTTTTTCTAGGCATTAGTGACAATGTAAATATTGTGCATATGAGGTGCGATCCAAAAGTTCCCGGAATGCATTTATTTAAAAGCATACACACCAAATAACAATTAATGGTGAACAGTTCCATTCAAAATAGTCACCCGCTGAGTTGATACACCAATCCCAGCGAGATTTCAACCTTTCCAAGCACCTCTGGAAGTAATTTTTTGTCAGTGTGTTCAAGACATCATTTGTAAATGCTTGGATCTCCTCCACCGTCTCATTCCTTAAGCCTCATCATCATCTTAGGAAATAAAAAAAAAAAAAAAAAAAAAATCAGACGGCACTAAATCAGGGGAGTACGGAGGGTGGGGAATGGCAGTAAACTTTGTAAAAGCCAAAAATTTGCGCACAATCAGAGATGTGTGAGCTGGTGCATTGTCGTGATGCAAAAGAAATGACTTGTCAGCCCACATCTGAGGACGTGTTCAGCGAATTCAATTTCGCAAACGCCTTAGAACATCCCTGTAAAATGCTCCATTCACCATCTGCCCATGTGGCACAAATTCCTTGTGGATGACACCCTTCACATCAAAGAAGCAAATGAGCATTGACTTGGTGTTGCTGTGAACTTGTCGAGCTTTTATGGATCTTTTAAATCACTCATTTTCACGAACAAACCTTCGCAGACATAACCGAAGTTTAAACGAGAACTGCGACTTGAAAAACAACTGCGCTGACGTTATAACGTGTGATAACAGCTCTCAAGGACAACTTGAACTGCTATCTAGTGGTGATTGATATAAACCAACCCTTCTGGCTGCAGAATAAATGCATTCCGGGAACTTTTGGATCGCACCTCGTATCTTAACCACTGGCAGGACAAACAGCAACTTACAGTGCATCCGGAAAGTATTCACAGTGCATCAATTTTTCCAGATTTTGTTATGTTACAGCCTTATTCCAAAATGGATTAAATTCATTTTTTTCCTCAGAATTCTACACACAATACCCCATAATGACAACATGAAAAAAATTTACTTGAGGTTTTTGCAAATTTATTAAAAATAAAAAAACTGAGAAATCACATGTACATAAGTATTCACAGCCTTTGCTCAATACTTTGTTGATGCACCTTTGGCAGCAATTACAGCCTCAGGTATTTTTGAATATGATACCACAAGCTTGGCACACCTATCCTTGGCCAGTTTTGCCCATTCCTCTTTGCAGCACCTCTCAAGCTCCATCAGGCTGGATCGGAAGCGTTGGTGCACAGCCATTTTAAGATCTCTCCAGAGA
>JANRMT010028174.1:78014491-78039295 GCA_026402145.1 Polypterus bichir lapradei
AACCATCATTTAAAAACTGCATTTTGTGTTTACTTGTGTTATATTTGACTAATGGTTACATGTGTTTGATGATCAGAAACATTTTGTGTGACAAACATACAAAAGAATAAGAAATCAGGAAGGGGGCAAATAGTTTTTCACACCACTGTAATGCAAAAACCACCTATTGTGATTTCCAATTTTTGTTAAGAGTTGGCATGCTTATCCTTCAAGGAAATTTAAGTTTTCATTGACATACAAATTTTTGAAATTTCAAAATCTCACAATGAAAAAAATTGGTGAGTTCATAAACTTTGTCTGCCTTGCGGATGATCCTCTGGCTAGAACGTTGGATATCTCTGGGTCCACGGTTCTTAAGGCTGATCCTCCGATTAGCTGTGAACCACCCAATCTCACCGAGATTGCACAAGTAAAAACCAGCTGAGGGGGGGAAGGTAGCAGGGATCTGTGGTATCCGGGGTGAACTTCTCCAGGCTGGTGGTAAGGCTGTCCTTCTGGCATTGCAAGCAATTTTTGTTTCCATTTGGGAGACTGGCATCATCCCAACTGACTGGAAAACGGGACTTGTCATCCCTATCTGGAAAGGTGTTCGCCTGGATTGTAGCAACTACAGAGGGATAACACTGCTCTCGGTGCTGGGTAAGGTCCTTACTAGGGTCGTCCTCAATCGGATCTGTGATCACTTGCTCACCTACCAGAGACCGGAACAGTCTGGTTTTAAGCATAAGAAGTCTACCATCGACCGCATCCTAGCACTGAGGGTTCTCATGGAGCGCAAGCGCGAATATCGGCAGAGTTTCTTTGCAGCCTTTGTCGATTTTCGCAAAGTGTTCGACTCAGTTGATCGAGCTGTCCTGTGTGACATCCTGAGGGTTCGCGGGATCCCCTTGAGGTTGCTGGATATCATGGCTGGCCTGTACACTGGTACTGCGAGTGCTGTGCAGAGTGGAGGCAGGACCTCTGCGTTTTTACAAGTCGATTCTGGGGTCCATCAGGGGTGTGTTCTTGCTCCTACTCTGTTCAATTTCTTGCATGGACTAGGTGTTAGACAAGGTCGTGGGGTCCAGCTGCTGTGGGGCATCTGTTGGTGAAGAAAGATTCACGGATCTTGACTTTGCTAGCGATGCTGTGATCTTCGCGGAGTCAATGAAGGCTCTGATCGGGGCTCTCGAAATACTGAGCGAGTTGTCTGAGTGTCTGGGCTTGCGAGTGCCCTGGATAAAAACCAAGATCCAGGCCTTTAATGACCTCTTGGGCACAACCATCAGAAGTGTGTCTGTTTGCGGAGAGAGTGTTGACCTTGTTGAGAGGTTTACTTATCTTGGCAGTGACATTCATGTCTCTGGTGACTCTTCCTGTGAAGTCAGTAGACAGATTGGGAGAGCATGGGCAGTCATGAGGTTGCTGGAAAGGGGTCTGTGGCGCTCCCGTTATCTTTGCAAAAGGATGAAGGTCCAAGTCTTTAGAGTCCTGGTGCTTCCTGTCTTGCTATATGGTTACGAGACATGGACGCTATCCAGTGACCTGAGACGAAGACTGGACTCCTTTGGTACTGTGTCTCTCCAGAAAATCCTTGGGTACCGTTGGTTTGACTTTGTGTTGAATGAGCGGTTGCTCATGGAGTCCCGAATGAGGCACATTAAATGCATTGTGAGGAAGCGTCAGTTACGGCACTATGACCACGTGGTGTGTTTCCCCGAGGGTGATCCAGCTCATAAGATCCTCATTGTTGGTGACCCAAGTGATCGGACCAGGCCAAGGGGTCGCCCACATAACACCTGGCTGCGGCAGATAGAAAGTCATTTCCGGAGGGTGAGACTGGACCGTGTGTCTGTCTGGGGGGTTGCATACCGGGATCCCGAGTTGTTTCGCCGTGTAGTGGGTGTGGCAACGCACTGTACCTGTGCATGCTCCCCAACTTGACTGGACTTGACTTGTCTATCTTAAAACTGAGAAACATTCTGTGCAGTGTCAATTACGTATTAATTTACTGTTTCAAATTTACCTTGAGAGAGGTCACTTCAACTTGTATATTTTTCTCTTTTATTCCCCTGACCGTTGTTCTTGATGGCAAAATGTATCCAAAATACAAGTTAGTCAAATGTCGAGAGAGGAGCTCTTGCGTAAGCTGCTTGTGCATGTGCAGAAAGAGGAAAATAATTATGGGATTGTAGCCACGTAAGCAAAGAGTAAACAAACATGGACTCAGTACTTCAGTCACCCTAAAACAACCTCACTGCTCCATTATTCTGTACATCACAATGATTCATTATTTATCAGACAGACTCTATAATTTATCAGCAAAGTTTCACACCTGCTTTGCATCATGGTCCAACCCAGACAACATTTTACCTTGAGACTTCAACGAACATTTTAATTTTCCATTCAGGTACTTCTTTCAAAGCTTTTATGCTTAGCAAATTTGAAATACAATTAGTCATAGAATTTTGACATCCATCAACAAACAACAGGACATCAATTAATTCAATTTTTACAGCATTTGAATTGGTATTTGCCATCTATGAAAGCTACTGAGCCACCAACAAACGTTTTTGGGCTGTTTGGTTAACTACGTAATATTTATAAAGAACTGTTTAAAAAGTATGTGTTTGATGTAGCCACCTAGCGCATATAATTGTAATCAAATGTTGAGTATGACTCACTACTACAAAAAAAGTAATAAACAAAAATGTGACAACTGAGTCTTTGATGAGAACTAAAAAATTTAAATGCTCCAACTAATTGTACTAAGTCATCAAAAACACTTCATGTTATGCCATGCATGCATTTTCTACCCTGTTATTACTTAGTTTCTATAAATTCTGCCTCATGGATTTAGGAAGTCAAATTAAAAGTATTCAAAGGAATGCCATTCAATATTGACACACAGCGTATTGCATGTATAACACGAAGTACCAACTGGATGGAATGTGAGCCTAATGCAGAATAAGCACACAAGAGCACTTACTCATACCAGATCAATAGCGAGTCAGCAATCAACTTCAAACGCATGTCCTTGGAACGAAAATTGCACTGAGACATAAAACAGGGAAACATGCAGATATGTTCTCAAAGTACACAACATGACCCCTTTTCCTTCAGTCATCAATACAGTTATGCACTTGCTCTGGTTGTGGTATTTATTGCATTTAAAGTAATCACAGACAATACTGCTTTCCTGTTTACATCCAATTCTTTGCTGTGTGTTCATTTTCAAAAATGCGTTTTTTAAACTGCGCTGAATTGGCGCCCCGTACAGGAATTGTTTCTGCCTTGTAGCCTACACTTGCTCGCTCCAACTTACCTGTGACCTTACCCTGGATAAACAGGTTTAAGCAGATGGATGGATAGACAGAGGTTTTTAACTGACAAACCTTTATGGTCATTGGACTACATAGCCACAAACTGCTTTTGAAAAAGTAATAATATTCCCTCGGAGGGCAGAGCAAACATTTTTCTTGATGGATACAAGTTTTGAGTTAAATTACACTGTGAGCATTACTTATTATTATATAATTAATCACATGTAATAGTTTATTTTTTATATGCATTAAATAATACAATTGAAAATATATTTATTAAAATGGCATGTTTATTTAAACTATTCAGGCACAATTTATTAATTCATGAAGCTGAACAGATATACTGCATGTTGCTTATAACTGGAAATAGAAAGAAAATTGCACAGGCAACTTAACCAAATATTTTTTTAACATAGTGCAATGCATACATCTAAACTATTAAAAATCCTTCACCGTGGATTTAAAATTACTACAAATCACAACACAAATCAGAACTTGACATCAGAGCTGCCCAATCTCATTTTGGACTTACAGAAAAGACTTCTTTCGAGAAATGCAATTTATTTTTCAACAAATAATCTTTTGCACCCATAAATTCATTCATGAGCAAATCTGACAGCATCATGCGTAAAGCAAAAACCAAACCAGACACAAAAAAACGTATGCAAGAAATTGAGGAACAACACAATCCTTCGCTAATCAAAATTCAGGCCACCTTCATAAAAGCAAATAACAAGAATAAGAAAATGTTTAGGCTGATGAGGGGACAGAGTTCATCTCAACATCATAATACAGCAAACACTAACATTCGGCTTAATTAACACACTTTGTACAAACCACATTTTTTCAGAATATTCTAATTGTTACAATTTCAGAATAGCCTTAATTGTGAAAAGGTTTGCCAATCTGATGGTTTGATGAATTAGATTATTTCCTGGTTTTAAGTGAACTTGCGTTAAATTAGATAACCTGTTGGAGTCTATAAGTAGTATTTAAGTACTCTACTGAATACTTTACTTGGCTAATAAAACAGCAGGCAGAAGTGTACTTTACTCAAAAAAGTGGATTAGCTAACCTGATGGATTTCTTTCAATTTGTAAATGCAGATACTTGACAATGGCTCCAAACATATACTTATAATACAGATCTGGACATTTCAATACAGGATACAATGCAAACTGCACGTGTATCTCTGAATTGACTGTTAAAATTAGTCTGAAACCAGAAGTAAATCATAACATTAAACAAGTTGGTTAAGGTAAAGTAAAAAAATGAAATAGTAGAATGAATTGATTTTAGTTAAAGAATATAGAGCTGGCCCTGATCCTAGCAGCTAAGGGACGATGGTTTCATGGCCCTGGATACACTCCTGGTCTAACCAAAAGGGCCCACATATAAAACCAACAGTTCACGTTTAAAAAATGCTTTCCCTGCAATGCTGTCCCAAATGGTAATTTCTCAGACATTAATTTGTTAATCAGTCCACCACTTCTTGCCATATACTGTATCTTTCCAGCAATATTCTTGGAATTAACCAGAAATTTCAGCCGACAAATAGAAGGGACAGGTCATAATGCCGAATTCATCATAGGAAAATTACATTTTATTTAAAGAAATTTGGAGTTCTATGTTTAACACTTTTAAATACGTCAGATGTTGTAGGGGTAAAATAAAAGACTTTATGGATGTAGTTATATTTTAATACATTATTACAATAAAATGTCCTGGATACCTGTCCTATGTCATTTCCTACCTTAATGTCAGAAAATCAATTGCATTAAGCAAGCTTGAAAATGATATTAAAAAAGAGATAACATCCTAAATACACTGCTTCTTATATCTCCATCATTAATCCTGTGCTCACAAAAAATAATAATACTAATTTTCAGTCTTACCAAGGAACAGGAAATGCTTCTAGTTTTTACAGGTGGGAAATTAAGGCTGGAGGCCTGGCTTTCATTGTTTGTTGTTACTTGGATACTCACAGTTGTAATTTTTGTATAATGCATAGTATTAGGTTACTGTAGTTAGAAATTCAAATTGGCCTTAGGTGGATGTGTGAGCAAGATGGCAATACAACGGATAGGTGATGCATCCAGGGGTTTACATGCTGGCAGGACAGACGTGAGCAACTCATGACCCTAAACTAGAATAACCAGGTTTGAGAATGGTGTATTACTTTATGGTGAAAAATCTTTAAAAGTAGGGCCCTCTGGAGAGCTAGCACTGCTGAGAAAATTTTATTGAAGGTCATCTCAGAAACAAGTCCAAGATTAACAAGGCAAACATGTTTATTATTACAACATGCACAAGATTTGGCTATTGTTTTCAACACCTTCCTTAAAAGAGGTTTCTTTAAATTTTAAAATAAATACAGAGGAATTTTTTCAGGTACCTTCGGAATCAATAATACCAGCAATTTAGTAAAATGCTGCCCATACAGTAACTCTACATGTGTGGTTTCCTACCCAAGGCACCCAGCAGACACCCTAACTTGAGTCTTGGTTATTACGTGAGTGCCAAGACTTTGCTGAATGCAGTGAACAACAAAAGCCAACTATCAAACCACTTTACACAGATCCATACCAAACCTGTCTTTACATTCAGTATTTTCTAATGTGAAGCCAAGATATGCTGTAATTTCTGACATGTCTGAGTAGGTACTGTATGTCTTTGCTTGGTCGCTAGATTCAACTATCCTGCTGGTACAACTGGTAAAATGTACAAAGTGGGACAACACAGACAGTAAAATAAAAAGACACAAGAGAGAGAATTGTAACTTTAAATAATTTACTCCTGAGACATAATGGTTAGTCACAGTAGATTTTTAGATATCCTTTGCTTAGCCATTACAACTAGATTTACACTTGCATGAGCTAAAATGTTCGCTGTTAACTATGAGGAAGCAAGTTGTTCCTGGATTCTAGCATTTCACCAGAAACTCTCTGATATAATTTATATAAAAAATGTAAATGATAATGAAATGTTATTGTGACTGCTTAGCATTTATTTGTAAAGTACATAGTCACTGCATTATTACAAAGCCAAAGTCTCCATCCTTGACCTAGTTTCATCAGGCCTGTCCATAGACGTCGTAGCCTTTTTAATCAAGCAGAGCTGTACTTGAAAGGCAACGCTGTGAGACTTCTACGTAATGGCACAGGTCATCCCTTCATAACAAAAATAACACTGAACAAGACAATAAGCCGTGATAATTATACTGCCTGACTTTCTTCAACTTTTTCCTATTAGAAAACTTAAAACTGTATACAAGAATCTAAAAAAATGAGAAGACTATATATTGTAGGCAGGATAGGAGAAGTAAAAGCTTGTTTTTTTTCTCTTTTTTTAAATTTAGCTTAAAAATAGTTTTTTGATTAAACAACTCACTGGAGCAAAGATTTTATAAAGGGGAGCTGGAGACAAGCTGCTTTTCTGAATACTGAGTGGCTGAAAGCAAATTATATTGTCTAATTCAGCATGCCTGTTGATAAAAAAATAAGGGAAGCATGAATTTGACTTGTTTTAGATTTTGCTTCATTTTGAAATACCAAATATAAAAAAGGAGCTTTATACCCAGAATGCACCTCTGATTGCACACTAAGCTAGAGAGTGGAGATTTACCACATAAACTGCAAGAGATGTACATCCTAATATGTACAATATAATGTCCTTATTCTGTTGGTCTGTTGATGATAAATATTTTTCGTCATTTTCTGGTACAGGTGACAGAAGTTGAGGTAAAACGTTGTTATTCTTACCAATACTTATTAACCGTGGCAGCAGAGTGACAGTGCATTGCATGCTGATTAGCTCAAGCAAGTAAGAAGTTCACTGTACACCGAGCACATGATATTATAACCCTATAAGCCTATAAACCCTATACTGTAATGGGAATGGTAGGTTTAAAGAAAAACTAAACAAAGTAACAAGAAAGCAACAGGTAGAAAAAGAATGCTCTTGAAAAACTGGAAGCACACAATTTGTAAATAAAAAAAAATAAAGATCTTAATGTGGTTGACAAGCAATTGAAATGACACCAAGTATAGATGTAGCTATAAGGCAGTATGTTCCCATACATAATGTTTGTTTTAATTTGGAAATCTTTAGAGATTTCATACAGGACAATCATATGCTACTTTAATAGAAAAGTATAAAAAGAATACAACTGAATGCATACAAAAGCAAATCAATTTTCTGATGTGAATATCAATCCCTATTCTAGTTAAAAACCACTTCATTTAAGAGCTCCACAAAAGGTCAAGTGATAGGTTTTCTGTACGCACACCGTCACATTAACATTGAACACGCTGTAAACCACAAGGCTGCAAGTTTTCTATACAGGGGGTCCTTGGGTTACAACGTCTCGACATATGACGTTTCGAGTTTACAACGCTCACTCCTATAAAAACTTTAAAAAAAATTGAGACATGAGAAGGAATAAATGTAAGCATTTTTTTGCACTCTTTTTCTGTTACTACAGTACAGTGTACAGTACAGTATATTTATGTCCTTTTCTTTTTTCTCAGGCTTAGATTTTGTGTTTTTATGTTCTAGATTATGATTTTGCAAATGTGTTAAGATAGGCAAGTGACTTAGGCTAGAGTGTGTTTCGACTTACACCAAAATTCGGGTTACATCACTGTTGTAGGAACGGAACTGTGTCGTAACCTGAGGACCCCCTGTATTAATTTTTGTTGATGCACTTTTTAGGCATAAGTAACATGTTAAAAAAAAAAAAAAAAGGCAAGTGACACATTATTTTGCAATATATATTTAGTTACAGGTAATAATTACATGTTTAAATGGTGAAAAAATGATACTTTGCATAAATGTAAAACAAAAACATTGTCTTTAAAAAATATCAGTCTGATCTCCTCAAATAAACAGAGAACTCCTTGAGTGAGTTTCATCCATAAAAGACGTTAAACCAGGCATATGATCGATTGAGGCTATAGTTTTTAAAAATGTTTTATGATATGAATATGAATGAGTATTTGAATGACTTCTGCTGTATTTTACAAACATTGCAGACACTGTATGTCTTATGAAAAGTTTTCAGTTCTTTGGTCCGATTGGTGTTTTAAAAAGCAGATGAACCCAAGATAAACCAGAACACTTGGTTTAAAATATCAGACAGAGTCAATGAAGTTGATCAAATGACAACCACAGCATACGCAGGGTTGGTGAAACCCTTTATGATCCTGGTCCTTCTCAAAATTGAAATTAAAAATTTACTCGAGTGAGAAGGAGCACAAAAGAATTAAATAAGAGATCATTAAAACCTTTAGTTTGTAGATTACCTAATATAAAAGAGTAGCTTAATAAGAACCATAAGAGACCAGCTAGATTTAAATGAATCAATAAAATGTCAATGCGCATTGCATATGTCATCATGAAAATACTTAGAACTTAATGCACATATTTTCTGTTTTCTAGTTGTCTAATATTTTAGTCATTTACTTGATAACATGAACTTACCTTTGTGGAATAAAAATTCGTAATACTGTTTTTGTTAATCTTACATTTGCATTATTAAAGACACATCAGTCAAATCTTGTGGGAAATTGGATTGGTTCATTCTTAATCTCGTTAAATGGTGGTGATATATGTGAAGCCCTCCAAAAGCACGAGGAGGAATATGAAGATAGGGGTATTCTTCTACTGCAATCTCACTTTCAAAGTGCCATCAAGGTAAATTTAGAGGAAAATATTCCCCATCTTCCATTCACAACTGTGATTCAAACCTTGTATAGTTGCTTTTAAATTCCATGCATGTTATTTCTTAAGGTAGATTTGATTTAAGAGGATGATTGTATGTTGCAGTTTTTTCAGAGATTGTAGGTGTCAGCTAAACTTTTCAATTATAATTCACCCACATGTCAATTAATACAACACATGACAATGCCTTACTAATGTTTGTACATCGCACTAGTAGCTGATCTTATAAAACTGCATTGTTCACAGTTTATTATAACATCAAAATCATTAGGTCAAGTAACCTTAATATTTAGTCTTCAGAATTAAATAGCAGCATATGGCTCAAGTTGTTAAGTTTTTTCTTTTTTAAACAAAGCACCCAAACCACGAAGCAGCCAGCATGTAGCTATAATGATGGACTTTGTGGTGCAGTGAGTGTGAAGGAAAAATAAGGGTCCTCTGTACTAACTGCTGTCCGTCTCTTTAATTTGAAAAAAATGGCAAGCCAGCTTTAGTTGCTAAACCACAAATAAGCAAATGGTGAGACAGTACTTAACTAACTTCGAGTGTATATGGTGCCATTCAAACGTATTTAAACCTGTTATAACTTTTCAAATGTTGCGGAATGACTAATTATTCTTACACATACTGTGACATTCTATATTTATACTGAAAACGTGTGTGCTTAAGAACAAAAAAAAAAAAAAAAAAAAAAGTTATTTCAGTCAAAAACTGAAATTAGCTTCTTGCATAAGTCATTGGCTTCATAGCAGTCCTTATCTGGGATGAGGTTTTTGTCAAAATTCCACCCCTGCCAGTTGCTGTGGATTGAGAATACACATATATGTCCCTCAGAAAAGAAAGCACTAAGAATCAATGAAAAAAAAAAAACAAGAGGGCACATTTTCTAAAACTGGAACATTAACCGCCTGAAGTGCACAAAGGTTTAGGGTTTTTATTTCATCTTTCCTCTGGTGTCCCACTGACTACAACTCTAGGGAGATACTTTATTTTCCTTTCTTTAAGATTACAGCTTTACCAGAACACAAGCCACAATTGTGGGAGAAAAAAAATCAACTTGATAAATATACAACTAATTTTAGCCATTTGTCATACGCAGGCAAGAGTCACGTGGAGCTCCTGAGAACAGTGATGGATGCACCTTTACGCCAATCTCACCCAACGAGCTCTTCAAGTGGTACCAATGATGCCCATAAACAATCTAAAGCTGCTGTATCGAGTAAGCAGGGGCCAAAGGAAAAACAGTCTTATTGTTGTTAGTGCTATCAGAACTCAAGGTTTGGAGTACTTATGCATTGAGAATATTTATGCTTTTGACAAATGTAAGCACTAACAAATAACTACTTTTGCCTTTAAAAACTTCTTTTCAGCATGCAAGTTACCTAGCTACCTGGCAAAATTTGAGCAACTTTATGCACTGTAGTAAGACTGTCCACTTTTTTTTAAGCCTAATGGCATATGTCAACAATTTCCATTCATTAATTTTTAAAAGCATTTATTTTACTTCGGGGTCATGGGAACAGAGTCTACTGTGGTACCATCAGACACAAGGCAGGAATCAGCTTGGAAAAAACGCACTGCCAGGCACATTCACATACACGCTGTCACTCCCATGGAGCCAGTTTACAGTCGCCACACACCATTACGGGCACAGCGACTTGCACAAACTCAGTGGAGACGGTGGAAAGTGGAAGGCTGCAGAGCTAACCACTATGTCACCATCCGTATTACAATAACACTTAACTTTTTCTTTTCTTTTTTTTGCTTAACAACTTTTTTTGTGAATTTCTCCAAGACTTTATAGTTATCAAAATATGTCTCAATTTCTTCAACTTTCCTAACTAAAGAACAAACATAATAAATAAAATTAAAATCTTGCTGAATACTATTTGGAGAATGGGATTTAAAAAAAAATCTCTGTGCTGTTCTACAACTGAAGAGAAAAAAAAGTGCCATATTATCTATGAATTAGATTTAAAGGAGAACAACTTGATGCCCCCCCCCCCTTTGACAGATGTACTGAATATTAATCTCTTCTCAAATGTAATTATTTTCTTTTCATTTCAAGTGTTTTAATCAGCCTTTAGTATTTTAGATAGATAGATAGATAGACAACTTTATTAATCCCAAGGGGAAATTCACATACTCCAACAGCAGCATACTGATAAAGAACAATATTAAAATTAAAGAGTGATAACAATGAAGGTATAACAGACAGACAATAACTTTGTATAATGTTTGTGTTTACCCTCCCGGGTGGAATTGAAGAGTCACATAGTGTGAGGGAGGAACGATCTCCTCAGTCTGTCAGTGGAGCAGGACGGTGACAGCAGTCTGTTGCTGAAACTGCTCCTCTGTCTGGAGATGATACTGTTCAGTGGATTCTCCATTATTGACAGGAGCCTGCTCAGTGCCCGTCGCTCTGCCACAGATGTCAAGCTGTCCAGCTCCGTGCCTACAATAGAGTCTGCCTTCCTCACCAGATTGTCCAGGCGTGAGGCGTCCTTCTTCTTTATGCTGCCTCCCCAGCACACCACCGCGTAGAAGAGGGCGCTCGCCACAACCGTCTGATAGAACATCTCCAGCATCTTATTGCAGATGTTGAAGGACACCAACCTTCTAAGGAAGTTTTGGCTTTATTATAAATAAATTACTGCTGCTGCCTGATTGTTTCAGGAGAATGAATTTAAAACCCCAGCCCTGTCATTGTCTATAAGAAGTTGGCACATTCTCCCAGTGCCTCTATGGGTTTTCCTCTAATTTGGGTTCCACGTTCCAATGACATGCAATTCAAGTTAACTGCTTACTGAGATTGGCCCCGATTGTGTGAATGTGTGTGTCTAAGGGTGAGCATGACCTCTGATTGACGGACATACTATTCAGAGTTGGTTCCTGCCATGTATCTGATGCTGCCAGGACAGACCAAAGCCACTTAGAACTGAATTAAAAATGGCTGGATGGATGAATGAACATCAATATACTGTATTTAACAAACTGACAAATTTATGAAAATGTAAAATGAGTGACTCAGTGATAGCAGAAAGAACAAATGAGTAGAGAAGTTCCACATTATGATGTCTCTCTGACACTGACCAGGCTTTGTGAAAAGTTATATTATGAATGAATATCAGTTAAGACCAGACTGATGGATGTGGAACATTAAGCAAAGTTGCAGGAGACGAGAATGATCAGATGAATGTGGAAAAGGAAGACATGAATAAGTATCAAAAAAGATTATTATGAAAGTGAAAAGTAATGTGGTAAGGTAATTTAAACATGTGAGTTAAAGTCTGAAAATGCATGGGTAAAGAGATGTAGTTTGATTTAGGTAGAGTTGATAAAACATTATCGGAAAACGAAGTGGATAGAAGTGGACAACACTTGCCCTCAGGGATACCAGCACACCATGGAAAGCGGAGGATGGACACTCGGGGGCAAAGGGCCATCTAGATAATAAGGAGGTTTCTCTAAGGTCAACATGAAAATTCAAAGCTCTAGTTTTACTCACTTCATGAAAGGCCTGCTTAAACTAGGAGCTGTTTAACGTTTTTGGACTACTAGTCATTAGCATCAATCAGCAGTAAAACTACACAAGCCTACTGCCAGTGTCCTAAATAGGCCCCACAAATAAACCCAACTATCTATTTTCAAAGCTGCTTAACCTGGTTCAGGGTTGCTGAGAATGAGGTCTTATCTTATCAGGACTGGGTATAAAGCAGTAAGCAAACCTGGATAAGGGAGCAGTGCATCACTAGACACTCACCCAAACATTACTATTTTAGGCTTAATCTAACCTGCATTTCTGTTAGGTGAATAAGAAAAACAAAAATACCATTGTGTGTATGCACAGTGACAGTGGGAGAAGGATTAACATCTACAGAGACATTCACGAGGCCAGGGTTCAAACCCAAGATCCTTGAAGCTGCCATGCACCAACTTTAAGTACTGTGCCATTATGCCACCCACAGTAATATGTAATCTGACCTAAATACTTAAACCAGTCATATTCTGAAAGTAGCAACTGATGTGCGTCAACAAGCCGACAGAATTCCCCTGCTCTAAAGAGCCTTACATGTCAGCACTGAAACTGTGTCTTAAGTCTTCGACAGAAAATGATTTCAGGTTGCCCACTATTCCAAATGCGCTAGTTATTTTAAGCAGCCACCCCCAATAAGCATCTGATAAAGTTTAAAGTGGGCAGCTCACTAGTGGCACTCCCACCTCTTACCTTTGCCATTCTGCCAGGCGGTATACCACGAGAGGCTGAGGAGGGAGGTGAAGATCAACACGATGGCCACAGTACCATGCCTGAGCCTCATTTCATCCCAGCGGCCTCAGACGGACTGACAGGCGCAAAGCTCACAGTATATCCCAGGCGGCCTGTAAGATGCCAAAGGATTGGAGAAAATCAAGTCGGCTGCACATGTTTATCGCACAGCCACAATTCACCAAAAGAAGAACGCCCACACTCTTGAGGTTATCCGCTTAGAATTGACACTGCGGAATCAAGCGACATGCAACCAGGCAAACAGTCCAGAGAATGTCCTACGGCACGGCAGCCGCGAAGCGTCGTTGTCGGCTCTCGGCTTCAAGAAAAGTGTCAAGACGTTGCCGGTACGCACGCCTGCTGTAGAATCACTGTAGCGTATCTGTGCTCCGTCTGTCAGATGTCATTTTTTTTTAGTTTAATGTCCTGTTATTTCAAGTGCATCAATTTGCTTAGAAGCTATTGTACCTGCTCGTGGAGGCTTCAGATTAATACTGGAGAGCTCTCCTCCGAGTTGTTGCAGGATGCCTCCCGCTTACAGAGGATATTACGAGGGCTACGAAGCTCCGCTTAGCCCCATTCTCATTTTTTAATCTACTACTAAAAACCACCCCCTTTGCTCGCCACGCCCCTCCTACGTTGAACATGCCGACCGTCTCTGTGCACTTCAGCTCGGCCCCTCAAAGATCCTTTAAACCAATCTTGGTGCGCACGGTACATACGATCCGCCCTCTGGAACATTACGGTTCCGTCACGCAAAGCTCCTCTCCTAGCCATTTTCGGGCAAGAATGTTGATGTTTGCAAAGAAATCTGTAAAAAAAAAAAAAAGGAATGGTGGATAAAGATATATTACGAATATTGCGGATACATCAACATCCTTATATATGGTCTTACTGAGTGCCAATTAGTTTTACCATAGAGAGTGAAGGTGAAGTGCTGCGAGATCCACTGCAGATAACCGCCACATGCACCAGAATAATAACGTGTTAATACCCGGAAGTGCTGGCTTCGTAAATATACGGCTGCTACGGTGGCCGTGAAGTGCAAAACAGGCGAAACACTCATCTAGCGTAATTTCATCAATCCCTAGCCGCTTTGCTTATATTAATATTTTATCACATCGAAGTTTAAAGGAACTACCGTAAAACTTTAAAACAGTTTAATTGGTTATTCTCTGGAGGTGGAAGTGTAACTTCGTCGCAACTGATTGGTTTCGGACGGTGTCCTTAACGGACGACAAATATGTGAGCGTCGTTTTTAAATAAACGTTCAGTAGTTAGGGGTTGGGTTGTGTTGTGTCCATTGCTAGCTTTAACATGATATAAAGTGTACGCATGTCGCAACCTTCAGGTGCGTTCGCAGGTGTTCAGTAGGTCGGTTCTGAACCCGTTTCAGGGTTGAGGGGGCCAGAGGCTATCCCATCAGGATATGAAAAATGCTGAAAATAGAGCAGAACTCCAGTCCATCACAGGGGCCACTCACGCACAGAATCACACACACGCATATAACCCATATTCACAGACAGTGACACTTTGCAAGTGACGATTTAAATAAATAAATAAAAACTTGTATAATTCATTGTGTACTGAGCACGTCTGGCCGTAGCCTACCAATTTTCATGAAACGGCACTTGCAAAGCTGGTCAGTTTTGAGGGAATAACAGAAGTGAAAGGCAAACTTTGTCATACTGAGTGACCATAATGGATGTCATGGGAATGTGACACTCTAATGGTAAGTTATAGTGTGACTATATTTTCAAAACCCCAGAGCTCGCCCTCATAAATGCCTGCTTTAACCCATCACAATGAACATGAGATAGGGTAAAAAAAATTAAATAAAAAAAAAGAACTCTTTCACAAACGAACGCATAGGATTCTTCACTGTGTTTGAAGTGAAAAAATAAATGCGATCCTCCATGTGATGTTGTGTACATACGTGTAACACAAGTGGTTCATCGAGCGAAGACCCTTTTTGGAGTTCCGTGCACGCTGTTGTAAACATATTGTAACGATATTTGTTTAGGCGAAGCAATGTTTGAGGCTCTTAAAACAGATGGGCAGCCTTTTCAAACAGGGACATTCTGATATTCTTCAGGTATTTATCGGGACGTGTAGCCCCTGTCACTCAGACGTGTAGTCACCCAAGGTAATTATGGTGTCAATGAAACAGTCACGGCACAGGGTGCTTTATTCATATCTAAACAACGTTTTGTTTTCCTTGTGTAAAGTTATGCTGTCACTTAAGGATTAAATTATAGGGGTAAAGGGGCATTATATTAGAATGGGGATATGTACGGTATATACCTACATTTAGTCCTGCAATGTTCATTTCCCTGTTAAGCTGTAAAGTAGTGTTTATGAGGTTAAGCATTCAAGATCTTTGAGGATATGTGACTTGAAGCATTTTGATTTGGCCCTGCCATGTGCCATGGGCAGCTGCAGAGAATACAGCCTTTTTTTGAAACCGAAAATCTGCCTCCATCCAGTTCTTTTTGTTCCTAAAAAGGATTCCATCCACCGCAGAAATGAAATCTTGCTACACTTGCTTGCAATTTTGCCTGTTAGGAGAATCATTTAAGTTACTGTGGTCCTCAAACGTTTTGGCACGTGGACTGCTTTTACTTAAAGAATCTCTTTGATCGAAGAATGAAGGTTCCCCCCGTGGGGTTTTAATAATATTCAGTAAAGGTTGGTTTATAGTCACCACGTGAAGCGCGCGCATTAAACGACCGAAACACAAATGTTTACTTTAGTTTTGGAATCGTCCAAAAATTTGATTTTGATGAATCTCGAAGTTTTAGACCTCCCTGAGTCCAAAAATAGAATTTTTGGAATTATGTCTGTGTGTGTGTGTGTATGTGTGTGTGTATAAACATGATAACTTAAGTATGCTATCACTTAGGTCAACCAAATTTTGCATACAAGTACAAAAAATAGATTTTCATCAACTTTTGAGCTATTTCCGCTAACCGGAAGTGGTACTTTACCTGAAATGTTTCCCCAAAAATATTAAAAATTTGATAATTTCACATCATATTATGGTAAAGCACCACATTGTAAGCATTTTTTGTCGCTTTGCATTTTTTCTAAAAACAACCGGTTTTTATTATTTTTCGATAATCGCAATTTTACTTTAGACGTTCAAATTGTAATATATTAAGTACATATTTGAGAACGTTTTTGCTTTACATAAACAAAATTTTGTGTACAAGTATTACATAACTAAAATAAAATTATCATGGCAAATTATCAATATAAGTATTACGGTAAAGCAAATCATTTTGGACATTTTTTAAGAACACATAGTTTTCTAGGTAATTTCAGTTTTCGATATTAAAATGTGTGCATACCAGTAATGAAACATGTTACATCATGCTGTTAAAAATACTATGTTTGCATAAACACCAGAGGCCTCAGGTATAAGGCTGTGTGTAGAATTCACACTAAAACATGGCGTACGGACAAAAACAGAAATGTGTGTACACACAAAAAAAATCCAGATGCATAAATCTGTGTGTATGCCAGCGTTTCTCAACCTTTAAGTATTAGTGAACCGAGTTTTCATAACAGTTTTAATCGCGCACCCAATGTTTTTTTGAAAGGAGCCCACTAATACCAATTTGTTCTTTTTTAATTAATGATATATCATAGATGCATATTTTATTATTCCGACTTAACTTTTATGAACATTTATCTAACTCTATATTTACTTTTCTAGTATCAGAATATATTTTAGGTTAATTTGTTTTGGTTTCAATAGATGTATTTTTCATATTTTTGTTTCTTGTTTTCTTTTTTTCACCCCTTTGCACCCCCCTTTTTGTTACTTCGCGCCCCCCTAGTGGGGCCCGCCCCACAGTTTGAGAATCCCTGGCGTATGCCAACTTCCACGTTCTTTCACAACATAAATCCCAGTCAGCGTGAAAAGTAATGCACGTTCACGGACTTGCTGCCCCACCCCGACTCCTTCATGTTTTAATATGCAGATCAATATAAATAGCCCTTTACGTTCAGAGTTCGGTTAAAAGACAATGGAAAAAGCACGAGGAAAAAAGAATTTCAGCAAATGCAAAGTTGAGGCAAAGAAAAACATACTTTTTGTTTACTTAAGCAGTGGTATAAACAACAAAAGGAAGTGTGGAGAAACTCGAAAGTTCAAGTTCAGAAAGTCACACAGTGCCTGAATAAAAAAGAAGTGGTCAGATGTCAAAGACGCCTTAAAAAAGCGAGTCATTGCCCACCATCTGAGTGTCATATGGAAGCGTATTAGGGTACAGAGAAAAGAAACAAAATAGGGACACAGTGGAAAAAAAGGCAAAAATGTCCACTTCAATCTTCTAGTTTATTTTGTCATTAAAGTAGAATGTTATAAACTTAATCTTAAAATCGTTTAATTTACTAGTTTCTCAAATCCCATTGTAACTAAAATAGCATGTTAAATGGTTTGTATTCTATGTGTTCTTCTATGTACGCTGTGTGTGAATCACTACGTACTTATTAAACAGGCTTTCTCTTACGCTGACAGGACACAGAATACATTATATTCATGATATTACAGATCTCTGAACAATTTCAATATTAAGATGTATACTTGATATCATTTTCATGATGAAATTAATTAAAGCATGTATTAAACATGGGGGCACAGTGGTGCAGTGGTAGCGATGATTGTTCCTGCCTCCCGTAAGATGCTTGCTGCGCTGTGCGCGATCTTCAATTAAATAATTTATTGCAGCAGTACTGTCTCTTTCAAACATACTAACCCCCATTCCTGTCCTTCCTTTTCTTTCTCCAAGTAACCAATCGCCACACAATAAGTTCTTTAACAAATGTAAAACCATCTCTAAGCTTAGAATGCTGATTCTTCAAAACTTTTAAGGAACATTGAAATATCTTTGTGTTTAATTATTCCATCCATCTATCCATTCAGGGTCATGCCAGTCCCAGCAAGCATACAGCACGAGGCAAGAACAATCCATGAACGGGTTACCAGGTCTTCACTAACGCTACACCACCGTGCACACGTTTAACTATTAACAGTATACATTATTTAAATTAATTAAAAAAATTATCCGCATAATGTAATATACACACTTTACTCCATTTCATCTTAAAAATGATATCAAGAGCTCCTGGAAGATAGCGCTTGGAAATTAAATCGATTTAGAAACCAGTCATCATTATCTGTAAATACGCGCTCTCTTCTTTTGAAATGAACTGAATTCCTTTATTGTTATTGTATGCTACAATGAGATTCAATATGCAAATCCTCCATAAACTTATTTTTCTATAAAATGATAAAATAACAACAATAATAATAATAATATGATAAAAAAAAATGACAAATATACAATTATGTAAGCATAAGTGGCTCAGGTTGTGCAATATTACAACTGTAGTGCATGTTTAAAGTGAGGTAATTGTACTTATAAGTACAAACAGTTCTACCAGGAGCACTTGATGGACTGATTGAGTACGCTTAGAGCTCAATGAAACTACTTTTGAACCACTAGGTCCCAACAGGAAAGGCTGTGAAGCGTTTGTAGTATGAGAGAGGTTCAAATAGACTGTGTGCATGGCTGAGGCAGCGTGTGCTGTATCCCTATAATCCTCTTTCCGATCAGCTGCTGTATAGCTGTGATTCCACACTCAGATCCATTGGATTAAAATACGGTGAGTGGTGCACTGAGATTAACAACGCTAAAGCAGCCATAGTATTTGGAATAGTTTGGCAATTCCATGGACCATTATATTGTTACAGGTTGATTACAATCAGATGCCTTAAATTAATAAACAATATGCGGTTAATTTCATTGTATTTTTTAAAGGGGACATGAATCTAAAAAATAAAGGGAAACCACACAGGAATAGTAAAACTGCTTTGACGCTGGGTGCTGCTAGTTTGGAAAACTGAGCTGAAAACTTGCGTACGCAATGGTTTGAGTTGGCGTGAGAATGTGCATGGCTTTATGCCAAGTTTAGTTTTTATACATCACGATGTGAGTGTGAAAACGGGCCTATGCAACATTTTTGTGTGTACGCACTGTTTATACATGAGGCCCCCGGTGTTTACTGTAGTAGGTCCTTCTACAGTGCATAGGAACAGCAAATTGACACCATTCGAAAGGTGCTTCATTTACATTTTAACATATTATGCCAACATAGAACCCTTAAAAATAAGGGAAATAATAATATGCTGCGGTGGGCTGGCGCCCTGCCAGGGGTTTGTTTCCTGCCTTGCACCCTGTGTTGGCTGGGATTGGCTCCAGCAGACCCCCGTGACCCTGTAGTTAGGCTACAGAGTGTTGGATAATGGATGGATGGATAATAATGTGACCATTTTTTCGGTTTACCCATATGAATGACTCATCCCTATGTCTGAGTATACGAAAAAGTCAAGGGGAAGTCACTCCCAATTTTTCCCTTGTTGGTTCCCATTCGATTGGTGCGTTGATATTCTCACTGTCAATTAGTGACAGTGTTTATTCAGTGTCGCATAGCTAACAATGTCATAGCAGAGGATGTGAGAGTTTGCTAATGGAAAAATTGTGCCGGCTATTACTGACTTGGAGGAAGAAAAGGAATAGGTAGAGTGTCCAGTCCATTGACCAAAAGCAGAGTAGGAATGACGAGTATAATAAATATTCTTGTGAGTAGGGGACCTACATGATGATCAAATGCATTCAGATGTTTTTGTGTGTCTTTCTTGCACTTTAATGACCTTTTGTGTCATATTCAGCCATTCGTTCATCATCCTGGTACCTACATAACCAATCTCACCATTTTGGATACACAGCCGCCACGTTCTCCATGCTGCGTGGTAAAAACTTTCCGCAAGCAGCGTGCGGTGGCGGGGTGTAACTCCAAATCTGATGTCGCTTTTGTCATGCGGCCCTCGTGATGGAGGCATGAAGTGTAAACTGAATTCAAAAATTAAAATAATTTTTCTTCATCACATAACATTTTTTCAACAAACACATTTTTAGCTGTCAATTATAGCCTTTTTATTGTTTGTTTGTACATAATCCACCTTAATAAATGATAAGTGTCTGCGTGTCTGTGCAGCTGTGTGCTTGTCCAGTTCCTATGTTAATGTCATTCCAACTAGTGGCACAGCACAAACATTAGTAGTAATAAAATGCATCACATTTGTCACTCCAACAAATGGTACATCGCAACCATTGGTAGAAATGCGCTTAATTACTATAAATGTTTGTATTGTAACATCTTTTGGAATGACAAATGCATTGCATTTTATTACCACATGTATCACAAAATACATTCCAAAAGATGGTGCACTGCAAATGTAAACACTGAGGTTTACATTGATTATTTAGATTTCAACCCATTCCAGGCAGCTTTTTAGTTGAATATCAATATTTAAATGATATTTTGTTTGCATTTAATATGTTTTAGTATTAAAATTTATGCTTAAAGCAAAACAGTTATTTTTGATAGTAAGGTAAGAATATAGGTTGAACTGAATAAAGCAGCAGGATGCAGCATGTTAAGGCGTTTTTCCTGTGAGTGGGTCAGCAGAGTCAAAAAATTATATTGGGTGTAATAGGAATGGTCAGCTAGAAAAACTACAGCTTAGAGCCAACAATATCATCAGACCTAGCTTAGTGGATCCAGATAAAGTGCTGCTATCACCACTTTGTATTAAGCTTAATGAAGCATTTTGTCAAAGTTCCATCTAAAGATGGAGGCTGTTTTATGTATTTGTTTGGAAGTTTCTGGGATTGCTTGAGACATTTTACCTGGACCTGAAATTAGAAAACTGATTTCTGGTGTAGGAATTTGATGGTGCAGTGAAGTGCCTGGAACAAGAGGTTTGGGTATCATTCACAGAAGTAACTTCTAAGTTCTTAGGTAACAATAAAGATCCAAATTATAAAGACATTGATAAAAATGTATTAGTTAAGTTTAAGGAACTGGGTCACAACACAAGTCTCAAAGTTCATTTTTTGGATTCACAGTTGAAATTGTTCTCTGAAAATCTTGGAGCTGTGAGTGAAGAGCATGGTGAAAGGTTCCTTCAGGATAACAAGGACATAGAGAGATGGTATCAGGGACGTTGGGATGTCAGTCTGATGGCAGACTACTGCTGGATGATTTATAGGAATGCACCAGAAAAAGTGGGCAAACGAAAGGCCATCAAACAAAGTTTTGAGTAAAGAAAAATAAAAAGTGAGAAAAAGTGCAGAATGTACTGTATATGTAAGTGAATGAATATTTATTATTGTTTTCTTTGCATATATTTAAAAATATTTGATTGACTAAATAATTCCTTGTTAAATTGATTGATAACAATATTGTGTACATGAATACATTGTTTAATTTGTTCAATTTTAATTAAATTTCTTTTCAAGTTTCTACATAAATGTGTTACGATGGAAACAATTTGGTTATATTTTTTTATCAGCCTGTGGATGAGTCACCCACAGTATAAGCTGGTATTCCATCAACCAAATAAAGCCAGTGGCAGGTGTGCCTATAAAAATATGAAGCCTGCAATGTCGCAAACAGTATTCCATCTAGTGCGACAAAGATGAGCAGTCCTTTTGAGGATAGCAAGCCACCTCATAGAGGAACGTAAAAAGCAAGAGAACCCATTCCAGCATTTGGTGCCAGTGCTACATTGTTGTCGGAGGCGGATGAAGATAAGACCTTCCGTCCAATTTATCAGAGGGCAGATACTGGACTTGCTGGGTTCTTCTGAGCAGTTGCTGGAGAGTCTCGAGGTCGAGATCTAGAATGTTCATTTAGAGAATAATACAAAGGGACATTACAGCTCAAAGACTGCTACGTCTGCAACTGCTTCCCCATCTGCTAAGGTCCCCTTTCCAGTCTTTTAGTTTGTTTGGTCTCAAAACACTCCGTTATACTCACAAAATGGCATAAGCCTTTTAAAAATGTTTAATCAATGTTCGTTAACTGCAATATTAGAGGAAAATTTGAGTTCTAGCAGAAGTACTGTAGCACTTATTGATTTGTTACATTCACTGCTATACATTAACAAACAAAAAATGAAGGTGAAGTTGACCCGATATAAAGTTTTGGATCCTTTTTACTTTAATTCGTATACCTGATTTATTATTTGCTTATGGTTGCAATGGTCATAATTTGTGAGTATATGCATGTGCCTGGTGGGGTGTAGGAGGCTGGAGTTATAATCCCACCTTGATTATATGATAGTTATATCACTGTTATAACCCCACAATGTAAACAGGTTCTGTAATATTAACGACTTTTATACATGTGTTTTTGCATTGATTGGGTTTTTAATACATGATTATTTTGTTTGTGATATAATTTTCATGCATCGTTTTGAAATAAAAAAGTTGGTTTCATTATATTATCTTTGTGATGCCAACTTGATTTCTGTCACGTGACCACTATTGACCACAGTGATGTCATTGGATGTGACAGTACACACAGGGCAGTGATCGCACACAGCTTTATCCCATGGTGGGTTTAAGAAAGTTCAGAAAAACACTAAAGATTGTTAGCTTCATTTTCACATAGTCCCTTGCATTAAGATTCTTTTCCTTAGCGACAGCCATGTCTAACTTTGACGTTCTTATTTATTTTGCCAAATTGGCTTGGGGTTACTAGGTTTTGGTTGTCCTTCTGGTTTTGACCTTTTGTTTGTCCCTGATCATGTTCATTGACTACGTTACCCTGGCTTTCCTGTGTTCACAATACTCTTTGGGCACTAAGGTGTGTCCTTACCAGAGTCCACCTCATATAGGGTAGGCCAAAAGGGCAAATAAGTTTGTTATTTTCTCTTGTTCTCTTGTGCCGTTACTTGTGTTCATTTTCACATCCTCATAATAAAACACCTTTCCTATTTATACTTCAATCTATTTGATTCATATTTGGGTTTGGAAATGACCAAGAACACTCCCCTAGAGTTCATAAATTTATGTAACTAAACTGTAAATCTTTAGCAGTGTAAAAAATACTTCCCTGCACTGTGTATACTACCAGTAAAAATCCATGCATTGGGCCAAATAACTTCCACTAAGAAACACTGAGTTAAATCATATCTAACATGATTAAACTTGTACAATAAGATCTCTTTGGCACTTGGTATCTTCTTATTCTTCCTCCTCCTCTTCATCTTTTCCCACTTCTACATGGGATGTTAATACCTTTCATTAATCTGTAGGAAAAAAAAGGATGATCAATGCCACTTTAGATATAAGAAAAAAAATACTGTCTTTTTAACTTACAGATGGGTCAACTCCATCAACTTACAACACTCCTAATAAGTACAAATAATGTTTGCGTGCTACAAACCTACTTTAATATTTTGGCATGTAACATCTGATTATACTTTAAAACTCCAACAGACATCTCCAAAATGTTTCTCAGAAAACCAATTTGCTAATCCATGCTCTCCCTAAGACAAGTTTTCTACATTAAACATTATTAACATTAAGATATCTACTGACCATGAATTCTGCTTGTCATAAAAAAATAATTTATTCTTAAACATGTAAGCTGGGGAAAAATGCAAATTAAAATGAGACTTGTATGTCCAATGACATTTGTAAACTTTCAAATGGTGTGAAAGCATTTACAATAAACAGTGGCGGGGTTTGCTGGCACACGGCAGGAGATTCTACCCAGAGCTCTAAGCTCCAGCCGGGTATCTTTGGTACACTTGCTCTGAGGCTTGACTTAAAACTGCCTCAAGACAGAGTTTATAGCCATGCCAAGCTCAAACCTTACTGGATTTGGAGTTGATGCAATGGCCCAACTGTCAGAAAGAAGACAGAGAGGTAAATGGGTTTGTGCTTTAAAGTGGGCAAGTCACCTCATCTGGTAGAAAAAGATCAACACCCGTGTACTTAGACCTACAAAGTTTGTGGGCTTGTTGTTTTTCATTTTAATTTTAGTCAAAGGTATTCTCTTTCAATGTACATCATGTCCTTTTGTTTGATTATTTAGTTCAGCTACTGTTTCCACTATTTTTTAACCTTCTTGATATCATTCTGCGTAGGAGCGAACTCTCTTCCTACAACTCACTCCATAGATTTAGTGAAAAATCAAATTTCATTTAAAATTTTTAAAATGACGAAAGAGAAAAAGATTCAAAACATAGAGATTTACTTCTATGAAGCAGGCAGAAAAGACACAGAGCTGCATTGTTGACCATGAAAACTAATCACAAATGAGAACATAAGCCATGTAAATCCCTTTCGTTAGTTACATCTTCAGACCTTTAGACTTTACAGAGGGACAGTTTTGTTACAAGTAATATGCATATCTGATTAAAATAGTTAATAGTATTTTCAACCAAAATAACTTACATATGTTAACAAAATGTGGTTACATCCCAAAACAGAAAGTTATAATGAATTACATTTTTAAGATATCCAACAGCCCTTTAAAATTATTACTCTACAGATAATTACACACACATACAGTATATACATTAGTATGTGTTTATGTGTGCGTGTGACACACTCACAAACACACACGCACACATACACACACACACAA